>CM045989.1:82013984-82666760 GCA_025175895.1 Wurfbainia villosa | reverse complement strand
TAGTCGACTAATGGCGGCCAATGGGAAGAAATCAACCCTCTCTATAAAAAGAGAGGGTGTGGGCTTTTGGATGACTAATGCTTATGCTCCAAACGATCATCCAAGTGCCCCACAAGCTTTAAACTCCTTCTTCTTGTTCTTACTTCAATCTTATTGTAAGAAGGAGTGTTTTGTGTTGTAAGAAGGTTTACCTCCACCTTGCTTTGGCCAAAGGGAGAGACCATATTGGATTGGTTTCGGAGTGATTCACCAGAGATGAATCGGACCGTGGATTAGCGGAATAGGGCCGTTAACCACGTTATATCTTCTTGTTAGCATTGATTTTGTCTTGCTTATCTTTATTGTTGTTTAGTTTTTATTTTCGCTGTGCTAATTCTAACGTGTAGACAAACGAACGATCGAATTCCATTCTACGATGACTTAGGGCTATTCACCCCCTCTCTAGCCGACCACCGACATTCCAACAGTTGTAATTTCAGGTGAAGGAGTTGGGTTTTACCTCTGTTCACTTGAATTGTATATGTCGGTGTTGTTCCCGCAGTGGATCAAGAAGTTGCGGCTGATTGATGTAGGGAGAGGTAAGGATTTTGTATGTTAATTAAGTTAACATATTCCTTTAGGATGAACAGATCTCCTATAGCAGATTCAGGAGTTGTGCAACTGCGATTGTGCAAGGTAAGTTGGGTTGGATTAATTTATAATGAATACCATTACCCTTGTGATTTAATTGATCTAGTGATAGTTGATGTCAAAAGTTGACCTGGATTTGGATATGGTTATTGATTTGATATGATATGTTATAGTAGTATTATTTGTGAAGTAATCATGGATCAAATATGATTAGTAAATGAAGTGTAGAGGAGTACACTACTACATGATTAAATTGACTAATCAAGTGTTAGGATGTGATTTAGAGAATTATTCTAGCATTAGGGTTATGCTAGCATTTAGTTACTCTTTATGTTTTGTAACTGCAGGACCTTGATTCGGAATAGTCTTTTGGACGTGAAGACAGTTACCGTTTACATAGCAGGTGGGTAATTTTCTTCCCTGGTCAGGTAGTTTTAATGCATGCAGATTTAGATATATGATCATCTTATATGATCATGTTACCTTGACTCTGCTCTTATTTACTCTTGCACTTGATACTTTATCGTTGGCCTATTAAACTCTATTGCTGTAATCATGTTTCACTTCATCATGATTAGGAGTTATATATGTGATGTAAATAACCTAGAATTTGTTTAGTTAAGTGCAAATAGTAAAGTCCGGATGACGACCTGATTGTAAATTAGGCAAAAAGGTCATCCGTGGGTAGATAATATCTTGAACCTAGAGTTAATTCTAATACCCTTAGATTGCATGTTTACCATCGACCATGTATTGTGTAAATGGTCAAGTGAATTGTACTTAGTGTGCCACTACGGACCGGTGGTCCTAGCTTATTATAATCAGTTGAGTATGATTCTCTACTGGATAGAGAGTGCATCGATCAGTAAGTACGACTCTCTATAGGATAGAGAGTGCTATGATCAATTGAGTACGACTCTCTGCAGGATAGAGAGTGTGTAGATCAGATTGTTATGACTCTCTGTAGAATAGAGAGTCTGTGGTGGATGTCCATTTGTGTGACAGAGCATTCATGTCATTTGCATGCATGCTGGCGATATGGTCTCCCTTATGGTTGAGAGGGTCGTCAGTCATCCTGCCTCCACGGTTACTTATAGGAGAAGTAACCGGTGTGAGGGCAGAGCATTGTGGTGTCGCATTCTACTACTATAGACGGTGGTAGTTGGATTTGTGTGTCGTAGTTCTGCGTGTATGACACTCGACCACTCATGGGTAGTGACTATCGGAGTGGCCAACAGTAGGGACCCTCATCATGTAGCTTACTCTTCACGCTTATATGCTACTCGATCATACTGCTCACTCGGCCACTCGAGAGTAGTGGTTGGTGTTGAGTTGGGACAATTGTCATGTCGGGTCACCGTGGCCACACTGGGGTTGTGGTAGCTTTAGGGTGAGTCGGCATGACCATGCATGCTGCATTGCCGCGACTTATGACATTTTTGCATATTTCCATATATATACATATATGCATGTATATATATATATATGGATGATTGTGATTAGTATATGTATATAGATGCAGTATATATATATATGCTTATTGTGATGCTGCATTTGATTGTACTATGTTTGTTGCATTTGGTTATACAACATCTTCATACATGCTACCCGCATCACTTATATGGTTGTGTCGGATACCTGTATATTTGTTGGTTAGTCTTTCGCATTCTTTGACCCGTATTTATGACGTTGTATGGTTTAGAGCAGACTTCCTATTATAGACATATACTGTGGATATGTGCTCAGGTTGCAAAGTTGTAGTGTAGCAGACTTTCAGGTATGTCTACATTTTTATGTTATTCATTTGGTTAGAAGGTATAAACATATATATGTTTATCATGCTAGTGTTACCTGATGTACCTGTAGAATTTTCTATTGAATTACATGTGATATTTGATATATACATGTTTTTATTATTACCAGCTGAGTTATACTCACCACCACGGACCCTGGGTTTTTCTGTCGCCTAGATAACAGGTAGAAGTCTTCATGACGGCTTAGAGCACCACTGGCTGGCAACATCTCATCTCACCTCCGAGGCTCTCGTGTTCGTTTTGCGCTTTCCGTATGTTGTGTTAAGCACTCGGAGTTTTTATGCGGTGCTATGCGTTATGGATTTGTTATGTGGTGTACACTAGTGTTGTTTTGGATTTTCTGTTGGTATTTTTCTTATGATGTGGTTAGTCATACCGGTATGCACTGTGTAGTTTGTTATGTTGTTGTATTATGTTTCCGCAGTGTTTTGTTGTAGTCATGTTTATTGTATTGTTATTGTGGGCCAAGGGCCTTGTATAAACTGGATATGTTGCCACGTACAGGGGAGATGTTGTCTATTTGATTTTTGGCTCGGCATACTCTCGGGGCGTGACACCAGTCGACTGCTATAGGTAGCAGTCGACTGCTCTAGGTTGATTGGACTCGACCGGTGTTCGACTGAATCGTTTCTAGCCCAACAGTCGACTACTAGGTTTTGGCAGTCGACTGCTCGACCATCAGTTGACTGCCAAGGGATGACAGTCGACTGATCGAGGCAAGTTTGGGCACAGAAGGCTGATCAGTCGAGTGATCGCTTTGGTCACTCGACTGATGGCTCCATCAGTCAACTGATGGGAAGATTAGTCGACTGATGTGGGAGTCGTTGGTTGGAATCCAATGTGGATGAAGCCGTTGCGAGGCAACGACTACAACAGCAGTCGACTGATGGATGCATCAGTCGACTGCTAGGTGCCCAATGGGAAGAATGACTTCTTCCCTATAAGAAGGGGCCTTGGGTCACTTGGGATGGATAATGCTTCATCTCTAAACATACTCCCAAGTGCTTACACGATTTTACTCCTCTTGTATTTAATTTCATCTTATTGTAAGAGGAGTGATTCTTGTAAGAAAGGTTACCTCCACCTAGCTTAGCGCAAAGGAGAGACTAGTGGATTTGAAGGGAGTGATTCACCATACGAATCGGGTCGTGGATTAGCTGCAAGGGCTGTGAACCACGTTACATCATTGAGTTTGTGAATTGTTCTTTACATTGTGTTTACTCTTAATTGTCTTTAGTTTTATTATTCCGTTGTGCTAACTCTAATTATAGACGATTAAGCGAGCAATCAACATCATCGTACACGAAGGGCTATTCACCCCCCTATAGCCGACCACCGATCCTCCAACTAGTGGTATCAGAGCGAGGAGCTTGTCGAGGACTAATCGCCAACACAAGCATGACAAGAGATGGCCTGCTCCAATATTCATCCGCCTAAGTTCGAAGGAGAATTTTCTTGGTGGAAAAAGTGAATGGAGGTATTTTTCGAAACTGACTTCGATATTATGTTAATAATGGAAAATGGTTTCAAGTTGCCTAGGGATAAAGAAGGGAAGCCACTAGAGAAATCGAGGTGGACAAAGAAGCAAAGAGAGGAGCACTTGGCGAATTCGAAAGTCAAACATCATCTATACAACGTGCTCCCTCAACAAGAGATTAATCGAATTGGGGAGTACTCAAGTGCCAAAGAAATGTGGGAGAAGCTAGTGGTGCTTCATGAAGGCACTTCCAAGGCAAAGCTAGCAAGAAGGGACCTCCTCCGCTCTCAACTAAGCAATATCAAATTAGATAAGGGGGAAAAGGTATTATCACTA
The DNA here is from genome assembly GCA_025175895.1 of Wurfbainia villosa. Classification (NCBI taxonomy): domain Eukaryota; kingdom Viridiplantae; phylum Streptophyta; class Magnoliopsida; order Zingiberales; family Zingiberaceae; genus Wurfbainia; species Wurfbainia villosa. The sequence continues at coordinate 82,662,503 of CM045989.1, read as the reverse complement.
CACTCTAGATTTAAAGAGATAATAACCAGTTTATCAAGTGTAGGTGAAAAACTTTCCATCTGAGACATGATAATGAAAGCCATAGATACCTTCCCTCAGTCATCCAAATGGAGCTCCATGGTGGACTCCTTCTACATCTCCAAGAATCTAGAGGTGAGTACTCTAGAGAAATTTTTCTCCATCATGGAATTACATGAGACTAGGCTTGAAGGCATAGTTGAAGATCAAATCAAGCCATCAAGGGGAGTAGCACTAGTGGCAGAAAAAGGAAAGAAGAAGAAGAAGGAGACTCCACCCTCCTCATCCGATGAATCATCTTCCTCCTCCATAGATAGCAATGAAGAAGTCGACATGGTAAGGAAGGTAAGGCGTGCTTTAAAGAATTTTAAGTTTAATAAATCTCATGATAGGGGAAGAAGGCCTAGAAGAAAAATCATTTGCTACAATTGCCAAGGAGAGGAACACATAAGGGATGATTATCCCCTCTTGAACAAAAGCAAGGAAGAAAAGAGAAAGAAAGAAGACAAGAAGCAGGGGAGCAAGAAAAAGGAAGAACAAAGAAAAACAAAAGAAAAAGGGAAGACCAAGACACACAAGGAAATATGGGATGATCCATCCTCATCGGAGGAAGATCAAGCCTTCACAAGCCTTGCTCTAATGGGGACAGATGACTTGAACTTCACCTCCTCCGAGGAAGAAGAAAGAAGCACAAGTGAGGAGGAGAGTTCAAGTGAAGGGGGAGCTTCATCTTCATCCTCATCGGAATCACAAGAAGGAGATTGGGTAAGTGAGGTAACAAATCTCTCTCCCAAAAAGATTGTGTCAATGGTGTAGGATCGTTGGTGGCCGGCTAGAGGGGGGTGAATAGCCCTCTTTCGTTGTACGGTGGAAGTCGTTCGTTGATCGTCTAAAACTATCGTTAGCACAAGTGGAAATATAACTAAACAACAATAAATAAAAGCAAGATATAAAACAATGCTAACAAGGGATGTAACATGCTTCACGGCCTCGCCGCTAATCCACGGTCTAATTCGTCCAAGGTGAATCACGCCTCAAGCTTCACTATTCTCTCCTTGACACCAAGCAAGGTGGAGGTAACCTTTGTTGGGGATTTGACGCCGCTAGAGGGGGGGGGTGAATAGCGATGTGCCCGTACGAAGATGGAATTTGATCGCGATCATCTCTACAAAACTTGTTATGCGCAGTGGAATATAGAAATGAAAGCAATAACGAAATACAACAATCACGAACACAAAGATATAATGTGGTTCGGAACCACACAGTTCCTACTCCACGGATCGAGCTCTAAAGAGCTCTAGTGATGCACACGCAATCACTAATCAATAATAACTCCTTCTCGGAACAATCCGGAGGCGGAGAAACCTCGTACAAGGATTACACTAAGTAATACACAAGATACAAGCAAATACAAGTAAGAAATACAATGCAAGTAAAGGAAAAACAACTTTACAAGAGCTTTGGATTGCTTGATCTTTGATTGCCTTGAACTAGCTTTGAAGGACTGGAAAGCACCAACTTCCCCTTTCAATTTTGCCCAAGAAAATCGCTTCCAAAACCCTCCTTCCGAGCTGCCTTTATAACCTGCGTCGGGCTGGATTTCCGCCTATCAGTCGACTGCCATAAGTCACCAGTCGACTGATGCCACTGTTGTCGTGAGACAACGGATCGATCCACGCTGAAAAAACTCCAACGGATCTCTTGGCAGTCGACTGCCAACATTGGTAGTCGATTGCCAGCCGCGTAGTCGATTGCCCAGTCGGCTACGGAGCATTCTGTGCTCGCGGCTGAACTAGCAATGACGACTTGGTCATTGCCGATCGGCCAGATACATCATTCGACTACTCTAATGAGCGACTCATGGCAGTTGAACCAACCCTAATGCTAGTCGACTGCCAACCTCAAAAATGAGGTTTTAACCCAAAGTATGGTGCCCCCATACTTGCTAGACCACCCTTAGTCTAGACCTAAGCCTTCTAGACACCTCCATCAGCCTCACGCCTCTCGGATCCCTCCAAGTCATCCATGACTTGTTCATCCATCGCGTTAGCCTTCAGGTGCTTCCGTCGGCTATGTCATGCTAACCGTGTCTACACCGCCAAGGCACATTGGACTTACGCCGCCAAGACTCCGCTTGGACTTTACGCCGCCAACCATTGGTCTTATGCTGCCAAGACTCCCGCTTGGACTTTATGTTAGTAATATATGAGAGATGTCCTAAGGCAATCGCCTTATGTATGAACCATTTATATGATAAATGAAGATTCACTATTTGAGTATACATGTTTAATGTATTTGATTGGATCTTAAACTCATTTACTGAATGTCCACGATACGATTCACAGCATGAGAGAATTTGTGATTGGATCAGAACTAGTGAGTATCTCTACATGTGTAATTGTGATGTATCGGAATTATCCCTAGTCGATGAATTGATGGATTTGGACACCATCAATTCTGTCGAGACTAGCATGAGGTATACTCCTTGGTGTATCCAAGCAGCTGATTCTCACTGGCTGGAGACATTGTGATGTCCGGAGTTAATCGTGGATGCTAGTTATGGTAACTAGTTTATTGGAGTGACCAGCCGTAAGACTTCATATGGTTCTCTGCATATATAGATATGTCAATGAAGTTCTTACTGTGGCTTAAGTGCGATGTTCCTTTGACTTGCGGTATTCAAGTCATCTTGATCATGGAGACTTATGCTTTGACATCTTAAGCAAACATCTCTAAGGAGATGTGGACCCGGGATGATTGGGTATAAGTCGAAGTGTTCGAAGGTGTTTGAATAGCCTATAAAGGATTCACCACTCCTTGCGAGGAGATGTATACCTATGGCGTCTCGTCGGATTGTTACTAAAGTCTTTGGCCAAAGCATTACATGTTTAGAGTAAAGTACTCTTCGATACATGTGGAGTAACTAGAATCCGTAGGACGAGGAAATGATACTTGGGCTAGGTGTGACGTAGTCAGCCTAGTGGGGACTGACACAATAGACCATGTCCTGAACCAAGTGGGTATAAGATGAGTGAAGGGAATGGGGCACGATTCATTCGAGCTACTGAAGGGTTTCAGAAATAGTTCTGGATCAACCGTTGATCTTTTCGATTAATTGGGGATCATGATGTACTACTAGGTGCCACTCATGATCGTTCTATAATTAATGGTTAATTATAGACGGCCAACATAAACCGAGAACCTATTTGGTCACACGCACAACGAGTGTAATCCAAAGGATTTAAAACGAGCTTGAGAATGAGATTCTCAGATCGAGAGAAACTATGTTTGGTTGGACCAAACATAAAGCGAGCATGAAATTGTTTGATGCAATGGAAGCGTGGATGGGCCGTGTCTTATGAAGACATAATGGATGGACCAAAATGGTTTGGTTCTAATCCAATGGATGAGAATAAACCAAAGGGTTTGGTTTATATTAAACGAATGAACCAAAGGTTGGTTCGATTCGTTTTAACTTAAAATAAACCATCATGGTTTGGTTTATTTTAACTTATCTTAATGGAGCGGGTTAACGGGCTTTATGGATATGATCCATTAACCATTAAGAGAATTAGTTCTCTATAAAATAGGGATTAAACCCTAACCCTAAACCTAATCAACTAGTTGCCGCCCAACATATTGTGGCCGCCCAACATCTTGTTGCCGCCCAGCTTGTGGTGCAGCCTTCCAACTTGTTGCCGGCGACCAAGCTTCAGCCGGTGAACCTCCGGCGACCCTCCGGTGATCTCCTATAGGTTTGGCATCAAGGTGAGGCTTTTCTCTCCTTGTTTTGGCCGGCGCCTACTCCTCCACCAAGCTGTCCAGTTTTCTGGACAGCTTCTTCTCCTCTCGTCGGAGCGTCGTTTGGACGACGGTTAGTGCTCCGACAGCGGCTAACATACCGGGGATTTGATCTCCGGTAATCCTCTGAGGTGGAGGACGAAGGATTCGTCAATCGGTTGACGAATACCTCTCCGGAGAAGCAAGTCTTGAGGACTTGTTTTTAGGTCCGAATTTGGATTCGGATCGTGATCATCTCTCGATCACGTCGTCTTCAACACGAGGCTAGTAACCCGTACGAAGACGAAGCTCGTGGCTTGGCGAAGTCATCCCGAAGAGCTCGGCGTGGATACGGATAGAGACGATTCTTACGAGGATCGTTCCGGTTGATGCCGTTCCCGCTACACGTCATACGAAAGGTATAACGTAGTTTAATTTCCTTTTATTGCAATTTTAATTTACGGTTATGTCTACACTTGTTGTAATAACATGCGTGTGTTGTGTGTGTTGTAATAAATAGGAGTATTTATTATTTTTAATTGCTTCCGCTGTGCTCATGTTTACGAAACATGATCGAACACACAAACGCCGCGGTGCCGGAAACCCAACACTTTACGCTGCCAATATCAAACCCTTGAACTTCTCAAATGCCAAGACTCAAGCTTGGACTTTCCCTTGCCAACCCATGTTGGACTTTCCATGCCAAGACCATGCTTGGACCAACCCATGTTGGACTTTCCATGCCAAGACCATGCTTGGACTTTCCTTGCCAACCCATGTTGGACTTTCCATGCCAAGACCAATGCTTGGACTTTCCATTTGCCAAGACCCTTGCTTGGACTTCTCATTTGCCAAGACCCATGCTTGGACTTCTCATGCCAAGTACTCAAGACTTGGACTTTCCCAAATGCCAAGTGTTCCACTTGGACTTTCCTTGCCAACCCATGTTGGACTTTTCATGCCAAGTACCCATGACTTGGACTTTACCTTGCCAAGACCCATGCTTGGACTTTTCATGTGCCAAGTTTCCCACTTGGACTTTTCATGCCAAGTACTCAAGACTTGGACTTTACCAAATGCCAAGTGTTCCACTTGGACTTTCCCATGACAATTACATTGTCATATGTTTTTGTCGAAACATCAAAACATCACTCGAGTCAAACTCGAGTCTTGGTCAATCGTGACCTGGGCCGATTGCACCAACAACCTTTTCTTACAAGATCACTCTTCTTACAATAAAATTTAGCTAAGAACAAGTAAGAAGAGTAGAAAGACGTTTTGGGCACTTGGGTGTTGTTAGGAGTTAAAGCATTAGCCATCCAAAAGCCCACACTCTCTCTTTTTATAGAGAGGGTTGATTTCTTCCCGTTGGCCGCCATTAGTCGACTGCTGCCCTTGGCAGTCGACTGCCTCCATTACAACGACCTCTGAACATGTCAGATCTCGACCATTGTAGTTCAACGGGGACCTTAGCAGTCGACTGATGTATCCATATGTCGACTAATGCCTCCGTAGCCGACTGATCAGTCGGCTACGAGAGGTTCTGTGCCCGAAACCCTCTCGACCAGTTAACTGCTGCCATCAGCAGTCGACTGATGGTCTCGATAGTCGACTGCCAACCCGTGGCAGTCGACTGATGGCACATGAACAAGACTCGTATACCAGTCGAGTCACAATCGACTTGGAGCAGTCGACTGCCATATCATGGCAGTCGACTGATGTCGGGAAAACTCATTCGACACTTAGCCATTTCGTCCAAGTTCACCTAATGAGCTACTTAAATTTCACTCATTCTCTCATCTCACTTGAAGTCCCTCATCGAAGCTCTCTTTGTTCGCAGCCACGTCCCTTGGCAGCATCAAGCGCACGACTCTACAATGCTCCTTCGCATCTCTTGCCCTCGAAGTATGCTTCCTTGGCTTCGCTTCAAGTCATCTCGTCCGGTGGTCCCTCGGATGCATCAAGCGCACAACTCTGCAATGCTCCTTCGCCGACTCAAGCACGAGGTTGTGAGTTGGTGTAACTTGCCAAAGCTCCATGTGTGAATTTCTAAGTTATGGAAGACTTCAACACACATATCAAATCCAATCATCCTAACTTAAACCCTTTGCCACACACATCAAAACCATATCACAGGTTGATTGCCCTAATAATCTCCCCCTTTTTGATGTGTGGCAATCCGTTTAAGTTAGGTAAACATTTGATAAAAATATTAAGGTAATAAAGCATGTGAATAAACATGATTTGTTGGAAATCTTGCTAGCTCGGAGGCTCATTGGCTCCCATATCTCCGGATTAAAAATTTCACTAATGAAAACTAATCCGGATGGGATGAGTTTCGTAAGCACAACCAATTCGTCGTCGTGCCAACGACTCGAGCGATCGCTTGAACAAACTTGTTGTTCAAGCAATCAACTCTAGTCGGTTAGCCGTGGAAGAGACGACGGACGGATCGCCGATTTTTGTGTTTCTTATTGGGGTCCATGATTATACAAATACATACAAATGTAAACTAGTATAATCAACACATACTAACATAAAGAACATAAGCTAGCATATCAATAAGAACATGCAAAGATCAATAATAAAAGTTGTAAAACTTTTATACCTCTCGATCTTCTATCGTATATCCTAACCTTCTCGTGGACATCGTGTGGCCGAAGATCCTCCACGAGTTGAAGCCTCCTAGATCTTCTTCAATCCAAAGAAATAAGAACTCTCCTTCCCTTCTTGCTTGAGCCAACAACCAATCCATAAAGGATTAATGCCGCCGACCCCAAGAATAGAGAGAACAAAATGGAAACAACCAAGGAACCGAACTAGGGACAAACCCTAGCTCCTAGTGCCACCGGCCAAGAGGGAGTGAAGAGGAGAAGAGGAATACGTTGGGCGCCGGTCAAGGTGGAGGGAATAGAGGAAGGAGCCGGCCACACCCTAGGAAGAAGAAGAGCTCCTCTCCTATAGTTGCCGCCCACCTTCTTGCAAACCCTAGTCGGCCAACCATAGGAGCCAAACCCTAATTAGGGTTTCCTCCTTAGGCTTTCTTGCCGCCCAACCAAGGTGGAAGGAAGAGATCTAGGAACCGGCCACCTTACCTAGGAAGAAGAAGAGCTCTTCTCCTATAGTTGCCGCCCCTCTCCTTCCAAACCTTGCCACCCAACCAAAGGAGCCAAACCCTAATCTAATTAGGGTTTCCTCCTTAGGGTTTCTTGTCGCCCAAGCCATTGATGGGCAAAACCCTAATCTCCAAAACATCCAACTCCATCAACCAAAAAAAAACTTTTTTTTTTGCCGCCCAACCCATTCTCCCATATATATAGAGTTAGGTTTAGGCCTTGGTTTAATCTCCACCGTCGGTTCTAGGGTTTTAATCTCAATCGTCGGATCTAGAGATTTAATCTCAACCGTCGATTCTAGGGATTTAATCTCCACCGTTGGTTCTAGGGATTTAATCCCAACCGTCGGATCTAGAGATTTAATCTCCACCGTCGATTCTAGGGAATTAATCCCAACCGTCGGATCTAGAGATTTGTTTTTCATCATTTGATCTAGACTTCATGAGGTTTATATTAGGCTATGATAGGGACCATGAGGAGGAGTTGGATCTTGGCCACCCGATGGATTGGAACCACACAAACTTGATCCATCAATGATGTTCCATTCCACTAGAGGATCATCATTGAACTACCTCACCAACCCCCATAATTTAATATGGGCTCCATATATTATTTGTACATCCATCTCCCCGTGTTTAAGATATCGAATGTCCGTCAATTGATTGATTTACTGACCATCAATCAATTAACATCTAACTCCTTGAGTAGTACCACTCAACCTTATCATCATGTTGACTAAGTCAACCAGCAGGGTTTACATGATGAACCTTATGAGCTCCTCAAGGGGACATCATCAACCTAATATATAAGACACGGTTTCCTCCTATAATCAACGACACACCATGTAAATAATATCATTTCCTAACTTACCGGGCATATTGATTTAATCCATCTAAATCTCACCCTTTGGTAAATCAAAGAAATAAATATTAAGTACATGTGCCCGTTATTACATCGGGATTAAGAGCATGTACAACATAATATCTGAGGTCCGATTCAATTATGTAGTCAGCAATAAATTGAATCACCTCTATGTCGGTCCTGCTCAATACACCTAAGTGTACTAGTGTAAGTCTATGTTCAAGACAAAACAATACCAAGCTACACTATAACCATGCCAATGGTTTGTCCAAAACCATCTTGGTTGCGAGCCTCTACTTATACTCTACAAGGGACTGATAACATGATCTTCTGTGCCACACCCAAGCACCATGTTATCTACAATGTAAAGTATTAGACAATATGTACATATATAATAAATATAAAGTGCAAACAATGATCATGTGATACTTATTTCAAAATAAAATTTTCATACAAAAAGAGCTAGGCTTTCAGTATACATTCCAACAATCTCCCACTTATACTAAAAGACTATGCTGTCATCACACTGCCATACATCTGATTTCCCTTCCCTCCACATGCCTATCAAAGCTCTCGCTAGAAGGGCCTTAGTGAAAGGGTCTACCAGGTCATCCTCTGATGCAATCTTGGCGACAACAACTTCTACCTCCTTTACGATTTCTTGCATCAGGTGGTACTTGCACTCTATGCATTTACTTACCTTATGGGCTCGTGGTTCCTTCGAGTTTGCAACTGCACCATTATTATCACAATAAATTGTGATATTTCTGGGCAAACCAGGAATCACATCCAAGTCCATCAGGAAGTTCCTGAGCCACCCAGCTACTTTTGCCGCCTTAGAGGCTGCCACATACTCAGCTTCCATGGTGGAGTTCGCCACGCATTTCTACTGGACACTCCTCCATACAATGGCTCCACCTCCCTTAGTAAACACAAAACATGAGGTAGACTTATTGTTATCCCTATCAGATTGGAAATCGGAATCTATGTAACCCACAGGGAGTAATTGGTCTGCCCGGTAAACTAGCATATAATCCCTAGTCCTTCTCAGGCACTACAATATATGCTTTACCGCAGTCCAATGTCCCTGTCCTGGATTACTCTGATATCTGCTGACCATGCCCACGACATAGCAGATATCGGGTCTCGTACATAGCATCGTATACATGAGGCTTCCTACTGCCGAAGCATAAAGAACCGCCTTCATCTCCTCTATCTCCTCAGATGATCTAGGACACATCTCCTTAGATAAAGGGACTCCATGCCTGAAAGGTAGAAAACCTTTCTTGGAGTTTTGCATGCTAAAACGATCCATAATCGTGTCTATGTATGAAGCTTGAGATTAGCACACTAACCTTGATCCCAAGGATGTGTCCCACATCTCCCAAGTCCTTCAAAACTGTTTGGACAACCATACTCTTACGTCTGATAACACTCTGATATTGTTGCCAACTACCAAAATATTATCTACGTATAGTACAAGAAATACCACTATGTATCCTTACATCTCTTGTATACACAAGACTCATCCGGACTTTGAATAAATCCATAAGTTTGGATTTACCTCATCAAAGCGGATGTTCCAAGACCTCGAAGCTTGTTTCAATCCATAAATGGACCGATTAAGCTTACATACAATATGCTCTTTGCCCTTAGCAATAAATCTCTGGTTGCTTCATATAGATGTTCTCCTCAAGACTTCCATTAAGGAAAGCTGTCTTGACATCCATCTGTCACACCTCATAATCCATATGAGCTGCTATGCATAAGATCTCCCAGTCCTGATTTGAATCCATAGATTCAATCTCAGTATTCATTGCACTTTGCAAAAATGCTGCATCTTTATCTTGGATTGCCTCGTCATATGTTCAGGGATCAGGTTCATGTTCACCAGGGACCAAATCGAAAGATTCTCCCAAGAACATGAATCTATCAGGCTGTCTCACAACCCTCCCACTACGACAAGGTATCACCTGTGTTGGAGATTTGACGCCGCTAGAGGGGGGGGGGTGAATAGCGTTGACCGTATGTAGATGGAATTCGTTCGCGATCATCTCTACAAAACTCGTTATGCGCAGCGGAATAGAAATAATAAAAGCAATAACGAAAAGATACAATCACGAACACAAGGATGTAATGTGGTTCGGAACTGTAACGGTTCCTACTCCACGGATTGGGTTCGTACGAACCCTAGCGATGCCACAAACACCACTAAGCACTAAAGCTCCTTCTCGACAACAAGTCGGAGGTGGAGAAACCTAGTACAATGAATTACAACAAGTAATACAAAGTAAACAAGCAAATACAAGTGAAAATGTAAAGAAAACTTTACAAACTAGCGTTTTGAGCGCTTGCTTGTCGGTTGCTTGGATGAGCTTGAAGGACCCTGAAATGCACCTACAAATCACCTTCAAATCGCCTCACCAAAGCCCCCAAAAAATGATGCTTGAGCCTTCCACGAACAGCTGCTTTTATCCTCCATCGGGTTGTATTTCCACCTAGCAGTCGACTGCCATAAGTCCCCAGTCGACTGCCAACACTGTTGCTGTGAGACAACGGCTCAATCCACATTGGACAAGTTCCAACGAGACTCTTGGCAGTCGACTGCCAACGCCCGTATCGAGCGATTGGCTATGAAGCGTTACGCTTGACCGAACTAGCGATCGGCCGATCCTTAGCGATCATGACGAGACATCGATCATTGCTCCAATGAGCAGTCGACTGCCCGAGCAATTCCAGCTCTAAAATGACAGTCGAACTCAAGTCGACTCACGGAGTCGAAGCCATATATTGAACATGAGGTTTTAACCCAAGTATGGTGCCCCCATACTTGCTAGACTACCCTTAGCCTAGACCTAAGCCTTCTAGCCACCTCCATCAGCCTCATGCCTCTCGGATCCCTCCAAGTCATCCATGACTCGTTCATCCATCGCGCTAGCCTCCAGGTGCTTCCCTCGGCTATGTCATGCTAACGGTGTCTACACTGCCAAGGCACATTGGACTTACGCTGCCAAGACTTCGCTTGGACTTTACGCTGCCAAAATCAATCCCCTTGGACTTCCCAAATGCCAAGACTCAAGCTTGGACTTTCCCTTGCCAACCCATGTTGGACTTTCCATGCCAAGACCCATGCTTGGACTTTCCATTTGCCATGACCCATGCTTGGACTTCTCATTTGCCAAGACCCATGCTTGGACTTCTCATGCCAAGTACTCAAGACTTGGACTTTCCCAAATGCCAAGTACCCATGACTTGGACTTTACCTTGCCAAGACCCATGCTTGGACTTTCCATGCCAAGTACACAAGACTTGGACTTTCCCATGACAATTACATTGTCATATGATTTTGTCGAAACATCAAAACATCACTCGAGTCAAACTTGAGTCCTGGTCAATCGTGACCTGGGTCGATTGCACCAATAATCTCCCCCTTTTTGATGTTTGATAAAAACCAAACAAATCATTTGAGTTAGACCACTAACTCAAATCCCTTACAAATTATCCCAAATTGGTAGACACTCTCCAAATGTTCTCCCCCAAACATTCTCCCCCTTTTTGACTAACATCAAAAAGGTTTTCTCTCCAAGGAGGTCAATGTCTCATATCCCAATGAGATCTTACAATCTCCCCCTTGATCCAAAAATAAATACCTAGGATGCCTACCATCTTCCTAGTGATAAGTCACATATCTATCAAGAGAGGCAATCCAATAATCTCTCCCAATTTCCAAATTGGGTATCAAAAATCCATCAATTTTCCCAATTGATGATACTCTCCCAATAACTTCTCCTCTTCAAGGAGAAAAACACATCCATCATCCCAAGATGGATACCTCCCCCTAAAGGCTTGCTCCCCCTTGACCATTGCACCAACAATGTCCTTGGGAAGCCCCTAAGCCAATAGGAACTCTAAACCATCAAAATTAAGGTTCTAAGTTCAACATAGAACTTTCACTCACCCTAAAATTGATACTTTGACCTAACACAGCTCCTAATCCATATCCAATGGATTTTCACCCTTTATAATGCTTCCTAAAGCATATCCTAGGGTTAGGAGTGATTAGGAACCTTTTCCATAGCTGAACACGGGCTAAACAAACCTTGTTAACCCGAAATCAGACTGATCGACTCGACAATAATCGGTCATTGCCACTCACATCGATCGCCACACAGGCGATCGATCGATAACTGAAAATCTCGATTTTCAACTATCAGAAATGAATTTTTGAAATTCATAAATAATTATACATAATTCAAAAAATCGTGAAAATTCATACATATAATACTTATGACACACACAATGGGTGAAAAATATTTGAAAAATATTTTGCCCATAAAATAGTGAGTTTGATACAAAACTCAAAACCATTGAAATTTTCAATGTTTTGGCCCTATTTTGTATCAACTCTATCAATGGTGATTGCTATCAAAAGATAGACTTCACCAAGGTTTTTCAAAATGATTTTAAAATGTTTTCAAAACCTTGTTTTGGATCATATTTCTTGGGCTCTATGTACATGACTTGTACACATGCTCTCCCAATGATCCACAAATGAAACTAGATGAGTTTTAGTTCATCTAGATGCAAAAACTATGCACCTTGAACTTAACTCATATCCTAGCATCTCACATATATCTAGGGTGTATAAATACACATACATGTCAATTGAATGTGAGATGTGGGTTTTGGTTCATTTCAAACTAAGGTTTCATGCATCTTCTAAGGCAACCCTACTTGATTCCCTTATGAATGGGACTCCAAGTCATGCTATAGTCCTTAAATCAATTTCAACCAAATTGTCTTAAATGCATGAATGATTATGGCATTATAAATGTTATAAATAAGCATATGCTCATAATCATGATGTCATGACATAAGATGAAATATAAAAACACATGACATTTGAAACCTTAATCCTAAACATGAACAAGACATATAAAATCATAGAACTAGGTATGATGTCATGACATGGCATATGGTAATCAAAGAATGACATATAAAATATATAGGTATAGTAATACATAAATTTTAATATTAATTTCCATTTGATATAGTTAGATATATTTTGCCATATTATCATTAATCTCCCTAGTGTGCCAACAACCCAAAATGGTACACTAACACTCTAAACCCTAATTGTGCCAATTTGATCATTTTATCACACTTCATAACTAATATTGGCACATCCTAAAATATTTTAGGATTATAATTCAACCCTATTTCCAAGGTATCCATAACCTTGAAAATAACCTAAAATGCCACCTTTATCATGGTTGAGTTAACTACCCATCCACTCAAGGTTGGCACATCCTAAACCCACCTAGCATGAATCAATCACGCTCTTAGGAACCCAAAACCGATTAGAGCTCCTAGGGTTAATTAGGTATTCCTTAGGGATAACCTCCCTAGATACCTTCCTAATAACCCTCCTAGGCTTGTTAGCCTTGGTCATTTGGGTCTTACCTAGGTTGACTCTAGGGGTAACTCCCCTTGCAACCTTTTTAGTGGCCACCCTAGGTTTCCTAGAAACCCTAGCCACTAGGCACACCCTTTGGTCAACTCTAGGGATAACCTCCCTATTGACCTTGGTCTTCCTAGACCTAGTTTGTGTCCCATAATCAAATGGAACACTATGGTAAGCTACCTTAGCCTTAGGTTTGTGACCCAAACCTTGCTTGCCTTTGGTTGACTTTTGACTCTTAGGTCCTTGGTGTTGACTTTGACTTTTGGACCTTTGACTTTGACCATTAGACCCTTTAAATTGATTTTGTATCTTATTTAGGGTCATTTCAAGTTTTTCAAGCCTTGACCTCAAGACTTGATTTTCCTTTTCTAATTGCCCAATTTTAGAATTTTGTTTTAAATCTTGGGCATTGGACTTCCTAGGCATATGCCAAGTCCATTTAGGGTTTAGACCTAGGTGCTCTTGCACCTTTCTAATTGTCTCCCTAGGTAAAATTGATCTTGAGTAATTTGACCTAGGTTTGTCCTTAAATAAGTTGTTTTTGTAACGCCCGTAAAATTTCTAGCAATTTTACGAGAGTTTTTGGCTTTACAATAATGGGCTTGATGTGGGCTTTTTCGAAAAATAAAAGAAAATAGCCAAAAAGAGATACAAGGCCTAGGAATTGAACCCCAAACCTCTAGAGATAGCCAAGCCCTATAGATGCACCCACTAACCAGAAGCCCAATAGGATTATATCATTAGAAGAAGAGGGGAAATTGTAGATAAGTGTGATGAGGGTAAATGAAGGGGCATGGAAAAGAGAAGAGAAACTTCTCTTCCTCCCTTTATAAAGAAGAAGGAAGTTTCCACTTGGCCACTTCTTCTTCCCTTCTTCTTCCTCACCGAAAACCCATCTCTCCCCCTCTCCATTTTCACCTTTGGCCGAACCTCATCCAAGCAAGGAGAAGCTAGTTCTTGGCTTCCATAAGGTCAACTACCCACTACAAGCAAGCGAAGGATGTAAGATTCCCTCACCTGCAGTATATTAGTTTTGTAGGATAGGTTACATGAAAGAAATATGAAGTTGTAGAACCCTAGGTCTCGGCTAACTATGTTTATGGGTTAGGATTCATGAAAATGCTACTAGGGAAATTTTTATGGGTTGTATGCTTCAAGTAGGAATCTTTAGGGTCAAAAGTCCAAGGAGTTTAGCCCTTACATGTTTTGGCCAACCCAAGCTTTTAGGGTTAGGGTTGCATGAACTTGATTCTAAGGTTATGTTCATAGAGTGTAGGCATCAAGTAGGGATTTTTAGGTGCCAAAACCCAACTCATGGCCATATATGTTTGACAACTAAGGAATTTAGGGTTAGGGTTTCATGCAAATGCCCCTTATGAAGTTATGCTATGATATATGCCTACATGAATAAATTTAGGTGACAAAACCCAAGCCTTGTGCCCTATAAGTTTGACCACCCATGGTTTTAGGGTTAGGGTTTCATGAAAATGCCCCTTATGAAGTTATGCTATGATATATGCCTACATGAATAAATTTAGGTGACAAAAACCCAAGCCTTGTGCCCCTATAAGTTTCGGCCACCCATGGTTTTAGGGTTAGGGTTTCATGAAAATGCCCCTTATGAAGTTATGCTATGATATATGCCTACATGAATAAATTTAGGTGACAAAAACCCAAGCCTTGTGCCCCTATAAGTTTCGGCAACCCATGGTTTTAGGGTTAGGGTTTCATGAAAATGCCCCTTATGAAGTTATGCTATGATATATGCCTACATGAATGAATTTAGGTGACAAAAACCCAAGCCTTGTGCCCCTATAAGTTTCGGCTACCCATGGTTTTAGGGTTAGGGTTTCATGAAAATGCCCCTTATGAAGTTATGCTATGATATATGCCTATGTGATGAACATGTTTTATGATTTAATATGCCATGAATATGCCTAGGAAATATACCTATGTGATGAACATGTTTTATGATTTAATATGCCATGAATATGCCTATATGATGAACAGGTTTTATGATTTAATATGCCATGAATATGCCTAGGAAATATGCCTATGTGATGAACATGTGTTATGATTTAATATGCCATGAATATGCCTAGGAAATATGCCTATGTGATGAACATGTTTTATGATTTAATATGCCATGAATATGCCTATGAAATATGATTAGGTGATGAACCTGTTTTATGATTTAATATGCCATGAATATGCCTAGGAAATATGCTCATGTGATGAACAAGTTTATGATATAATATGCCATGAAATATGCCTATGTGATGAACATGTTTTATGATTTAACATGCCATGAATATGCCTATGAAATATGCTTATGTGATGAACATGTTTGTGCTTTAGGACCCCTTTATGTTATGAATGCATGTATGCTATGAAATGTATAAGGTGGAGATGCTTCCCTTTCATGTAGGGATTAAGAGCTCTCCTTATGATAAGATAAGATGGAGATGCTTCCCTTTCAAGTAGGGATTAAGAGCTCTCCTTATGATAAGATAAGATGGAGATGCTTCCCTTTCAAGTAGGGATTAAGAGCTCTCCTTATGATAAGACAAGAAAGAAAGGAATTAAGTATTTTACTTTGTAAGAGGTTAAGTACCGACCCATCGTGGTCGTTAATCAAATCCATAGGGACATAAGAAGGCGTAAGAGGTCTTGCCTGGTAAGGCGTTAGAGGTCTTGCTCTAGTAGTCCGGTGGCTCGCTACTGACCTATTAGGGAATGCGCATTATGTGGTACTTAACCTGGGGCCCCCCAAGCAAGTTATGATTATGTTGAAGTATCTATATGTATATGTTTTGAAAAGAAAAGACTTTTATAAAATTGTGCATGCTTATGTTAAAGTCTATGAATGCTTATGGTTAAGTTTAAAAATGCTTATGATTATGTCCTTTATACATGTTAGATTTTATGAAGTTATGATGCTTATAGTTGAGTTAAGAATATTTGTGACTATGGACTTTATGCATGTTTAAGATTTATGATGTTACAGATACTTATGTTATGAATGCTTATGAACTTGTCCTTTATACATGTTAGATTTTATGAAGTTATGATGCTTATAGTTGAGTTAAGAATATTTGTGACTATGGACTTTATGCATGTTTAAGATTTATGATGTTACGGATACTTATGTTATGAATGCTTATGAACTTGTCCTTTATACATGTTAGATTTTATGAAGTTATGATGCTTATAGTTGAGTTAAGAATATTTGTGATTATGTACTTTATGCATGTCTAAGATTTACAATGTTATGAATACTTATGTTAAATTATGCCCTGCTTAGATTTAATTATGCTTAACATGCTGATGTAATCTCTATGCCATGCTTAGGTTTTTTTTATTACTTGGGTATGTTGTTGATTAGTGTTGCTATGAAACACTTAGGCTATTTATGCTAGTATGCTCATGTTTCTAATTGCTTGATGAAGTTTGTGGCTTTTGTGAGTAGGCAAGAATCTTACTAATCTATATGCTTATAGTTTATGTTGTCCGTATACTGCAGATAAAGGAAACCTGAACTAGAGGAAGTAGCAGGAAGGGACAAGTGTGTGTGATAGTGGCATGGTGGAGAAAGATCCTGTTACTATCTGCTTATATTACATGCACAATGAACCACTTAAGACTTTGCTTCCGCTTATAAGACTTATGAATCCTTAGTATCATGTTGGATGATGCTTATTTATGTTACTGTTCAATTACTTAAGAACTCATGAATGACAAGATATGTTAACATGCTGATTATGAATATGATATGTGACGCATGTGCAAAAGAAGATTTAAGTTATGATAACATGTTAAAAAAAAACCAGTAAAGTAGCGCCGCCCTGAGAGCAGATAAGGGCGGGCGTTACAGGTGGTATCAGAGCGGGTTCACCTTTCCACTATCACACATCAAGCCTCCTTCCTGCTGTTTCCAAGTAAGTAACTTTATGTATACTTAAGTTTCTTTTATAATGAAGAATGTCTTCTATTTAGATAGAAATTATACCTCATCATGTTTTAGTAGAATGGAACCATACTTGTGATTTAGATAGAAGTAATACCTCATCCTGTTTAGTAGAATGGAACCGTACTCGTGACTTAGATAGTAATGATACCTTACCATGCCTTATAGGATGGAAACGTGTCTCTAACCTAGAAATACCGCTAGAAAGGATACCTTACCTTGTTAGGATAAGAGAACTGTTTTCTTTGTTTTGGCTTAAATATGCATAAATGCACGTAGGATGATCTTATGCTAGCCTAGCATTTAGCTTAAGTAATGCATGAATATACAAATGATAGCTTTATGCTAGCTTTAGTTTAATTACGCACAAAAAAAAAACTCCTAAAATTACGAAGATTTGATTTTTGTAATTATTTGTGTAAGGTCTATGCTCATCTGAATTGAATTAAGCCAGTTTCGTACGGGTTAGTCGGTTTTGTACTGACTTCATTTATTTCAATTCAAGATGGCACGGACGATGACTACCATGACCCGTCGGGATGTGTCACAAAACCGATTAAGGGAAGCTATTGAAGAGATAGTCTATAAACCAGATGGTGGGGTCATCGGACACATGAGAAGGCTCGATGGTCTTTATAGGAGACTCGAGCAGCAGGAGTTTCCGTTACTGGACAATTATCGGATATGGGCCTTGGTACGCTCCCTGCCAAATGAGTTCATGGTAGTTGTACATCACGTATGGGGCCGCTATGAAGGGCGGATAACATATGCGGAGTTGTGCTGGGAACTACTGGAGCACAAGGTTCAAGAGAAGCCTGTGGTAGAGAATCAGGTGGTAGCTGGCCTCGAGAGGAAGGAAGAGGGTTTGGTAAACAGTCAACTTATTGGCGGTAGGAGACTACCCTAGTGAGGCCAAGGAAGACAGACTAAAAATAATTACAACCGCACTAGGGTTTGTCCTAGTGAGTCGAATAAACTATCTTCTCAAGTAGTTTCATTGTTTAAATTAGAAATAAGGAATGTTATATGTTAACATTTTTCCTTCCAGTCCAAAATATGAATAAGAGATGATAAGTCGTTTCTTTTGAAATTAATGATGAGTTCATTGCATGGGATGTGTATGGTATAGTTGATCAATGTGGTTGATCGAACATATGAATAATGAGTGGAAACAAGGTGTGCCGCTTTGATGTCCTTATCGATGCTATCTCAACCCCTGAAAAAGGAAATAATGAATTATGGGATAGAGATTATTTCTAGACAACTTTCCACCATGACGATAGCGCCGACGCTGTTCGACGATATAATGGGAAAGCAAGATGGTGATTCAGACATCCAGAAGATCAAACAGGAAGTCCTGGAAGGAAGGGATAATGGATTCCGCATTTTCGACAGCGGACTATTATACCTCCGGGACTGACTATGTATTCCGAACGATCCGGAATTATGGAAGAAGATACTCGAGGAATCCCATGGAACACCTTATACCATGCATCCTGGATCTAATAAAATGTATTAGGACTTAAGAGATAAATTTTGGTGGTCCGGCATGAAAAGGGATGTGGCTCAAGACAAGACTGTCTCGACTCGCGTAAGGTTAAGGCAGAACACCAGAAACCTGGGGGATTACTGCAGCCGATACAGATTCCAGAGTGGAAATGGGAAGAAATTTCTATGGACTTCATCTCGGGATTACCCAGAACAACAAATGGTTACGATGCTATATGGGTAATCATAGACCGGTTGACAAAGTCTGCCATTTCGCGATTAAGATGACTTATTCGGTTGAGCAGCTAGCTCAATTATATGTCAAGGAAATTATCAGATTACATGGAGTGCCTAAGGCTATTATTTCTGACCGTGATGGCCGTTTCACCTCCCATTTTTGGGAATGTGTTCAGAAGGCTCTTGGCACAAAGTTGAGATTCAGCACTGCGTTTCATCCTCAGACCGATGGTCAGACAGAAAGAGTGAACCAGGTGCTGGAAGATATGTTGCGGGCTTGTGCTCTAGACTTTAAGGGGAGCTGGTGTCGATATTTGTGCTTGGCGGAATTTGCTTACAACAACAGCTACCAAGCTACTATCGGAATGGCACCATATGAAGCTCTATACGGGAGAAGATGCAGGTCTCCTATCTGTTGGTACGAGGGTGGTGAAAGGAGGGAAATGGGTCCTCAGGCCGTTATTATTGACAATACCACCGCTTATACTGTAATATCCGTCGAGAATCAAACCGCCAGAGCCGACAAAAGAGCTATGCGGATATGCGGCGTAGACCGTTAGAATTCGAAGTCGGAGATTTGGTATTTCTTAAAGTGACCCCTATGAAGGGAGTGATGAGATTCGGAAGGAAGGGTAAACTGAATCCACGCTACGTGGGACTGTATCCGATATTGCAGAGGGTTGTCAAGGTAGCATACAAGCTGGAGCTGCCTCAAGAGATGTCGTCTATACACAACGTGTTCAATATCTATGTGCTCAAGAAATGCATATCCAGTGCGGACCAAGTGATCGAGCCACAAACAGTACAAGTTCAAGAGGACCTGAGTATTGAAAGTCGGCCTATCCAGATATTAGACCGAGATGTCAAGAGACTAAGGAACAAAGAAGTGCCCTTAGTAAAGGTCCTGTGGCAGAATCCGCGATACGAGGAAGCTACCTGGGAACGAGAGGAGGACATGAAGCAGAAGTACCTAGAATTGTTTTAAGTTTCGAGGATGAAACTTTTACAAGGTATGAGAGATTGTAACGCCCGTAAAATTTCTAGCAATTTTACGAGAGTTTTTGGCTTTACAATAATGGGCTTGATGTGGGCTTTTTCGAAAAATAAAAGAAAATAGCCAAAAAGAGATGCAAGGCCTAGGAATTGAACCCCAAACCTCTAGAGATAGCCAAGCCCTATAGATGTACCCACTAACAAGAAGCCCAATAGGATTATATCATTAGAAGAAGAGGGGAAATTGTAGATATGTGTGATGAGGGTAAATGAAGGGGCATGGAAAAGAGAAGAGAAACTTCTCTTCCTCCCTTTATAAAGAAGAAGGAAGTTTCCACTTGGCCACTTCTTCTTCCCTTCTTCTTCCTCACCAAAAACCCATCTCTCCCCCTCTCCATTTTCACCTTTGGCCGAACCTCATCCAAGCAAGGAGAAGCTAGTTCTTGGCTTCCATAAGGTCAACTACCCACTACAAGCAAGCGAAGGATGTAAGATTCCCTCACCTGCAGTATATTAGTTTTGTAGGATAGGTTACATGAAAGAAATATGAAGTTGTAGCCCCCTAGGTCTCGGCTAACTAAGTTTATGGGCTAGGATTCATGAAAATGCTACTAGGGAAATTTTTATGGGTTGTATGCTTCAAGTAGGAATCTTTAGGGTCAAAAGTCCAAGGAGTTTAGCCCTTACATGTTTCGGCCAACCCAAGCTTTTAGGGTTAGGGTTGCATGAACTTGATTCTAAGGTTATGTTCATAGAGTGTAGGCATCAAGTAGGGATTTTTAGGTGCCAAAAACCCAACTCATGGCCATATATGTTTCGGCCAACCAAGGAATTTAGGGTTAGGGTTTCATGCAAATGCCCCTTATGAAGTTATGCTATGATATATGCCTACATGAATAAATTTAGGTGATAAAAACCCAAGCCTTGTGCCCCTATAAGTTTCGGCCACCCATGGTTTTAGGGTTAGGGTTTCATGAAAATGCCCCTTATGAAGTTATGCTATGATATATGCCTACATGAATAAATTTAGGTGACAAAAACCCAAGCCTTGTGCCCCTATAAGTTTCGGCCACCCATGGTTTTAGGGTTAGGGTTTCATGAAAATGCCCCTTATGAAGTTATGCTATGATATATGCCTACATGAATAAATTTAGGTTACAAAAACCAAAGCCTTGTGCCCCTATAAGTTTTGGCCACCCATGGTTTTAGGGTTAGGGTTTCATGAAAATGCCCCTTATGAAGTTATGCTATGATATATGCCTACATGAATGAATTTAGGTGACAAAAACCCAAGCCTTGTGCCCCTATAAGTTTCGGCCACCCATGGTTTTAGGGTTAGGGTTTCATGAAAATGCCCCTTATGAAGTTATGCTATGATATATGCCTATGTGATGAACATGTTTTATGATTTAATATGCCATGAATATGCCTAGGAAATATGCCTATGTGATGAACATGTTTTATGATTTAATATGCCATGAATATGCCTATGTGATGAACATGTTTTATGATTTAATATGCCATGAATATGCCTAGGAAATATGCCTATGTGATGAACATGTGTTATGATTTAATATGCCATGAATATGCCTAGGAAATATGCCTATGTGATGAACATGTTTTATGATTTAATATGCCATGAATATGCCTATGAAATATGATTAGGTGATGAACCTGTTTTATGATTTAATATGCCATGAATATGCCTAGGAAATATGCTCATGTGATGAACAAGTTTATGATATAATATGCCATGAAATATGCCTATGTGATGAACATGTTTTATGATTTAACATGCCATGAATATGCCTATGAAATATGCTTATGTGATGAACATGTTTGTGCTTTAGGACCCCTTTATGTTATGAATGCATGTATGCTATGAAATGTCTAAGGTGGAGATGCTTCCTTTCAAGTAGTGTTTAAGAGCTCTCCTTATGATAAGATAAGATGGAGATGCTTCCCTTTCAAGTAGGGATTAAGAGCTCTCCTTATGATAAGATAAGATGGAGATGCTTCCCTTTCAAGTAGGGATTAAGAGCTCTCCTTATGATAAGACAAGAAAGAAAGGAATTAAGTATTTTACTTTGTAAGAGGTTAAGTACCCGACCCGTCAGGTGGTCGTTAATCAAATCCATAGGGATATAAGAAGACGTAAGAGGTCTTGCCCTGGTAAGACGTAAGAGGTCTTGCTCTAGTAGGTCTGGTGGCTCGCTACCCCAGCCTATTAGGGAATGCGCATTATGTGGTACTTAACCTGGGGCCCCCCAAGCAAGTTATGATTATGTTGAAGTATCTATATGTATATGTTTTGAAAAGAAAAGACTTTTATGAAATTGTGCATGCTTATGTTAAAGTCTATGAATGCTTATGGTTAAGTTTAAAAATGCTTATGATTATGTCCTTTATACATGTTAGATTTTATGAAGTTATGATGCTTATAGTTGAGTTAAGAATATTTGTGACTATGGACTTTATGCATGTTTAAGATTTATGATGTTACGGATACTTATGTTATGAAAGCTTATGAACTTGTCCTTTATACATGTTAGATTTTATGAAGTTATGATGCTTATAGTTGAGTTGAGAATATTTGTGACTATGGACTTTATGCATGTTTAAGATTTATGATGTTACGGATACTTATGTTATGAATGCTTATGAACTTGTCCTTTATACATGTTAGATTTTATGAAGTTATGATGCTTATAGTTGAGTTAAGAATATTTGTGATTATGTACTTTATGCATGTCTAAGATTTACAATGTTATGAATGCTTATGTTAAATTATGCCCTGCTTAGATTTAATTATGCTTAACATGCTGATGTAATCTCTATGCCATGCTTAGGTTTTTTTTATTACGTGGGTATGTTTTTGATTAGTGTTGCTATGAAACACTTAGGCTATTTATGCTAGTATGCTCATGTTTCTAATTGCTTGATGAAGTTTGTGGCTTTTGTGAGTAGGCAAGAATCTTACTAAGCTATATGCTTATAGTTTATGTTGTCTGTATACTGCAGATAAAGGAAACCTGAACTAGAGGAAGTAGCAGGAAGGGCTAAGTGTGTGTGATAGTGGCATGGTGGAGAATGACCCTGTTACTATCTGCTTATATTACATGCACAATGAACCACTTAAGACTTTGCTTCCGCTTATAAGACTTATGAATCCTTAGTATCATGTTGGATGATGCTTATTTAGGTTATTGTTCAATTACTTAAGAACTCATGAATGACTCTTTATGTTATGCAAGTTAGAAATGTGACAAGATATGTTAACATGCTGATTATGAATATGATATGTGACGCATGTACAAAAGAAGATTTAAGTTATGATAACATGTTAAAAAAAAACAGTAAAGTAGCGCCGCCCTGAGAGCAGATAAGGGCGGGCGTTACAGTTTTTAGGGACATTAGTCCCAAATTTCTCCCTATTTCCTACACGGACTCTCTTAGCTCCTAAGCAAAAATATTTATTCGTATTAGCATGCTTTTCATAAATTGCAAGAGAATTAACGTTCCTAGCATGCTTTTGACTTTTAAATCTAGAAGGTGCATTATTGAAATATACCTTAGGGTTAACTATAGAAGCTCCCCCTACTTGTTATGCTCCTCCTTGCCCCTTCTTCTTCCCCTTAGGGCATTGACTCCGATAATGCCCCTTTGAATTGCACTTGAAACATATGATGTGCTCCTTGCCTTTAGGTGTTGGGGAACCGGCATCCTTGACTTTTGGTGCCAGTGGAGCTTTCCTAATCTTCTTTGGGCACTTGCTCTTATAGTGCCCAAATTCCCTACACTCAAAACACATAATATTATTTTTATTTGAAATTAGAGTGTTTGAGTTACCTAGGTTAGTGGTGGAGTTCGAAATTGACACATCTTCATCTTGACTGGATGTAGAAGCTTCTTCTTGATGCTCCGGTGTTGAGGAAACTCTAATCTCCTCCTCAATCCTAGAAGTGGATGTTTCTTCCAATTCCTCCACCAACCCGGAAATTGACTCCCCATCAACTTCCGATTCTACTTCCTCTTCCTCTTTGGATGTTGATGATCTCTCAACCTCTAAGTCCTCACTTCCTTGTGAGGGTGATGCATTAGCCTCTTCGGTCTCTTCCTCTTGGACCATTGATGGGCTTTCATGGAGCTTGGCCACTTGGCTCCATAGCTCGTTTGCATCTACATAATTACCTAACATACACAAGATATTGTTAGGTATTAAATCAATTAACAACTTCATTACCTTCTCATTCTTTTCGAAGGCTTGGACTTGCTCTTCGGTCCATCTCTTTTTCTTGAGGAATCCACCTTTTGGTCCTCTTGGATAGCTATATCCTTCCATTAAAATAGACCATTCTTCGAAGTCCCTCATCATTAGGAAGTCTTCAATTCTTAACTTCCATTGCTTAAACCCTTCTTGTCCATAGAAGGAGTAAGGGATCGGTGTGTTAATATTCCATCCCAATTGTTCTTCCATCTTCACCCTCTAGCTTCTTTGTCCTAGCTCCCGGTGGTTAGTCCGTAGAAGAGCCCCGGGCTCTGATACCAATTGTTGGAGATTTAACGCCGCTAGAGGGGGGGAGGTGAATAGCGTTGACCGTACGTAGATGGAATTCGTTCGCGATCATCTCTACAAAACTCATTATGCGCAGCGGAATAGAAATAATAAAAGCAATAACGAAAAGATACAATCACGAACACAAGGATGTAACGTGGTTCGGAACCGTAACGGTTCCTACTCCATGGATTGGGTTCGTACGAACCCTAACGATGCCACAAACACCACTAAGCACTAAAGCTCCTTCTCAACAACAAGTCGGAGGTGGAGAAACCTCGTACAATGAATTACAACAAGTAATACAAAGTAAACAAGCAAATACATGTGAAAATGTAAAGAACACTTTACAAACTAGGGTTTTGAGCGCTTGCTTGTCGGTTGCTTGGATGAGCTTGAAGGACCCTGAAATGCACCTGCAAATCGCCTCACCAAAGCCCCCAAAAACTGATGCTTGAGCCTTCCATGAACAGCTGCTTTTATCCTCCATCGGGCTGGATTTCCGCCTAGCGATCATCGCCATAAGTCCCTCATGCCGCTAACATCGCGTGAGACAACGGCTCAATCCACGCGTTGGACATGTTCCAGGACTCTTGGCGATCGAATGCCAACATTGGCGATCGCTGCCAACGCCGTAATCGATTGGCCTCGGCTCACGGCGTTGCTGCGGCTTGACACGAACTAGCGATCGGATCGACCCTTGGCGATCGTCACCGTAGACATCGATCGATCGCCAGAGACATCGATCATTGCGATCGAATGAGCGATCAGAGCAATTCCAGCTCTAAATTGGCGATCGAGCTCATGAGGTTTTAACCCAAGTATGGTGCCCCCATACTTGCTAGACCACCCTTAGCCTAGACCTAAGCCTTCTAGTCACCTCCATCAGCCTCACGCCTCTCGGATCCCCCCAAGTCATCCATGACTCGTTCATCCATCGCGCTAGCCTCCAGGTGCTTCCCTCGGCTATGTCATGCTAACGGTGTCTACACCGCCAAGGCACATTGGACTTACACCGCCAAGACTCCGCTTGGACTTTACGCTGCCAAAATCAATCCCCTTGGACTTCCCAAATGCCAAGACTCAAGCTTGGACTTTCCCTTGCCAACCCATGTTGGACTTTCCATGCCAAGACCCATGCTTGGACTTTCCATTTGCCAAGACCCATGCTTGGACTTCTCATTCGCCAAGACCCATGCTTGGACTTCTCATGCCAAGTACTCAAGACTTGGACTTTCCCAAATGCCAAATACCCATGACTTGGACTTTACCTTGCCAAGACCCATGCTTGGACTTTCCATGCCTAGTACACAAGACTTGGACTTTTCCATGACAATTACATTGTCATATGTTTTTGTCGAAACATCAAAACATCACTCGATTCAAACTTGAGTCTTGGTCAATCGTGACCTGGGCCGATTGCACCAACAACCTGTGTATCCTCTGTGACACGTGGTGCAGTGACATATGGTATATCCTCTTGTACCGGTGGTACTGAAGTCGGGACTTCCCCTGTCAACTCCTCAAGAACAATCCTACTCGTGGGCTTGTGGTTCATCACATAGTCCTCCTCTAGAAATTTGGCATTAGTACTAACGATCACCATCAGATCTCTAGGACTATAAAACAAACCACCCTTCGTTCCCCTAGGATAGCCAACAAACGAGCGCACTTCTGTACGAGGTTCCAACTTACCAGCATCAGCCTTCAGTAGATGTGCTGGACTCCCCCATATTCGAATATGTCTTAGACTAGGCTTCTGCCCAGTCCACAACTCTGTGGGAGTAGAAGGCACTGATTTAGATGGAACCAAGTTCAGAATGTACACCGCCGTATCTAGAGCATATCCCCAGAACGAATCTGGCAAGTCAGAATAACTCATCATCGATCTAACCATCTCCATAAGAGTCTTATTCCTTCGCTCCGCTATACCATTCTGCTGGGGTGTGCCAGGTGCAGACAATTGGGATTGAATCCCAGCCTCTGATAAGTAATTCCTAAACTCTCCCAAGAGGTACTCACCACTACGATCAGATCGTAGTGTCATCTTGAATAATTGTCTATGAAAAAGATGAAATATTCAAAACTACCTCTTGCCTGGATAGACATAGGACCATACGAATCAGAATGAACCAATTCCAACACATCTTTGGATATATACCCCTTGGCCTTGAAAGGCCTCTTGGTCATTTTACCTTTCAAGCAAGATTCACAGGTTGGGAGATCCTCCTCCACTAATGAACCCAAAGGTCCATCAGCTATCAACCTTTGAATTCTACTCAGGTTAATATGACCAAGCCTTAGATGCCAAAGATATGTTTGGTTCATCTTCGAAGGTTCTTTTCTCTTATTAGAATTAGAAGATGAGTTATTAACTTCTATTTGCATCATGGGAGCTCGTGGTTCAAGTTATAAATTTCCTATCTATGTACCTGAATAGATAATGTCCCTATTTCTTTTATAACATATCTGTCATCAAAAGAAATAGATTATTCATCCATAATTTAGAAACCGAAATCAATTCTTTCTAAATAAAGGTACATAAAGAAAATATCTAAGAACCAAAAACTTTATTTTTCTCAAAAGATAAATAAAACATCTCCCACTGCAATAGCCACCATCTTCATGGCATTGCCCAAGTAAATGGTAATATCCCCTTTAGCTAGTCGTCGGGTTTCCTGGAACCCCAGCAATGTATTGCAGACATGATTAGTGGCTCTCGTATCTACACATCAGGTGCCGGTAGATAACACCGCTAACCATGTTTCAATGACTAGACCAAAGGATATACTTTTGTTCTGCTTTGGATTGGGACAGTCCTCCTTCCAATGTCCATCCTGCTTATAAGTGAAGTATTTGCCTTTCGGCTTCTTCACTCCTCCCTGAGATCCTCCCACCACATTTGCTCCACCTTGTTTCTCCTTCTTCTTGCCTTTCGGCTTAGAAGTAGAAACCTTTTTGAGCAACCATGGCTTGAGGATACTCTTCGAAGAGTGCATACATGTACTTCCTAGCAGATAAGACAATATCTGGATTCTTTTCCAATCAACATTATTTGGGTACAGTAAGTTTATTTCCTTTAGTATCACAATAAGTGGACTGAAAGTCATTTTGAAAATCCTAAGAATCACATAGATCATTACTGTAGATTTCAAAAAATTATTGATTCCTCAAACAATAAAATTTTGAAATCAACCAACACCTCAAAACACCGAGAATATCGCATGCCACGATAGTGTGGACGTATACGAATTCTACATTTGTAAGTGGAGGTTTTACCCATTAATTTTATTATCTTGTCAACCTTACTTTTTGACAAATAAAATTAATAGTTGGTTCCTCTTTGGCCCTATAAATAAAAGCAGTGACTCCGATGGGGAGGATACTTTTTATTTGCATCTAAGTGTGCACCATTACACGATACTAAAGGAATTATCTCGGATTATATGCCTTACCGATGTGGAAGTACACACGCTCCTAAATAATTTCCTATAACCATTATTTGACCTAGTGATCCGCAAACAAACTCATCCGATGGGGAGGAAGGCACTCAGAGCCGACGCGCAAGTTTGTTGCATCACACGTCAAATTGTAATGGAGGCCGCGGGAATTAATTAAAATATCCCTCTCCCACTTAGTAAATTGAAAATGAGGAATTTTCAAGCACACACAACATGCATATAAAACGAATCATCAATAAATATGGAAAAAATAGAATTTTTCCAACTATTATGGCATTGTTCTCCAATATGTGTCCCGTCGTGTCGCCACCTCGTCCGCTCCTCCTATGCCATGTACGAGCCATCCGGAGATCCAAGCCGAGAATAAATCCTATTTTATTTTACATCCATCGATCCTATACTCCACGAGGAAGTGTACATGAAATTTAGATCGAAAGTAAAATAAAATAAAGAGTGGCTAAACAATGTCGTATTCAATTACAAAAATTAAATACTAATTTAGCCTCGTCAACCCCGAGGATTCAAATAATATACAATCACACACACATGCAATCACATACACACATATATAGCCATAATAGTTGGATCTTATGCCTGCAACCAAAAAGTTAGCCTACGCACATTCTACTATTATCCGACATACACAATATATGATAAGTGCGTGAAAGTAACCGAATCCAAAACACACAAAACCGAAAACCTTGGCTATGAAACCATTTGTTGGAAATCTTGCTAGCTCGGAGGCTCATTGGCTCCCATATCCCCGGATTAAAATTTTCACTAATGAAAACTAATCCGGATGGGATGAGTTTCCTAAGCACAACCAATTCATCATCGTGCCAACGACTCGAGCGATCGCTTGAACAAACTTGTTGTTCAAGCAATCAACTCTTCTAGTCAGTTAGCCGCGGAAGAGACGACGGACGGATCGTCGGTTTTTGTGTTTCTTATCGGGGTCCATGATTATACAAATACATACAAATGTAAACTAGTATAATCAACACATACTAACATAAAGAACATAAGCTAGCATATCAATAAGAACATGCAAAGATCAATAATAAAAGTTGTAAAACTTTTATACCTCTCGATCTTCTATCGTATGTCCTATCCTCCTCGTGGACATCGTGTGGGCGAAGATCCTCCACGAGTTGAAGCCTCCTAGATCTTCTTCAATCCAAAGAAAGAAGAACTCTCCTTCCCTTCTTGCTTGAGCCAACCACCAATCCATAAAGGATTAATGCCGCCAGCCCCAAGAATAGAGAGAACAAAATGGAAACAACCAAGGAACCGAACTAGGGACAAACCCTAGCTCCTAGTGCCACCGGCCAAGAGGGAGTGAAGAGGAGAAGAGGAATACGTTGGGCGCCGGTCAAGGTGGAGGGAATAGAGGAAGGAGCCGGCCACACCCTAGGAAGAAGAAGAGCTCCTCTCCTATAGTTGTCGCCCACCTTCTTGCAAACCCTAGCCGCCCAACCATAGGAGCCAAACCCTAATTAGGGTTTCCTCCTTAGGCTTTCTTGCCGCCCAACCAAGGTGGAAGGAAGAGATCTAGGAACCGGCCACCTTACCTAGGAAGAAGAAGAGCTCTTCTCCTATAGTTGCCGCCCCTCTCCTTCCAAACCTTGCCGCCCAACCAAAGGAGCCAACCCCTAATCTAATTAGGGTTTCCTCCTTAGGGTTTCTTGCCGCCCAAGCCATTGATGGGCAAAACCCTAATCTCCAAAACATCCAACTCCATCAACCAAAAAAAAACTTTTTTTTTTGCCGCCCAACCCATTCTCCCATATATATAGAGTTAGGTTTAGGCCTTGGTTTAATCTCCACCGTCGGTCTAAGGTTTTAATCTCAATCGTCGGATCTAGAGATTTAATCTCAACCATCGGTTCTAGGGATTTAATCTCCACCGTCGGTTCTAGGGATTTAATCCCAACCGTCGGATCTAGAGATTTAATCTCCACCGTCGATTCTAGGGATTTAATCCCAACCATCGGATCTAGAGATTTGTTTTCCATCATTTGATCTAGACTTCATGAGGTTTATATTAGGCTACGATAGGGACCATGAGGAGGAGTTGGATCTTGGCAACCCGATGGATCGGAACCACACAAACTTGATCCATCAATGATGTTCCATTCCACTAGAGGATCATCATTGAACTACCTCACCAACCCCCATAATTTAATATGGGCTCCATATATTATTTGTACATCCATCTCCCCGTGTTTAAGATATCGAATGTCCGTCAATTGATTGATTTACTGACCATCAATCAATTAACATCTAACTCCTCGAGTAGTACCACTCAACCTTATCATCATGTTGACTAAGTCAACCTGCAGGGTTTACATGATGAACCTTATGAGCTCCTCAAGGGGACATCATCAACCTAATATATAGGACACGGTTTCCTCTTATAATCAACGACACACCATGTAAATAATATCATTTCCCAACTTACCGGGCATATTGATTTAATCCATCTAAATCTCACCCTTTGGTAAATCAAAGAAATAAATACTAAGTACATGTGCCCATTATTATATCGGGATTAAGAGCATGTACAACATAATATCCGAGGTCCGATTCAATTATGTAGTCAGCAATAAATTGAATCCCCTCTATGTCGGTCCTGCTCAATACACCTAAGTGTACTAGTGTAACTCTGTGTTCAAGACAAAACAATACCAAGCTACACTACAACCATGCCAATGGTTTGTCCAAAACCATCTTAGTTGTGAGCCTCTACTTATACTCTACAAGGGACTGATAACATGATCTTCTGTGCCACACCCAAGCACCATGTTATCTACAATGTAAAGTATTAGACAATATGCACATATATAATAAATATAAAGTGCAAACAATGATCATGTGATTCTTATTTCAAAATAAAAATGTTCATACAAAAAGAACTAGGCTTTCAGTATACATTCCAACGTGATTATCAACTCTCCCCCTTAATACATGAAACTCCCTCTAAAAGCAATTCTCCTCCTTAATATAACTTACTTAAACATACATATTTCTCCCCCTTTGACACCATCAAAAATATTAAACTAAGTTTTTCAAACATAGCATCAAGTCTAGGAAACAAAAATCACCAAAACATGCCTTAAAATCTGACAAAAGAAGGTTATCACATGTTTTTCATCGATCAATGATCGTCTGGACTAATGATCAGATTTCATGATTTTTTGATTTTCGAGCTGAATTTCAGAAATGCATAAAAAATTCTATAAAATTCCAAAAAACATGAAATTTAGGGGAACACATTTCTTGTAAGTTTCTTTATCAATGAAAAATAGTTTTCCATGAAAAATCATTATATTTTTGAAAATTAGGCAAAATCTCAAAGGTTGGAAAATATCTAAAGTTTGTATCAATTTTAAAGCCTAGTTTTGTCTTGAAGATTTTCAAAACATCAAAATTCAGTTTATGAAACAAGAAATGGTTTTCAAAAACATTTGAAATATCCAACCATGATCTTTGGGCAATATGTCTATGAATTAAACATAAGCCTTCCCCATGATTGGTCTATTATTACTCTTTTGATACTTTAAATGACCATCTAAATGCCATAGGCATTAGTGGACCATTTGTATCATCCTAACATCTCACCCATGCTATGTTTTCAATCAAGGTTAGCCTTATAGTGGGATGTGAGATGTTCCTAAAGGTATTTATATACTTAATCATTTATTTCATGCAACTTTACACAAGGTTAAGTATCATCCTAACATACTACATGATCATAAAAACATATATGCATTGATTTCACATTATGATCATGAAACAAAATTATCTATCAATCATGCATTAGGTATAAAATGATAATAAGTCAAGTATCACCTAAAGCATGATTTATCTATTTATGGGTGCATTATCATCACCCAATACTATTTCAAAAATTTTATCCTACCATCCTAAGTCAACCAAATAATATGATATAAGTTAAGTCCACTATGGTTGACTAACCTAAGGTTTTCCTAACCCTTAAGGATGGATTTAGGAACCCAATACAAGTTCTTTCCTATAGGGTTCACTAAATATTCCTTAGGGATCCCTTTTCTAACAATTGTTTTATTCTTTGCTTGACCCCTAGCAATCAAACATTTATAGGCCTTTTCATTTGTTTTTCCCTTATAACCTAGGCCTTTCCTATTGAAGCTTGCCCTTTGGCTCCCTATAATCATATTAAGGGTGTTGGAGCCAATGGTGAATTTTTCTAGGGCCTTGGTTAAATGGTCTACCTTTTCCCTTAAAGCTCTATTTTCCTCAATGCATGCATCATTAACATCAAAAGGCATATAGTTATCATGTGAGCATGCATCATCATCATTAACATTTAAACATGCTTGTTCTAATTTATTTTCTAAGGCTTTAATTTGATCTAGCATGCTCTTATTTTTCTTTTTGGCCCTAAATAATTCCTTAGTAAGGCTAGAAATGATGGAAACTATTTTCTTAGGAGTTAGATTCATTACCATAGCTTCCATGTCTTCTTCTACGGATTCCGATGTAGATGAGGATGAAGCTCCCCCTTCACTAGAGCTCTCCTCACAAGTGCTTGATTTTTCTTGCTCGGAGGAGGAGGTG
Source organism: Wurfbainia villosa (assembly GCA_025175895.1). Classification (NCBI taxonomy): domain Eukaryota; kingdom Viridiplantae; phylum Streptophyta; class Magnoliopsida; order Zingiberales; family Zingiberaceae; genus Wurfbainia; species Wurfbainia villosa. The sequence continues at coordinate 82,629,964 of CM045989.1, read as the reverse complement.
TCTAGATCATCAAATGCCATTAGAGCCAAATTTGTGACAAAGGTATTTTCTTCCTCCGATGATGATGATGATGATGAAGAAGGATCATCCCATGTCCTTGCTTTGAGTGCTTTGGCCTTCCCCTTTTCTTTGGTCTTCTTCTCTTCTTCCTTCTTCTTGCTCCCCTTCTTCTTCATTTCTTCTTTCTTTCTCCTCTCTTCTTTGCTTTTGTTCAAGAGGGGACAATTATCCCTTATGTGTCCCTCTTGTTGGCAATTGTAGCAAATTATTTTCCTCCTTGGCCTTTTCCCCCTATCATGAGATTTGTTAAATTTAAGACCTTTTAATGCACGCCTTACCTTCCTTACCATATAAGCTTCTTCCGTGCTATCCATGGAGGAGGAGGAGGCTTCATCAGATGAGGAAGGAGTCTCCATCTTCTTCTTCCCCTTGTTGGCTACCAAGGCTACTCCTCTTGATGGCTTGATACTTGATTCCTCATTTATTCATTCAAGCCTTGTTTCATGGAGCTCCATAGTTGAGAAGAACTCCTCCAAGGTGCTCACTTCTGTTGGTGCAGTGGGCACCAAAGTCGAACCGGTATTTTGATTATGGCAAAAGGCTCAATAGTTAAGGGTATATTTGTTATCTTACGAGCTCAATTAAGTGTGCAGAAATGCTAAAGTTGAGCGGAAGGTCTGCGACACCCGGTGGGAACCGAGGTGGTCGGGCAACGCCAGAGGGACTTCGGAGGAAGCCGAGGTACTCGGGTGAAGACCGGAAGCGAGGCTACAAGGTAAGCTCGTGTGAAAGCGAAGCAAGGTCGTTAAGCGTAGATCCGACCCAATACCTCCAATGGAAGGTCTAGGTCGAGATCAAATGGTTAGAACCATCGTACTTTATATTTTAAGCTAACTTGTACTGCAGTCCAAAACCCTTTGACTACAGTCAACTGCTAGTCAAGTTCCAGCCTCGAGAAGAGCTCGAATTTCAAGGGGGTGAATTTGGACTTGACTCGTGTTTTGGTACAAAGGGTGATGTGGCATCAAGGTGGACATCCAAACCATCACCAAGCTTCCTTGTGGTGGACGCCCAAGATAAGGTGAGTTGGCACAAGATGGTTGGCTCCCATGATGTGGCACAAGTTGAATGGCTCCAACAAGTTGGCGCCCAAGGAGGTTGGAGGTGGCACAAGGTGGTTGGATGAAACACCTCATCCTCAAGTTGGCGCCCAAGGAGGTTGGAGGTGGCACAAGGTGGTTGGATGAAACACCTCATCCTCAAGTTGGCGCCCAAGGAGGTTGGAGGTGGCACAAGGTGGTTGGATGAAACACCTCATCCTTGAGTTGGCGCACAAGGAGGTTGGAGGTGGCACAAGGTGGTTGGATGAAACACCTCATCCTTGAGTTGGCGCAAAGGATGTGGATGAACAAGTCTTGGGGATAAGAACCTCACCTTGGACACTACCTATGTCTAAATTCATAGATCAATATCCATAAATAGACATGTTCAAGCCAAGCAAATAACAAGACATCAAGAGCTCTCAACACGTCAGTAACGCCGCTACTACTACTCACATTTGCTACGACGGCGCGTCACGACAACGAAAGCTACATCTTCTACTTATAAGAGTTGTCGGTATATTTATTTAAGTTCTACTTCTTTAAATTGTCTTTAATCGTAACAAGGAAAGGGGAGTGTCCTTTGCCTTGATTTCTTTTGTAATCGTTGCTCTACCTCCAACGAGGAGGAGTGGTTTTAGTGAATTGCCCTCCGTACGTGATCAAGGATCACTAGGGCCGTGGATTAGCAATCGGAAGATTGTGAACCACGTAAAAATATCTTGTCTACTTTATATTTCCGCTGTGCACTCTCTACTTGCTTTTTACTTATTGCAAAAGTTTTTTAACGACATCGTATCGCTATTCACCCCCCCCTCTAGCGACACTTTCGATCCAACAATTGGTATCAGAGCCGGGGGCGCTAAGATTCGGTGAAACCACCCATCTAGCTTTGTTTTTCTTTTTTTTTACAGATTTTTTATTTATTTATTTCTGTTTTCGTATAATTATTTCACTTGCTTATCTTCTCCTACATATAGAATTGCATTAGAGGCTTTAGGATCCGGATAAGGTTGTCCTTCGGGTTAGATCCCGAGTAAGGTTGTCCTCCGGAACTTCAACGACATTCGCATTTGATTGTTTATTTCTTTTTGCAAGTTACATTTTATATATCTTTTTTTACTTCCCGCACTACTAATCCAAGACGAAAGTCTTGGAATATTCTTTCCGTGTGTGTTTTGCAAGATTCTTTTCGTCGTTCTTCTTCTTGTTTTTAAATGGCCCATCTCGAAGGGTTTAGCATCCGACCCCGTTTACAACGGTAATGACTTTCGTTATTGGAAGGGTCGGATGGAATGCTTTCTTAAAACCCAAATCGAGATGTGGATCGTAATCCAAACCGGTTTCACACTTCCTATTAATGAAGATAGTGAATCTTTGGGTTACGATCAATGGTCAAATTCCATGAAAAAACAAGTAGAAGCCGATGCCAAGGCAACTCAAATCTTGCAATGTGGGTTGTCCAAGGAAGAGCTCAACCGCGTCGGCCCCTTCATTAGTGCAAAGGACTTATGGACCAAGCTAGTGGAACTACACGAAGGCACCGACGACACGAAGGTATGTAAAAGAGATTTACTTTTAAATAAATTGTATAACTTGAAAATGCATGAAAACGAGACCGCAACTCAACTACATGCTCGTATCCAAGACATCGTCAACCAACTCCATGCCATCGGACAAAAGGTCGAGGATCGCGACCTTATCAGGTATTCTCTTAACTCGTTTCCTAGGACCACCTTGTGGGCATCCATGGTCGATGCCTACAAGGTCTCCAAGGACCTTTCTAAAATTAGGTTAGACGAATTGTTTTCGGAACTTGAATTACATGAGCAAACTAACGTGGTCCAGGCCGAGAAGAGTATTGCGTTAGTTGCAGGTTCCAAGAAGAAGAAGCCCCCAAGCAAGCCACCCCCGGAGGAAGAAGACGATATCCAAGCTCTAATGGCCAAGCCGACCGAGCACGACTCCGAAACCGAAGAAGAGTCCGAGTCCGAATCCGATGATGAGCTTCCATTCAAGACAAGCCACGGATCCGTATCCGGTTCAAAAGAATCATTAAGGGTAAGTCGGTCGTTACTTAATACTTTGTATGGTGCAATTAAATTTTTAAATAAGAAACTAGCTAAGTCCGAGTCCAAGGTCGAGACCCTAATTGAGGAGGTTAACCTCCTCAAACATGAGGTCTCCCTAATCTCTTCGACTACTCGTATTCAAGAGGAGGACTCAACTCAAGTTGAAAAGCTTGAAGTTGAGAACTCGCTTTTGAAAACACAAGTCGAAGACCTTAGGAACACGTTGGAAAGGTTCACTTTGGGATCCAAGGGACTTGACCTCTTACTTGGATCACAAAGGGCCGTGTACAACAAGGCCGGACTCGGGTTTAACTCAAATACAACCAATAAGTCATATATGTCTATAGTAATCCAACATAAGAAAAATGTCCAAGCATGGGTCCCTAAGACCACTTTGATTTCAACTTTAGGATCTAACATGTATTGGGTTCCCAAGGACCAAATTCACTATGTGAATAGACCCACTCGATTCAATGGTCCAGGGGGAGCCAATACAAAATGTATTTTTGTTAAGTCTTAGAAATTGCATGCTTAGTTTTTCCTTTATTTTTAGAATGGTTAGATAGGACTCATAACCAACTAAAATCTGAAAAGATTGAGCCTCGGGAGCCTCTTTTCAAAAATAAATCAACTAAAATCCTATTTAAAAGATTGAGCCTCGGGAGCCTCTTTTCAAAAATAACTAGTTAGACCAAGACGTAGTCTCAAGTAAGTCGAGTTATCAATTTCTTGAAATTAGCTTTGTCTAAGGAAGTGGTCGTTGTTCCGATCAAAGAAGGCCTCTGTGGCCTCGCCACGACACGAAGCTAATCTCTTGAAAAGATTACTTGATGAGCTTAGACTAAATCCGAATCTAACCTAATGTTGGTTAATTTAAATTCATTAAAATTAATCAAGTAAAATTGAAAGTCATCTCACAATAACACATAGGAATAACATGTTTTGATCATGTAGATATTGGTGAGATGATTTAGGTTTAAAAACTTACAAACAACCCTTTAGTAATTCCATTGATCCTACACATAAGAGTCGAAGAAACCATTAATATAGTTTTCGACGAAGGACACGAACCCGTTCAATCCTTAACAAAACCAACTAGCAAATCAACTTATAGCGAACCCGACTCTGATCTTGAACTTGAATCTCGTCCTAACCCAAGTCATCCTATCGACCAAGTGATAGATGACTCTAACCCAAGTCAAACTAGAACTCACCCAAGTCATCCTATCAATCAAGTTATAGGTGATCCAAATTTAGGGGTTCGAACTAGAGCTTCATATCGAAACCTTAGTCAAATCTCGTTAATTTCCAAAATCGAACCCAAAACTATTGAACAAGCACTTCTTGATCCCGACTGGATTATTGCTATGCAAGAAGAGCTAGCTCAATTCACTAGAAATGAAGTCTAGGAATTAGTACCAACACCTAAAGAAAAATCAATTATTGGAACAAGGTGGGTATTTCGAAATAAACTTGGTGATAAAGGTGAAGTAGTTAGAAATAAAGCTAGGTTAGTCGCAAAAGGGTTTAGTCAAGTCGAAGGTTTAGATTACGATGAGACCTACGCCCCCGTAGCCAGACTAGAGTCCATCCGAATGTTGTTAGCATATGCTGCACATCGAGGTTTTAAATTGTTTCAAATGGATGTCAAGTCAGCATTTTTGAATGGATACATTAAGGAAGAAGTTTACGCTACCAACCTCCCGGATTCAAAATCTAGATAAACTCGACCATGTCCTTAGACTTAAGAAAGCCCTATATGGACTCAAACAAGCCCCAAGAGCTTGGTACGAAGGCTTTCGATCTATCTTAAGTCCAAAGGATTCAACCAAGGTTTAGTCGACCCAACCTTATTCGTTAAAACCGTAGGAAAAGAAATCTTTATAGCCCAAATCTATGTAGATGATATAATTTTTGGAACTACCAACTCGATCCTGCTAAACGAATTCATCTCACTTATGGAAAGTGAATTTGAAATGAATTTAGTAGGAGAGTTAAGTTTCTTCTTAGGTTTACAAATTAAACAAACTAAAGATGGAATATATTTACATCAACAAAAATATACTAAGGACTTAATAAATCGATTTGGAATGCAAGATGCTAAAATAATTAATACACCTATAGCAACTAATGTTAATATAAACGAAGATGTAGAAGGAAAACCCGCTGACCTAAAATACTATAGGAGCGCAATAGGAAGTCTCCTATACTTAACCGCGAGCCGACCCGACATTTTATTCGCGGTAAGTATGTGCGCAAGGTTACAAACCTGTGCCAAGGAGTCTCACCTAACCCTAGTCAAGTGTATCCTTAGATATCTAAAGGGCACGCTAAACGTAGGTATTTGGTACCCTAGATCTACCGAGTTTAATCTAATCGGCTACTCCGACTCGACTATGCCGTAGAGTAAACTCGATAGAAAGAGCACGAGTGGTTGTTGTCAAATCTCGCCGAGCCCAGTAAGTTGGGTGCAAGAGGAAGCAAAGATTGCGTTGCCTTATCTACCACCGGCCAATACGCTATGCGATGGGTGAGTGTGTCTCTCACCTCTCGTGGATGAAGCACACTCTCCAAGACTTTAGCTTAATCTTTAACAACATTAAAACCTACATAGATAACATTAGTTCAATTAACTTAACTAAAAATCCAATATGTCATTCTAGGACAAAACATATAGAAGTTAAACACCACTTCATTAGGGAACATGTAACTAATGGAAACTATACAACTAGAGTATGTTGAGTCCAAATCAAACCTAGGACATCTTCACCAAACCACTACCCGAGCCAATTTAGTTTATTAAGACGAAAGTTAGGTATGTGTAATAGAGTAGGATTTAAATTTTTCTATATATGTACTCTTTTTGCTTCTTTTATGAAATTAGCCTAAGTCTTACCTTAGAAATCATATACCTATAGATTTAAGGAGCTAACACATCTCACAACACATAGGACTAATGTGTTTGTGTACTTAGCCAATGAGACGGGCGTGAGATGTTAGGACCTTACTCGGTTCCGCATGTAGATTCAAAGTGCATCGACATGAACCATGGAGTATAATTATTTAAATTAATCAACTCCTTCAAGACTTATTGATCATTCTATATCAATCAAGTCCAACCGAGTTGTACATTTTAGATGAACATATTTTCAAGCTTATTATTATTTTAAAAAAATATATTTATATTGGGAACTTGCTTGGACTTACAAACCCTAAAATATATTTACAAACTTTTGAGTTAAGGCAAAAGGGGAGAAAGTCACAAAAGTAAGGAAGAAAGTAAACAAAATTATTACCTTTATATTAAGTAATTCTTTACTTAAGCAACTATTAAGGGGAGTAAAATTATTTTTCAAGAACTCACCTTCGGTCAAGGGGGAGGTTACCTCAAAGGGGAGAACTTGAAACAATAATATTTCTCACTCATACTTAATCATTATGCTAGCTCATTCATATTTAATCATTATGCTAGCTCATTCATATTTAATCTTTATGCTAGCTCATTCATATTTAATCTTTATGCTAGCTCATTCATGCTTAATCATTATGCTAGCTCATTCATATTTAATCTTTATGCTAGCTCATTCATGCTAGCTTACTGTTATGCTTAATTTTTCCTTAACTTTTGTGTCGGTTTGCCATGAATCAAAAAGGGGGAGATTGTTGGTGCAGTGGGCACCAAAGTCGAACCGGTATTTTGATTATGGCAAAAGGCTCAATAGTTAAGGGTATATTTGTTATCTTACGAGCTCAATTAAGTGTGCAGAAATGCTAAAGTTGAGCGGAAGGTCTGCGACACCCGGTGGGAACCGAGGTGGTCGGGCAACGCCAGAGGGACTTCGGAGGAAGCCGAGGTACTCAGGTGAAGACCGGAAGCGAGGCTACAAGGTAAGCTCGTGTGAAAGCGAAGCAAGGTCGTTAAGCGTAGATCCGACCCAATACCTCCAATGGAAGGTCTAGGTCGAGATCAAATGGTTAGAACCATCGTACTTTATATTTTAAGCTAACTTGTACTTCAGTCCAAAACCCTTTGACTACAGTCAACTGCTAGTCAAGTTCCAGCCTCGAGAAGAGCTCGAATTTCAAGGGGGTGAATTTGGACTTGACTCGTGTTTTGGTACAAAGGGTGATGTGGCATCAAGGTGGACATCCAAACCATCACCAAGCTTCCTTGTGGTGGACGCCAAGATAAGGTGAGTTGGCACAAGATGGTTGGCTCCCATGATGTGGCACAAGTTGAATGGCTCCAACAAGTTGGCGCCCAAGGAGGTTGGAGGTGGCACAAGGTGGTTGGATGAAACACCTCATCCTCAAGCCCAAGGAGGTTGGAGGTGGCACAAGGTGGTTGGATGAAACACCTCATCCTCAAGTTGGCGCCCAAGGAGGTTGGAGGTGGCACAAGGTGGTTGGATGAAACACCTCATCCTTGAGTTGGCTCACAAGGAGGTTGGAGGTGGCACAAGGTGGTTGGATGAAACACCTCATCCTTGAGTTGGCGCAAAGGATGTGGATGAACAAGTCTTGGGGGATAAGAACCTCACCTTGGACACTACCTATGTCTAAATTCATAGATCAATATCCATAAATAGACATGTTCAAGCCAAGCAAATAACAAGACATCAAGAGCTCTCAACACGCCGTCGTAACGCCGCTACTACTACTCACATTTGCTACGACGAAGTGCCGCCGACAACGAAAGCTACATCTTCTACTTATAAGAGTTGTCGGTATATTTATTTAAGTTCTACTTCTTTAAATTGTCTTTGTGCTTTAATCGTAACAAGGAAAGGGGGAGTGTCCCTTTGCCTTGATTTCTTTTTGTAATCGTTGCTCCTACCTCCAACGAGGAGGAGTGGTTTTAGTGAATTGCCCTCCGTACGTGATCAAGGATCACTAGGGCCGTGGATTAGCAATCGAAAGATTGTGAACCACGTAAAAATATCTTGTCTACTTTATATTTCCGCTGTGCACTCTCTACTTGCTTTTTACTTATTGCAAAAGTTTTTTAACGACATCGTATCGCTATTCACCCCCCCCCCCCTCTAGCGACACTTTCGATCCAACAACTTCTAGGTTCTTCGGCATGTAGAAGGAGTCCACCATTGAGCTCCATTTCGATGATCGGGGAAAGGCATCGATTGCTTTCATAAGCATATCCCAGTTCGAAAGTTTTTCTCCTACACTTGTTAGCCCAATCAAAATTTCTTTAAATTGAGAGTGTAGTGAGGTTACCTTTTCTCCCTTTTCAAGTTTAATATTTGTTAGTTGGGAGTGAAGAAGGTCTCTCCTTGCAAGCTTGGCCTCGGAAGTGCCTTGATGGAGTTATATGAGTTTCTCCCATATTTCTTTGGCGCTTGCACATTCCCCTATCCGATTTACTTCTTGTTGGGGGAGTACGTTGTAGAGGTGGTGCTTTGCCTTTGAGTTCGCCAAGTACTCGTCCCTTTGTCTCTTTATCCATCTAGACTTCTCGATTGGCTTCTCTTCTTCATCCCTAGGTATCTCAAAACCATTTTCCATTATTAATAAAATTTCAAAATCAGTTTCAAAGAATACCTCCATGCGTTTCTTCCACCACGCAAATTCCCCTTCAAACTTCGGTGGATGAATATTAGAGCTAGCCATCCTTGATGTAGTGCTTGTTGCGGCGGTTAGTCCTCGACAAGCTTCCTTGGCTCTGATACCACTCGTAGGATCGTTGGTAGCTGGCTAGAGGGGGGTGAATAGCCCTCTTTCGTTGTACGGTGGAAGTCGTTCGTTGATCATCTAAAACTATCGTTAGCGCAAGCGAAAATATAACTAAACAACAATAAATATAAGCAAGATACAAAACAATGCTAACAAGGGATGTAACGTGCTTCACGGCCTTGCCGCTAATCCACGGTTCGATTCGTCCAAGGTGAATCACGCCTCAAGCTTCACTATTCTCTACTTGGCACCAAGCAAGGTGGAGGTAACCTTTTCTTACAAGATCACTCTTCTTACAATAGAATTTAGCTAAGAACAAGTAAGAAGAGTAGAAAGACATTTTGGACACTTGGGTGTTGTTAGGAGTTAAAGCATTAGCCATCCAAAAGCCCACACCCTCTCTTTTTATAAAGAGGGCTGATTTCTTCCCTTTGGCCGCCATCAGTCGACTGCTGCCCTTGGCCGCCATCAGTCGACTGCTACCCTTGGTAGTCGACTGCCGCCATTACAACGACCTCTGAACACGTTAGATCCCGACCGTTGTAGTTTAATGGGAACCTTAGTAGTCGACTGATGTATCCATCAGTCGACTGATGTATCCATCAGTCAACTGATGCCTCCGTAGCTGACTGATCAGTCGGCTACGTGAGGTTATGTGCCCGAAACCCTCTCGACCAGTCGACTGCTGCCATCAGCAGTCGACTGATGGTCTCGGCAGTCAACTGATGGCATATGAACCAGACTCGTATAACAGTTGAGTCACAATCGACTTGGAGCAGTCGACTGACATATCATGGCAGTCGACTGATGTCGGGAAAACTCATCGACACTTAGCCATTTCGGCCAAGTTCACCTAATGAGCTACTTACATTTCACTCATTCTCTCATCTCACTTGAAGTCCCTTACTGAAGCTCTCTTCGTTCGCGGCCACGTCCCATGGCAGCATCAAGCGCATGGCTCTACAATGCTCCTTCGTGTCTCTTGCCCTCGAAATCTGCTTCCTTGGCTTCGCTTCAAGTTATCTCGTCCGGTGGTCCCTCGGATGCATCAAGCGCATGACTCTGCAATGCTCCTTCACCGACTCAAGCACGAGGTTGTGAGTTGGTGAAACTTGCCAAAGATCTATGTGCGAATTACTAAGTCCTGCAAGACTTCAACGCACATATCAAATCCAATCATCCTAACTTAAACCCGTTGCCACACACATCAAAACCATATCACGGGTTGATTGCCCTAACATATGGTTTCTAGTTTAACTAAGGAGTTATTTAGGGCCAAAAAGAAAAACAAATGCATGCAAAATGAAATTAAGGTCCTAGAACAAAAACTAGCAAATGCATGCTCACATGATGATTATATTCCTCTTAATTTTAATGATGCATGTATTGAGGAAAATAAGGCCTTAAGGGAAAAGGTAGATTATTTAACTAAGGTCGTAGAGAAATTTACAATTGGCTCCAACACCTTGAACATGATTATAGGGAACCAAAGGGAAAGTTTTAACAAGAAAGGATTAGGCCATAAGGGAAACAAAAATGAGAAGGCCTACCGAGCCTATCGATTTAAAATATAAATCTCGCCCATTGGTAAATCAAAGAAATAAATACTAAGTACATATGCCCATTATTATATCGGGATTAAGAGCATGTACACCATAATATCCGAGGTCCGATTCAATTATGTAGTCAGCAATAAAGTGAATCACCTCTAAGTCGGTCCTGCTTAATACACACAAAGGCTACTAGTGTAATTCTATGGTCAAGACAAACCAATACCAAATTACACTACAACCATACCAATGGTTTGTCCAAAACCATCTCGGTTGTGAGCCTCTACTTATACTCTACAAGGAACTGATAACATGATCTTCCGTGTGACACCACACACCATGTTATCTATAATGTAATGTATCAGACAATATTCATAACCATAAATATACAAACAATGATCATGTGATTCTTATTTCAAAAATAAAGATGTTCATACAAAGAATAAACTTTTCAATATACATCCCAACAATCTCCCACTTATACTAAAAGACTATATTGTCCTCATACTGCCATACATCTGATTCCCATTCCCTCCACATGCCTATCAAAAGCTCTCGCTGGAAGGGTCTTAGTGAAAGGATCTACCAGGTCATCCTCTGATGCAATCTTAGCAACAACAACTTCTACCCTCTTTACGATCTCTTGTATCAGGTGGTACTTGCGCTCTATGTGTTTACTTGCCTTATGAGCTCGTTGTTCCTTCTAGTTTGCAACTACACCACTGTTATCACAATAAATTGTGATAGTTCTGGGCAAACCAGAAATCACATCCAAGTCCATCAAGAAGTATTTGAGCCATACAACTTCTTTGGCTGCCTCATAGGCTGCCACATACTCAACTTTCATGGTAGAGTTTGCCATGCATTTCTGCTTGACACTCCTCCATAGAATGGCTCCACCTCCCAAAGTAAACACAAAATCCGAGGTAGACTTACTGTTATCCTTATCTGATTGGAAGTCAGAATCTGTGTAACCCACAGGTAGTAATTGATCTGCTTGGTATACCAGCATATAATCCCTAGTCCTTCTCAGGTACTTCAATATATACTTTACCACAGTCAAATGTCCCTGTCCATGATTACTTTGATATCTGCTAACCATGCCCCATGACAAAGCAGATATTCGACCTCGTATATAACATAGCATACATGAGGCTTCCTACTACCGAATCATAAGGAACCGCCTTCATCTCCTCTATCTCCTTTGATGTTCTAGGACACATCTCTTTAGATAAAGGTACTTCATGCTAAAAGGTAGAAAACCTTTCTTGGAGTTTTGCATGCTAAAATAATCCATAATGGTGTCTATGTATGAAGCTTGAGATAAGCACAACATCCTTTTCCTGTGATCCCTTATAACCTTGATCCCAAGGATGTGCCCCACTTCTCCCAAGTCCTTCATATTAAATTGTTTGGACAACCATACCCTTACGTCTGATAACACCTTGACATTGTTGCCAATTAACAAATTGTCATCTATGTATAATACAAGAAATACCACTACGTTTCCGTCACATCTCTTGTATACACAAGACTCATTCGGACTTTGAATAAATCTATAAGATTGGATTACCTCATCAAAGTGGATTTTCTAAGATCTTGAAGCTTGCTTCAATCCATAAATGGACCGATTAAGCTTGCACACAAGATGCTCTTTGCCCTTTACAATGAATCTATCTGGTTGCTCCATATAGATGTTTTCCTCAAGACTTCCATTAAGGATAGATGTCTTGACATCCATTTGCCACACCTCATAATCCATATGAGCAGCAATACATAAGTGAATCTAGAGAGACTTAAGCATGGCTACCGGCGAAAAGGTCTCCTTATACTCAATACCCTCTTTCTGAGTATACCCTTTCGCAACAAGCCTTGCTTTAAAGGTCTCAACCTTCCCGTCTATTCCTCTCTTTCTTTTGTAGATCCACTTGCATCCAATGGTTTTTATACCATTGGGTGGTTCCGCATCTTTATCTTGGATTGCCTCGTCATATGTCCAGGGATTAGGTTTATGTTCGCCAGGGACCAAATCAAAAGATTCTCCCAAGAACATAAATCTATCAGGTTGTCTAACAACCCTCCCACTACGACGAGGTATCACTTGTGTATCCTCTGTGACACGCGGTGCAGTTACTTGTGGTATATCTTCTTGTACTGGTGGTACTGAAGTAGTGACTTCCCCTCTTAATTCCTCCAGAACAATCTTACTCATGGGCTTGTGGTTCATCACATAGTCTTCCTCTAAAAATCTAGCGTTTATGCTAACGATCACCCTCTGATCTCTAGGACTATAGAACACACCACCTTTCGTTCCTCTAGGATAGCCTATGAACAGGCACACTTCTGGACGAGATTCCAACTTACCAGCATCTCCCTTCAGCACATGTGCTGGACTACCCCAAATTCGAATATGTCTCAGACTAGGCTTTCACCCAATCTATAATTCTGTGGGAGTAGAAAGTACTGATTTAGATGGTACCAAGTTCAGAATATACACTGTCATTTCCAGAGCATACCCCCAGAATGAATCTGGTAACTCAGAATAACTCATCATCGATCTAACCATCTCCATAAGAGTCTAATTCCTTTGCTCTGCCACACCATTTTGCTGGGGTGTACCAGGTGCAGACAGTTGGGATTGAATCCCAGCCTCTGATAAGTAACTCCTAAACTCTCCCAATAGGTACTCACCACCATGATCAAATCGTAGTGTCTTGATACTTTTACCTTGATGTTTCTCCACATCAACCTTGAATTCTTTGAACCTATCAAAGCATTCAGACTTGCGGTGCATCAAGTAAATATATCCATATCTTGAATAATCATCTATAAAACAGACGAAATATTCAAAACCACCTCTAGCCTGGATAGACATAGAACCACACAAATCAGAATGAATCAATTCCAACACATCTTTGTCTCTATACCCCTTGGCCTTAAAAGGCCTCTTGGTCATTTTACCTTCCAAGCAAGATTCGCAGGTTGGGAAATCTTCCTCCATCAATGAACCCAAAGGTCCATCAGCTATCAACCTTTAAATTCTACTCAGGTTAATATGACCTAACCTTAGATGCCAAAGATATGTTTGGTTCACTTTCGAAGGTTCTTTTCTCTCATTAGACTTAGAAGATGAGTTATTTATTTCTATTTGTATCATGGGAGTTTTTGGTTCAAGAGTGTATAAATTTCCTACCAATACACCAGAACAGATAATCTCCCTATTCCTTTTTATAACAACTCTGTCATTAAAAGAAATAGAATACCCATTCATAAAAAATTTAGAAACTGAAATCAAATTCTTTTTAAATGTAGGTACATAAAGGCAATTTATTAGAGCAAAAGTTTTATTTCTATCAAAAGATAAATAAACATCTCCCACTGCAATAGCCGCCACCTTCGTAGCATTGCCTATGTAGACGGTAATCTCTCCCTCATATAGTCGTCTAGTTTCCTGGAACCCCTACAAAGAATTGCATACATGATCAATGTTAGGGCAATCAACCCATGTGATATGGTTTTGATGTGTATCGCAAAGGGTTTAAGTTAGGATTGATATGGATTTGATATGTGCATTGGAGTCTTACAGGACTTAGTAATTCGCACAAGGTTAGCTTGACGAAGCATCAGAAAGTCACCATCTCATGACTTCATCCTTGAGTTAGTGAAGGAGCATTGCGAAAGTCGTGCTCTTGGTGCATCCGAGGGACCACGGACGAGGAGCATTGGAGTGAAGATGAAGGAAGTAGACATCAGGGTGAGACGCGAAGGATGGCACTGCGAAGCCGTGCTCTTGGCACATCCGAGGGACGTGGCCGGACAAAGATAACTTCAAAGGTGAGTGATTCCGAAGGGATGAGAGTGAGCAAATGTAACCCGGGTCGGGTAGCTCGTAGGTGAACTTAGCCGGATGGCTAAGTCAAGAGTTGGAGGCTCAATTGAGTTGGTTGAGGTGAACCCGACGGTCGGATGTACCCAAGTTTGAGGGTTTTCCCGACATCAATCGACTGTTGACTTCGACTGGTGTTCCAGTCAGGTATGTGTCCCATCAATCGACTGCCAAGGATTGGCAGTCGACTGACAAAACTACCAGTCGACTGATGATATAATCAGTCGACTGGTTGTAAGGGTTTCAAGCACAGAATGTTGATCAGTTGAGTTCTTGCTTTCGACACTCAACTGTTGGCTCCAGCAGTTGACTGATGGGATGATCAGTCAATTGATGTGGGAGCCATTGGATGAAATCCAATGTGGAAGAAGTCATTATAGGGCAACGACTACAAAATCAGTCGACTGATCGGGGCATCAGTCGACTGCCAGGCGCCCAATGGGAAAAATGAGCTCTTCCCTTTAAGAAGGGGCCATTGGACACTTGGGGAGCATAATGCTTGAACTCCAATCATCTCCCAAGTGCCCCAAACATTTTCAATCCTCTTCCTTGAGCTTATTTCTATTATATTGTAAGAGTAGAGATCTTGTTTAAGAAAGGTTACCTCCACCTAGCTTTGTGCAAAGGAGAGATTAGTGGAATTGTGTAGGCGTGATTCACCTTGGACGAATCGATCGTGGATTATCGGCAAGGGCCATGAACCACGTTACATCGCCATGTTAGCATTTGATTGCCTTTACTTATTGCTTTGTCTTTATTTTTTATATTTCTGCTTGCGCTAACGAATTTGCAGAAGAGCAATCAACGAATAAATTCCACCGTACGGTGAAAGAGGGCTATTCACCCCCCTCTAGCCGGCCACCGACGTCCCAACAATCAGTGGCTCCTGTATCTACACACTATGTACCGGTAGATAACACCGCTAAATATGTTTCAACGACTAAACTAAGAGATATACCTTTGTTCTGTTTCCAATTAGGGCAGTCCGCCTTCCAATGTCTAGTCTGCTTGCAAGTGAAGCACTTGCCTTTCGGCTTCTTCACTCCTGCCTGAGATCCTGGCCGCATCTTTGCTAGACTTGTTTCTTCTTCTTCTTGCCTTTTGGTTTAGAAGTAAAAACCTTTTGAGAAACCATAGCCTGAGCACTTTGACGAAAAAGCCCCTCTAATGCCTGGAGTTCTGTCAAAAGCTCCGCCAACGAATCCAACCTCTTATTCATGTTGTAGTTCAGGCGAAACTGCTCAAAACTTCTAGGTAGAGATTGGAGAATGATATCGACCTGGGTTTTCCCATTGATCTCCTCTTCAAGGACTTCCAGCTCATTCAAATGAGCCATCATCTTGAGAACATGATCCCTCACGGGTGTTCCCTCAATCATGGTGGTTGTCATTAAGTTTCTCATAGATTCCTGCCTAGCATCCCGATTCAGGTGTTCGAAAAGTTCCTTGAGATTGAGCATCATGTCATAGGCAGTAGTCATGGTCTGATGCTGATGTTGCAATACATTTGACATAGAAGCCTGAAGGTTTTGCCCGGAAGCTCTGATACCAATTGAAGGGTTTTGCTTATCGAGTCCGTGAGGGGAAACTTCGCTTCCCACTTCACCTCGGTAGCTTGTCTATCGCGATCCCTTCGATGTCCCCCGATTAAAAAAAAATTAATCCTAGAAAAAAGGGATTGCCAAAGCAACCAAGCTATCATCGTGCTATTCGTTTAGAGAGGTCACTCGAACAAACAAGTTGTTCAAGCGACCAACCTCTATTCTACGAGGAGCCGCGGAATAGACGATGTCCGGATCGCCGATTTTTGTGTTTATACTCGGGATCCAAGTATTATTTATCCATTTACAGAAATATAACATGCTTATATTTGTAAAACAAAAACAAGCAATGAATAAAATAGAAAGAAGAATAGGTATACCTCTTTGTCTTCTAATGTATGACCTTCCTCCTTTTGAACGTCATGTGGGCGACGATCCACCAAAAGTCGAAGCTCCTAGATCACAACACTTCCTTCCTTGCTTTTTCCAAGAAAGAGGAAGAAAAGAAACAATGTTTTTCTCCTTCAAAAACTCAACCAACAAGGAGCTATAGAAGTCCTTGCCGCCGGCCAACTTGAATGAGAAGAAGATGGTGGAAAACTACCAAGACACCAAGGGAAACCCTATATCTTGTTTCCACCACCTAAGGAGAAGAGAGGGGAGTGTTTTAGGTGCCGGCCAAGGGCTGGGAAGGGCTGGAAACCTTGCTGGACGTTGGGCACAAGACAAGGAAGAAGAAAGGAAAACTTGCCTTATTTGGTGCCGCCCTACCCTCCAAACCCTAACCCTAATCCCAATCCTATCTCAACTAGGATTGCCCTTCTCTTGTCGCCCAAGCCTTGCTCCCTTTCAATATCATCCGTGCAAACTCCCCATGCCCTCCTTTTATAGAGTTAGGGATAAGTCATGAATTAATCTCTTCCATTGGTTCTAGGGATTTAATCTCAACCGTCGGATCTAGAGATTTAATCTCAACCGTCGGATCTTAGAGATTTAATCTCTACCAATGGATCTTAGAGTTTTGTTTCTATCCTTTGGATCTAAGCATCATGAGGTGTTAATAGGCTACATTAGGGACCATGAGGAGGAGTTGGGTCTTGGCCACCCATGGATCAAGCCCACATAAAGTCCGATCAACTAATGATGATCCAATCCACTAAAGGTTCATCATTTATCTACCTCACCAAACCCCATATGATAATATGGGTTCCATATATTATTTGTACATTTTCTCCGCGTGTTTTGATCTCGAATGTCCGTCGATTAATTAATTTACTGACCATTAATTAATCGACATCTAACTCCATGAGTAGTACCACTCAACCTTTTCATCATGCCGGACCAAGTCCACCTGCAGGGTTTACATGATGAACCTTATGAGCTCCTCAAGGGGACATCATCATCCTAATATATAGGACACGGTTTCCTCCTATAATCAATGGCACACCATATAAATAATATCATCTCCCAACTTACCGAGCCTATCGATCTAATCTATAAATCTCGCCTATTGGTAAATCAAAGAGATGACTACTAAGTATATGTGCCCATTATTATATCGGGATTAAGAGAATGTACTAAATAATATCTGAGGTCCGATTCGATTATGTAGTCAGTAATAAATCGAATCACCTCTAAGTCGGTCCTGCTCAATACACATAAAGTACACTAGTGTGATTCCATGGTCAAGACAAACCAATACCAAATCACACTACAACCATTCCGATGGTTTGTCCAAAGCCATCTCGGTTGTGAGCCTTTACATATACTTTTCAAGGGGCCGATAACATGATCTCCCGTTTGACACCACACACCATGTTATCTACAATGTAAAGTATTAGACAATATTGCATAACCATAAAAATATGCAAACAATGATCATGTGATTCTTATTTCAAAATAAAGATGTTCATACAAAAGATAGACTTTTCAGTATACATCCCTACAATCTCCCACTTATACTAAAAGACTATGTTGTCCTCAAACTGCCATAAATCTGATCTCCATTCCTTCCACATGTCTATCAAAAGCTCTCGCCGGAAGGGCCTTAGTGAAAGGATCTGCCAGGTTATTCTCCGATGCAATCTTGGCCACAGCAACTTCTCCTCTCTTTACAATCTCTCGTATCAGGTGGTACTTGCATTCTATGTGTTTACTAGCATTATGGCCTCGTGGTTCCTTCGAGTTTGCAACTGCACCACTATTATCACAATAAATTGTGATAGTTCTGGGCAAACCAGGAATCACATCCAAGTCCATCAGGAAGTTCCTGAGCCATACAGCTTCTTTGGCCGCCTCAGAGGCCGCCACATACTCAGCTTCCATGGTGGAGTCCGCCACGCACTTCTGCTTGATACTCCTCCATACAATGGCTCCACCTCCCAAAGTAAACACAAAACCTGAGATAGACTTACTGTTATCCCTATCAGATTGGAAGTCAGAATCTGTGTAACCTACAGGGAGTAATTGGTCTGTCCGATAAACCAGCATATAATCCCTAGTCCTTCTCAGGTACTTTAATATATGCTTTACCGCAGTCCAATGTCCCTATCCTGGATTACTCTGATATCTGCTGACCATGCCCATGACAAAGCAGATATCTGGTCTCGTACAGAGCATCGCATACATGAGGCTTCCTACTGCCGAAGCATAAGGAACCGCCTTCATCTCCTCTATCTCCTCAGATGATCTAGGACACATCTCCTTAGATAGAGGTACTCCATGCCTGAAAGGTAGAAAACCCTTCTTGGAGTTCTGCATGCTAAAACGCTCCATAATCGTGTCTATGTATGAAGCTTGAGATAAGCACAACATCATTTTCTTACGATCCCTTATAGCCATGATCCCAAGGATGTGTCCCACTTCTTTCAAGTCCTTCATATCAAACTGCTTGGACAACCATACCCTTACGTCCGATAACACCTTGATATTGTTTCCAATCAACAAAATGTCATCTACGTATAGTACAAGAAATACCACTACATTTCCATCACATCTCTTGTATACACAAGACTCATCCGGACTTTGAATAAATCCATAATATTGGATTACCTCATCAAAGCGGATGTTCCAAGATCTCGAAGCTTGCTTCAATCCATAAATGGACCGATTAAGCTTACATACAAGATGCTCTTTGCCCTTAACAATGAATCCTTCTGGTTGCTTCATATAGATGGTTTCCTCAAGAATTCCATTAAGGAAAGCTATCTTGACATCCATTTGCCACACCTCATAATCCATATGAGCTGCTATGCATAAGAGAATCCGGATAGATTTAAGCATGACTACCGGCGAAAAGGTCTCCTCATAATCGATACCCTCTTTCTGAGAATACCCCTTCGCAACAAGCCTCGCTTTGAAGGTCTCAACCTTCCCATCTATTCCTCTCTTTCTCTTGTAGATCCACTTGCATCCAATGGTTTTTACACCATCAGGTGGTTCTACTAGCTCCCAGACCTGATTTGAATCCATAGATTCAATCTCAGCATTCATTGCACTTTGCCAAGATACTGCATCTTTATCTTGGATTGCCTCGTCATATGTACAGGGATCAGGTTCATGTTTGCCAGGGACCAAATCATAAGATTCTCCCAAGAACATGAATCTATCAGGCTGTCTCACAACCCTCCCACTACGACAAGGTATCACCTGTGTATCCTCTGTGACACGCGGTGCAGTGACATGTGGTATATCCTCTTGTACCAGTGGTACTAAAGAAGTGACTTCTCCTTTTAACTCCACTAGAACAATTTTACTCTTGGGCTTGTGGCTCATCACATAGTCTTCCTCTAGAAATCTGGCGTTCATGCTAACTATCACCCTCTGATCTCTAGGACTATAAAACAATCCACCCTTCGTTCTCCTGGGATAGCCAACGAACATGCGTACTTTTGTACGAGGTTCCAACTTACCAGCATCTGCATTCAACACATGTGCTGGACTCCCCCATATCTGAATGTCTTAGACTAGGCTTTTGCCCAGTCCACAATTCTGTGGGAGTAGAAGGTACTGATTTAGATGGAACCAAGTTTAGAATGTACACTGCTGTATCTAGATTATATCCCCAGAATGAATCTGGCAAGTCAGAATAACTCATCATCGATCTAACCATCTCCATAAGAGTCCTATTCGCTCTGCTACACCGTTCTGCCGGGGTGTGCCAGGTGCAGTCAATTGGGATTGAATCCCAACCTCTGATAAGTAGTTCCTAAACTCTCCCAAGAGGTACTCACCACCACGATCAGATCGTAGTGTCTTGATACTTTTACCTTGACATTTCTCTACATCAGCCTTGAATTCTTTGAACTTGTCAAAGCATTCAAACTTGTGGCGCATCAGGTAAATGTATCCATATCTTGAGTAATCGTCTATAAAAGAGATGAAATACTCAAAACCACCTCTAGCCTGGATAGACATAGGACCACACAAATCAGAATGAATCAATTCTAACACATCTTTGGCTCTATACCCCTTGGCCTTAAAAGGCCTCTTGGTCATCTTACCCTCCAAGCAAGATTCACAGGTTGGGAGATCCTCCACCACTAATGAACCCAAAGGTCCATCAACTGTCAACCTTTGAATTCTGCTTTGGTTAATGTGACCAAGCCTAAGATGCCAAAGATATGTTTGGTTCATCTTCAAAGGTTCTTTTCTTTTATTGGAATTAGAAGATGAGTTATTAACTTCAATTTGCATCGTGGGAGGTTTTGGTTCAAGTGTGTACAAATTTCCTATCAATGCACCAGAACAGATAATGTCCCTATTCCTTCTTATAACAACTATGTCATTAAAAGAAATAGAATATCCATCCATAAACAATTTAGAAACTGAAATTAAATTCTTTCTAAATAAGGGTACATAAAGGCAATTCTTAAGAACCAAAAGTTTATTTTTCTCAAAAGATAAATAAAACATCTCCCACTGCAATAGCTGCCATCTTCATGACATTGCCCAAGTAAATGGTAATATCCCCTTTAGCTAGTCGTCGGGTTTTCTGGAACCCTTGCAAAGTATTGTAGACATGATTAGTGACTCCCATACCTACTCACCAGGTGCCGGTAGATAAAACCGCTAATCATGTTTCAACAACTAGTTCAAAGAATTTATCTTTGTTCTGCTTTGGATTGGGACAGTCCTTCTTCCAATGTCCATCCTGCTAGTAAGTGAAGTACTTGCCTTTCGGCTTCTTCACTCCTCCCTGAGATCCTCCCACCACATTTGCTCCACCTTGTTTCTCCTTCTTCTTGCCTTTCGGCTTAGAAGTAGAAACCTTTTTGAGCAACCATGGCTTGAGGACATTCTTCGAAGAGTGCATACTTGTACTCCTTAGCAGATAAGACAATATCTAGATTCTTTTCCAATCAACATTATTTGGGCACAGTAAGTTTATTTCCTTTAGTATCACAATAAGTGGACTAAAAGTCATTTTGAAAATCCTAAGAATCACATAGATCATTACTTTAGATTGCAAAAATTATTGATTCCTCAAAACAATAAAATTCCAAAATCAACCAACTCCTCAAAACACCGAGAATATCGCATGCCACGATAGTGTGGACGTATAAGAATTCTACATTTGTAAGACGAGGTTTTACCCATTAATTTTACTATCTTGTCAACCTAACTTTTTGACAAGCAAAATTAATAGTTGGTTCCTCTTTGGCCCTATAAATAAAAGCAGTGACTCCGATGGGGAGGATACTTATATTTGTATCTAAGTGTTCACCATTACTCGGTACTAAGATAATTATCTCAGGTTATGTGCCTTACGATGGGCAAGTACACACGCTCCTTAATAATTTCCTATAACCATATTCGACCTTGTGATCCGCAAACAAACCCATCCGATGGGGAGGAAGACACTCAGAGCCGACGCACAAGTTTGTTTGCATCGCATGTCAAATCGTAATGGAGGCCGTGGGAATTTAAAAAAAAATAACCCTCTCCCACTTAGTAATTTGAAATTGAGGAATTTTCCTAGCCTACGACATGCATATCAAACAAAAAGCAATAAATATGAAAAATAAAAATTTTCCAACTATTATGGCTTTTGTCTTCAATATGTCTTCCGTAGCATCGCCATCTCGTCCGCTCCTCCTACGCCATGTACAAGCCCTCCAGAGATCCGAGCCGAGACAAAAACCTATTTTAATTTACATCCATCGATCCTATACTCCACGAGGGAGTGTACATGAAATCTAGATCGAAAGTAAAATAAAATAAAGAACGGCTAAAAAATGCCGTATTTAATTTACAAAAAACTAAATGCTAGCCTCGTCAACCCCGAGGATTCAACAAAATAAATATTTACACACATCCAATCACATACACACATATGGCCATAATAGTTGGATCTTATGCCTGCCACCAAAGAGTTAAACTACGCATATCCTACTATTATCCGGCACATATAATATATGAAAAAGTGCATAAAAATTAACCAAATCCAAAACACACAAAACCAGAAACCTTGGCTCTGATACCAATTGAAGGTTTTGCCCGGAAGCTCTGATACCAATTGAAGGGTTTTGCTTATCGAGTCCGTGAGGGGAAACTTCGCTTCTCACTTCACCTCGGTAGCTTGTCCATGGCGATCCCTTCGATGTCCCCCGATTAAAAAAAATTTAATCCGAGACAAAAGGGATTGCCAAAGCAACCAAGCCATCATCGTGCTATTCGTTTAGAGAGGTCACTCGAACAAACAAGTTGTTCAAGCGACCAACCTCTATTCTACGAGTAGCCACGGAATAGACAATGTCCGGATCGCCGGTTTTTGTGTTTATACTCGGGATCCAAGTATTATTTATCCATTTACAGAAATATAACATGCTTATATTTGTAAAACAAAAACAAGCAATGAATAAAAGAGAAAGAAGAATAGGTATACCTCTTGGTCTTCTAATGTATGACCTTCCTCCTTTTGGACGTCGTGTGGGCGACGATCCACCAAAAGTCAAAGCTCCTAGATCACAACACTTCCTTCCTTGCTTTTCCCAAGAAAGAGGAAGAAGAGAAACAATGTTTTTCTCCTTCAAAAACTCAACCAGCAAGGAGCTATAGAAGTCCTTGCCGCCGGCCAACTTGAATGAGAAGAAGATGGTGGAAAACTACCAAGACACCAAGGGAAACTCTATATCTTGTTTCCACCACCTAAGGAGAAGAGAGGGGAGTGTTTTGGGTGCCGGCCAAGGGCTGGGAAGGGATGGAAACCTTGCTGGACGTTGGGCACAAGACAAGGAAGAAGAAATGAAAACTTGCCTTATTTGGTGCCGCCCTAGCCTCCAAACCCTAACCCTAATCCCAATCCTATCTCAACTTGGATTGCCCTTCTCTTGCCGCCCAAGCCTTGCTCCCTTTCAATATCATCCATGCCAACTCCCCATGCCCTCCTTTTATAGAGTTAGGGATAAGTCATGAATTAATCTCCTCCATTGGTTCTAGGGATTTAATCTCAACCGTCGGATCTAGAGATTTAATCTCAACCGTCGGATCTTAGAGATTACATCTCTACCAATGGATCTTAGAGTTTTGTTTCTATCCTTTGGATCTAAGCATCATGAGGTGTTAATAGGCTACATAAGGGACCATGAGGAGGAGTTGGGTCTTGGCCACCCATGGATCAAGCCCACATAAAGTCCGATCCACTAATGATGATCCAATCCACTAAAGGTTCATCATTGATCTACCTCACCAACTCCCATATGATAATATGAGCTCCATATATTATTTGTACATTTTCTCCCCGTGTTTAAGATCTCGAATGTCCGTCGATTAATTAATTTACTGACCATTAATTAATCGACATCTAACTCCATGAGTAGTACCACTCAACCTTTTCATCATGCCGGACCAAGTCCACCTGCAGGGTTTACATGATGAACCTTATGTTGGGTTTCCGGCACCGCGGCGAGTGTGTGTTCGAACATGTTTCGTAAACATGTGCACAACGCAAGGAATAAAAATAATAAATCTATATTTATTACAACACACACATCACACGCATGCATAGTACAACATGTGTAGACAAAACCGTAAATTTAAATTTGCAATAAAAAGAAATTTAACTACGTATACCTTTCGTTTCACGTGCAGCAGGAACGGCATCAACCGGAACGATCCTCGCTAGAATCGTCTCTATACGTATCCACGCCGAGTATCTTTGGGATGACTTCACTAAGTCACGAGCCTCATCTTCGTACGGGTTACTAGCATCGTGTTGAAGACGATGTGATCGAGAGAAGATCACTATCCGAATCCAAATTCGGATCCAAAGACGAGTCCTCAAAACTCGCTTCTCCGGAGAGGTATTCGTCAACCATTTGACGAATCCTTCGTCCTCCACCTATGAGGATTACCGGAGATCGAATCCCCAGTAAGTAAGTCACTGTCGGAGCTCCAAACGTCATCCAAACGATGCTCCGACGAGAAGGAAACAAGCTGTCCAGAAAACTGGACAGCTTTGGTGGAGACCTTGCGCCGGCCAAATAAGGAAAGCGGCTTGCTCACCTTGTCGCCGGTGTTGGAAATTTGACGCCCGCTAGAGGGGGGGGGTGAATAGCGTAGATGACGTACGATGATGGAATTCTTTCGCGTTTGATCGTCTACAATCTTGTTAGCACAGCGGAATAGTAATAACAAATAAATATAACAAGATACAATCGCAACACGCACGATATAACGTGGTTCGGAACCGAACCGGTTCCTACTCCACGGATCGGGCTCAAATGAGCCCTAGCGATGCCAATCACACACCACTATCAAATAACTCCTTCTCGGAACAATCCGGAGGTGGAGAAACCTCGTACAATAGTGATTACAACAATAATCAATAGCTACAAGCTAAGACAATGAAATACAAAGCAATACAAGTAAAAAAAACACTTTACAAATGCTCTTGGATGCTTGATCGCTTGGTTGCTTGATGTCAACTTGGAGACCCTGATTTGCAGCAGCAAATCGCCCCAAAAGCCTCAAGAAACCGATACCAAAATCCTTCCCGTCGAGCTCCTTTTATCCTTGCGCGACACCGGATTTCCGCCTATCACGACCGCCATAAGTCACCCGATCGATGCCATCGCTTGTCGTGAGACAACGGCTCGATCCACGCCGAAAAACTCCAACGGATCTCTGGCCGATCGCCAATATTGGCGCGCCGATCGCTAACGCTCGTGTCGACGCTCACGGCCACGGAGCATTCGGCTCGACACTGACCGGGCAATGATCGCCATCCTTGGCCGATCGCTGTGAGCTACTACCGATGATCCCGAATGAGCAATGATCGCTGTGGCATTTTCAGCCCTAACTGGCAAATAACTCGTCGACGACTCGGCAATGAACCGCCATAATGCTGGGCCGATCGCCAACCTCAAGAATGAGGTTTTAACCCAAGTATGGTGCCCCATACTTGCTAGACCACCCTTAGCCTAGACCTAAGCCTTCTAGCCACCTCCATCACCTCACGCCTCAGATCCTCCAAGTCATCCATGACTTGTTCATCCATCGCGCTTAGCTTCCAGTGTGCTTCCATCGGCTATGTCATGCTAACGGTGTCTACACCGCCAAGGCACATTGGGCTTTACGCCGCCAAGACTCCGCTTGGACTTTACGCCAATATCAATCCCCTTGGACTTCTCAAATGCCAAGACTCAAGCTTGGACTTTCCCTTGCCAACCCATGTTGGACTTTCCATGCCAAGACCCATGCTTGGACTTTCCATTTGCCAAGACTCATGCTTGGACTTCTCATTTACCAAGACCCATGCTTGGACTTCTCATTTGCCAAGACCCATGCTTGGACTTCTCATTTGCCAAGACCCATGCTTGGACTTCTCATGCCAAGTGCTCAAGACTTGGACTTTCCCAATTGCCAAGTGTCCCACTTGAACTTTACATTGCCAAGTACCCATGACTTGGACTTTACCTTGCCAAGACCATGCTTGGACTTTCCATGATCACATGGTCAACCCTGGTCAACCATCAAGTCAATTATAACCTGGGTCGATTGTATAAACAATCTCCCCAACATATTAACCGACATTAATGTCAAACATCAATGTCAAACCTATGTCTAACATACTTTGTCAAACATACTTTGTCAAACATCAAAACATCACTCGAGTCAAACTCGAGTCCCGTGATCAGGACTGGGCCGATTGCACCAACAATCTCCCCCTTTTTGATGTTTGACAAAAACCAAATAAAACCATGAGTTAGAACACTAACTCAAATCCCTTACCAATTATCCCAAATTGGTAAACACTCACCAAATGTTCTCCCCCAAACATTTAAGTGAAAAAGTAAATCAAATGTTCTCCAAAAGTAAATCAAATGTTCTCCCCCAAACATTCTCCCCCTTTTTGACTAACATCAAAAAGGTTTTCTCTCCAAGGAGGTCAATGTCTCATGTCCCAATGAGATCTTACAATCTCCCCCTTGATCAAAAATACCTAG
This sequence comes from Wurfbainia villosa, assembly GCA_025175895.1. NCBI lineage: Eukaryota > Viridiplantae > Streptophyta > Magnoliopsida > Zingiberales > Zingiberaceae > Wurfbainia > Wurfbainia villosa. The sequence continues at coordinate 82,603,680 of CM045989.1, read as the reverse complement.
GATGCCTACCATCTTCCTAGTGATAAGTCCCATATCACTCAAGAGAGGCACTCCTATCTCACTCTCCCAATTTCCAAATTGGGTATCAAACACCCATCAATTTTCAATTGATAACATTCTCCCCATAAAAAACATCCATCATCCCACGATGGATACCTCCCCCTAAAGGCTTGCTCCCCCTTGACCATTGCACCAACAATGTCCTTGGAAAGCCCCTAAGCCAATAGGAACTCTAAACCATCAAAATTAAGGTTCTAAGTTCAACATAGAACTCTTACTCACCCTAAATTTGATACTTTGACCTAACACAACTCCTAATCCATATCCAATGGATTTTCACCCTTCATAATGCTTCCCAAAGCATATCCTAGGGTTAGGAGTGGTTAGGAACCTTTGTCATAGCTGAACACGGGCTAAACAAACCTTGTTAACCCGAAATCAGACATGGCAATGACTCGACGAATCATCGATTGTTACTCTCATCACCATCGCCAATGCGGCAAGCCGATCGCAGCTGAAATTCCCGAATTTCAGCTATCAGATCGAATTTTGAAAATGCATAAGTAATTCTACGTATTTTGAAAATTCATGAAACTTAATACGTACATTACTTATAAGAAATACAATAGGTGAAAAATATTTTAAAATTATTTTACCCATAAAATAGTGAGTTTGATACAAAACTCAAAACCATTGAAATTTTCAATGTTTTGGCCCTATTTTGTATCAACTTCATCAATAGTGATTGCTATCAAAAGATAGACTTCACCAAGGTTTTTCAAAATGAATTTAAAATGTTTTTGAAAACCTATTTTGGATCACATTCCTTGGGCTCTATGTACATGACTTGTACACAAGCTTTCCCAATGATCCACCAATAAAATTAGATGAGTTTTAGTTCATCTAGATGCAAAAACTATGCACCTTGAACTCAACTCATATCCTAGCATCTCACATGTGTCTAGGGTGTATAAAAACACATACATGTCAATTGGATGTGAGATGTGGGTTTTGTTCTCCCTAAACTAGGGTTTCATGCATTTTTCTAAGGCAACTCTACTTGATTCCCTTATAAATGGGACTCCAAGTCATGCCATAGTCCTTAAATCAATTTTAATCAATTTAGATGCATGAAAATGATCATGGCATAATGATAGAAAAAATAAATCATGGCCAATGATCATGATGTCATGGCATATGATGAAATCTAAAAACACATGACATTTAATACCTTAATCCTAAGCATGATCATGACATTTAGATGATAAAAGTAAACATGATGTCATGTCATGGCATATGGCAAACAAATCATGGCATATAAAATATATAGGTATAATAACACCTAAATTTTAATATTAATTGCCATTTGTTGGGATTAAACATATTTTGTCATATTAACCTAATCTTCCTAGTGTGCCAAAAACCCAAAATGGCACACCAACCTCTAAACCTAAATTGTGCCAAAATGATCATTTTATCAAACTTCATAACTAATATTGGCACATCCTAAAATCTTTTAGGATTAAAATCAAACCACATTCCCAAGGTAACTATAACCTTGAAAATGACCCAAAATGCCACCTTTGCCATGGTTGAGTTAACTACCCATCCAATCAAGGTTGGCACACCCTAAACCCATCTTAGCGTGAATCAATCACGCTCTTAGGAGCCCAAAAACGATTTGAACTCCTAGGGTTACTTAGGTATTCCTTAGGGATAACTTCCCTAGATACCTTCCTAATGACCTTCCTAGGCTTATTAGCCTTGGTCATTTGGGTCTTGCCTAGGTTAACCTTAGGGATTGCCTCCCCAACAACCTTCTTAGTAGCCACCTTAGGTTTCCTAGAAACCCTAGCCACTAGGCATACCCTTTGGTCAACTCTAGGGATGACTTCCCTAGTAACCTTGGTCTTCCTAGACCTAGTTAGTGTTCCATAATCAAATGGAACACTATGATAAGCCACCTTAGGCTTAGGTTTGTGACCCAAACCCTGTTTTCCTTTGGTTGACTTTTGACTCTTAGGTCCTAAATGCTGACTTTGAGATTTTGACCTAGGAGTTTGACCAATAGACCCTTGCATTTGATTTTGCATAATTTTGAGGGTCTTTTCCAATTTCTCGAGCCTTGACCTCAAGGCTTGGTTTTCTAATTCTAATTGCCCAATTTTAGAATTTTGATTTAAATCATGGGCATGGGACTTTCTAGGCATATGCCTAGTCCCCTTAGGATTGAACCCTAGGTGCTCTTGCACCTTTCTAATGGTCTCCCTAGGTAACATTGGTCTAGTGTTATTTGACCTAGGTTTATCCTTAGATAAATTGTTTTTAGGGACATTAGTCCCAAATTTCTCCCTATTATCTAAGTAGACATTCTTAGCTCCTAAGCAAAAATACTTGTTCCTATTAGCATGCTTTTCATAAATTGCAAGTGAATTGAAATCCCTAGCATGCTTTTGCTTATAAATTGAAGAAGGAGCAAAATTAGAAGTTACCCTAGGGTTTGCCTTAGCTCCCCCTACATGTGATGCTCCATTTTGGGCCTTTTTCTCCCTTTCTTGCATTGACTCGTAGTGTCCTGGTATCGGCACTTGAAGCATATGATATGCTCCTTGCTCTTGATATTTGGGGAACCGCATCCTTAACTTTTGGAGCCGGTGGAGCTTTCCTAATCTTCTTTGGGCATTTGCTCTTGTAATGCCCAAATTCCCTACACTCAAAACACATAATATTATTTTTATTTGAGATTGATGTGTTTGAGTTACCTAGTTCGGTGGTAGGTGCCGGAGTTGTATTTTGAGCTTCCTCATCTTGATTGGATGTTGAAGCTTCTTCTTGTTGCCCGCATGGAAGTTCTCTCCTCCCTCAATCCTTGAGGTGGATGCTTCTTCCACTTCCTCCACATCTTCCGATCCGGATGTTGATTCCCTATCAACCTCCGAATCCTCACTTCCTTGTGAGGATGATCTCTCTTCACCCTCCTTATCTTCTTGAATTGATGGTGAAAACTCCTCTTCTTCTTCTTCTTGAACCGATGATGAATTTTCATGGAGCTTTGCCACTTGGCTCCATAACTCTTTAGCATCTACATAATTACCTAACATACACAAGATATTGTTAGGTATTAAATCAATTAAAAATTTTATCACCTTATCATTCTTCTCGGATGCTTGAATTTGCTCTTCGGTCCACCTCTTCTTTTTGAGGAATCCACCTCTTGGTCCTCTTGGATATTCAAATCCATCCATCAAAATGGACCATTCCTCAAAATCTCTCATCATAATAAAATCCTCAATTCTACACTTACAAGAATTGAACCCTTCTCGTCCGTATAGGGTGTAGGGCACCGGTGTGTTAATGTCCCATCCAAGCTTGTCTTGGAATTCCATCTTCCCTCTAGCCTTTTAGCTCCCGGCGGTTAGTCCGTAGAAGAGCCCCGGGCTCTGATACCACTTGTTGGAAATTTGACGCCCGCTAGAGGGGGGGTGAATAGCGTAGATGACGTACGATGATGGAATTCTTTCGCGTTTGATCGTCTACAATCTTGTTAGCACAGCGGAATAGTAATAACAAATAAATATAACAAGATACAATCACAACACGCACGATATAACGTGGTTCGGAACCGAACCGGTTCCTACTCCACGGATCGGGCTCAAATGAGCCCTAGCGATGCCAATCACACACCACTATCAAATAACTCCTTCTCGGAACAATCCGGAGGTGGAGAAACCTCGTACAATAGTGATTACAACAATAATCAAAAGCTACAAGCTAAGACAATGAAATACAAAGCAATACAAGTAAAGAAAACACTTTACAAATGCTCTTGGATGCTTGATCGCTTGGTTGCTTGATGTCAACTTGGAGACCCTGATTTGCAGCAGCAAATCGCCCCAAAAGCCTCAAGAAACCGATACCAAAATCCTTCCCGTCGAGCTCCTTTTATCCTTGCGCGTGACCTGGATTTCCGCCTATCAGTCGACTGCCATAAGTCACCAGTCGACTGATGCCACTGTTGTCGTGAGACAACGGCTCGATCCACGCTGGAAAAACTCCAACGGATCTCTTGGCAGTCGACTGCCAATATTGGCGGGCCGATCGCTAACGCTCGTAGTCGATCGCCCGGCCGGCTACGGAGCGCTCGCGGCTCGACACGACCGGGCAATGATCGCCATCCTTGGCGGGCCGATCGCCAGAGCTACCACCGATCGCTAATGAGCACGATCGCTGTGGCATTTTCACTCTAACTGGGCAATGAACTGTCGACTCACGGCAATGAACCGCCATAATGCCACGACCGCCAACCTCAAGAATGAGGTTTTAACCCAAGTATGGTGCCCCATACTTGCTAGACCACCCTTAGCCTAGACCTAAGCCTTCTAGCCACCTCCATCGCCTCACGCCTCAGATCCTCCAAGTCATCCATGACTTGTTCATCCATCGCGCTAGCTTCCGTGTGCTTCCATCGGCTATGTCATGCTAATCTGTCTACACCGCCAAGGCACATTGGGCTTACGCCGCCAAGACTCCGCTTGGACTTTACGCCGCCAATATCAATCCCCTTGGACTTCTCAAATGCCAAGACTCAAGCTTGGACTTTCCCTTGCCAACCCATGTTGGACTTTCCATGCCAAGACCCATGCTTGGACTTTCCATTTGCCAAGACTCATGCTTGGACTTCTCATTTGCCAAGACCCATGCTTGGACTTCTCATTTGCCAAGACCCATGCTTGGACTTCTCATGCCAAGTGCTCAAGACTTGGACTTTCCCAATTGCCAAGTGTCCCACTTGAACTTTACATTGCCAAGTACCCATGACTTGGACTTTACCTTGCCAAGACCATGCTTGGACTTTCCATGATCACATGGTCAACCCTGGTCAACCATCAAGTCAATTATAACCTGGGTCGATTGTATAAACAATCTCCCCAACATATTAACCGACATTAATGTCAAACATCAATGTCAAACCTATGTCTAACATACTTTGTCAAACATACTTTGTCAAACATCAAAACATCACTCGAGTCAAACTCGAGTCCTGGTCAATCGTGACCTGGGCCGATTGCACCAACAGCCGGAGCCAAGGAGGATCACCGGTACTCTTCCGGAAGCAGCTTGACGCCGGAAATGGGAGAAGACGACAGCATCTGGTGGCCGGTTGGAGAAGATGGGTGGCGGCCTAGGGTTGGCGCCGACTCCTTCAATGAGGTGGGCGGCAACTCTAGGTTAGGGGCTTTTTGGATTAGGGCTTAACAAACCCTTAAGCCCTCTTTTATAGAGAACTAATTCTCTTAATGGTTATTGGATCATAACCATAAGGCCCGTTAACCCGCTCCATTAATATAAGTTAAAATAAACCAAACCATGATGGTTTATTTTAAGTTATTGGATTAGAACCAAACCATTTTGGTTCATCCATTATGTCTTCATAAGTCACGGCTCATCCACGCTTCCATTGCGACTGAAACGATTTCATGCTCGCTTCTTGTTTGGTCCAACCAAACTTAGTTTCTCTCGGTCTGAGAATCTCATTCTCAAGCTCGTTTTAAATCATTCGGATTACGCTCATTGTGCGTGTGACCAAATAGGTTCTCGGTTTATGTTGGCCGTCTATAATTAACCATTAATTATAGAAGATCATGAGTGGCACCTAGTAGTACATCATGATCCCCAATTAACCAAAAAGATCAACGGTTGATCCAGAACTATTTCTGAAACCCTTCAGCAGCTCGAATGAATCGTGCCCCATTCCCTTCACTCATCTTATACCCACTTGGTTCAGGACATGGTCTTTAGTGTCAGTCCCCACTAGGCTGACTACGTCACACCTAGCCCAAGTATCATTTCCTCGTCCTATGGATTCTAGTTACTGCACATGTATCGAAGAGTACCTTACTCTAAACATGTAATGCTTTGGCCAAAGACTTTAGTAACAATCCGACGAGAGGCCATGGGTATACATCTCCTCGCAAGGAGTGGTGAATCCTTTATAGGCTATTCAAACACCTTCGATCACTCGACTTATACCCAATCATCCCGGGTCCACATCTCCTCAGAGATGCTTGCTTAAGATGTCAAAGCATAAGTCTTTATGATCAAGATGACTTGAATACCGCAAGTCAAAGGAACATCGCACTTAAGCTACAGTAAGAACTTCATTGACATATCTATATATGCAGAGAGCCATATGAAGTCTTACGGCTGGTCACTTCAATGAACTAGTTACCATAACTAGCATCCACGATTAACTCCGAACATCACAATGTCTCCAGCCAGTGAGAATCATTTGCTTGGATACACCAAGTAGTATACCTCGTGCTAGTCTCGACAGAATTGATGGTGTCCAAATCCATCAATTCATCGACTAGGGATAATTCCGATACATCACAATTACACATGTAGAGATACTCATTAGTTGTGATCCAATCACAAATTTTCTCATGCTGTGAGTCGTATCGCAGACATTCAGTAAATCAGTTTAAGATCCAATCAAATACATGAAATCATGTATACTCAAATAGTGAATCTTCATTTATCCTATAAATGGTTCATACATAAGGCGATTGCCTTAGGACATCTCTCATATATTACTAACAGACTTCCACTTGGCCTAATGCCAATCGCTACGGTATCCAATACCATAAGCTGTAACATTACCCTCAAACTTACTTTGAGGTAATGCCTTAGTCAAAGGATCCGCTAAGTTCCTTTCAGTGGGGATTTTCTCGATTTGTATTTCTTTCCTACTGATGATCTCTCTGATAAGATGATAGCGACGAAGCACATGTTTGGATCGTTGGTGAGACCTTGTCTCTTTCGCCTGTGCAATTGCTCCATTGTTGTCGCAATAGACCGATATTGCTTCAATAATGGCTGGAATCACACCAAGTTCATAAATAAACTTCTTGATCCAAACCGCTTCCTTTGCTGCTTCCGAAGCTGCAATGTATTCTGCCTCAGTGGTAGAATCTGCTACAGTGTCTTGTTTGGAACTTTTCCAACTCACTGCGCCCCCATTCAAGGTGAACACGTATCCAGACTGAGACCTGGAATCATCCTTGTCTGTCTGGAAGCTGGCATCCGTATACCCGCGTATCACCATGTCCCCTTCTCCATATATTAGGAACACATCCTTAGTTCTTCTTAAGTACTTAAGGATCATCTTAATAGCCACCCAATGATCCATTCCTGGATCAGACTGGTATCTGCTCGTGACACTCAAAGCATATGATACATCGGGCCTCGTACATAACATAGAATACATGATAGATCCTATTGCGGATGCATAGGGAATCTTACTCATGCAAATCCTCTCGTCTTCTGTGCACGGACACATAGACTTCGAAAGGTGTACCCCATGCCTGATGGGTAGGAAACCTTTCTTGGATTCCGACATGCTAAACCTCTTTAGCACTCGGTCTATATATGTAGACTGCGAAAGACCAAGCAACCATTTCGATCTATCTCTATAGATCTTAATCCCGAGGATGTAGGTTGCTTCTCCCAGGTCTTTCATGGAGAATGTCTTGGATAACCAAACCTTAACTGACTGTAAGATTGAAACATCATTTTCTATAAGTAATATGTCATCGACATACAATACTAGGAACACGACTGCACTCCCACTAACCTTCTTGTACACACAAGGTTCGTCTGGATTTTGTGAGAAATCAAACTTTTTGATTGTCTCATCAAAACGAATATTCCAGCTCCTGGATGCTTGCTTCAATCCATATATGGACCGACGCAATTTGCATACCTTGGTTTTATCAACCGATGTGAAACCCTCAGGCTGTATCATATACACGTCCTCGAGCAGGTTTCCATTAAGGAAAGCTGTTTTCACATCCATCTGTCATATCTCATAATCATAATGAGCCGCTATGGCCAGGAGCATTCGAATGGATTTAAGCATAGCTACAGGCGAATAGGTTTCGTCATAATCAACACCTTGTTTTTGATGATATCCTTTCGCCACTAATCTAGCTTTATAGGTAATCACATTACCATCCATGTCGGTTTTCTTCTTGAAAACCCACTTGCACCCTATAGGCTTGATGCCTTCAGGTGGGTCAACCAAGTTCCAAACTTGGTTTTCATACATGGAATTCATTTCCGACTTCATGACATCAAGCCATTTATCCCTTTCTGAACTTGTCAGCACTTCTTCATAACCGGTAGGCTCCTCATCATCAATGAGTAACACATCGTTTGATTCACTTATGAGAAATCCATATCTCTCAGGAATGTTGCATGTTCTACCAGATCTACGAAGATGTGGTGTTACAATAGGTCCAGCCGATTGCTCATCACTATGAGTTGTCGGCTGTTGTGCTTCACCAGGTATCTCATTAATGTCTATTTGAGTCTCTCGAGCCTCCTCAAGCTCGACGACACTCCCACTATTTTCTTGCAAGAGAAACTCTTTCTCTAGAAACACAGCATGCCTTGAAACAAACACCTTTTGTTCCACAGGATGATAGAATTGGTAACCCCTTGTTTCCTTAGGGTATCCAATAAATAGACATTTATCGACTTAGCATCCAATTTGTCTCGATGCAAATACACATAAGGTGACAACCCCATATCTTCAAGTAAGATACATGAGGTTTCTTACTATTCCATATCTCATATGGAGTAGTAGAGACTACCTTGGTTGACATTCTGTTTAACAAGTAAACAGCTGTCTGAAGTGCATAGCCCCAAAAAGACTTGGGAAGATTCGCATGATTCATCATTGACCTGACCATGTCCAACAAGGTCCGGTTACGCCTCTCAGATACACCATTATGCTGTGGTGCATATGGCGGAGTCTATTGAGACAATATACCATTGTCTCTAAGATAATCAAGAAACTCTTGACTTAAGTATTCACCACCTCGATCTGATCGAAGTATTTTAATACTCTTGTCATGTTGTTTCTCTACTTCATTTCTGAATTCTTTGAACCTTTCAAAGGCTTCAGACTTGTGTTTCATCAAGAACACATACCCAAACCGTGAGTGATCATCGGTGAAGGTAATGAAGTAGGTATAGCCTCCTAAAGCTTGAGTTGACATAGATCCACATACATCACTATGTATTAGGCCTAGCAACTCTCCCACTCGTTCACCTTTTCCTGTAAAAGGTAACTTAGTCATCTTGCCTTTTAAGCATGATTCACATGTATCGTATGAATCCAATTCAAACGATTCCAGAATTCCACATCGGTGTAATTCGGACATGCATTTCTTGCTTACATGGCCAAGACGACAATGCCACATGTAGAAGTCTAATTGATTATCCTTTCGAGCACGCTTGTTGCTCGCTTCGATATTGAAAATGTCACTGGATACGTCCAATGTATAAATGTCATTGCTCAAAGTTCTAGTTCCATAGAGAACTCCATTCAAAGTTATGTAACAACAATTGTTACTAAAAGTCAAATGGTACCCATTTCTATTTAAACAAGAAATAGAAATGATGTTCTTTATCAACGAAAGAACATAAAAGCAATTGTTCAGTTCTAAGACAAGTCCTATAGGGAGTTTCAACAAATACGTTTCGATGGCGAGTGCAGCAACCTTTGCTCCATTCCCAACACATAGATTTGACTCTCCCTTGACGAGTCTTCTTCTATTCCTTAGCCCATGTATGTCATTACATATATGTGAGCCACACCCAGTATCCAATACCCAAGTGTTTGAGGAAATATAATGACAATCAATAACGAAGATATCTAAAAAAGATGGGGCATCTGATGCCTTATTCTTCTTCACGAACTCAAGATAAATCTTGCAATTTCTTCGCCAATGACTCTCCTTGCCATAATGATGGCAAGTGCCCTTTTGAGCTGGTTCTGCCTTTTTAGCCTTTTTCTTCTTCCCCTTCTGTTGTTCCTTTGACTCCCTCTTAGAACCTTTCTTCGTGGAATCAACTAACAACACCGTCCCCTGCTCATGCTTCTCAGAAGGCTCCACAGTCTTCAACATATTGAGCAGTACCACAGATGAACCTTTTTGCATCTCAGAGGTGAAGAGGAGCTTGGAGACTTCGAACCTTTCGAATCTCACTTGCTTATCAAACAACTCTTAAAGATGAAGGACTACGATATGAGCATCCATATGCTCAAGCTGCTTCCGTAGCTTGGGTTCCATCATGGCTAGCATGATGCAACTCATTTGTTCAGAATCACTCACATATTTCTGATAGGCCAACAATTGGTCTAGAGTTGCATCGTCACTAGGACGGGCGGGAAGAGGCGCTTCAAGGACATTTGCAAGCTTTTCAACCTTGAGAACAATTCTCAAGTTTCTAAGCCAGTCCAAGAAGTTCGGCCCAGTCAATTTATTCGAATCCAAAATGGAACGCAAATTCAAAGACATCATGATCAATCTTAGAAATACAAAACGAGCATATATGAGAAAGATGATTTTAAAATGCATCATTATACATTCATAAATCCCATTCATTTTTCAAATTTCAAAAACCCCAAAATCACTTCGGGAGATCGTAGGTCTATCTCCGAATGGGCTGATATCCATCATAGATATGAACAACCTTGGAGAGAGTCCAACAAGTCATTCATAACTACAATGGTAGGTATCAACTATACCGATTGCATATCACGTATATGCAACTATCACAATGTGCTATCAACTTATTGAATGTTCACACATACATCGGGTTGTTAACACATTAACAAGTATGCATCATATGCATAACACCCAACTTCACCTCCCTTTACATCGACCTTGGAGAGAGTCCAACAAGCCGATGCTCCAGGTTAAAGCCAACCCATTAATCGAGAAATAGTTTTAATATGGTTAGAGCGCATTCAACCAATTAGCCTGGCTTGGAGAGAGTCCAACAACCAAAGCTAACGATTGACCTCTGACTCTTACCATATTAGTATTAAACTATTTCATGGTTTGAACATGTTCGGGTTCGAGCCGGGCTTGGAGAGAGTCCAACAACCCAAACAAGAAACGGAACTCTGGTTCTAACCATATTAATGGAAGGTGTAGGCTTTAATGTTGAGTAAGGGTTTTTATGTCTCATCCTCTTTGCATGCAAATAACTATTATCTACATGGCATGACATACATGACATACATCTACATGTCACGACACGCATGACATAATGATATGCATCTAATGCAATTACATGACATACAATTATGTCATGTATATAATTTCCTTATATGTCATAACTATTTATGGAAATAAAATATGTTTAAGATTTGATTCTCCAAATCAAATCATGATTAAATTAGGAAACAAATTTCCAAATCTAATCACATATTTTATTTATGGAAATGGTTGATTAAGGAAAGTCAATTTAGGAAACCAATTTCCTAAATCATCAAAACTACTTATGGAAATAAAATATTTTAAGATTTGATTTCTCAAATCAAATCATGATTAAATTAGGAAACAAATTTCCAAAATCTAATCAAATATTTTATTTATGGAAAATATCAATTTCCATAAATACTTCCAACTTTCCAAAAGTGGAAGATTTCCATAAATACTTCTAGACTTTTCAAAATTGAAAAATTTCCATAAATACTTCTAACTTTCCAAAAGTAGAAAATTTCTAGAAATATCATTATGACTATCGCAAAACCATTTTACGATTATGTCGAAACACAACTTGGGCTCTGATACCACTGTTGGGTTTCCGGCACTGCGGCGAGTGTGTATTCGAACATGTTTTGTAAACATGTGCACAGCGGAAGGAATAAAAATAATAAATCTATATTTATTACAACACAGACATCACACGCATGCATAGTACAACAAGTGTAGACATAACCATAAATTTAAAATTGCAATAAAAGGAAATTTAACTACATATACCTTTCGTATCACGTGTAGCGGGAACGACATCAACCGGAATGATCCTCGCTAGAATCGTCTCTATCCGTATCCACGCAGAGTATCTTCGGGATGACTTCACTAAGTCACAAGCCTCGTCTTTGTACGGGTTACTAGCCTCGTGTTGAAGACGATGTGATCGAGAGAAGATCACTATCTGAATCCAAATTCGGATCCAAAGACGAGTCCTCAAAACTCGCTTCTCCGGAGAGGTATTCGTCAACCGTTTGACGAATCCTTCATCCTCCACCTATGAGGATTACCGGAGATCGAATCCCCTGTAAGTAATTCGCTGTCGGAGCTCCAAACATCGTCCAAACGATGCTCCGACGAGAAGGAAACAAGCTGTCCAGAAAACTGGACAGCTTTGGTGGAGACCTTGCGCCGGCCAAATAAAGAAAGCGGCTTGCTCACCTTGTCGCCGGAGCCAAGGAGGATCACCGGAACTCTTCCGGCAGCAGCTCGACGCCGGCAATGGGAGAAGACGGCAGCAGATGGTGGCCGGTTGGAGAAGATGGGCGGCGGCCTAGGGTTGGCGCCGACTCCTTCAATGAGGTGGGCGACAACTCTAGGTTAGGGGCTTTTTGGATTAGGGCTTAACAAACCCTTAAGCCCTCTTTTATAGAGAACTAATTCTCTTAATGGTTATTGGATCATAACCATAAGGCCCGTTAACCCGCTCCATTAATATAAGTTAAAATAAACCAAACCATGATGGTTTATTTTAAGTTAAAACGAACCAAACCAACTTTGGTTCATTCATTTAAAATAAACCAAACCCTTTGGTTTATTCTCCTCCATTGGATTAGAATAAAACCATTTTGGTTCATCCATTATGTCTTCATAAGACTCGACTCATCCACACTTCCATTGCGACTGAAATGGTTTCATGCTCGCTTCTTGTTTGGTCCAACCAAACTTAGTTTCTCTCTGTCTGAGAATCTCATTCTCAAGCTCGTTTTAAATCCTTCGGATTACGCTCATTGTGCGTGTGACCAAATAGGTTCTCGGTTTATGTTGGCCGTCTATAATTAACCATTAATTATAGAACGATCATGAGTGACACCTAATAGTACATCCCTAACTAACTGAAAAGATCAACGGTTGATCCAGAACTATTTCTGAAACCCTTCAGTAGCTCGAATGAATCGTGCCCCATTCCCTTCACTCATCTTATACCCACTTGGTTTAGGACATGGTCTTTAGTGTCAGTCCCCACTAGGCTGACTACGTCACACCTAGCCCAAGTATCATTTCCTCATCCTACGGATTCTAGTTACTGCACATGTATCGAAGAGTACCTTACTCTAAACATGTAATGCTTTGGCCAAAGACTTTAGTAACAATCTGACGAGAGGCCATGGGTATACATCTCCTCGCAAGGAGTGGTGAATCCTTTAGAGGCTATTCAAACACCTTCGATCACTTCAACTTATAACCAATCATCCCGGGTCCACATCTCCTCAGAGATGCTTGCTTAAGATGTCAAAGCATAAGTCTTCATGATCAAGATGACTTGAATACCGCAAGTCAAAGGAACATCGCACTTAAGCTACAGTAAGAACTTCATTGACATATCTATATATGAAGAGAACCATATGAAGTCTTACGGCTGGTTACTCCAATGAACTAGTTACCATAACTAGCATCCATGATTAACTCCGGACATCACAATGTCTCCAGCCAGTGAGAATCAGCTGCTTGGATACACCAAGGAGTATACCTCGTGCTAGTCTCGATAGAATTGATGGTGTCCAAATCCATCAATTCATCGACTAGGGATAATTCCGATACATCACAATTACACTTTTAGAGATACTCATTAGTTGTGATCCAATCACAAATTCTCTCATGCTGTGAGTCGTATCGCGGACATTCAGTAAATCAGTTTAAGATCCAATCAAATACATGAAATCATGTATACTCAAATAGTGAATCTTCATTTATCATATAAATGGTTCATACATAAGGCGATTGCCTTAGGACATCTCTCATATATTTCTAACACCTTATGAACTCCTCAAGGGGACATCATCATCCTAATATATAGAACACGGTTTCCTCCTATAATCAAAGGCACACCATATAAATAATATAATCTCCCAACTTACAGAGCCTATCGATCTAATCTATAAATCTCGCCCATTGGTAAATCAAAGAGATGACTACTAAGTATATGTGCCCATTATTATATCGGGATTAAGAGCATGTACTAAATAATATCTGAGGTCCGATTCGATTATGTAGTCAGCAATAAATCGAATCACCTCTAAGTCGGTCCTGCTCAATACACATAAAGTACACTAGTGTGATTGTATGGTCAAGACAAACCAATACCAAATCACACTACAACCATTCCGATGGTTTGTCCAAAGCCATCTCGGTTGTGAGCCTTTACTTATACTTTTCAAGGGGCCGATAACATGATCTCCCGTGTGACACCACACACCATGTTATCTACAATGTAAAGTATTAGACAATATTGCATAACCATAAAAATATGCAAACAATGATCATGTGATTCTTATTTCAAAATAAAGATGTTCATACAAAAGATAGACTTTTCAGTATACATCCCTACAAAGCCAAAATGTAACACCGTGCCATCTCATCTGCCTAGATCCACTTCCTATAACTCTCTTTCTCTTTTTCACTATAATCATCTATAGGTTTAGGAGGACATTCTTCGAAGAGTACATATTTGTACTCCTTTACAGTCAATATAATGTCCAAATTCCGTTTCCAATCAACATAGTTAGGTCAAGTAAGTTTGTTTTCTTTCAGAATCATAGCAAGTGGGTTGAAAGCCATTTTGAAAAACCTAAGAATCATAGTGATCAAAACATTAGATTTCAAAAATTTATTGATTTCTCAAACAATAAAATTTTAAAATGAACCAACACCTCAAAACACCGAGAATATCGTATGCCACGATAGTGTAGACGTCTACGAATTCTACATTTGTAAGAGGAGATTGTTGGGATGTATACTGAAAAGTCTATCTTTTGTATGAACATCTTTATTTTGAAATAAGAATCACATGATCATTGTTTGCATATTTTTATGGTTATGCATATTATCTAATACATTACATTGTAGATAACATGGTGTGTGGTGTCACACGGGAGATCATGTTATCGGCTCCATGTAAAGTATAAGTAAAGGCTCACAACCGAGATGACTTTTAGACAAACCATCGGAATGGTTGTAGTGTGATTTGGTATTAATTTGTATTGACCATAGAATCACACTAGTGCACTTTGTGTGTATTGAGCAGGACCGACTTAAAGGTGATTCGATTTATTGCTGACTACATAATCGAATCGGACCTCAGATATTATTTTGTACAAGCTCTTAATCCCGATATAATAACGGGCACATATACTTAGTATTCATCTCTTTGATTTACCAATGGGCGAGATTTATAGATTAAATCGATAGGCTCGGTAAGTTGGGAAATGATATTATTTATATGGTGTGCCATTGATTATAGGAGGAAACCATATCCTATATATTAGGATGATGATGTCCCCTTGAGGAGCTCATAAGGTTCATAATGTAAACCCTGCAGGTGGACTTGGTCCGGCATGATGAAAAGGTTGAGTGGTACTACTCATGGAGTTAGATGTTGATTAATGAATGATCAGTAAATTAATTAATCGATGGTCATTCGAGATCTTAAACACGGGGAGAAAATGTACAAATAATATATGGAGCCCATATTATCTTATGGGGGTTGGTGAGGTAGATCAATGATAATCCTTTAGTGGATTGGATTATCATTAATGGATCGAACTTTATGTGGGCTTGATCCATGGGTGGCCAAGATCCAACTCCTCTTCATGGTCTCTATTGTAGCCTATTAACACCTCATAAAGCTTAGATCCAATGGATAGAAACAAAACTCTAGATCCAAAGGTAGAGATTAAATCTCTAAATCCGACGGTTAAGATTAAATCTCTAGATCCGACGGTTGAGATTAAATCCCTAGAACCAATGGTGGAGATTAAAACATGGCTTATCCCTAACTCTATAAAAGTAGGGCAAGGGGTGGGTGGCAACTAATGAATCCTAATTGAGATAGGATTAGGGTTTGTAGGCTTAGGGTTTTGGATGCTTGGGCGGCAAGAAGAATAGGGTTGGCGGCACCAAATAAAGAATCTATTTCCTTATCTCCTGCTTCTTCAATCTTGACGGCGCCCAAACAGCTCCTCCCTCACCTTGGCCGATGGCCAAAGACCCTCTTCTCCTTCTCCTTGATTGGTGGAAACAAGATTTAGGGCTTTCCCTTAGTGTCTTGGCTAGTTTCCACCTTAATCTCTTCTTCTTTCTTTGCCGGCGGCAAGCTCCAACATTGGATGTTGGTGGTTGGTTGAAAGAAAGAAAGGAGCTTTGTTTCTATTCCTACTCTTGCTCAAAATGAGCAAGGAAGGAAGATTGGTGATCTAGGAGCTTCAACTTTTGGTAGATCGTCGCCCACACGATGTCCGAAAGGAGGAAGGTCATACAATAGAAGATCGAGAGGTATATCGATTCTCTATTTTCATATGTTACATGTTTGTATTTGTTTTTTCAATTATGAGCATGATATATTCTGTTTGTGGCTAAATAATACTTGGATCTCAAACATAAACACAAAAGCCGGCGATCCAGACATCGTCTATTCCGCGGCTACTCGTAGAATAGAGGTTGGTCGCTTGAACAACAAGTTTGTTCAAGTGACCTCTCTAAATGAATAGCACGACGATGACTTGGTTGTTTGGGCAATCCCTTTTGTCTAGGATTAAATTTTTTTAATCCGGGGATATCGATGGGATCGCCATGAACTAGCGACCGAGGTGAAGTGGGAAGCGAAGTTTCCCCTTACGGACTCGAAAAGCTAAACCCTTCAGAGGTTTTACCCATTAATTTTATTATCCTGTCAACCTTACTTTTTGACAAATAAAATTAATAGTTGATTCCTCTTTGGCCCTACAAATAAAAGCAGTGACTTCGATGGAGAAGATTCTTTTATTTGCATCTAAGTGTTTACCATTACCCGGTACTAAGGCAATTACATCAGATTATGTGCCTTCCGATGGGGAAGTACATATGCTCCTAAATAATTTCCTATAACCATATTTGACCTAGTGATCCACAAAACAAACTCATCCGATAAGGAGGAAGGCACTCAGAGCCAACACGCAAGTTTGTTTGCATCACATGTCAAATTGTAATGGAGACCCGGGAATCAAAAAATATCCCTCTCCCACTTAATAATTTAAAATTGAGGAATTTTCAAACACACACAACATGCATATCAAACAATAAGAAATAAATATGAAAAAAAAATTCCAACTATTATGGCTTTTTTTTCCAATATACTTCCTGTCGTGTCGCCACCTCGTCCGCTCCTCCCTTTACCATGTGCAAGTCATAAGGGGATCCAAACCGAGATAAACTACTTTAATTTACATCCATCAAACCTATACTCCACGAAGGAGTGTACAACATATCTAGATCGAAAGTAAATTAAAATGAGTGACTAAACAATGTCGTATTTAATTATAAAAATTAAATACTAATTAGCCTCGTCAACCTCGAGGATTCAAACAATTAATTACAATCACACACATACAATCACATACATCCACATAGCCATAATAGTTGGATCTTATGCCTGCAAGCAAAAAGTTAGCCTACGCACATCCTACTATAATCTGACACAAACAATATATGATAAATGCATGAAAGTAAGCGAATCCAAAACACACAAAATCGGCAACCGTGGCTTTGATACCACTCGAAGGGAAAGTCGCATTTCGATTCTTTCCTTCGGTCGCTTGAGCATGGCGATCCTCTCATGTCCCCGGATTAAAACTTTATTAATTAAAACTAATCCAGACGGAGATGGATTACTCAAGCAACCAATTCATCATCGTGCTATTCGATTTAAGTGGTTGCTTGAACAAACTTGTTGTTCAAGCAACCTAACCCTTTTCCTCGATTAGCCACGGAATATATGATGAACAGATCGTTGATTTTTGTGTTTATCATCGGGGTCCATGTCAATCAATAACATACAAAATATAAAAGAACAAGAATCAAAATTAAACAAGATTATACCTCTTGTTTTACCTCTTGATCTTCTATTGTATTCCTATCCTCTTATTGGACGTCGTGTGGTTGATGATCTTCCAAGAATCAAAGCCTCCTAGATCACGTATCCTCCCTTCCTTGCTCGCTCCGAACAAGGGAAGAAAACTCTCCCTTCTTCTCCTATCTCATGCCGAACACAAAACCTCCTCTTCTCCTTGCTTGTGCTGACCACCAAGACTCCAAGAGGTGGTGTCCGTCGACCCTAGGATAAGACAGAAGATTGAGGAAAAGAGCCTTCCTCCTTGTGTTTCCGCTGGCCCTAGGAGAGGGAGAAGGTGGCGCCGGCCCTTGGAAAGGGAGAAGAGGCTCCGCCGACTATAGGAAAGGGAAAGGAGGTGCCGGCCAAGGAGGAAGGAGGAGAAACCCTAACCCTTGTTGCTGCTGGGCAAAGTGATGCAAAACCCTAGCACACCTTTTCTCCCTTGCTGCCCAAGCCTCTCCAACGCCAACCAATAATTATTCATTTTAGGTCTAGGCTTCATGAGGTATTTATAATAGGCTACAATAGGGACCATGAGGAGGAGTTACATCTTGGCCACCCAATGGATCTGAACCACATATAACCCGATCCATTAATGATGATCCATTCCACTAGAGGATCATCATTGATCTACCTCACCAACCCCCATAATTAAATATGGGCTCCACATATTATTTGTACAAATATCTCCCTGTGTTTATGATATCAAATGCCCATTAATTAATTAAATTACTGACAATTTAATTAATTAATATCTAACTCCATGAGTAGTACCACTCATCCTTATCATCATGTTGGACCAAGTCCACCTGCATGATTTACAAGATGAACTTTATGAGCTCCTCAAGGGGACATCATCATCCTAGTATATAGGACATGGTTTTCTCCTATAATCAATGACACACCATATAAATAATATTATTTCTCAACTTACCAATCCTATCGATTTAACACATAAATCTCGCCCATTGGTAAATCAAAGAAATAAATACTAAGTACATGTGCCCATTATTATATCGAGATTAATATCATGTACACCATAATATCTGAGGTTTGATTTAATTATATAGTCAGTATAAATTGAATCACCTCTGAATCGGTCCTGCTCAATACACACAAAGTGTAGTAGTGTAATTCTATGGTAAAGATAAACCAATACCAAATTACACTACAACCATGCTAATGGTTTGTCAAAAACCATCTTGGTTGTGAGCCTCTACTTATACTCTACAAGGAACTGATAACATGATCTTCTGTACAACACCACACACCATGTTATCTACAATGTAAAGTATCAGACAATATGCATAAATATAAAATGCAAACAATGATCATGTGATTCTTATTTCAAAATGAAGATGTTCATACAAAGGCTATGCTTTTAGTATACATCCCAACATTAGAATCATTGTCGTCGGTCATAATAAGGACCGAGTGACAATGGTGTCCCTATAAAAGTGATCTCCCAGTCCTCTCATTTTTCTTTCGGCCCTTTTTGCTTATCAACCACCTGATTTGGTCTAAACAATCTATATTCACTTAGTAAACCAATACTAGATTACCAATCCCTGTGGGATCGATATTTTATTACTTGACGACAACCATGCACTTGCGGACGTTCAGCGTAAGCATGTACCTTAAGTCCTTGGTAATCTCGGTTGGAGATTTGAGGTCGTGTGTGTTAGTGAAAGCCCTAGAGCCAATCATGTGATGATTGTTGTATGGACTTTATTGTATCATATTCCTATTTATAAAGGCATGGTTATTATATTTACTTGTATTAGTGCCAAATAGCTAAGTATAATAACGTCCTTGAGTAGTAGGTTCTTATCTATATCAATCGATTAGTTGAATCGATAATGAGATGATATAGAGAACACTACTCTTAATTATTCCTAGTCAAGTATTAATATTCAGGGACAATGTTAATGCGTAAGGACTAGCATGTAGGTCAACACGATGACTTGATCTCACAAGTCATGGATATGAGATATCAAGTTGACACATGGGTATGCATTGGAGAATGTATACTGAATGACCCACCATGAGAAAGTATCATGGATCGTTATATGAGTGTCATATACTTTCTCATGTGGCTATTAGTATGACTATTAGTCCTTAGACCTGAAGTCACCATGATTCCCTACATAAGGAGTTGCATACTTTGGCTTCGTCAAACGTCACCCGTAAATTGGTGGACTATAAAGGCGATTACTGGGTATGTAACAAATTATGCAGAGGGATGCGAGTGATGTATATGTGATCTATCCCTCCTATATGACGGGAGTGACATCGTTATTCATGATAGAGTGAGACCATGAAATGCATGGCCATGCCCAAATGAGTCAATATGAGATATTGAGCTCATTTGATTAGAGTGAGTCTACTTAGAGTTCAAGATATAGATTGTACCGAGGATGACACGGTCTATGCCTCAATTGGTCAAACAAGATGTCAAGGATAGAGGGACATTGTCACATATTGTGAGAGTCACAATTAGTAGTCACAGAGGTGATGTTGGATCTCAACATTCTTGTAACTTGGGTAGCAATGATGTGATGCTAGATACCACTCATTGCTTATGTTCCTAAATCGGTTTAGGAGCATTGCCAACGTTACAAGAACCTATAGGGTCACACACAAAGAGCAATTAGGTGGAGATTAGGTTCATATGATGAACCAAATTGGATTAAAAGTAATCCAAATTAGACTAATTGAGTTAGACTCAATTTGATTCAAGTGTTGAATGAGTCTAATTTTGATTTGATTCATTGAGTCAATTTAAATTAATGAATAGAGATTCATTAAATCAAATTTACTTGAATCAAGTGGTTATATTTGATCAACCATGGGAGATAAGAGGTCAAGTTTGACTTGACTTGAGAGGGAAGATGAATGGTAAATTTTGACTTGACCAATTGCCATGTCATGGTGACATGGCATGTGGGCCGGGCAATGATGGTGTTCCACATCATCATTGACTTATCATGTGGTGCCACCTCATGAGGGAGACCAAGAGCCATTGGCTCTTGGAGTTACATGCATGCATGTAACCCCCCAAAACAATGTGGCCGACCACTTGATGGTGATTCATGGATGAATTCATTTGGGAGTAACTCCATCTTCTTCTTCCTTGGATCTTCTTCCTCTCAAGCTCTCTCTTCCAATCCTCTCTTTGGCCGAAACTCTCAAGGGTGCTAGAACACTCTAAGGTTTCTTCTCCACCATTTGTTCGTGTGGATTCTTGTAGAGGAGTGTGCACTTGACAATCTTCGAGATCCGACAAAGCGTTTTGACGAGCGGGATAAGCGAAGAGCGTCGCTACGAGGGTAATGCTCTCACCATTTAGATCTATGGTAGATCTAGGTTTTTCATAACACATACATGTAGTTTTATTTTTTATACCTTCGCACGGATCCGTGGCCGGGCTTTCGAGGTTTCCGCAATGCAAAAAGCAGTTTTTGCAGCTCGGAAAACCCAACAGTGGTATCAGAGCCACGTGCGAAGCATGTATGTGTTTCATATTTGTAGTTTTTGTATTAGATATAAAAATTATAGGTTTTTTAAGTTTCTATAAATTTCCTATTTTTATAGAATTTTTGGGTATTTTTCTCGAAGAGTCAAAGCAACAAGTGTTAGGACACTTGTAGGCTTCAATCGCCGAGAACAACTCTCCGAAACGGCGAGTTCTCGCTTTAGGTTTTTGGGACAGCGACTTAAGTCGCTGTAAGATCTCATAGCTACACTCACAAAGTTTATTTTTGCGAGTAGGGGCGCTGCCCCTATCCCCGAAAGGGGCCTTGTCCCGCGATCGCACCCGAAAACCGCTTAGCGGGACCGTTACGGAGAGGTGACTTATAAAATTGAAAAAAATAGAAAAAATTATAGAAATTTTATGTAAAATACATAATTTAGTATTATGTATAATTCTATGATGGTCATGGCCCAAGAACCCCAATATGATTGGATGATATTGTGTTGTAATTCATAATACGGCATGCGTGCCGTTTTTGTGATTTTGCTTGTTGTATAGGGTATGCGACCTGCACGTCGTGCCACTTCTTTTTAAAATTCTAGTCGTAAATAGTTTTAGACTCGAATGTAACTCGAGTTTCATGTTTGTAATGTACAAAATGGAGCGGTGGAAGGTCCACTTCTAGACGGAGTTACGAGAAGGGTGCCGACAACACATGACGGTCAAAGGAGGCGCTTGGAGAAGCCGCTAACCATAGGTTGACCGTTCGATCTTCTCATTGGCTTGAGAAGATCGTAGTATGGCCATGACCACATCACAATTAATTATATATATATATGTTGATATATATATATATATATATATATGTATCTGTATATATATATATATATATATATATATATATATATATATATATATATATATATATATATATATATATATATATATATATATATTTAAATATATATATATATATATATATATATATATATATTTATATTTATATATATATGTTTTTGCTTGTATGTATGTGATGCATGCTAGTAGAATAATGCTTGTATGTATATGATGCATGCTAGAATAATGCTTGTATGTATGTGATGCATGCTAGTATAGGATAATAAAGGCCTTAATGCGTATATGATATACATTACGATTAGATTAGATCTTAATCGAATCAACTTGAAAATGCCTACCAAGTCCTTGATACCCATCACTACCTCAATCATTTGTACTTGTTGAATCTGCCAAAGTAGAGCAACGCATATTATCTCGGTAGGGTGCGGAGGGACAATATTGGTCCCGCCTATCATAGCTTGGGTTAGAGTAAGCTCAATTAGATTAAGTAAAACTAGTTAACTCAATTGGATCGAGTAGAACTATAGGCATATTCCAACCATTGGAAAGATATGATAAGATCGCATTTACACTAAATCTTGGGCGATTTAGCCAAAGCTAACTCAAGGTCTTTTGTAAATGTGGGTCTTGATCCTATAAATAAGAGTTGCATAGAGATGTAATCGGTAATGTGTTACCTACCGATCATACTAAGTCTTGGGCAATTTAGCCAAAGCTAACTCAAGGCTTAGTATGATGTGGATCTTGTCTCGCAGGAATTATAGCTAGTTTCTATGAATCTAGTAATGTGGTTTGACCACATCCATAACTCGATTCTATAAAATTGTTATAATTCAGTGGGAGCATCATTTGATTAAAGGCTTAATTAAATGATAAAAGGAATATGATATTAATTTTCTGCATTGTCTATGTTGTAGATAACTATGTCGACAAACATGAACACTCTCTCCCTGCGTTCTGTCCTTGAGAAGGACAAGCTCAATGGAGCAAATTTTCTGGACTGGTACAGGAACCTGAGAATTGTTCTCACCCAAGAAAGGAAACTGTATGTCCTGGAGCAGCCCATTCCGGAGGCACCTCCTGCCACTGCCTCGCGAGCTGACAAAGATGCTTACAAGAAGCATCAAGATGATGCATTAGATGTGTCATGTCTAATGCTCGTGACAATGAACTCTGAGCTTCAGAAGCAACACGAGTTCATGAATGCTTACGATATGGTTGAACATCTTCGTCAACTATATCAAGGACAAGCAAGGTACGAGAGATATGAAGTCTCTAAGGCATTGTTTGGGTCCAAATTGCAAGAAGGGACTCCCGTAGGTCCATATGTACTCAAGATGATTGGGTATGTAGAAAACCTACAGAGATTGGGATTCCCACATGGCCAAGAGCTGGCCACTGACTTGATCTTGCAGTCTTTGCCACAAAGCTATAATCAATTTGTCATGAATTACAACATGAATGAAATTGATAAGTCACTGCCTGAGATGCTTAGCATGTTGAGAACTGCTGAGCTCAACCTTAAGAAGGGAAAATCTGACTCCATTTTGATGGTGCAAAAAAAAAAGGCAAGGGAAAGCCTAAAGGTAAGGGAAAGTCCCAAGCCAAGGGCGAAGGTAAAGAACTGAAACCCAAAGGAGGGGTGGCCAAGGAAGGGGCTTGCTTCCACTACAAGGAAGCTGGACACTGGAAGCGTAACTGCAAAGCATACCTGGAAGATCTTAAGAAGAAGAGAAGTGATACTTCTACTTTAGGTATAAATGTTATAGAAGTCAATCTATCTATTTCTTCATCATGGCTATTAGATACCGGATGTGCATCTCACATTTGTACCTATGTGCAAGCACTGAGAAATAGCAGGGCATTGATAAAGGGCGAGGTGGAACTATGAGTAGGCAATGGAGCAAGAGTTGTTGTTGTTTCTGTAGGAACTTATGATCTATCTCTGCCCACTGGGCTTGTACTAGAACTAGATGAATGTTGTTATGTGTCTGCTTTAACTAAGAACATAATTTCAGTTTCTTGTTTGGACAAGAATGGATTTACATTTATAATAAAGAACAAATATTGTTCAGTTTATTTAAATGATATGTTCTATTGTAGTGCACCTCTAATAAACGGACTCTACTTTCTAGACTTAGAGAGCCCAATCTATAACATAAGTACCAAAAGGTTCAAGTCAAATGAGTTGAACCAAACCTATCTCTGGCATTGTCGCTTAGTTCACATAAATGAGAGTCGCTTATCTCAGCTCCATAAGGAGGGGCTGCTAGACTCATTTGATTTTGAATCATATGAGACATGCGAGTCTTGCCTTTTAGGCAAGATGATCAAGACTCCCTTTAGTGGACATAGCGAAAGAGCAACAAACATGTTACGACTTATACATAGTGATGTATGTGGCCCTTTCAATGTTGCTGCTAGAGGTGGTTACAGGTACTTCATTACATTTACTAATGACTTCAGTAGATATGGTTATGTGTATCTCATGACACATAAATCCTAATTTTTTGAAAAGTTCAAAGAATTCAAGAATGAAGTACAAAACCAGCTTGGCAAGAGTATTATGATACTTCGATCAGATCGAGGTGATGAATACCTTAGCCATGAGTTTCATGACTATCTAGCTGAGTGTGGGATTCTATCCCAACTCACGTCTCCTGGAACACCACAGTGGAATGGTGTATCCGAAAGGAGGAATCGTACCCTATTAGATATGGTACGATCTATGATGAGTCACACAGATCTTCCTATATCCTTTTGGGGATATGCTCTAGATACAGCAACCTTCACACTTAACCGTGTACCATCCAAGGATGTGATAAAGACACCATATACGATATGGACAGGGAGAAATGCCAAGATGTCTTTCATGAGGATTTGAGGTTGTGAGGTTTACGTTCGACATCAAGTCTCAGACAAACTGGGACCCAAATCCGATAAGTGCTATTTTGTTGGATATCCCAAGGAGACAAAGGGATATTACTTCTACATTCCCAGTCAACACAAAGTGTTTGTGGCAAAGACTGGGTTTTTTCTAGAAGGGAATTTTGTTTCTAGAAAAACTAGTGGGGGTACGTTCGATCTTGAAGAAATTCAAGATAAGGACTATAGCACTGAGGCCTTGATGGAGGTTGAATAGGAACCACAAAGTGTTGTGGGTAATGAGATTGTTGCACAAAGAGTTGTGGAACAACCACCTGTTCAGGTAGACCTACCTCTTCACAGGTCTGATAGGGTACGTCATCAGCCTGAGAGATACTCATTTCTCTTGTCTGACCATGATGAAGTTATGCTCATTGAGAATGCGCCTACCTCCTATCAGGAAGCTGTGATGAGCCTAGATTCTGAGAAATGGCTAGAGGCCATGAGATCCGAGATAGAATCCATGTACACCAATCAAGTATGGACTTTGGTTGATCCACCTGAAGGGGTCAAACCCATTGGGTGTAAGTGGGTCTTTAAGATAAAGACTGACATGGATGGACTTATGCATACCTATAAGGGCTGATTGGTGGCTAAAGGTTTCAAGCAAATTCATGGTATTGACTATGATGAAACCTTTTCTCCAGTGGCGATGTTTAAGTCCATTCGGATCATGCTTGCTATTGTAGCATACCACGTTTATGAGAAGTAGATGGATGTCAAAATCGTGTTTCTGAATGGAAACTTACTCGAGGATGTGTACATGACACAACCTAAGGGTTTTGTAGATCTACAGCATACTGGGAAAGTATGCAAGCTACAAAGGTCCATTTATGGGCTTAAGCAAGCTTCTCAGAGCTGGAATCTTCGATTCGATGATGCGATCAAATAGTTTGGTTTCATCAAGAATGAAGATGAACCCTGTGTCTACAAGAGGGTTAATGGAAATACATTTGTCTTCCTTGTATTATATGTGGATGACATACTACTCATTGGGAATGACATCCCTTCGCTACAGTCTATGAAGACTTGGCTGGGGACATGCTTCTCAATGAAGGACTTATGTGAAGAAGCCTCTATTCTAGGCATCAAGATCTATAGAGATATATCTAAGAGATTGCTTGGCCTAAGTCAGAGTACATATATTGACACGGTTTTACTACGATTTTCCATGCAGAATTCCATGAAGGGACTTCTGTCGATGTCACATGGTGTGAGTCTTTCGAAGACTCAAAGTCCCTCTTCTAGAGAGGAGAGAGACCGCATGGATAAGATCCCTTATGCATCTGCTATAGAATCTATCATGTACGTCATGCTGTGTACTCGTCCTGATGTCTCGTATGCTTTAAGCATGACGAGTAGATACCAATCAGATCTAGATGAGCATCACTGGATAGAAGTCAAGAATATTCTTAAGTACTTGAAAAGGACTAAAGAATATTTCTTGATATTTGGAGGCGATGAGGAGCTAGCTGTAAAGGGTTATAGCGATGCCAGCTTCCAAACTGACCAGGATGATTATAGCTCGCAGTCAGGGTTTGTGTTTTGTTTGAATGGTGGCACTGTGAGTACCCACAGAGGCTAACATCGCAGATCCCTTGACCAAGGTTTTGGCAGAGAAAAAGCATGATGGTCACACTAGGTCATTGGGTATTAGATACTATGGTGATTGGCATTAGTGCTAGTGGGAGATTGTTAGTGAAAGCCCTAGAGTCAATCATGTGATGATTGTTGTATGGACTTTATTGTATCATATTCCTATTTATAAAGACATGGTTATTATATTTACTTGTATTGGTGCCAAATAGCTAAGTATAATAACATCCTTGAGTAGTAGGTTCTTATCTATATCAATTGATTGGTTGAATCGATAATGAGATGATATAGAGAACACTACTCTTAATTATTCCTAGTCAAGTATTAACATTCAAGGACAATGTTAATGCGTAGAGACTAGCATGTAGGTCAACACGATGACTTGATCTCACAAGTCATGGATATGAGATATCAAGTTGATACATGGGTATGCATTGGAGAATATATACTGAATGACCCGCCGTGAGAAAGTATCATGGATCGTTATATGAGTGTCATATACTTTATCATGTGGCTATTAGTCCTTAGACCTGAAGTCACCATGGTTCCCTACATAAGGAGTTGCATACTTTGGCTTCGTCAAACGTCACCCGTAAATGGGTGGACTATAAAGGCGATTACTGGGTATGTAACAAATTATGCGGAGGGATGTGAGTGATGTAGATATGATCTATCCCTTCTATATGATGGGAGCGACGTTGTTATTATTGATAGAGTGAGACCACGAAGTGCATGGCCATGCCCAAATGAGTCAATATGAGATATTGAGCTCATTTGATTAGAGTGAGCCTACTTGGAGTTCAAGATATAGATTGTACCGAGGATGACACGGTCTATGCCTC
Source organism: Wurfbainia villosa (assembly GCA_025175895.1). Classification (NCBI taxonomy): domain Eukaryota; kingdom Viridiplantae; phylum Streptophyta; class Magnoliopsida; order Zingiberales; family Zingiberaceae; genus Wurfbainia; species Wurfbainia villosa. The sequence continues at coordinate 82,576,005 of CM045989.1, read as the reverse complement.
AATTGGTCAATCTAGATGTCAAGGATAGAGGGACATTGTCACATATTGTGAGAGTCACAATAAGTAGTCACAAAGGTGATGTTGGATCTCAATATTCTTGTAACTTGGGTAGCAATGATGTGTTGCTAGATACCACTCATTGCTTATGCTCCTAAATCGGTTTAGGAGCATTGCCAACGTTACAAGAACCTATAGGTGTTGGTGCAACAATGCTCCAAGCATTTATATGTTTTGATGTTTGGATAATCATCTAAGTTAGGCAATATCTTGTGATCTAATTGCGAATATGTTTTTAAGTAACAGGGAAATCCAAGGATGAAGACTTGGTAAAAGAGAAGTCCAAGTATGATCTTGGCAAGGAAAGTCCAAGGGATGGACTTGGCAGCGTAAGACCAAGCTTGTAGTCTTGACAGCGTAAAGTCCAAGTGAACCTTGGCAAAGGAAGTCCAAAGTAAGGTCTTGGCAGCATAAGTCCATGTTTGTAGTCTTGGCGGTATAAAGTCCAAGCATTTGGCAAACCCAAGACATGACGAAACCGAAGGAAGCTCCTGGAAGCAAAGCGCAAAGGATGAACAAGTCACGGACTCGGAGGGATCCTAAAAGTGCAAGGCTTAATGAGGAGCTAGAAGGTTGAGTCTAGGTCTAGGGTATAAAATCAAGTGTGAATTACTCATACTTGATGAGTATCAATCGTCGATGTATCGATCGGTAGTCGCGTTCGACTAAGTCGGTGAAACCACAGGCGATCGCTGCCTTAGTCATAGCGATCGGTGATGTTGCGATCGATCGCGCTAAGGGCAGCAATGATCGATCAAGAAAAATATCGCCACAGAATGCAGTCTCACTCGACTGCTGCCTTGATCACTCGACTGATCACTCCATTAGTCGACTGATGGAGGGATCAGTCGACTGATCACCTGGCCGTTGGAGATTGCGACTACGAATCTCCGTGGAGATCGCATTTCAGAAGTCGTTGGCTTCGGCGGCAGTCGACTGATGGTAACCATCAGTCGACTGATCGAAGCCCAACGGGAAAAACATCCCCTCTTCTATAAAAAGGGGCCATGGGGAGCTTGGTGAAGTTAGTGCTCTTGCTCCTAACTACACCCTCGTGCTCACCAAGCTTTCCAAGTGTTTTTAGTGATTCAAAACCTCCTCTTCTCTTGTTCTTGATCATCCATCATTGTAAAGAAGAGGAGAGCATTGTAAGAAAGGTTTCTCCACCTTAGTTTATCCAAAGGAGAAGATAGTGAAGCTTGGCTAGGACTAATCCACCTTACGGATTGCCGTGGAGTAGGAGCGTCATCTCCGAACCACGTACATCGGGTGTTAGCATTTGGTTTCTTATTTCTTATTCGTATTCATTTTCGTATTTGTATTGCTTCCGCTAACTTACTTGTAGAAACGAAGAAAGGCTAATCACCCCCCTCTAGCCATTCCAATATTCCTAACAAGTGGTATCAGAGCCCGGATAGCTTGGAAGATCTCACCATCAACCAAGACATCAATGGCTCTTCAAGAGGGATATAGCACCGCCAAGCCACCGCTCTTCGATGGGAGTCATTTTGCGTATTGGAAAGGTAGGATGAAGTACTATCTTATGAGTAATATTGAAATTTGGCATAGTATTGTAGATGGATTCAAGGAACCGGTGGATGAACATGGAGACCCTATTCCAAGCAAGGATTGGACAAGGGAGATGAACTGGAAGTTCGAGTCAAATGCGAAAGCCGTACTCACCATCCAATGCAGCATTACAATGGAGCAACTCAACAAGGTGGGGCCTTTCGAATCCGCCAAGGAGCTATGGGAAAAGCTCATTGAGCTAAATGAAGGTTCCAAGGAGTCAAAGAGGGCCAAGAAGGACCTACTAATTGGACAACTTCAAGCCTTCCAAATGAAGATGCATGAAACCATAAGTCAAATGCATGGAAGGTTCAAGGAGATTGTGAATGGACTTCACATCATAGGTGAGCGAGTCGACAACCGGGACTTGGTAAGGTATATACTTCAAGCATTTCCTAGAAATTCTTTATGGACTTCTATAGTTGATGCCATTAAGGTAACTAGGGATCTCTCTCAAATTAAAATTGATGAATAATTTTGTGAGTTTGAATTACATGAGAAAACTAACATGTCCTCTAAGGAAAAGGGTTTAGCTCTATTTGTTGAAAAGAAGGACAAGAAAGAAAAGAAGAAGAAGGAAAGAAAAGAAGCATCATCATCATCCGAGTCGGAGGATGAGTCAAGTAGTGATGGAGACTCATCTAGTGAAATGGCAAATTTTGTCAAGAAGCTTTATAGAAAGTCAAAAGAGTTCAAGAATAGAGAAGCAAGGAAGGGGTCTCATTCCTCAAAAGGTAAATTTAGTGGTAATTCAAGTTTTAGCAATAATGTGATTTGCCATGCTTGCAACAAGAAGGGGCACATAAAGCCGAATTGCCCGGAGCTAAAGAAGAAGGAGGAAAAGGAAAAGAAAAAGAAGGACAAGAAGGAGAAGAAGAAGAAGGAGGCCATGGTGGCTCAAACCACATGAGACACACCAAGTGTTGAAGACTCCTCCTCTGATGATGAGCTTTGCCACATCACACGCCATGTGGCACTCATGGCATTAGAAGATGATTCCGGCACATCAAGCCAAGAAGACTCCTCAAGTGATGAATCGTCATCTAGTGACGATGAGGTAATGAACTCTCCCAAAGTTACGCTTCTTTATAAATCAATTGCCTAACTTAAAGAAGCTCTAGATAAGTCTAAATCTAAGGTTAAGAGCATGAAGGTAAAACTAAAGGCTATTAGGAATGAAAAACCCTCACATGTTGATTCTTGCATGCTTAAGGAAGAAAATGACAAATTTAAGGATGAGGTTAGTGAATTGAAAGCATGTTTAGAGAAATTTTCAAATGGCTCAAAATGTCTTGATATGATCCTTAGTCGACAAAGAGCCGTTTACAACAAGGCCGGTTTAGGATATAAGCCAAAAGAAAAAGAAGTTGCTTATATTTCATTGATTAATAGGAAAGCAACCATTAAGGGAAAAGTTAAGAAAGCATGGGTACCTAAGAAGCTTTTACTTAATGTTACCGGTCCAAATGTTTGGGTACCAAAAGCTTGTGTTTTTCATGTGATTTAGGTAGGAGAGCGAGGTATGTGGATTGTGGATAGCTGTTGCTCAACACATATGACCGGGGATGTGAGCAAGTTCTCCACAATTAAATATGTGAAGAAGGGAGCGGTGTCCTTTGGGAATAGTGGAAATCTCAAGATATTAGGTAGAGGTACAATTGAGGTATCCCCCAAAATTGTCATTCACAAAGTTTTACTAGTTGAAAATATGAAATTTAATCTATTAAGTGTTAGTCAACTTTGTGATGCAAACTATCATGTCTCTTTTGAATCCTCTAAATGCATGATTAGGCACAAGGAATTAAATGATTGCATGTTAGTTGGATATAGGAAATCAAATATCTATTATGTTGATCTTTCATATGTTTCTAACATTTCTACTAAGTGCTTTGTTGCAAAAGAAGAGGAAAGTTGGCTATGGCATAGGAGATTGGGGCACATCAACATGAAAAACATAGCCAAGGTAGCCAAGATGGAGTTGATCAAAGGACTACCAAAGATCAAGTATGTCAAGAATAAAATCTGTGATGCATGTCAAGAGGGAAAACAAACAAAGGCATCACACAAAGGTAAAACCCTAACTAATACTTCCTTACCATTAGAATTATTGCATCTTGACCTATTTGATTGTCATAGTACTCCATCTTTAAATGGCAACAAATATTGTTTGGTTATTGTAGATGATTTCTCTAGGTATACTTGGGTCTACTTTATGAAACATAAGGATGATACCTTAGAAATAATCGTAGGATTTAGTAAAAGGGTTGAAAATGAAAAGAGTCTCAAAATCAACCGGATCCGTAGTGATCATGGTGGTGAATTTGAAAACTTAAAATTTTCACAATTTTGTTTAGAGCAAGGGTACAAGCATGAGTTCTCTTGTCCTAGAACACCCCAACAAAATGGGGTGGTGGAAAGGAGAAATTGTGCCCTACAAGAGGCGGCTAGGACTATGCTTAATGCATATTCTCTACCTAGCTACTTGTGGGCGGAAGCGGTTAATACCGCTTGCTATATCCAAAATAGGGTTCAAATCCATAGGTTTTTAGGAAAGACACCTTTTGAATTATGGAATGGGACTATTCCCACAATTCATTATTTTAAAGTCTTTGGATGTAAAGTTTATATTCTAAACACCAAGGATAACTTAGGAAAATTTGAATCCAAAGCGGATGAGGGAATCCTAGTTGGATACTCATCCACAAGTAGAGGATATAGAGTCTACAATAAGATAACCCAAGGGATTGAGGAGTTCTCCAATGTTCAATTTGATGAAGCTACTAGTACCTACCCTAGAAAGTCCTCTATTGATAAAGATATTAATGACAATAATCAAGACATTACCCAAAAACTTCAAAATTTGACCATTAGGGGTAATGATCAAGGGGGAGGAAGAGGAGACTCTGATGATGAAAGAAGGGTGGAAGATAACAATGATCAAATTGAAACCCCTTCTAGAAACCTAAGAATTCATCAAGATCATCCACTTGACCGAGTAGTAGGAGATCTATCTCAAGGAGTAAGAACTAGGTCATTTCATAGACCTCCTACTAGTCAAGTAGCTCTTATCTCACAAATTGAGCCCAAATCGATCAATGATGCATTACATGATCCGGATTGGATTTTGGCAATGCAAGATGAATTGGCTCAATTTGAGAGAAGTCAAGTGTGGGAATTAGTACCTAGACCCAATGATAGCACCATAATTACTACAAGATGGGTCTTTAGGAATAAGCTAGATGATCAAGGAAATATCACTAGAAATAAGGCTAGGTTGGTTGCTAGGGGATTCAATCAAGTTGAGGGGCTTGACTATGATGAGACTTATGCCCCGGTTGCGAGGTTAGAATCTATTAGGATTCTCTTAGGGTATGCTTCCTAGATGGGATTTAAACTTTACCAAATGGATGTTAAATCGGTATTCTTAAATGGTTATATTAAGGAGGAAGTATATGTAGAGCAACCACCCGGATTTGAGAACATAGATTATCCAAATCATGTATGTAAGCTTAGGAAAGCATTATATGGGTTAAAACAAGCTCCCCGGGCATGGTATGAAAGATTATCATCTTTCTTAATTTCTAAGGATTTTAGAAGAGGCCAAGTAGATCAAACATTATTTATAAAGTCAACATTAAAAGATATATTCATAGCCCAAGTATATGTTGATGATATCATTTTTGGGTCAACGAATGATGATCTTCTTCAAGACTTTATAAAAAATATGGAAAATGAATTTGAAATGAGTTTGGTTGGAGAGCTTACCTTTTTCCTAGGTTTACAAGTCAAACAAACCAATGAGGGTATTCATATTTATCAAACCAAATATGCAAATGAAATGATCAAGAAATTTGGTTTGGAAAATGCCAAAATTGTAACCACTCCTATGGCCACTAGCACTAGAATAGATAGTGATCATGAAGGTAAATCAATTGATCTTAAATTTTATAGGAGTATGATTGTAAAATACGGAAAAAAAAAATGGATTAACCCCTTTAATTAATTTGGATTTAATTAGTGGGTAAATTGGGCTAGAAATGGGTTTGATATTGGGCTGTATTGGGCTTGGGCTGATTGGCTTGAGCTGGATTGGGTTAGGTTAGATTTGGGTCAAGCTTGAGTCAACCCAAATGAATCGGTTAGCTTATAAGAACCCGATCCCAATTTCCTATTTCGTCGCGATTTCTTCCTCCCTTCACCGCGCGCCGATTTCTTCGCTGACTTTTTCCCCGATTCTTTCTCAGCCGATTTCTCCTCTCTTCAACCTTCCACCGCCGTGAGTTCGAGCTGCTGCCGACATCCCATCTGCAGTCGTCGACTGCTTATTCGAGAGGCCAACTCGACGGCATCTTCACCGGTGAAGCTGAGATCAGTCATCGCCCTTTTCATCGCATCGCGAGGATAGTCCGGCTGTCGCTTGAATCCAGCTTGTCGTTGATATCTCTGCCGACGACGAGGGAAGCTGGATCAACTCCGTTGACATCGCAGCTGGGTAAGCACTGGTATCACGATTTGTCCTCTTCCTAAATCACGATCCTGGTTTTTCCCTCTGCTCTTCCTCTCTATCGCGACCTCGCTTTCAGCCAGCGCCGTCGCGAGCTCAGCTGTTTCCGATCGTCATCTCTCATGATTTTGTCTTCATCGCCGCTGCCACCTGAGCTCGACTGATCGCCGCAACCATCCTTTTCCTGTGCCCTTGTGGTGTTGTCGCCGTTTTTGAGTTCTCGCCGTGAGCTCGATCACAGCGAGCTCATCCTCGCTGAGAATTGGATCGAGGGTGACCCCCCCTTCCCATGGATCATGATCTGCCATTTCTGGACCTCCATCGCCGACTGTGAGCTAGGATTTATGAGTTTCTATCGAGATTTGGGTAAGCGATTGATTTGTTCCCTTAATTTGGATGAAATCCTTGGTTGTGAGCTGCTGTTGGCCGTAGAGTTCAGCAGTTTTTGGAGCTGTGATTTCTCTGGTGAACTAGGCAGCATCCATTGAGCAGAACGAACAGATCGGGGAAGAGGGGATTGGCGTCGTTGGATTACTCCGGTGAACATGAGAAAGGGCTGCCGGAGATGATCTGATCGGTAAGTTTTGGGTAAGCTTATTGTTTCATCTGTAGTTCTGTGTTTATGGTGAGTCTGTACGTTGAATTGAATTGGTAAGGCGGTAGTTCTCTTCGATGATCTTCAATCCATGATATAGTTTCCTAATTTGAGTTGATCAGGATTGCAAACAATTCAGTGCAACTATCATTGTGCTAGGTGGGGGCTTGGATCTGTGATTGCTTGCTTCTGACCTCGATAATAGCCAAGTGTTCTATTTCGTATGGTAATGCTTCAATACCATTAATATGGATCTAACTAGTATTTAGGTTAATTGGATAAATAGATCAATCTAGTTGATCGAGATACCTGGTTGATGTAGGATTTGATTCGGTCATTGGATGTATGATGATACTTAACTGTATCCTATTGTTACAGGACTTTGATGGTGATGGATACATGAACGTGGAGATGGATAACACGGATTATGTATCAGGTGGGTAATATCTACCTGGTCCAGTAGTTTTGATCAAATTCCTGTGCATGATATTGGATGTATGTTTATACCTGTTTACCTTAAATCCACTCTTATTTAATCATATGCTTGTACTGCCTTGACCTTTGAGATATATAATCTGTTACTCATTGATTATCTAGCACGGATAGGAACTATAAACCCTATTATGTATTAGCTGATAGACGTTCAGTAAGTACATGTGGTTAGGGTTATCTTTGTGACCTCAGATTAGGTTACTGTGTTCCATCACTAGGGTTAGGTGATGGATTGGATTATGGAGTCGATCATTATATCATATCCGTATTAGTGGTGCATTTATGATGGATCTCGTTGTTTGTGTATAGATAAGTGTATGGTTGTCAGTATGTGACCATGGACTAGAGGTCCTAGCGCGATGGTATATCCATTATGGATTGTGTGCCTGTGTATGGTTATATGGACGGTCGATTGTATATCGCTACTGACTAGAGGTCTTAGCGTGGTTGACTGTCAGATGAGTATGACTCTTTATGCGATAGAGAGAGTCTTGTGGATTGTAGTCCTTGCATAGTTGACTTTTAGTTGACCAGGACTCCCCGTGGGATAGGGAGTGTCGCGAGGATACATGTATGGAGCTATGCATCATTACATTTGCATGCATGCTGACGATTGGGTCTCCCTTATGGATGAGACGTGTCATCAGTCATCCTGCCTCCCCGGCCACTCGGGGTAGTGGTAGTAGGGTTGAGGGCAGAGCATTGGATGTGCCGCGCTCGACCACTAGGGATGGTGGTAGCTGGAGATGCGCACCTGGCCACTGTGCAGAGTGGTGTTAGCACTCGCCCACTATAGACGGTGGTTGTGTGAGGTGATGTTGTCCTGTGTGCGGCGTTTGTCTACTCATGGGTAGGGAGAGCGTGGCTTGCAGCAGGGGCCCCTAGGAGTAGTTATCTTTTTACGCTTATACACTACTCAGTCATACTACCCAACTCGGCCACTCGAGAGTGGTGGCAGCTGGAGTCGGGCTAGTTGTCATTTGTCGTGCCACCCTGGCCACTCTGGGGTCGTGGTTGGACGGGTCCGCAGACAGTGACCATGCATATGCATTGCTGATATATATGTATGCATGTATTTGATATATGTTTTACATATGCCTGTGAGATGCTGCATTTGATTGAGCTATGATTGTTGCACATGCTTGTACATCATGATACATGTCATTTGCATTTTATTTACTGCTATGTGTTGAGCATGATACATGCGTTGATTCAGACTGTTATATGCATTTGATTAGCATCATGTCATTGTGTGGTACGGACCGGGTTGTTATTACAGGTGATCATATATTGTTCATATGTTGGAGTATTAGTCAGGTATGGGATTGACTTGATACATTATATGGGTTATGTTATTGTATATCTGTCAGGATGATATAGCTTGGGTACGCGTTGGTACATTACTTTATGTTCAGTTGATCAGTTTAGTATATACATTGAGTATGACTTTACTGTAGTTACTTGTTATTAGATATGAATATGACTGTATGTCTGTTGGACTCATGCTGTATACCTGTAGATCTTCACATGTATACTTGTAGATCTATCCTTATATGTTGTTCATGCACTTTCTATATATTACCCCTAAGTTTATACTCACCACCCCTGGACCCTGGGTTTTCTGTCGCCCAGATAATAGGTAGAAGATTCCTTGGACGTTTGGAGCTCCGCCAGCTGATCCCATCTCACACCGAACATTTGGGGTTTTCCACGTATTTGCTTCCGCTGTTATTTTGTATTATGGCCATGTATAATCAGTGTTGTATCTGGCTGTGGATTTGTACGTTGTTGTGTGTAGTATGTTAGAGTCGCACCGGTGCGCACCTTTTGTGTTGTTGTGGATATATTGTTTGGTATTGTCCAATTATATATTGTTGTTGTGGGCCTACGGGCCTTGTATTAACCCGATATGTTGCCACGTACAGGGGAGATGCCGTCCGTTTGCTTTTCGGCACGGCATACTCCTGGGGCGTGACAATGATTGGTAGCCTACTATACCTAACCGCTAGTAGACCCGACATTTTATTTGTGGTAGGTATGTGTGCAAGATACCAAACTTATGCCAAAGAATCACATTTAGTAGCCGTTAAGAGAATATTAAGATATATTAAAGGCACCCTAAATGTGGGACTTTGGTATCCTAGGACTAGGTCATTTGAATTGCTTGGTTATACCGATTCCGATTATGCCGGGTGCAAATTGGATAGGAAAAGTACTAGTGGTGGATGCTAATTTCTTGGGTCCTCCCTGGTTAGTTGGAGTAGTAGGAAGCAACATTGTGTTGCTTTATCAACCACCGAAGCTGAATATGTGGCTATGGGTGGTTGTGTAGCTCAATTACTTTGGATGAGACACTCTTGTGGACTATGAGCTACACTACTCTAACATTAAAATTTATTGTGATAATGTGAGTACCATCAACTTGACCAAAAATCCGGTACATCACTCTAGGACCAAGCACATTGAAGTGAAACATCACTTCATAAGAGATCATGTGGCAAGAGGAGACATTAAACTTAATTATGTAGAATCTAAGTCCAACCTTGCCGATATCTTCACCAAAGCTCTTCCCGAAGCCGAATTTTCATCATTAAGGAGAGAGCTTGGTATGTGCTTTGTAGAGTAAAACTCTAGGTTTGCATGATCCTATACTTTTATAGTAGCTTTATACCTTGATGCATCTCACAAAAAGCCTTAAGACACCTTGATTTTTGTATTGAGACAATTAGAACCATGTGAGATGATAGGGAAGGTGTACTTGGCTCATCATGCTTGTTATGATGCATTACTATGAGCCAATAACACACCTAGAGACATAAAAACCTTATGGACCAATCATTGGGAAGGCTTGTATTCAAGTAATGAATACATAGCTCAAAGAACATGGTTGGAAATTCCAAGTAATATATATATTAAACTATGTTCATCATATTTTGAAAAACAGTTTTCAAATGGAACACAAAAGTGATACAAAGTTTGCAAAATCTTTAGAACTTTTGTTAGGTTCCAAGTTTGTATCAATCTTGAAATCTGGAAAACATATATTTTTCAAATTATTTTTTCTTAATAAAGTATGATTTCAAAAATGTGTACGCAAAATTTTGTGATTTTTCGAGATTTCTGGAATTTCTAACGCATTTCTGAAGTTGGGATGAAAAGGCTGAAATTTCGATTTAGTAGATTGATCGGTTCGAAACCAGTCAGTGATAATCGTATTTTCTGATAAACAGCTCCATTTTATGGTATTTAGTGTATCCTTGATGTCCTACAACTATAGCTTGATAATATTGCGTATAAACAAAGGTTTAGGACTGTTTAGTGCAGTGGTTTAGGGGGAGTTTCATAAATTGTATCTTTTTCATCCCCAAATCCATTGTTGGTGCAAAGTTAGGACTTAATGTTTTTAAATTTCTGTTATTCTTTGCTTCAAATATTATTTACACATTATAAAGCTTATCTTGGATTAAGGGGGAGCTTTAATTTCAATTTTATACCTTAGTCCAAGATATAACACCTTTGATTCCTTCATTTTTGAATCCTTCTCTTTTTAATGTATGTCAAAGGGGGAGAAGGGATGTTTAAGTTAGATGATTATGTGTATATCTTTAAAAGACCTAACTTAAATGATTGTCAAACATCAAAAAGGGGGAGATTATTGGTGCAACAATGCTCCAAGCATTTATATGTTTTGATGTTTGGATAATCATCTAAGTTAGGCAATATCTTGTGATCTAATTGCGAATATGTTTTTAAGTAACAGGGAAATCCAAGGATGAAGACTTGGTAAAAGAGAAGTCCAAGTATGATCTTGGCAAGGAAAGTCCAAGGGATGGACTTGGCAGCGTAAGACCAAGCTTGTAGTCTTGGCAGCGTAAAGTCCAAGTGAACCTTGGCAAAGGAGGTCCAAAGTAAGGTCTTGGCAGCATAAGTCCAAGTTTGTAGTCTTGGCGGCATAAAGTCCAAGCATTTGGCAAACCCAAGACATGACGAAATCGAAGGAAGCTCCTGGAAGCAAAGCGCAAAGGATGAACAAGTCGCGGACTCGGAGGGATCCTGAAGGCGCAAGGCTTAATGAGGAGCTAGAAGGTTGAGTCTAGGTCTAGGGTATAAAATCAAGTGTGAATTACTTATACTTGATGAGTATCAGTCGACTGATACGATGTATCAGTCGACTAGTCAAGCGTTCGACTAAGTCAGGGTGAAACACGGCCATCACCGATCGCTTTGGTCATGGCAATGATCGATGATTAATCGATCGCCAAGGGCGTCGCCGACTGATCAAGAAAAATATCGCCATAGAATGCAGTCTCACTCGACTGCTGCCATGATCACTCGACTGATCACTCCATTAGTCGACTGATGGAGGGATCAGTCGACTGATCACCTGGCCGTTGGAGATTACGGCTACGAATCTCCACGGAGATCGCGTTTCAGAAGCCATTGGCTTCGACGGCAGTCGACTGATGGTAAGCATCAGTCGACTGATCGAAGCCCAACGGGAAAAATAGCCCCTCTTCTATAAAAAGGGGCCATGGGGAGCTTGGTGAAGTTAGTGCTCTTGCTCCTAACTACACCCTCGTGCTCACCAAGTTTTCCAAGTGTTTTTAGTGATTCAAAACCTCCTCTTCTCTTGTTCTTGATCATCCATCATTGTAAAGAAGAGGAGAGCATTGTAAGAAAGGTTTCTCCACCTTGGTTCATCCAAAGGAGAAGATAGTGAAGCTTGGCTAGGACTAATCCACCTTATGGATTGCCGTGGAGTAGGAGCGTCATCTCCGAACCACATACATCGGGTGTTAGCGTTTGGTTTCTTATTTCTTATTCGTATTCGTTTTCATATTTGTATTGCTTCCGCTAACTTACTTGCAGAAACGAAGAAAGGCTAATCACCCCCCCTCTAGCCATTCCAATATTCCTAACAATAGGGTCACACACAAAGGGCAATTAGGTGGAGATTAGATTCATATGATGAACCATGAGGATTAGGTTCATGGGATGAACCAAATTGGATTAAGAGTTATCCAAATTAGACTAATTGAGTTAGACTCAATTTGATTCAAGTGTTGAATGCGTCTAATTTAGATTTGATTCATTGAGTCAATTTAAATTAATGATTAGAGATTCATTAAATCAAATTGACTTGAATCAAGTGGTTAGATTTGATCAACCATGGGAGATAAGAGGTCAAGTTTGACTTGACTTGAGAGGAAAGATGAATGGTAAATTTTGACTTGACCAATTGCCCTGTCATGGTGACATGGCATGTGGGCCGGCCAATGATGGTGTTCCACATCATCATTGACTTATCATGTGGTGCCACCTCATGAGGGAGACCAAGAGCCATTGGCTCTTGGAGTTACATGCATGCATGTAACCCCCCAAAACAATGTGGCCGGCCACTTGATGGTGATTCATGGGTGAATTCATTTGGGAGTAACTCCATCTTCTTCTTCCTTGGATCTTCTTCCTCTCAAGCTCTCTCTTCCAATCCTCTCTTTGGCCGAAACTCTCAAGGGTGCTAACACACTCTAAGGTTTCTTCTCCACCATTTGTTCATGTGGATACTTGTAGAGGAGTGTGCACTTGACACTCTTCGAGATCCAGCAAAGCGTTTGGACGAGCGGGATAAGCGAAGGGCGTCGCTACGAGGCTAATGCTCTCACCATTTAGATCTATGGTAGATCTAGGTTTTTCATAACACATATATGCAGTTTTATTTTTTATACCTTCACACGGATCCGTGGCCGGGCTTCCGAGGTTTTCGCAACGCAAAAAGTTGTTTTTGCGGCTCGAAAAACCCAACAACGTGCTTGCGTGTGGTCAAGTTTTTGTCGTCGTTGTCTGGGACTAGTTTAAATTGATATTTATTGAAAAGTGAATTGATTGGATTAGACCACATATCTTTAGTTTTTCACTTATTATTGCAATTTCCTTTTCAACTTTTACTGTTTCCGTTTATTACTTTTTCAGAAGACTAGTGGAGCATGTAAATATATAACTGCCTTATTTTCCACCTCAACCTATTAAATTGCTTCACGTGCAGAAGTGTGCTTCAATGTAAATTTGGGAGAGGGGGGATTTCATTTTGATATAACTGCTTGTGTGCTAATTTAGTTTTCTTACCTGCATAGCTTAGTTGTTTCTTTAATAATTTTTAGATTTAGTTTTTGTTATTTTTCTAACATGCATTAGGTTTATGAATTTACTTATTTTCAAGCATCGTTATTCTTATTATGAGTTCTTGCATCTACTTGTCTATTAAGTAGGCTTCAATGTGTATAATTTTGATTGTATCATGTTGATATGCTTTGTTATTTTTAGTAATTTAAATTCTTCTATCTTGTGGTGCAAAATTTTATAAAAGATATATCAGTGTTTACCAAGTTCTACTAGCAAGTTTTTATCTTTCACTTACACTTAAATTGAATTCCGAAAAGTTGATCTAGTACATAATTAGTCATGATTCATCTCGTTGGACTAGTACTTTGAAATCCATAGGTAACTTTCAATTATCATTTTAGTTACTAGAGATGCTTGAATTGTGTAAGCTCATTCAGAAAAATTAAAGTCCCTGTGAGCATGAGGGGAACAAAAGTTCTTTAAAAAGAAAAAAAAAAAGAGAGAGAAAAAAGAGAAAAGAAAAAGACAAAGAGAAAATAAAAAAATTATGAGGTTTAAAAAAAGAGAGAATTTTTTTTACGGATAGAAAATAGATGTCATGGGTGGAAATAGTTTGGTTCCCCTTCGAAATCGAGTTAGGTTACTAAGGAAACACCTACCAATTTCTCTCAATACCGAGCATGCCTTTGAGACATTGTGTTAGTTTGGGAGGATGATCCTTACTTAGGGTCGATAAGTGCCCAAAGCTGGAAACATTAGGAACACAACGATATGACGACTTGACTTAACATGGAATTTGGAAAATCTAGGATAAAATTTTACACTTGTACTTCGTTCGGTTACGTATTGCTATACCCGCATTTGCATCTAATGCATATTTATAGTCCACCTATTTAGGATTAGATGAACATACTAGAAATGAAGCTATTCATTTATATGCATTGAGATAAACACGGAAGTTTGTTTGAGGACAAGCAAAGTTTAAGTAAGAGGGATTTTGATGTGTGCATTTTATATATGGTTTTAGCAATCATTTTAGTGCACATCTTACCTCATTTTTTGGGTATTCATTGCATATTATCTTTGTTTACTCCACTTTTCTATTATCTTTGTTCGGAGATATACTTTTGTTAATTTTATGTCTAGGGCAGTATTTTTGGAGAAAAAATGAAACATTTTATGGAGCATGAACTTTAGGGAACACACTCAGGCATTGTCCCAAGACATTGGCATGCTTCCACAGTGAAACAGATTAAAATAGAGGCTCAAGAGTGAAACACTGATGCACGTGAGTACGACCTCAAATCTCCGACGAGAATTGCCAAGGACTTAAATCGAGCGCGCTCAACGCTCACAAGTGCACGGTTATCGTCAAGTAATAATTTATGTATCGATCCCACAGAGACTATGATTTGAGTATCGTTTGTCTAGTGAATTCTATTTGTTCAGAGTAAATCTTTGACAAGTCAGGTGTGATCTCAACGAGGGTCCAGGCTCAAATACGGTGTTTGATGTGAACAAAACATATAGGGTTTTAGGAGTAGTTTTCGCTCACATCCCATTGCATTTTATATTTGATTCTTGCATATTTCACCTTATTTTGCATGTATTTCCTATTTTCTGGTTGGGAGGTCTTCTCTTTGTACTCTTGTGTGTAGGACAACATTCTACGAGGAAAATGACGTACTTTTGGAGAGAAAAGAAGGCATTTGGCAGCTAGAACAGAAGGACACACACCCTGGCCCTGTGAATCCACATTGCTCACACCACAGCGCCACACACGACCTAGCCATGTAAATCCACACGGTCATGTGGCGCTGGACGATTTCAATGTGATTATGTTATTATCCAGGTTTTGGGGAGATCCGACTTGATGTCTATATAAAGGAAGCTATGCCCAAACTATAGGAGGGAGGCATGACAGCCAGGACAACACTCTGATGCCCTAAAAAGCTTCGGAAACTTACAACGAGGAGGAAGAAGGCCGCTCGAGGTTCAAGTTCTGCACATCAACGCTGGAGAGGAGAGCCAAAGTGCATTGTAATTCACGTTCTTTGCACAGTTTACATTGTTTCTATGAATTCTAATATGCTTTGTGTTTCTCTTCTCGTATTTATGGAGTAGATTCTTCTATTCTAGAATTAGGGAGTAGTTTGTGTGCATAGAACATGGTATTTCAAATATATTTCTGTTCTCAAAATCATATTTGCAATTGGTGATTGTTTAGATCGATAGCTATTTGTTTTGGTCTTCTATTTACTGTCCGTAGCCGATACGAGGGGTGACAACCCTCGTATCAAAGGAATTAAGGAGGAACCTAGGGGTTGGCCTCATCTTCGGTAATCATAGATAGAAGGGTGTCATAGTTGGAAATGGGACACATTCCGACTCATCATAGGGATTGATCCGACATCCTCGTACTTCCTATCCCATCCTAAAGCCAGGAGTCGATGGTATGGCAGAGGTAGTTCTCGATAGATGCGAAGGCTCATCGAGGAAGTGAATGATTTCCCTTCCACAAGACCATAGTTAAACGTCTAGATAATACCCAATTGATAGCATGTTCTGCGACACACAAGCGAAATTGAAATCCTAGAATTCCCTTGAAAGACTCATAGCAACCCTTCTCTTCCCCCGTGTGACACCATACTAGAGTTTGGACCACCGACAACCCTCGTCATCACAACCATTAGAATGGAACTCCGAATAATAACATCCACTAAACCAATCAGTATTCAAATCTCAGTCCCTATGGGATCGATAATCTTTTTATTACTTGACGGCATCCGTGAACTTGTGGGCATTGAGCACAAGCGCACGCTTTGAGTCCTCATCGATTCCCATCACGAGATTTAAGGTCGCATTCACGTGCATCAAGTTTTTGACGTCATTGCTAGGGACTGATTGATTCGATATCAAATCAAGAGGTGGATAGTTGAATCAGACTTAGAATAGATTTATTTACTAGCTTTATTTTTTATTTTAATTTTAATTTTATTTACTTCAGTTTTAGATTTTTAATATCTAGAGTAAGTTTAGGTTTATTTCAGTAGTTACATTGCATTAATCTTTCGTTTAAATTTTCTTCATTTCATTTAGTATTTAGACTAGTTTATTTCTTGTTTTTGAGCATTAGGTATACTCCTAATTTAGTGGCTCGGTTCTTCGTATGCATAGACGCTTAGGATTAGAAAATCTACTTTCGATAGACCCTGAAATCGAAAGAACCTATCATCGTAGAAGAGTTGAGTAGAGAAGCATGGAAGACCTCGATGCATCTGTGGTAAACTTAGGTAGCCGGCCACTACGAGACTATGCAGCCTCTAGTGCCAGAGGATATAGGCCGAGCATATTTGTACCATCAATTTCGGCCAACAACTTTGAGCTGAAACCTGCGCTCATACACATGGTCCAGCAAAGTCAATTCGAGGGAGCTGCAACTGAAGACCCGAACTGGCACCTGGAGATATTTTTGGAAATTTGCTCGATAATGAAGATCAATGGAGTACCTACCAACGCAATTCGCCTGAGTCTATTCCCTTTCTCATTGTGGGATAAGGCTAAGGCTTCACTCCTTGCCGTCGGGAAGCATTACTACATGGTAGCAGTGTGAGCAGCAAATCTTGAACAATTTTTTCCCACCAAGCAAGACTACTCACATGAGCCATTTAATTACTAGCTTCTGTCAGAAGGAAGGGGAGTCTTTATTCGAAGCCTGGGATCACTACAAGGGGCTACTCTTCCAATGCCCCCATCATGGACTGGAAAGGTAGCTGGTGATCCACATATTCTATATTGGGATCACGTATGCCACCAAGGTGTCCCTCGATTCAACTGCAGGAGGGGCTCTAATGAACCAGACTATCGAGGAAGAAGAGGAGTTGATTGAAGAGGTGACCCAGAACCACCATCAATGGGCTTCCGAGCATAGTCACCTAGCCCTTGCAGTAGGTAGATACGCTGTCAACTCAATTGACCACCTAACAGCAAGGATGAATGCACTTAGCAGACGGTTCATCTCTCTTAATCCTATTTCTGCATGTGTGGCCAATACCTTTAGAGAGGGGAGAGCAACATATAAAGAGGACTATTATGGATGGTAGGACAGCTTAGAAGAGCAGATCGAGCATGTCGATGTGGTTGGGGACCACAATCAAAGGCCCAACAACCCATACTCCAACACTTACAATCTTGGATGGCGGAACCACCCAAATTTTTCCTATCGAATAAACTCGGGGAATTTCCAACCATCAGTAGGATATGGGCAGCAAAAGGGCAGTGGGTAGCAGAAACCAAAGAAGTCTAGGCTAGAACTGATGATGGAAGACTTCATTGCTACCCAAATGAAGGCCAATGAAGAATTTCGATGTCAACATCAAAAATTCAAAGAGTCACTTAGGGATTTGAAGGTGGCTATTGACGGTCTTGCAAGTCACACGAGGATGTTGGAAACACAAGTGGCCCAAATAGCCCAAACCGTAGCGTAGACCATGGATAGCTCTCCATCATTACCCGAGCCGAGTCAGGTCAAGGAAGAGGGAATGTGCAGCGAGAGAGTAGCACAGAAAATAGATTCACCAAGGGATGTGCGACTATGATATCGACCTTGCCAATTCATGCTGAAATTGAAAATAAAATCCCACCCAAGTTTGAGGACCCTGGTGAATTTGTTATACCCTGCTCGATTTATGGTGAGAGCTTCGATGAAGCACTGTGCGATTTAGGGTCATCAGTTAGCGTGATGCCCTAGGCATTCTACCTAGAGATGGGGCTGGGCGGTATACAACCAACGAGCATAGGTATTCGCATGGAGGATGACACGATCAAAAAGCCCATTGGCATGCTAGAACATGCACCTGTGGTGATTGAGAATTTTGTCTTACCCACAGATTTTATCATATTGGACATAGGACTAAACCTCTAGAATCTCATCATCTTGGGAAGACCCTTTCTGACGACTATGGGAGCGTGTATAGACGTAAAGGCGCACAAGATCTCCTTGGATGTAGATGGGGAGATCATCATCTTCAACCTGTCAGAGTGTAGAGCTCCCTTCTTAGAAAACTACACTTTCAGCAGGGTAAAGCCCATCCCACCAGAAGACAACATAGAGACAGATGAATGGAGATTTACAGAACCTCCGGAGCCAAGTTGAGATTATGAAGTGTGGTCGAGCTAAAAGACCTTAAACAAAGCGCTTCTTGGGAGGCAACCCAAGCTTAATTTTACATGTTTTTAATCTTTCTGCATTCATGTGTATAATTTAGACTTTGATTTATGGTAATAGTTTAGGATTAGAAAGAACTTGCTAGGAAGAAGCAAAAATCATTTTGAGCCCGCCTAGTCCACAACGAGAACCTGCACCTGCACCACTATTTTTCTTCTACTCTTGAGAAGGATGCAGGTGCAACCGCCTATGACTTCTCAGAGTTCCGATCATGCCTCGACGACATATACACAGAGCATCAGACATAGGGGAAATGATGGGAGTAGCACAATGCCTACACACAGGTGGAGTTTCAGGGCTTATGGGAGCACTTCCAGCGGTCCGAGAAGTTCTACGATGAGGCTCGAGTTTATTTTCAGGAGAAGGCTGCCTATCACCAGGAGGAGGCCATACATCGCCAGAAGGTTTGGAAGCACATGAGTGCCCAAAAGGCACAGTGGGCTAGGGAGGAGGAGCATAAAGTAGCTGCTGCATCCACCAACTCTCAGATCGACCACATGAACATGTGGCATCAGTGGCTAAGCACTAGGTTCTCCCAGGAGCTAGACATGCCGAGGCTACCAGACTTCCCAACTCGACCATCGTATTAGAGGTATGCTTCGCTTTAGTCTGGGGGGCCCAAGTTGTGATTTATTTTGTTTCTGGCAGAAATTTCTTTCCTAATATTTGCATTTTAGTTTTAGTTAGCATTCATTTATTCATGCATAGTGTGTTTAGTTTCTTTTTGCACTTAGTTTTCAGTATCTTTAACCTACCTCAGTAGTATTTTTAAAGTTAATTTCATGAGTTGTTCCCATAGGTAGCTTAACTTTATTTATCTCATGGTATTTTATTTTATTTGCTCTAATGAATGTTCTAGACTTACACTGGTTAGCTTTTATTTTTACACTTACAAATATCGAACATTCTATTGGTGCAATCGGCCCAGGTCACGATTGACCGGACTCGAGTTTGACTCGAGCGATGTTTTAATGTTTGACATGGAGGTTTGACATTGATGTTTGACATTGATGTCTGATAATGTTTTGGGGGAGATTGTTGGTGTAATCGACTCGGGTCATGATTGATCGGACTCGAGTTTGACTCGAGGAGGATTTTGATGGTTGACTAGAGTTGACCATGTCAAGGGAAAGTCCAAGCTTGAGTCTTGGCATTTGGAAAGTCCAACATGGGTTGGCAAGTAAGTCCAAGAGTGTAGTCTTGGCCACGTAAGTCCAAGGGTGTAGTCTTGGCGGTGAAAGTCCAAGTCATGAATACTTGGCATTTAGAAAGTCCAAGGGGTTTGATATTGGCGGCGTAAAGTCCAAGGGTGAAGTCTTGGCAGCATAAGTCCAATGGTTGGCGGCGTAAAGTCCAAGGGGAGTCTTCGCAGAATAAGTCCAATGTGTCTTGGCGATGTAGACACCGTTAGCATGATAATAGCTGATGGAAGAACCTGAAGGCTAGCGTATGGATGAACAAGTCATGGATGACTTGGAGGGATCCGATAGGCGCGAGGCTGACGGAGGTGGCTATAAGGCTTAGGTCTAGGCTACGAGTTGTCTAGCAAGTATGGGGGCACCATACTTGAGTTAAAACCTCATGTTTGAGGTTGGCAGTCGACTGACATTATGGTCGGTTTGACTTCCGTCAGTCGACTTGAGTTCGACTACAATTTAGGGGTTGAAAAGGCTCTAGCAATGATCGGTGATGGGTTGATCACCGACCGCCATGGACAAGATCGTGATGGTTCAACATAGCGATGGGATCGCCAATGTTGGCGATCGATGGGAGTACTGTTGGAGTCTTTTCAGCATGGATTGAGCCTTTGTCTCACGATAACAGTGTTGGCAGTCGACTGGGGCCTTATGGTAGTCGACTGTCAGGCGAAAATCTAGCCCGATGTAGGTTAAAAGGAAGTTGTTCGTGGAGATTCCGGCAATGATTCTTTTGGAGCTTTGGTGAGGAGATTTGAAGGCGAATTACAGGTGCATTTTAGGGTCCTTCAAGCTCATCGAAGCAACCAACAAGCATGCGCTCAAAAACCCTTGATTGTAAAGTGCTCTTTACATTTCTTTGTATTTTGCTTGTATTTTCGTGTATTACTTTTGTAATCACTTGTGAGAGATTTCTCCACCTCCGGATTGTTTCGAGAAGGAGTTATTTGTGATTAGTGGCTGTGTGTGCATCACTAGAGTTCTTTAGAGCTCGATCCGTGGAGTAGAAACCATTCGATTCCGAACCACGTTACATACTTGTGTATTGGTATATTTGTGTTTGCCTTTGCTTTCGTTATTGCTATTATTTATATTTTCACTGCGCTAACGAGATTTGTAGACGAACAAAAAATGAATTCCATCGAGCATCAAAATGAGCTATTTACCCCCCTCTAGCGGTCACAGAATCCTCTACAATTGGTATCAGAGCCATGATTCATGTCAAGCCATGAACCTCGAACATAGGAAGTTGTGCTCCCATGTCCTAATCAAGAGAACCAGACACCAGGAAGGAAGTCCAGTTGGGTCAGGAGGATTGAATAACTAGTAGAAAGTCCAGTTGGGCCAGAAGGGCTGGACAACTGATAGGAAGTCCAGCTGGGTCAGGAGGACTAGACAGTTGGCAGGAAGTCTTGGTGGGTTGAAGATCGGACATCAAGAAGAGGATGTCCTTGGAGGACGGATAGGATTGAGGGGGGTCAATGTGGTCCTTCATTTGAGGGGGGGGGGATTGTTGGAGTATTGGGAATACATGGAAAAGATCATGTGCTTATAAGATGAAAAGATATCTCCATTGGTATGAGACCTTTTGGGTAAAATCCAAAAATAAAACCATGAGGGCTTGGACCCAAAGTGGACAATATCATACCATTGTAGAAATATGTGAATCTTATAGGCACTAACAAGTGGTATCAGAGCCCGGATCACATCGGAGGATCTAACCATCAACCGAAGCATGGCATTTCAAGAGGGATATAGTACGGCGAGGCCTCCATTTTTCGACGACAATAATTTCAGCTATTGGAAAGGTAGGATGGAATACTACCTCATGAATGACATCAAAAATTGGTTTAGTATTGTAGATGGATTCGAAAAGCCGATCGACGAATTCGGAGCACCACTACCGACAAAAGATTGGACAAGGGAGATGGAAAAGAAAGCACAAGCTAACGCAAAAGCAACGACCACACTTCAATGTGGTCTATCCAAAGAGCAACTTTCCAAAGTCGGGCCTTTCAACTCCGTAAAAGAGCTTAGGGAGAAGCTCAACGAATTGAATGAAGGATCAAAGGAGAATAGAAGAGCCAAAAGAGACCTATTGATAGGTCAACTCCAAAGCTTCACCATGAAGACCAACGAGACCGTGAGCTAAATGCACGGTCGCTTTAAGGAGGTAGTCAACGGACTACATGTGATAGGTGAGAAGGTCGAAAACCGAGACCTTGTGAGGCATATTCTTCAAGCTTTCCCTAGAACAACCTTATGGGCATCAATGGTAGATGCTTATAAGGTGTCTAGGGATCTTTCTTTGGTTAAATTAGATGAACTTTTTTGTGAATTTGAGTTACACGGGCAAGCTAACACTTCATCCAAGGGGAAAGGTGTAGCTCTTTTTGTAGGAAAGAAGGAGAAGAAGAAGAAGGAGAAGAAAGAAGTCTCTTCCTCATCCAAATCCGAGGAGGAGTCATCTAATAGTGATGAAGAGCTATCGGCAAGTGAGGTGGCTCATTATGTAAAGAAGTTTGGTGGGAGGTCAAGGAAACTCACCAAGAAGGATGTGAGGAGGATGTTACAATCCTCCAAAGGTAAAAATTCTACTAGTTCAATTCCTACTTCTAATGAACTAAGAAAAAAATGAGGAAAAAGAAAAGAAGAAGAAGGACAAGAAGGAGAAGAAGAAGAAGGAGGCCATGATAGCCCAAACTTGGGATACACAAAGCATAGAAGATTCCTCCGATGATGAAGAACTTTGCCATGTCACAAGAAACATGACACTCATGGCTTTGGAGGATAGCTCAAGTGAAGAGTCATCCTCCTCCTCCTCAAGCGACAAATCATCATCTAGTAACGATGAGGTAAAGGACTCCCCTAGAATAGACTTACTATATAAAACTATTGCATGCCTTCAAAATGCACTAAATAAATCAAAGTCTAGGATTAAGGATTTAAAAGTATAAATTAGATCCGTTAAGAATGTAGAAATTTCTTGTGATGATGCATGTTCATTTAGGAATGAAAATGATGAACTTAGAAAAGAAATAGGTAACCTAAGAGCATGCTTAGAGTAATTTACGAATGGGTCCAAATATCTTGATATGATTTTCGGGATCAAAGGGCCATTTATAACAAGGCTGACATAGGAT
The DNA here is from genome assembly GCA_025175895.1 of Wurfbainia villosa. Classification (NCBI taxonomy): domain Eukaryota; kingdom Viridiplantae; phylum Streptophyta; class Magnoliopsida; order Zingiberales; family Zingiberaceae; genus Wurfbainia; species Wurfbainia villosa. The sequence continues at coordinate 82,553,102 of CM045989.1, read as the reverse complement.
ATAAGCCTAAGGAGAAGGAGGTAGCCTTTACATCCCTTGTGAGTAGAAAATCAACCGTTAGGAGCAAGGTTAGAAAGGCTTGGATCCCTAAGAAATTTTTAATTGATGCTACCGGACCTAAAATTTGAGTGCCTAAGACTTGCATTTTTCATGTTGTATAGGTAGAAGGACCAAGCTTATGGATTGTTGATAGTGGTTGCTTAAAATGTTGGTGCAGTGGGCACCAAAGTCGAACCGGTATTTTGATTATGGCAAAAGGCTCAATAGTTAAGGGTATATTTGTTATCTTACGAGCTCAATTAAGTGTGCAGAAATGCTAAAGTTGAGCGGAAGGTCTGCGACACCCGGTGGGAACCGAGGTGGTCGGGCAACGCCAGAGGGACTTCGGAGGAAGCCGAGGTACTCGGGTGAAGACCGGAAGCGAGGCTACAAGGTAAGCTCGTGTGAAAGCGAAGCAAGGTCGTTAAGCGTAGATCCGACCCAATACCTCCAATGGAAGGTCTAGGTCGAGATCAGATGGTTAGAACCATCGTACTTTATATTTTAAGCTAACTTATGCTGCGGTCAAAACCCTTTGACTACTGATCAGCTAGTCAAGTTCGACCTCGAGAAGAGCTCGAATTTCAAGGGGTGAATTTGGACTTGACTCGTGTTTTGGTACAAAGGGTGATGTGGCATCAAGGTGGACATCAAACCATCACCAAGCTTCCTTGTGGTGGGCGCCCAAAATAAGGTGAGTTGGCACAAGATGGTTGGCTCCCATGATGTGGCACAAGTTGAATGGCTCCAACAAGTTGGCGCCCAAGGAGGTTGGAGGTGGCACAAGGTGGTTGGATGAAACACCTCATCCTCAAGTTGGCGCCCAAGGAGGTTGGAGGTGGCACAAGGTGGTTGGATGAAACACCTCATCCTTGAGTTGGCGCCAAGGAGGTTGGAGGTGGCACAAGGTGGTTGGATGAAACACCTCATCCTTGAGTTAGCGCACAAGAAGGATGTGGAGGTGGCACAAGGTGGTTGGATGAAACACCTCATCCTTGAGTTGGGATAAGAACCTCACCTTGGACACTACCTATGTCTAAATTCATAGATCAATATCCATAAATAGACATGTTCAAGCCAAGCAAATAACAAGAATTCAAGAGCTCTCAACACGCCCGTCGTAAATGCTACTACTACTCACATTTGCTCGACGAAGTGCAGCGACAACAGCTACATCTTCTACTTATAAGAGTTGTCGGTATATTTATTTAAGTTCTACTTCTTTAAATTGTCTTTGTGCTTTAATCGTAACAAGGAAAGGGAGTGTCCCTTTGCCTTGATTTCTTTATGTCGTTGCTCCTACCTCCAGCGAGGAGGAGTGGTTTTAGTGGAATTGCCCTCGTGCGTGATCAAGGATCACTAGGGCCGTGGATTAACAATCGAAGATTGTGAACCACGTAAAAATATCTTGTCTACTTTATATTTCAGTGCACTCTCTACTTGCTTTTTACTTATTGCAAAAGTTTTTAACGACATCGTATCGCTATTCACCCCCTCTGGCGACACTTTGATCCAACAATTGGTATCGAGTAGGCGCTAAGATTCGGTGAAACCACCAATCTAGCTTTGTTTTCTTTTTTACAGATTTTTATTTATTTATTTCTGTTTTTATAATTATTTCACTTGCTTATCTTCTCCTACATATAGAATTGCATTAGAGGCTTTAGGATCCGGATAAGGTTGTCCTTGGGTTAGATCCAGTAAGGTTGTCCTCGGAACTTCAGCGACATTCGCATTTGATTGTTTATTTCTTTTTGCAAGTTACATTTTATATATCTTTTTTACTTCCCTTTTACTAATCCAAGGCGAAAGTCTTGGAATATTCTTTCGTGTGTGTTTTGCAAGATTCTTTTAAATCGTTCTTCTTCTTGTTTTTAAATGGCCCATCTCGAAGGGTTTAGCACCGCCCGACCCCGTTTTACAGCGGTAATGACTTTCGTTATTGGAAGGGTCGGATGGAATGCTTTCTTAAAACCCAAATCGAGATGTGGATCGTAATCAAACGGTTTCACACTTCCTATTAATGAAGATGGTGAATCTTTGGAGTTACGATCAATAGTCAAATTCCATGAAAAACAAGTAGAAGCCGATGCCAAAGGCAACTCAAATCTTGCAATGTGGGTTGTCAAGGAAGAGCTCAACGTCGGCCCCTTCATTAGTGCAAAGGACTTATGGACCAAGCTAGTGGAACTACGAAGCGCAAGCGACACGAAGGTATGTAAAGAGATTTACTTTTAAATAAATTGTATAACTTGAAAATGCAGGAAAAGCGAGACGCAACTCAACTACATGCTCATTATCCAAGACATCGTCAACCAACTCCATGCCATCGGACAAAGGTCGAGAATCGCGACCTTATCGGTATTCTCTTAACTCGTTTCCTAGGACCACCTTGTGGGCATCCATGGTCGATGCCTACAAGGTCTCCAAGCTTTCTAAAATTAGGTTAGGCAATTGTTTTGAACTTGAATTACATGAGCAAACTAACGTGGTCGGGCCGAGAAGAGTATTGCGTTAGTTGCGGGTTCCAAGAAGAAGAAGCCATAAGCAAGCCACCCCGAAGGAAGAAGAGCGAGTCCGAATCGGAAGTAGACTCGAAATAGAATCCGAACTAGTCAATCTAGTTGGAAGATGATCAAGAGGCAAGCGACCAACAACTCAAGGTAAGCCTAAACCTAATTCAAATACTTCTAATTTTAGATGCTATGAGTGCAGCGAGTTCGGTCACATCAAGTCCAGTGCCCAAAGCTAAAGAATAACGCATCAAAGACCAAGAAAGCGCTAAGCTACTTGGGAGGAGTTGTCGGAGGAAGAAGGCGATATCCAAGCTCTAATGGCCAAGCCGACCGAGCACGACTCGAAACCAGAAGAAAGTCGAGTCGAATCCGATGATGAGCTTCCATTCAAGACAAGCCACGGATCCGTATCCGGTTCAAAAGAATCATTAAGGGTAAGTCGTTACTTAATACTTTGTATGGTGCAATTAAATTTTTAAATAAGAAACTAGCTAAGTCCGAGTCCAAGGTCGAGACCCTAATTGAGGAGGTTAACCTTCTCAAACATGAGGTCTCCTAACCTCTTCGACTACTCGTATTCAAGAGGAGGACTCAACTCAAGTTGAAAAGCTTGAAGTTGAGAACTCGCTTTTGAAAACACAAGTCGAAGACCTTAGGCTGCGTTGGAAAGGTTCACTTTGGGATCAAGGGACTTGACCTCTTACTTGGATCACAAAGGGCCGTGTACAACAAGGCGGACTCGGTTTAACTCAAATACAACCAATAAGTCATATATGTCTATAGTAAACCAACATAAGAAAAATGTCCAAGCATGGGTCCCTAAGACCACTTTGATTTCAACTTTAGGATCTAACATGTATTGGGTTCCCAAGGACCAAATTCACTATGTGAATAGACCCACTCGATTCAATGGTCCAGGGGGAGCCAATACAAAATGTATTTTTGTTAAGTCTTAGAAATTGCATGCTTAGTTTTTCCTTTATTTTTAGAATGGTTAGATAGGACTCATAACCAACTAAAATCCTGCGAAAGATTGAGCCTCGGGAGCCTCTTTTCAAAAAATAAACCAACTAAAATCCTACGAAAGATTGAGCCTCGGGAGCCTCTTTTCAAAAATAACTAGTTAGACCAAGGCGTAGTCTCAAGTAAGTCGAGTTATCAATTTCTTGAAATTAGCTTTGTCTAAGGAAGTGGTCGTTGTTCCGATCAAAGAAGGCCTCTGCCTCGCCACGACACGAAGCTAATCTCTTGAAAAGATTACTTGATGAGCTTAGACTAAATCCGAATCTAACCTAATGTTGGTTAATTTAAATTCATTAAAATTAATCAAGTAAAATTGAAAGTCATCTCACAATAACACATAGGAATAACATGTTTTGGTGAGATGATTTAGGTTTAAAAACTTACAAACAACCCTTTAGTAATTCCAATATCCGATCCAACTACCTTATGTGTAGGATCAATGGATGTTGGACAGTGGTTACTCGAGCACATGGCCAGGATCAACTCAAATTTTGATTACGATTCAAGCGACAAGGATCGGTAGCCTTGAAATAACGGCAAGCTCAAAATCATCGGATCAGGTGATATTGAGCTCAACTCTAACTTTACAATTCAAAATGTCTTATTAGTAGAAAACTTTCAATATAATTTACTTAGTGTAAGCCAATTGTGTGATAACAATTATAAGGTCATATTTCTAGAAAATGAATGCGTAATCAAAATAAATGCAACATCTAAAATAATACTTAAAGGAACTAGGAGTAGCAACATCTACACAATAAATTTACCCAACTCCTCAACCAAGTGTCTTATGACCACAAAGAGAGAATCTTGGTTATGGCACCGAAGACTCGGACACTCGCACCCAAGACTCGTCCACAAGATGAGTCAGAGTAGCTTGGTTATAGGTTTGCCTAAACTAAACAACTTGGATAATAAAATATGTAATGCTTGTCAACAAGGTAAACAATCTAGGACACAACATCAATTAACTAATCAAGAACGAACCAAAAGTGTTCTTGAGCTCCTACACATGGATCTATTTGATTCACATGGAGCTAAGTCACTCAATGGTAGTCAATTTTGCTTAGTCATAATTGACGACTATTCTAGATTTACTTGGGTTAGGTTTATCAAACATAAAAATGATACCCTAGACCAACTAATCAATCTTTGTAGGTTAATCGAAAATCAAAAGAACCTTAAGATTAAAAGACTTAGAAGCGATCATGGTGGTGAATTCGAAAACCACGAGGTTTACTGATTTACGTAACCTAAGCGGATACCACCATGAGTTTTCATGTCCTAGAACCCACAACAAAATGGGTTAGTCGAGCGGAAAAATAGAACCCTACAAGAAGCGCTAGGACAATGTTAGCAGTATAACTACCCGATAGATTTTGGGCGAGGCCGTTAGTGCGACTTGCTATGTCCAAAATAGGATCATATATGGTAAAGAGGCACCAAAAGACCTGCGTCGAGATTTATCACGATAAAATACCGAACATCAAGTACTTTAGGGTATTTGGATGCAAGGTACATATCTTAAACACTAAGGATTACCTAGGAAATTCAAATCCAAAACCTCTCTGGAACCTTTCTAGGATACTCAACCACCGATGGGAGCTTATAGGGTATACAATCACGACACTCTTAGAGTCGAAGAAACCATTAATATAGTTTTCGACGAAGGACACGAACCCGTTCAATCCTTAACAAAACCAACTAGCAAATCAACTTATAGCGAACCCGACTCTGATCTTGAACTTGAATCTCGTCCTAACCCAAGTCATCCTATCGACCAAGTGATAGATGACTCTAACCCAAGTCAAACTAGAACTCACCCAAGTCATCCTATCGACCAAGTGATAGATGACCCTAACCCGAGTCACACTAAGACTCAAACAAATCATCCTATCAATCAAGTTATAGGTGATCCAAATTTAGGGTTCGAACTAGAGCTTCATATCGAAACCTTAGTCAAATCTCGTTAATTTCCAAAATCGAACCCAAAACTATTGAACAAGCACTTCTTGATCCCATTTGGATTATTGCTATGCAAGAAGAGCTAGCTCAATTCACTAGAAATGAAGTCAGGAATTAGTACCACCACCTAAAGAAAAATCAATTATTGGAACAAGGTGGGTATTTGAAATAAACTTGATGATAAAGGTGAAGTAGTTAGAAATAAAGCTAGGTTAGTCAAAGGGTTTAGTCAAGTCGAAGGTTTAGATTACGATGAGACCTCGCCCCGTGGCAGACTAGAGTCCATCCGAATGTTGTTAGCATATGCTGCACATCGAGGTTTTAAATTGTTTCAAATGGATGTCAAGTCAGCATTTTTGAATGGATACATTAAGGAAGAAGTTTACGTCAGTCAACCTCCCGGATTCGAAAATCTAGATAAACCTGACCATGTCCTTAGACTTAAGAAAGCCCTATATGGACTCAAACAAGCCCCAAGAGCTTGGTACGAAAGGCTTTCGATCTATCTTAAGTCCAAAGGATTCAACCAAGGTTTAGTCGACCCAACCTTATTCGTTAAAACCGTAGGAAAAGAAATCTTTATAGCCCAAATCTATGTAGATGATATAATTTTTGGAACTACCAACTCGATCCTGCTAAATGAATTCATCTCACTTATGGAAAGTGAATTTGAAATGAATTTAGTGGGAGAGTTAAGTTTCTTCTTAGGTTTACAAATTAAACAAACTAAAGATGGAATATATTTACATCAACAAAAATATACTAAGGACTTAATAAATCGATTTGGAATGCAAGATGCTAAAATAATCAATACACCTATGGCAACTAATGTTAATATAAGCGAAGATGTAGAAGGAAAACCCGTTGACCTAAAATACTATAGGAGCGCAATAGGAAGTCTCCTATACTTAACATGAGCCGACCCACATTTTATTAGCGGTAAGTATGTGTGCAAGGTTACAAACCTGTGCCAAGGAGTCTCACCTAACCCTAGTCAAGCGTATCCTTAGATATCTAAAGGGCACGCTAAACGTAGGTATTTGGTACCCTAGATCTACCGAGTTTAATCTAATCGGCTACTCCGACTCTGACTATGCCGGTAGTAAACTCGATAGAAAGAGCACGAGTGGTTGTTGTCAAATCCTCGGCTCGAGTCTAGTAAGTTGGTGCAGTAGGAAGCAGCATTGCGTTGCCTTATCTACCACCAGAAGCGAATGGGTGAGTGTGTCTCTCAGCTCCTGTGGATGAAGCACACTCTCCAAGACTTTAGCTTAATCTTTAACAACATTAAAACCTACATAGATAACATTAGTTCAATTAACTTAACTAAAAATCCAATATGTCATTCTAGGACAAAACATATAGAAGTTAAACACCACTTCATTAGGGAACATGTAACTAATGGAACTATACAACTAGAGTATGTTGAGTCCAAATCAAACCTAGCGGACATCTTCACCAAACCACTACCCGAAGCCGAATTTAGTTTATTAAGACGAAAGTTAGGTATGTGCGTAATAGAGTAGGATTTAAATTTTTCTATATATGTACTCTACTTTTGCTTCTTTTTATGAAATTAGCCTAAGTCTTACCTTAGAAATCATATACCTATAGATTTAAGGAGCCAACACATCTCACAACACATAGGACTAATGTGTTTGTGTATATGCGTGAGCAGGCGTGAGATGTTAGGACCTTACTCACAGTTCGGATGTAGATTCGGTGCATCGACATGAACCATGGAGTATAATTATTAATTAATCAACCTCTTCAAGACTTATTGATCATTCTATATCAATCAAGTCCAACCGAGTTGTACATTTTAGATGAACATATTTTCAAGCTTTATTATTATTTAAAAAAAATATATTTATATTGGGAACTTGCTTGGACTTACAAACCTTAAAATATATTTACAAACTTTTTGAGTTAAGGCAAAAGGGGGAGAAAGTCACAAAACTAAGGAAGAAAGTAAACAAAATTATTACCTTTTATATTAAGTAATTCCGTTTACTTAAGCAACTATTAAGGGGGAGTAAAAATTATTTTTCAAGAACTCACCTTCGGTCAAGGGGGAGGTTACCTCAAAGGGGAGAACTTGAAACAATAATATTTCTCACTCATGCTTAATCTTTATGCTAGCTCACTCATGCTTAATCTTTATGCTAGCTCATTCATACTTAATCATTATGCTAGCTCATTCATATTTAATCATTATGCTAGCTCATTCATACTTAATCATTATGCTAGCTCATTCATATTTAATCATTATGCTAGCTCATTCATATTTAATCTTTATGCTAGCTCATTCATTTTTAATCTTTATGCTAGCTCATTCATGCTTAATCATTATGCTAGCTCATTCATATTTAATCTTTATGCTAGCTCATTCATGCTTAATCATTATGCTAGCTCGTTATGTTTAATTTTTCCTTAACTTGTGTCGGTTTGCCATGAATCAAAGGGGGAGATTGTTGGTGCAAGGCACCAAAGTCGAACCCAGATTTTGATTATGGCAAAAGGCTCAATAGTTAAGGGTATATTTGTTATCTTACGAGCTCAATTAAGTGTGCGTAAATGCTAAAGTTGAGCGGAAGGTCCGCGACACCGGTGGGAACCGAGGTGGTCGGCAACGCCAGAGGGACTTGGAGGAAGCCGAGGTACTCGGGTGAAGACCGGAAGCGAGGCTACAAGGTAAGCTCGTGTGAAAGCGAAGCAAGGTCGTTAGCGTAGATCCGACCCAATACCTCCAATGGAAGGTCTAGGTCGAGATCGATGGTTAGAACCATCGATTTTATATTTTAAGCTAACTTGTACTGCAGTCCAAAACCCTTTGACTACAATCAATTGCTAGTCAAGTTCCAGCCTCGAGAAGAGCTCGAATTTCAAGGGGGTGAATTTGGACTTGACTCGTGTTTTGGTACAAAGGGTGATGTGGCATCAAGGTGGACATCCAAACCATCACCAAGCTTCCTTGTGGTGGACGCCCAAAATAAGGTGAGTTGGCACAAGATGGTTGGCTCCCATGATGTGGCACAAGTTGAATGGCTCCAACAAGTTGGCACCCAAGGAGGTTGGAGGTGGCACAAGGTGGTTGGATGAAACACCTCATCCTCAAGTTGGCGCCCAAGGAGGTTGGAGGTGGCACAAGGTGGTTGGATGAAACACCTCATCCTCAAGTTGGCGCCCAAGGAGGTTGGAGGTGGCACAAGGTGGTTGGATGAAACACCTCATCCTTGAGTTGGCGCACAAGAAGGTTGGAGGTGGCACAAGGTGGTTGGATGAAACACCTCATCCTTGAGTTGGGATAAGAACCTCACCTTTGACACTACCTATGTCTAAATTCATAGATCAATATCCATAAATAGACATGTTCAAGCCAAGCAAATAACAAGAATTCAAGAGCTCTCAACACGCCGTCGTAACGCCGCTACTACTACTCACATTTGCTACGACGAAGTGCCGCCGACAACGAAAGCTACATCTTCTACTTATAAGAGTTGTCGGTATATTTATTTAAGTTCTACTTCTTTAAATTGTCTTTGTGCTTTAATCGTAACAAGGAAAGGGGGAGTGTCCCTTTGCCTTGATTTCTTTTTGTAATCGTTGCTCCTACCTCCAACGAGGAGGAGTGGTTTTAGTGAATTGCCCTCCGTACGTGATCAAGGATCACTAGGGCCGTGGATTAGCAATCGAAAGATTGTGAACCACGTAAAAATATCTTGTCTACTTTATATTTCCGCTGTGCACTCTCTACTTGCTTTTTACTTATTGCAAAAGTTTTTTAACGACATCGTATCGCTATTCACCCCCCCCTCTAGCGACACTTTCGATCCAACATAAAACACATGACCGATGATGAGAGCAAATTCACAACAATCAACCACATTAGCAAAGGGAAGGTGTCTTTTGGGAATAGTGGTAAACATAAGATCCTAGGAAAAGGGACAATTAAGGTAGCCCCAAACCTTGCAATTCACAAAGTATTATTAGTTAAAAATATGAAATTTAATTTTCTTAGTGTAAGTAAACTATGTGATGCCAATTTTGATGTTAAATTTGATTCTTCTAAATGCTTCATAAGACACAAAAATCAAAATGATTGTATGTTAGTAGGTTTTAGGAAATCAAATATATACTATGTTAATTTATCCTATACTTCTAACACTTCTACTAAGTGTCTTATTGCAAAAAAAAGAAGAGAGTTGGTTATGGCATAGGAGGCTAGGGCACATCAACATGAAAAACATTGCCAAAATAGCCAAGATGAAGCTAGTCAAGGGGTTGCCAAAAGTCAAGTATCTTAAGGACAAAATGTGTGATGCATGTCAAGAAGGAAAGCAATCAAGATCATCACACAAAGGAAAAGCCAAGTATGAAGGCTTGCTAAAGAGAAGTCCAAGCGGACCTTGGCAAAGGAAGTCCAAAGACGAGGTCTTGGCAGCGTAAGTCCAAGCATGTATTCTTGGCAGCGTAAAGTCCAAGCGGACCTTTGGCAAAGAAGAAACCCAAAGCATGATGAAACTGAAAGAAGCTTTTGAAGGCAAGCGCATGGATGGAGTCGTGGACTCAGAGAAATCCTAGAGGCGCAAGGCTGATGGAGAAGCTAGAAGGTTAGGTCTAGGCTTAGGGTATGTTTTCAAGTATGAATTAGTCATACTTGGGGTATGTCAGTCGACTGGAACATAGTGTCAGTCAAAATGGCCTTCGATATGCAGCATTGGAGGTCAGAGAACTGCTGGCAGTCGACTGGGAGTTATCCCAGTCAAACTGATGATAGTCGACTCGGACCAGACTATCGCATACACGCTAGCAATCGACTGCCACGAATAGAAAGGCTTGTAGTCGACTAGCCAGTCGGCTACGGGCAACATTAGTCGAACTGTTGCTTTTGGCAGTCGACTGATAGTCCTTCTGTTGGTGATGACGACTGTGAATCTCATGAATCCGGCTCGCCAGAAGCCGTTAGCTACGGCTGTAGTCGATTGATGAAGCACATCAGTCGACTGATGGTCCTCAAATGGGAAAATCAGCTGCTTTCCTATAAAAGGAGGCCATGAGGTGCTTGATGAGGCTAGTGCTTACATTCATACTCATACTCTCAAGCTCCCCAAGTGTTCTAAAGCTTTCTAGTGATTTCTAACCCCTTCTTCTCTAATTTCACTTCTATCATTTGTAAGAAGAGAGGTTCATTTGTAAAGAAGTCTTCTCCACCTCAAAGGAGATCTTAGTGAAGATTGGCTTGGGTTGATCCACCTTATGGATCACCGTTGAGTAGGAGGTTAATCTCCGAACCACGTAAATTGTCTTTGTTAGCGCTTGTCTTTGTTTCGTTAGTATTTTTATTTTTGCTTCCGCTAACCATTTGTGTAGAAACAAAAAGATCCTATTCACCCCCTCTAGCCTTCCAAAGATCCTTAACAAGTAGTATCAGAGTACATCATCCTCACAAGAAAGTGAGGAGTCGGAAGTTGAGAGGGAGTCAACTTCCGGATTGGTGGGAGAGGAATCAGAAGAGGTGGAAGAAGCCTCCACCTCTAGGATTGAGGGGGAGGAGATAATTCCCACACCGGAGCAACCTCAAGAGGAGCCATCAATCTTCGGAAGAAGTAAAGAAGCAACTCCGGCTTTGACCACGGACCTGGTAACTCAAACACATCATTTCAAAATAAAATTCATATAATGTGTTTTGAGTGTAGGGAGTTTGGGCACTAAAAGAGCAAGTGCCCAAGGAAGGTCAAGAAAAGCCCTCCGACACAAAAAGTCAATGATGTTGGAACATTGGTGGCCGGCTAGAGGGGCGTGAATAGCCCTCTTTCATCATACGATGGAATTGCTTGTCTACAAAGAATATTAGTGCAACGGAAACAAAATTAAACAAGTAATTAAAACAACACAAAGATAAAACAATGCTAACACCAATATGTAACGTGGTTAACAACCTCGCTGCTAATCCACGGTCCGATTCGTCTCCGGTGAATCACTCCAAAACTAATCCACTATTGGTCTCTCCCTTTAGCCAAAGCAAGGTGGAGGTAAACCTTTTTGCAACACAAACACTCTTTCTTACAATAGATTTGAATTAAGAACAAGAGAAAGAGTTGAATGCTTGTAGGGCACTTGGATGATCAGTTAGAGCATAAGCATTAACCTTCCAAAAGCCCACACCTTTTCTATAAATAGAGAAGGTTGTTTTCTTCCTGTTGGCCACTAGCAGTCGATTGATGCCCCGATCAGTCGACTGCTTCTGTAGCCGTTGCCCAATAACGGCTTCTTCCACGTTGGATTTCATCCAATGGCTCCCACATCAGTCGACTAATCATCCCATCAGTCGACTGATGGAGCTATCAATCGAGTGCCGAAAGCGAGCACTCGACTGCTCACCATTCTGTGCTCGAAACCCTCGTGACCAGTCGACTGATGCCATCATCAATCGATTGGTGGTCTCGACAGTCGACTGCCAAATAGTGGCAGTCGACTGATGGCACAAAATCCAAACTCGTATACTAGTCGAGTCACAGTCGACTTGGAGCAGTCGACTGCCATGACATGGCAGTCGACTGATGTTGGGTAAACCTCAAACTTAACATCCGTTTGAGCTTTTGGCGGTCGGGTAAACCTCAACCCTTACGGTCGAGCCTCCAACACTTAGCCATTCGGCCAAGTTCACCTAATGAGCTACTTACATTTCACTCATTCTCTCATCTCACTTGAAGTTCCTCGCCGAAGCTCTCTTCGTTCGCGGCCACGTCCCTCGACAGCACCAAGCGCATGACTTCGCAATGCTCCTTCGCGTCTCTTGCTCTCGAATTCTGCTTCCTTGGCTTCGCTTCAAGTCATCTCGTCCGGCGATCCCTCGGATGCATCAAGCTCACGACTTTGCAACGCTCCTTCGCCGACTCAAGCACGAGGTTGTGAGTTGGTGAAACTTGCCAAATCTCCATGTGCGAATTACTAAGTCCAGCAAGACTCCAACGCACATATCAAACCAATAACAACCTATCTTAAACTTTTTGCCACACACATCAAAACCATATCACATTGGTTGATTGCCCTAACAATCTCCCCCTTTTTGATGTGTGGCAATCTGTTTAAATTAGGTAAAACAAATAACAATAAACATAAGCAAGGAAAGCATGTAAGTAAAAAACATGAGTATAACAACTCCCCCTTAAACATGCAACTCCCCCTTAAGACATGCTAAATTTTCTCTTTTAGCATGATTAACTTAAACCTATCAATTCTCCCCCTTTGATACCATCAAAAATATTTTCTAAATGTTATACACACATGACATCAACTCTAAGGAGGAAAAATACCCAAAAACCAAACAAAAACCTGATAAAATAGGTTACTATGCTCGTGCACAGTACATCAGTCGATTGGTTCAGACTACCAGTCGACTGGCACGTAAATTTCAGGTTTTTTGATTTTCGAAATCCAATTTTAGAAATGCGTTAAAAATTCTAGGAAATTCAAAAAATCATGAAATTTAAAATACACATTTCTTGTGAGTTCCTTTATCAGTGAAAAATTATTTTCCATGAAAAATCATTTTATTTTTGAAAGTTTGGCAAAAACTCAAAAGTTAGAAAAATATCTAAACTTTGTATCCACTTTTAAAACTAGTTTTGCATTGTAACTTTTAAAAATATGAACTCACTATTTGAAAAGTATAAAATGGTTTTAAAATCATTTTAAATATCCAACCATGATCTTTGGGAAATATATCTATGAATTAAACATATGCTTTCCCCATGATTAGTCTATTATTACTCTATTGATACACTTAATCACCCATCTAAATGCCATAAGAATTAGTGGACCATTTGTATCATCCTATCATCTCACCCATGCTATGTTTTCAATCAAGGTTAGCCTTATAGTGGGATGAGAGATGTTCCTAAAGGTATTTATATACTTAACCTTCAAATTCATACAATTCTACACAAGGTTAAGTATCACCCTAACATACCACATGATCATAAATACATATATGCATTGATTTCACATTATGATCATGAAACAAGTGTATCAATAAATTTGTAATCATGCCTTAGATATAAAAACATGATAATAAGCTAAGTATCACCTAAAGCATGATTTAAACTATTTATGGGTGCATTATCATCACCCAACACTGTTTCAAAAATTAAGTCCATGTCATCCTAAGTCAACCAAAACATATGATATAAGTAAAAACCTTATGGTTGACTAACCTAGGGTTTTTCTAACCCTTAAGGATGGATTTAGGAACCCAATACAAGTTCTTTCCTATAGGGTTCACTAAATATTCTTTAGGGACCTATTTTCCAGCTATTGTTTTTGTTAGGTGGCCGCATCGGAGGCTCATTGGCTCCCATGTCCCCGGATTAAAATTTTCACTAATGAAAGAATTAATCCGGATGGGATGAGCTTCCTTAGCTCAACCTACTCATCGTTGTGCTAACAACTTGAGTGGTCGCTTGAACAAACTAGTTGTTCAAGCAACACAACTCTTCTAGTAGGTTAGCCGCGGAAGAGACGACGGATGGATCGCCGGTTTTTGTGTTTGTCTTCGGGGTCCATGATTATACAATATATATTAATACACACACATGCATAATCAAAACAAATAAGAACATGCTCAGATCTGTACATAAAGTTAAAATAACTTTATACCTCACGATCTTCTACCATATGTCCTATCCTTCTCGTGGACGACGTGTGGACGAAGATCCTCCACGAGTAGAAGCCTTCTAGATCGCTTTTTTCTCTACATTGTCCGCTGCGAACAAAGAGAAGAAACAACAAATACCTTCCTATCTAGAACCGGCCACCAAATTATGGAACTTGGTGCAACCACCGGTCAAGGAACAATTGGATGATTCACCGGCCAACTTCAAGAGGTGTTGCCACCGGCCACTTTGGAGAATAGGGAGGAGGAAAAGAGCCGGCCACCAATGGGAGGAGAACCGCCGGCCAAGGAAGAAGGGAAAGACCTCTAGGATGGGCGCCGGCCAAGTGTTGATGGAGGAGGATGGGCGCCGGCAATCAACTTGAAGGAAGGAGGTTGCCGCCCACTTCTTTGCTCCAAAACCCTAGCCGCCCAATGAACCCTAGCCGCCCACTTAAGGATGAGCCAAACCCTAATTCCAATTCTTAACCTTTTTTTCCGCCCAACCCTAAGCATCTATTTATAGAATAGGGCTTAAGCCTCCTTTAATCTCCACCGTCGGATCTAGGGATTTAATCTCCACCGTCGGATCTAGGGTTTTATTCCAACCGTCGGATCTAGGGTTTAATCCCAACCGTCGGATCTAGGATTTCATCCCAACCGTCGGATCTAAGGTTTCATCCCAACCGTTGGATCTAGGGTTTCATCCAACCATCGGATCTAGGGATTTAATCCCAACCGTTGGTTCTAGGTTTTGTTTTGCATTCTTGGATCTAGACTTCACAAGGATTATATTAGGCTACGATAGGGACCATAAGGAGGAGTTGGGTCTTGGCCACCCGATGGATCGGAACCACACAAACTTGATCCATCAATGATGTTCCATTCCACTAGAGGATCATCATTGAACTACCTCACCAACCCCCATAAATCAATATGGGCTCCATATATTATTTGTACATTAATCTCCCCGTGTTTAAGATATCGAATGTCCATCAATTAATTGATTTACTGACCATCAATTAATTAACATCTAATTCCTCGAGTAGTACCACTCAACCTTATCATCATGTTGACTAAGTCAACCAGCTGGGTTTACATGATGAACCTTATGAAATCCTCAAGGGGACATCATCAACCTAATATATAGGACACGGTTTCCTCCTATAATCAACGGCACACTATGTAAATAATATTATTTCCCAACTTTCCAGGCATATTGATTTAATCCATCTAAATCTCACCCACTGGTAAATCAAAGAAATAAACACTAAGTACATGTGCCCGTTATTATATCGGGATTAAGAGCATGTACAACACAATATCCGAGGTCCGATTCAATTATGTAGTCAGTACTAAATTGAATCACCTCTATGTCGGTCCTACTCAATACACCTAAGTGTACTAGTGTAACTCTATGTTCAAGATAAAACAATACCAAGATACACTACAACCATGCCAATGGTTTGTCCAAAACCATCTTGGTTGTGAGCCTTTACTTATATTTTACAAGGTACTGATAACATGATCTTCTGTGCCACACCAAGCACCATGTTATCTACAATGTAAAATATTAGACAATATGCACACATATATAATGAATATATAAAATGCAAATAATGATCATGTGATTCTTATTTCAAAATAAAATGTTCATACAAAAAGAGCTAGGCTTTCAGTATACATTCCAACAATCTCCCACTTATACTAAAAGACTATCACATCATCACTCTGCCATACATCTGATCCCCATGTCCTCCACATGCCTATCAAGCGCTTTATTTGGAAGGGCCTTAGTGAATGGATCCGCCGAGGTTATCCTCGATGCAATCTTGGCGTGACAACTTCTCCTCGCTTTTACGATCTCTCGTATAAGGTGGTACTTGCGCTCTATGTGTTTACTGCCTTATGGGCTCGTGGTTCCTTGAGTTTGCAAGACTGATCAAGTATCACAATAAATTGTGATAGTTCCGCAAACCAGAATCACATCCAAGTCCATCAAGAAGTTCCCGAGCCATACAACTTCCTTGGTCGCCTCAGGTCGCCACATACTCCTTCCATGGTAGAGTCCGCCACGCATTTCGCTGACACTCCTCCATACTATGGCTCCACCTCCAAAAGTAAACACAAACCCCGAGGTAGACTTACTCTTGTCCCTATCCGATTGGAAATCCAATCCGTAACCCATGTGACTAATTGATCCGCCTTGTAAACCAAAGATATAATCCCTAGTCCTTCTCGTACTACAATATATGCTTTACCGCAGTCCAATGTCCCTGTCCAGGATTACTCTGATATCTGCTAACCATGCCCACGGCAAAGCAGATATCCGGTCTCGAACATAGCATAGCATACATAAGGCTTCCCATCCGCCAAGCATAAGGAACCGCCTTCATGTCCTCTATCTCCTTTGATGTTTTGGGACACATCTCTTAGATAAAGGAACTCCATGCCTAAAAGGTAGAAACCTTTCTTGGAGTTCTGCATGCTAAAACGAGCAAGGATAGTGTCAATGTATGAAGCTTGAGATAAGCACAACATCCTTTTCTTGCGATCCCTTATAACTTTGATCCCAAGGATGTGTCCTACTTCTCCCAAGTCCTTCATATCAAACTGTTTGGACAACCATACTCTTACGTCCGATAACACTTTGATATTGTTGCCAACTAACAAAATGTCATCTACGATAGTACAAGAAACACCACTACGCTTCCATTACATCTCTTGTATACACAAGGCTCATCCGACTTTGAATAAATCCATATGATCGATTACCTCATCAAAGCGGATGTTCCAAGATCTAGAAGCTTGCTTCAATCCATAAATGGACCGATTAAGCTTACATACAAGATGCTCTTGCCTTTAGCAATGAATCCCTCCGTTGTCGATATAGATGTTCTCCTCAAGACTTCAAGAAGGAAAGTCTTGACATCCATCCGCCAAATCTCATAATCCATATGAGCACTATAGATAAGAGAACTGGATAGACTTAAGCATAGCTACGTGAAAAAGGTCTCCTCATAATCGATACCCTCTTTCCGAGTATACCCTTTCGCAACAAGCCTAGCTTTGAAGGTCTCAACCTTCCCGTCTACTCCTCTCTTTCTCTTGTAGATCCACTTGCATCCAATGGTTTTTACACCATCGGGTGGCTCTACTAGC
This sequence comes from Wurfbainia villosa, assembly GCA_025175895.1. Classification (NCBI taxonomy): domain Eukaryota; kingdom Viridiplantae; phylum Streptophyta; class Magnoliopsida; order Zingiberales; family Zingiberaceae; genus Wurfbainia; species Wurfbainia villosa. Next base: position 82,535,741 of record CM045989.1, on the reverse strand, counting down.
TCCGGACCTGATTAGAATCCATAGATTCTATCTCGAATTCATCGACTTTGCCAAGATATTGCATCTCTATCTTGGATTGCCTCGTCATATGTCTAGGGATCAGTTCATGTTCACTGTGACTAAGTCCGAAGACTCTCCCAAAAAACATGAATCTCTCGGGTTGTCTAACAACCCTCCCACTACGACGAGGTGTTTCCTGTGTATGCTCTGTGACACGCGGTGCAGTGACTTGTGGTGTCTCCTCTTGTACTGGGTAATCAAGTCGGACTTCGCCAACTCCTCAAGAACAATCCTACTCTTGGGCTTGTGGTTCATTACATAATCCTCCTCTAGAAATCTGGCGTTCGTGCTAACGATCACCCTCTGATCTCTAGGATTATAAAACAAACCAGCTTTCGTTTCCTTAGGGTAGCCAACAAACATGCACACTTCTGTACGAGGTTCCAACTTACCAGCATCAGCCTTCAGCACATGTGCTGGACTCCCCCATATCCGAATATGTCTCAGACTAGGCTTTCGCCCAGTCCACAATTCTACAGGGGTAGAAGGTACTAATTTAGATGGAACCAAGGTTAGAGTGTACATTGTCGTATCCAGTGCATACCCCCAGAATGAAACAGGTAACTCAGAATAACTCATCATCGATCTGACCATCTCCATAAGAGTCCTATTCCTTCACTCCGCCACACCATTCTGCTGGGGTGTGCCAGGTGCGGACAATTGGGATTGAATCCCAGCCTCTGATAAGTAACTCCTAAACTCTCCCAAGAGGTACTCGCCACCACGATCAGATCGTAATGTCTTGATACTTTTACCTTGACGGTTCTCCACATCAGCCTTGAATTCTTTGAACTTGTCAAAGCATTCAGACTTGCGGCGTATCAAGTAAATGTATCCATACCTTGAATAATCGTCTATAAATGAGACGAAGTATTCAAATCCACCTCTTGCCTGGATAGACATAGGACCGCACAAATCAGAATGAACCATTTCCAACACATCTTTGGCTCTATACCCCTTGGCCTTGAAAGGCCTCTTGGTCATTTTACCTTCCAAGCAAGATTCGCAGGTTGGGAGATCCTCCACCACTAATGAACCCAAAGGTCCATCAGCTATCAACCTTTGAATTCTACTTAGGTTAATATGACCAAGCCTTAGATGCCAAAGATATGTTTGGTTCATTTGCGAAGGTTCTTTTCTCTTATTAGACTTAGAAGATGAGTTATTGATTTCTATATGCATCGTGGGAGTTTTTGGTTCAAGAGTATATAAATTGTCAACCAATGTACCAGAACAGATAATCTCCCTATTCCTCTTTATAACCACTCTGTCATTAAAAGAAACAGAATATCCATCCATAAACAATTTAGAAACTGAAATTAAATTCTTTCTAAAAGTAGGTACATAAAGATAATTTCTTAAAACCAAAACTTTATTCCTATCAAAAGATAAATAAACGTCTCCCACTGCAATAGCCGCCACCTTTGAAGCATTGCCCATGAAGACGGTAATCTCTCCCTCAGCTAGTCGTCGGGTTTCCTGGAACCCCTGCAAAGTATTGCAGACATGATCAGTGGCTCCTGTATCTACACACCAGGCACTGGTAGATAACACCGCTAAACATGTTTCAATAACTAAACAAGAAGATATACCTTTGTTCTTTCGGCGAGGACAGTCCGCCTTCCAATGTCCAGTCTGCTTGCAAGTGAAGCACTTGCCTTTCGACTTCTTCACTCCTGCCTGAGGTCCTGTTGCCACCTTCTTCGCTCCACCTTGCTTCTTCTTCTTCATACCTTTCGGTTTAGAGGAAGAAACCTTCTGAGCGACCATGGCTTGAGCACTCTGACGAAAAAGCCCCTCTGCCGCCTGGAGTTCTGTCAAAAGCTCTGCCAACGAATACAACCTTTTGTTCATGTTGTAGTTGAGGCGGAACTGCTCAAAACTCCTAGGCAGAGGCTGGAGAATGATATCGACCTGGGTTTCCCCATCGATCTCATCTCCTAGGACTTCCATCTCATTAAGATGAGCCATCATCTTGAGAACATGATCCCTAACGGGTGTTCCCTCGATCATGGAGGTCGTCATCAAGTTTCTCATAGCCTCCTGCCTAGCCGCCCTACTCTGATGTCCGAAAAGTTCCTTGAGATTGAACATCATGTCATAAGCTGTGGCTATGGCCTGATGTTGATGTTGCAGCACATTTGACATAGATGCCAAAATGTAACACCGCGCCATCTCATCTGCCTTGATCCATTTCTTATAACGTTCTTTCTCCTTTTCATCAGAGTCATCGGTGGGCTTAGGAGGACAGACCTCGAAGAGTACAAATTTGTACTCCTTCGCAGTTAAGACAATATCCAGGTTTCTTTTCCAATCAATGTAGTTTGGACCAGTAAGTTTGTTTTCTTTTAAAATCACAGTAAATGGGTTGAAAGACATTTGAAAATCCTAAAAATCACAATGATCAAAATATTAGATTTCAAAAATTATTGATTCCTCAAAACAATAAAATCCCGAAATCAACCAACACCTCAAATCATCGAGAATGTCGCATGCCACTCTGTGTGGACGTATACGAATTCTACATTTGTAAGAGGAGGTTTTACCCATTAATTTTATTATCTTGTCAACCTTACTTTCTGACAAATAAAATTAATAGTTTGTTCCTCTTTGGCCCTACAAATAAAAGCAGTGACTCCTATGGGGAGGATATTTTTATTTGTATCTAAGTGTGCACCATTACACGATACTAAGGGAATTATTTTGGATTATGTGCCTTACCTCTGTGGAAGTACACATGGACCTAGATAATTTCCTATAACCATTATTTGACCTAGTGATCCGCAAACAAACCCATCCTCAGAGAGGAAGGCACTCAGAGCCGACACACTAGTTTGTTGCATCACACGTCAAATTGTAATGGAGGCCGTGGGAATTAATTAAAATGTCCCTCTCCCACTTAGTAAATTGCAAATGAGGAATTTTAAATCATACACAACATGCATATAAAACAAATAAGCAATAAATATGAAAAAAAAACAGAATTTTTCCAACTATTATGGCATTGTCCTCCAATATGCATCCCGTCGTGTCGCCACCTCGTCCGCTCCATCTTTTCCCGTGCGCAAGTCACCAAAGAGTTCCGAGCCGAGATAAATCATTTTATTTACATCCATCGATCCTATACTCCACGAAGGAGTGTACAAATAGTCTAGATCGAAAGTAAACTAAAATGATCGGCTAAACAATGTCGTATTTAATTACAAAAATTAAATACTAATCTAGCCTCGTCAACCCCGAGGATTCAAATAATAAATTTTTACACACATCCATTCACATACACAAACATGGACATAATAGTCGGATCTTATGCCTGCAACCAAAGAGTTAAACTACGCATATCATACTATTATCCGACACATATGATATATGAAAAATGCATAAAAAATTAACCGAATCCTAAACACACAAAACCGGAAACCGATGGCTCTGATACCAATTGTTAGGTGGCCGCATCGGAGGCTCATTGGCTCCCATGTCCCCGTATTAAAATTTTCACAAATGAAAGAATTAATCCGGATGAGATGAGCTTCCTTAACTCAACCTATTCGTCGTCGTGCTAACAACTTGAGTGGTCGCTTGAACAAACTAGTTGTTCAAGCAACACAACTCTTCTAGTTGGTTAGCCGCGGAAGAGACGATGGATGGATCGCCGGTTTTTGTGTTTGTCTTCGGGGTCCATGATTATACAATATATATTCATACACACACATGCATAATCAAAACAAATAAGAACATGCTCAGATCTGTACATAAAGTTAAAATAACTTTATACCTCACGATCTTCTACCGTATGTCCTATCCTTCTCGTGGATGACGTGTGGACGAAGATCCTCCACGAGTAGAAGCCTTCTAGATCGCTTTCTTCTCTACCTTGTCCACTGCGAACAAAGAGAAGAAATAATAAATACCTTCCTATCTAGAACTGGCCACCAAATTATGGAACTTGGTGCAACCGCCGGTCAAGGAACAATTGGATGATTCGCCGGCCAACTTCAAGAGGTGTTGCCGCCGGCCACTTTAGAGAATAGGGAGGAGGAAAAGAGCCGGCCACCAATGGGAGGAGAACCGCCGGCCAAGGAAGAAGGGAAAGACCTCTAGGATGGGCGTCGGCCAAGTGTTGATGGAGGAGGATGGGCGCCGGCAATCAACTTGAAGGAAGGAGGTTGCTGCCCACTTCTTTGCTCCAAAACCCTAGCCGCCCAATGAACCCTAGCCGCCCACTTGAGGATGAGCCAAACCCTAATTCCAATTCTTAACCTTTTTTTCCGCCCAACCCTAAGCATCTATTTATAGAATAGGGCTTAAGCCTCCTTTAATCTCCACCGTCGGATCTAGGGATTTAATCTCCACCGTCGAATCTAGGGTTTTATCCCAACCGTCGGATCTAGGGTTTAATCCCAACCGTCGGATCTAGGATTTCATCCCAACCGTCGGATCTAAGGTTTCATCCCAACCGTCGGATCTAGGGTTTCATCCAACCATCGGATGTAGGGATTTAATCCCAACCGTTGGTTCTAGGTTTTGTTTTACATTCTTGGATCTAGACTTCACAAGGATTATATTAGGCTACGATAGGGACCATAAGGAGGAGTTGGGTCTTGGCCACCCGATGGATCGGAACCACACAAACTTGATCCATCAATGATGTTCCATTCCACTAGAGGATCATCATTGAACTACCTCACCAACCCCCATAAATCAATATGAGCTCCATATATTATTTGTACATTAATCTCCCCATGTTTAAGATATCGAATGTCCGTCAATTAATTGATTTACTGACCATCAATTAATTAACATCTAATTCCTCGAGTAGTACCACTCAACCTTATCATCATGTTGACTAAGTCAACCAGCTGGATTTACATGAAGAACCTTATGAGCTCCTCAAGGGGACATCATCAACCTAATATATAGGACACGGTTTCCTCCTATAATCAACGACACACCATGTAAATAATATTATTTCTCAACTTACCGGGCATATTGATTTAATCCATCCAAATCTCACCCACTGTTAAATCAAAGAAATAAACACTAAGTACATGTGCCTGTTATTATATCGGGATTAAGAGCATGTACAACACAATATCCGAGGTCCGATTCAATTATGTAGTTAGTACTAAATTGAATCACCTCTATGTCGGTCCTACTCAATACACCTAAGTGTACTAGTGTAACTCTATGTTCAAGATAAAACAATACCAAGCTACACTACAACCATGCCAATGGTTTGTCCAAAACCATCTTGGTTGTGAGCCTTTACTTATATTTTACAAGGTACTGATAACATGATCTTCTGTGCAACACCAAGCACCATGTTATCTACAATGTAAAATATTAGACAATATGTACACATATATAATGAATATATAAAATGCAAATAATGATCATGTGATTCTTATTTCAAAATAAAATGTTCATACAAAAAGAGCTAGGCTTTCAGTATACATTCCAACAGTTTTGTTCTTGGCTTGACCCCTAGCAATTTAACATTTATAGGCCTTTTCATTTTTATTTACCTTATATCATAGGCCTTTCCTATTGAAGCTTGCCCTTTGGATCCCTATAATCATATTAAGGGTGTTGGAGCCTATTGTGAATTTTTCTAGGGCCTTGGTTAAATGGTCTACCTTTTCCCTTAAGACCATATTTTCCTCAATGCATGCATCATTAACATCAAAAGGCATGTAGTTATCATGTGAGCATGCATCATCATCATTAATATTTAAACATGCTTGTTCTAATTTATCTTCTAGGGCCTTAATTTGATCAAGCATGCTTTTGTTCTTTTTCTTAGCCCTAGATAATTCTTTAGTAAGGCTAGAAATCATTGACATAATTTTCTTGGGAGGTAGATTCATTACCTCACTTACCAAATCCTCTTCCGATGATGAGGATGAAAATGAATCTCCCCCTTCACTAGAGCTCTCTTCACTTGTACTTGATTTTTCACCTTCGGAGGAGGTGGAGTCTAGATCATCAAATGCCATAAAGGCAAGGTTTGAGTAGACATGTTCTTCTTCTTTGGATGAGGATGAAGATGGATCATCCTATGTCCTTGCTTTGAGTGCTTTGGCCTCCCCCTTTTCTTTTTCCTTCTTTTCTTCTTCCTTTCTTTTACTCCCCTTCTTCTTTTCTTCTTTCTTCCTCCTCTCTTCTTTGCTTTTGTTCAAGAGAGGACACTCATCTCTTATATATCCCTCTTGTTGGCAATTATAGCAAATTATCTTCCTCTTGTGCCTTCTCCTATCATAAGATTTGTTAAATTTTAAATTTCTTAAAGCACGCCTTACCTTCCTTACCATATAAGCATCTTCATTGCTATTCATGGAGGATGAGGAGGATGCTTCATCGGGGGAGGAGGGAGTCTTCATCTTCTTCATTCCCTTGTTGGCTACTAGTACCACTCCTCTTGTTGGCTTGATGCTTGGTTCTTCACTTGCTCCTTCAAGCCTTGTCTCATGCAACTCCATGGTGGAAAAGAACTGCTCTAGAGTGGTTATCTCTATATTCTTGGAGATGTAGAAAGAGTCCACCATTGAGCTCCATCTTGATGACCGAGGGAAGGCATCTATTGCCTTCATGACCATGTCCCGATTAGAGAGTCTTTCTCCTACACTTGTTAGTCCAATCAAAATTTCTTTAAACCTAGAATGTAAAGAGTTTACCTTCTCTCCCTTTTTGAGTTTGATGTTGCTTAATTGGGAGCGAAGGAGATCTCTTCTTGCAAGCTTGGCCTCGGAAGTGCCTTCATGGAGCTCTATGAGTTTCTCCAACATTTCCTTGGCGCTTACACATTCCCCTATCCAGTTGATCTCTTGTTGGGGGAGCACATTGAAGAGTTGGTGCTTGGCCTTTGAATTTGTAAGGTGCTCCTCCCTTTGCTTTTTAGTTCACCTTGACTTCTCTATTGGTTCACCCTCTTCGTCCCTAGGCATCTCAAAACCGTTTTCCATTATAAGCATAATATCGAAATCGGTTTCAAAGAATACCTCAATTCTCTTCTTCCACCAAGAGAATTCTCTTTCAAACTTCGGTGGGTGAATGTTGGAGCCGACCATCCTTGATTGTGCTTATTGCGGCAGTTAGTCCTCGACAAGCTACCTTGGCTCTAATACCACTTGTTGGAACGTTAGTGGCCGGCTAGAGGGGGGTGAATATCCCTCTTTCGTCGTACGATGGAATTGCTTGTCTACAAAGAATATTAGCGCAATGGAAACAAAACTAAACAAGCAATTAAAACAACACAAAGATAAAACAATGCTAACACCAATATATAATGTGGTTCATGGCCTCGCCGCTAATCCATGGTCCGATTCGTCTCTGGTGAATCACTCCGAAACCAATCCACTATTGTGTAGGAGATCGATTGGAAGCTAGAGGGGGGGTGAATAGTGTCATGCTCGTTCGATGATGGAATTCATTACGTTTGTCTCTACAATTTTGTTAGCGCAGCGGAAATAGAAATAATGCAATAACAAAACAAGACAAACACAATTCACAACACGAGATATAACATGGTTCGGAACCGCATGGTTCCTACTCCACGGATCGAGCTCTAAAGAGCTCTAGTGATGCACATACACTCACTAATCGCAAATAACTACTTCTCGACACAAGTCAGAGGTGGAGAAACCTCGTATAATAGATTACAACAATAATCTAAATGGATACAAGCAAATACAATAATGAAATACAATGCAAGTAAAAAAAATTACTTTACAATTGCTTTTTGAATGCTTGATCACTTGGTTGCTTGATATCAACTTGGAGACCCTGATTTGCAGTAGCAAATCCCCCAAAAGCCCTCAAGAAACCATAGCTTTTTCCTCCATCATGAGCTCCTTTTATAGCTTCAACCTGTGCTGGAAAAAGTCGATCAGTCGACTGCTCTAGACCACTAGTCGACTGATGCCACTATTGTCGTGAGACAACGGCTAGATCTAGGCTGGAAAAATCCAACGGATCCATCATCAGTCGACTGATCATACCCATTAGTCGACTGATGGTGCCTTCACTCGACCAGTCGAGTCTCAACTCCATTCTGTGCCCGATTTCTCGAGCACCAGTTGACTGATCACAAGATCAGTCTACTGCTCGACCAATCAGTCGATTGCCCTCCTTTGGTAGTCAACTGCTAAGCCAAATCCCACAGTCAAACCCTAGTTGACACAGGCCAGTCGACTGCCACATGGCACCAGTCGACTGGTACACCTCAAACATGAGGTTTTAGCCCAAGTATGGTTCCCCCATACTTGTTAGACCACCCTTAGCTTAGACCTAAGCCTTCTAGCCACCTCCATCCGCCTCACGCCTCTCGGATCCCTCCAAGTCATCCATGACTTGTTCATCCATCACGCTAGCCTCCAGGTGCTTCCATCGGCTATGTCATGCTAACGGTGTCTACACCGCCAAGGCACATTGGACTTACGTCGCCAAGACTCTACTTGGACTTTATGCCGCCAACCATTGGACTTATGCTGCCAAGACTTTACCCTTGGACTTTCGCCGCCAATATTCCCCTTGGACTTCTCAAATGCTAAGACTCAAGCTTGGACTTTCCCTTGCCAACCCATGTTGGATTTTCCATGCCAAGACCCATGATTGGACTTTACATTGCCAAGACCCATGCTTGGACTTTCCCAAATGCAAAGTGTCCCACTTGGACTTTTCCTTGCTAAGACCCATGCTTGGACTTTACATTGCCAAGACCCATGCTTGGACTTTCCCATGACAATTACATTGTCATATGTTTTTGTCGAACATCAAAACATCACTCGAGTCAAACTCAAGTCCTGGTCAATCGTGACCTGGGCCGATTGCACCAACAATCTCCCCCTTTTTGATGTTTGACAAAAACCAAACAAACCATTGAGTTAGAACACTAACTCAAATCCCTTACCAATTATCCCAAATTGGTAATCTTAACATTCTCCAAACATTCTCTCCCAAACATTCTCCCCCTTTTTGACTAACATCAAAAAGGTTCTCTCCAAGGAGGTCAATGTCTCATGTCCCAATGAGATCTTACAATCTCTCCCTTGGTCCAAAAATACCTAGGATGCCTACCATCTTCCTAGTGATAAGTCCCATATCACTCAAGAGAGGCAATCCTATACACTCTCCCAATTTCCAAATTGGGTCACTCAAAATCCCATCAATTTTCCCAATTGATGTCATTCTCCCCATAACTTCTCCTCTTCAAGGAGAAAAACACATCCATCATCCCAAGATGGATACCTCCCCCTAAAGGCTTGCTCCCCCTTGACCATTGCACCAACAATGTCCTTGGGAAGTCCCTAAGCCAATAGGAACTCTAAACCATCAAAAATAAGGTTAAAAGTTCAAACATCAACTCTCCCCACCTTAAATTTGATACAAACCCTAAACAACTCTCCTAATCCATATCCAATGGATTTCCACCCTTTATAATGCTTCCCAAAGCATATCCTAGGGGTAGGAGTGGTTAGGGATCTTAACCGAACACGGGCTAAACAAACCTTGTTTTTTCGAAATCAGCATTGGCAGTCGACTCCGTCAGCTACCAGTCGACTGCCACTCACATCAGTTGACTGCCACTCAGGGCAGTCGACAGATAACTGAAATTTCTGAATTTCAGTTATCAGAGTCGAATTTTAGAAAATCATAAGTAATTCTACGTATATTGAAAAATCACGAAATTTGATACGTAAATTACTTATAGTCAATACAATGGGTGAAAATTATTTGAAATTTATTTTACCCATAAAATACTAAAATTGATACAAAATTCAAAAGTGAAGAAAACTTCTAGGTTTTGGCTCACTTTGTATCAATCTCATAAATGGTGATTGTTATCAAAAGATAGACTTCACCAAGGTTTTTCAAAAGGATTTTAAAATGTTTTCAAAACCTTATTTTGGATCACATTCTTTGGGCTCAATGTACATGACTTGTACACAAGCTTTCCCAATGATCCACCTTTGAATTAAGATGAGTTTTGGTTCAACTAGATTCAAAAACTATGCACCTTGAACTCAACTCATATCTTAGCATCTCACATAAGACAACCCTACTTGATTCCCTTATAAATGGGACTCCAAGTCATGCCATTGTCCTTAAATCAATTTCAATCAAATTATCTTAAATGCATGAATGATTATGGCATTAGAGATGATATAAATAAGCATATGCTCATAATCATGATGTCATGACATAATATGAAATCTAAAAACACATGACATTAATCCTTAATCCTAAAACATGATCATGACATATAAATGATAGAAATAAATATGATGTCATGGCATGTTATATGGCAAACAAAGCATGACATATAAAATGTATAGGTATAATAATACCTAAATTTTAATATTAATTTCCATTTGATATAATTAAGTATATTTTGCCATAATATTACTTTTCTCCCTAGTGTGCTAAAAACCCAAAATGGCACACTATGACCTCTAAACCTAAAATGTGTCAATTTGATCATTTTATCAAACTTCTCAAATAATATTAACACATCCTAAAATCTTTTAGGATTAAAGCTCCAATGTATTTCCAAGGTAACCATAACCTTGAAAATAACTTAAAGTGCCACCTTTATCATGGTTGAGTTAACTACCCACCCAATCAAGATTGGCAGACCCTAAACCCATCTAGTGTGAATCAATCATGCTCTTAGGAACCCAAAACCTATTTGAGCTCCTAGGGTTAATTAGGTATTCCTTAGGGATAACCTCCCAAGATACCTTCCTAATGACCCTCCTAGGCTTGGTAGCCTTGGTCATTTTGATCTTACCTAGGTTGACTCTAGGGGTAACTCTCCTTGCAAACTTCTTAGTGGCCACCCTAGGTTTCCTAGAAACCCTAGCCACTAGGCACAAACCTTGGTTACTCTTAGGGATAATTTCCCTAGTAACCATGGTCTTCCTGTTTGATCGAAGCGGATCGCTAGAGGGGGGGGGGGGTGAATAGCGATAAAACCTTTTTCTTTTCTTTTCGTTCGTTAAAACTCGAGAGATAATTAATTGCAGCGAAAATGTAAATGTAAAGTAAAAAGAGACAAAGGAGTTTTACTTGGTTCATAGCCTTCGGCTACTACTCCAAGGCCCTAGGGGTCCTCGACCACGTACGAAGGGCAAAAGCACTAAAGAACTCCTCCCCTTTAGAGGTAGGAGTTTAATCGATACAAGTAAAGCACAAAGCTTGAGGTAGAGGGGCACTCCCCCTCTCCTCGTTACGATAAAAGCTCCAAAAATGAAAGTACTAAACTGAAATAAAACTCTAACCGACATAATAAAATGAAAACAAATAAACCTAGACGTCGGAGAAGAAGCACTTCGTTGTCGGAGAAGTTGTAGCTTTGCGGAGGCTTTTGGAGGCTTAGAATTGATTGAAGAAACCCTAGGTTAGGACCTCCTTTTATAGCCTTTAAGCCCCTCATCGAATGGGTCTTCAACCAATAGGAATTGGGCACAAAACTCCTTGAAAAATGGTGATAAAGCTTGACTCCTCGAGGCTGATTTTTGACCATCGGTTGAACTGATTTCTTGGCGGTTGAGCGATGGCTCAGTTGAACGATCCTTGGCAGTTGAACTGATGGCTTAGCAGTTGAACTGATTTTTGGCCGGTTGAACTGATTTTTAGACTTTTCGACTGTAATAAAGAGTTAGCTCGAAATATAAGTGAATTCGACGGCCACTTGCCATCCGATCTCAACATAGACCTTCCATGGGAAGTCTTGGTCGGATCGTCGCCTAAGGATGTCCCCATATGGAGGACTCGACCTTACTTACGCTCACTCACACGAGCTTACCTCAACATTTACCTTTGAAACCTTGCTTTTGGTCTCCACTTGATTCCTTCGGCTCCCTCCGAAGTCCTCCCGGTGTCTCCCGACCACCGCGGCTTCCTCTGGGTGTCGCTAGACTTTAGCTCCAGCTATAGCAATCTTCTGCACACTCGATTCAGCTCGTGAGATAACGACATGAGCTTAACTTTGTATCGTTTGCTATAATCAAAACTCAGGTTCGACTTAGGTGCCTACTGCACCAACAATCTCCCCCTTTTTGATTTATGGCAAACCCACATACAAAGTTAAGTAAATAGCAAGCATGAAGAATAATGTGCATTAGAAACAAGAAATAAAGAAGATTAAGTTGGAGTAGTAAGGATTTTCTTCAAGTACTCCCCCTTGAGGAAACCTCCCCCTTGACCGAGGGTGAGTCTTGAAGAAAGACCTTAATCGTCCCGTTTGAGGGTTTCTTTAAGTAATTAACATTACTTAAAGTTGGTCTTAGTAAAACATTTAAGTTAAGAGTTCTTCTTAACTTGGCCCTTTTGTTGGTGCAATCGGCCCAGGTTGACTCGAGTTTGACTCGAGCAGTACCTTGATGATAGACAAAACTCATGACATGGGATTGTCATGGGAAAGTCCAACATGGGGTTGGCAAGGAAAATCCAAGCATGGAGCTTGGTGTGGAAGTCCAAGGGGGAAGCCTTGGCATGGGATAGTCCAAAGCATTGCGAAGCCGTGCGCTTGGTGCTTGGCATGGGAAATCCAAAGCATTGCGAAGTCGTGCGCTTGGTGCATTTGGGAAGTCTTGAGGACTTGGTAAGTTCACTAGGCTCGGGGTCCTTGAGTTGGTGAAGGATGGCATTGCGAAGCCGTGCGCTTGGTGCATCCAAGGGACCGCCGGACAGGGAGCGAATGGAGTGAGACCAAAGGGAAGCATACTTCTAGGGCATGAGACGCGAAGGATGGCGTTGCGAAGCCGTGCGCTTGGCGCATCCGAGGGACGTAGGCCGAGGGAAGAGAGCTTCGGTGGGGAACTCCATGAGGGATAAGGTGGACTTGGCCAAGTGGCTAAGACTGAGTGTCGGAGGCTCAAACATCGTTATGTTTGAGGTTTTAGCCGACATCAGTCGACTGGCATAGGTGCCAGTCGACTGATCTAGGTCGTATGGGTTCGACCAGTGTTCGATTGAACCAAGTGGTGATCGAGCCGACCGGCCGAGGAGGGCAATGATCGATCAGATCACCGAGGGATGGCAGTCGACTGATGACACTGTGCACGGGCACAGAATGGAGTCGAGCTCGCCAGCACTCGACTGATGGATGATCAGTCGACTGATGGGTGCCATCAGTCGACTGATGTGTGATCCGTTGGAACTTAACCAACGTGGATCTGGCCGTTGTGAGACAACGGCTACGGGACCAGTCGACTGATGGTCACGATCAGTCGACTGATGGGCGCAAAAATAGCTTGATGCAGGTTATAAATGGAGCTCGAGTTGGAGGATTTCGCCAAGGCTTTTGGGGTGACTTTGGAGGGGAATTGCTGTTGCATTCCAGACCTTCAAGAGCAAGCAAAAGCAAGCAACAAGAAAGCGATCAAAGCAATTGTGTAAAAGTTCTCTTTTGTATTGTTTTTGTATTTCTTGTTGTATTTCATATTACTTGTTGTAATAACTTGTGAGAGGTTTCTCCACCTCCGACGTGTAGTCGAGAAGAAGTTTAGTTAGTGCCGTGCGCATAACTAGAGCTCGAGGAGCTCACCCGTGGAGTAGGAACCATTTGGTTCCGAACCACGTATATGCTTGTGTTGTGTGATTGTGTATTGTTGTTATTATTTCTATTGTTATTCCTGCGTATATTAACAACAATTGTAGACAAGCACACACACAAGAATGAGCGATCGACATCCAGCGATGAGGCTATTCACCCCTCTGGCAGCCAATCGATCCCCCAACAAGTGGTATCAGAGCCGAGGTCGCTCTTCAAGGACTAACCGCCGCGAGAGCACTACAAGATGGCCGACTTCATCCATCCACCGAAATTCGATGGAGAATTTTCTCGGTGGAGGAAACGGATGGAGGTATACCTAGAAACCGATTTTGATTTTATGATTATTATAGAAAACGGTTTTGAAATGCCTAGGGACAAGTACAACAATCCAATTGAGAAGTCAAAATGGACCCAAGACCAAATCAAAGACTTCAAGACAAATCTCAAGGTAATCAAGTTGATTAGTGATTTGTTACCTAACACTATTTGGTCTAGATTGGGTGATTATAGGGATGCAAGGGAATTATGGAATAAGGTAATGAAATTCCAAGAAAATTCCCAATCGGCACAAGAAGAGGAGAATGCCGAAGAAGAACCCACAACATTTGAAGATGTTGATGACTTGGTGGAGACCTCCACCTCTAGCATTGAGGGGGAGGAGAGGCAATCTTCCATCTCGGAGCAAGAACAAGAAGCATCCACATCCGGGAGAAGTGAAGATCGGGAAGAGGCCTCCACCACCTCCCTAGGTAACTCAAGTGTTATTATTTTAAATAAAAATCACATAATATGCTTTGAGTGTAGGGAGAAAGGGCATTATAAGAGAAAATGCCCTAAATTGGCTAAGAAGAAGGCATCGACACCAAAAGTCAACCCAAAGTCAAACGATGCCGGTGTTCCCAAAATCAAGAGCAAAGAGCACATTGTGTGCTTCAAATGCAATCAAAAGGGACACTACCGAAGCCAATGCCCTAGGGGGAGGAAGAAAGGGCAAGAAGGTGTAACTCATGTAGGGGGAGCTCCTAAAGCTAACCCTAAGGTACATTTAGTTAATGCACCTTTAATTCCTAAAGTCAAAAAGCATGCTAAAAATTATTTTAGTTCTCTTGCTATTATCAATGAAAAGCATGCTAAGAGAAACAATAAGGTTTATTGCTTAGGTGCCAAGCATGTTCATATAACTAAGGACAAACCTAGGACTCAAAACACTAGATCTATTTTACCTAGGGAGTCAATTAGGAGAATTGAAGAAAACTTGGGTGTTAATCCCAATAAATCTAGGCATATGCCTAAAAAGAAAAAAATTTCCCAAAAGATAAATGAAAATTCAAAATTGGGAAAATTAGAGTTAGAAAACCAAGCTTTGAGGTCAAGGCTAGAGAAATTGGAGAAGACCCTAGCAATAATATCAAATTCGGTTAAGGGGTCTAATGCACAAAAGTCAAGACCTAGGAAACAAGAAACATCTAAGGGCAAGAAGGGTTTGGGTCACAAACCTATGTCCTACCATAATGTTCCATTTAATTATGGAACCACATCTAGATCTAGGAAAATCAAGGCTAATAGGGAAGTCATCCCTAAGTCTAGCCATGATATGTGTTTAGTGGCTAACACCTCAAAGAAATCAAATGTAGCCACTAAGAAGGTCAATGGAGGAGTCACCTCTAGAGTTGACCTAGGAAAGACCCAAAAGACTATGACTTCAAAGCCTAAAAGGGTCATTAGGAAGGTATCTAGGGAAGTTATCCCTAGAGAATACCTTGTTAACCCAAGGAGCTCCAATAGATATTGGGTTCCTAAAAGCGTGATCGATTCACGCTAAATGGGTTAGTGTGTGCCAACCCTAAGTGGATGGGTGGTTAACCTAGCCATTGTGAGTTGACACATTAGGGTTTGCCAATATGGTTTGAGAAGTTAAAAATGATTTATATTGGCACAATTAGGTCATAGAGGTCGTGGTGTGCTATTTTGGGTTTTTGGCACACTAAGGAAATAATGGCATTAAGGCAAACTGAATTTAATCCCTAGAAATGGCAAATTGATTTTAACACTTAGGTATTTTATACCTTAGTATATTTTTCTTGCCATGCTTTATTTGCCTTGCCATGTCATGACATCATTTTCATTTTCATCTATAAAAATGTCATGATCATGTTTAGATTTATGTTTAGTTGTCATGTATGCTTAAGTTTCATTCACATGCCATGACATCATGATATTGGCATATGTTTTTATCTATATCATATCTATGCCATAATCATATCATGCATGAATTAAAATGGAGTTAAGGACTATGGCATAATTTGAAAGGAATCAAATAATGTTGCCTAGAAATATGCATGAAAACATAAACAAAACAAAACCCACATCTCACAAAAATTTGACTTGTATGTGTTTTACACATCTAGATATTGGTGAGATGTTTAGGAAAAAGAAAATAAAGGTTTGAAAAACATTTTGAAAACATTTTGAAAAACCTTGGTGAAGCCTATCTTTTGATAGCTATCACCATTGAATGGGATGATACAAAGATGACTCTTTATTGAAGCTTTTCTTAAATTTTGAACTTTGTATCAATCTCCTAATTTAATGGGTAAAATAAATTTTCAATATTTTTCACCTATAGTGTTTAGGATAAGTATTATACGTATGCATTTTCAAGATTTTTAAAATTACGTATATTTACTTATGGATTTCAAAAATTCAATTTTCTGAAACTGAAAACTGCAGAATATAGTTATCGATGATCACTGTAATGGCAATGATCGATGGTAAGTCCAATCGATCCGGTATAGTCATGGTTAGGCCCATGTTCAGCTGTGTTTTGGTCCCCTAACCACTCCTAACCCTAGGATATGTCTGGGAGAGCATTAGAGAGGGTGGAAATCCATTGGATATGGATTAGGAGTTGGGTTGAGGGTGAGTATCAATTTTAAGGTGGATGAGATTTCATTGTTGAACTTTGCCTTAATTTTGATTTGGTTAATGTTCCTATTGGCTTAGGGACTCTCCAAGGACATTGTTGGTGCAATGGTCAAGGGGGAGCAAGCCTCTAGGGGGAGGTATCCATCTTGGGAAGATGGATGTGTATTTTCTCATGGGAGGAAAATTGGGTTGTCTCTCTTTAAGTGATATGGGATCACTAGAAAGATGTAGGCATGTGTTCCTCCAAGGGAGAGATTGTAAGATCTCATTGGGATATGAGACATTCATACCCTTGGGGAGGACCTTTTTGATGTAATGTCAAAAAGGGGGAGAAGTTACCAAGTTACCAATTAGGGTTCGTTGGAATTCTCATTGGGATATGAGAATTGCCAATATGGGAGAATTGGTAGACTTGAGATGGTAGTTTTGTCAATCATCAAAAAGGGAGAGATTGTTGGTGCAATCGGCCCAGGTTGACTCGAGTTTGACTCGAGCAGTACCTTGATGATATTTTGATGATAGAAAAAACTCATGACATGGGATTGTCATGGGAAAGTCCAACATGGGGTTGGCATGGAAAATCCAAGCATGGAGCTTGGTGTGGAAGTCCAAGGGGGAAGCCTTGGCATGGAAAAGTCCAAAGCATTGCGAAGCCATGCGCTTGGTGCTTGGCATGGGAAATCCAAAGCATTGCGAAGCCGTGCGCTTGGTGCTTGGTGAGAAATGCATTGCGAAGCTGTGCGCTTGGTGCATTTGGGAAGTCTTGAGGACTTGGTAAGTTCACTAGGCTCGGGGTCCTTGAGTCGGTGAAGGATGGCATTGCGAAGCCGTGCGCTTGGTGCATCCGAGGGACCGCCGGACAGGGAGAAAATGGAGTGAGACCAAAGGGAAGCATACTTCTAGGGCATGAGACGCGAAGGATGGCGTTGCGAAGTCGTGCGCTTGGCGCATCCGAGGGACGTAGGCCGAGGGAAGAGAGCTTCGGTGGGAAACTCCATGAGGGATAAGGTGGACTTGGCCAAGTGGCTAAGACTGAGTGTCGGAGGCTCAAACATCGTTATGTTTGAGGTTTTAGCCGACATCAGTCGACTGGCATAGGTGCCAGTCGACTGATCTAGGTCGTATGGGTTCGACCAGTGTTCGACTGAACCAAGTCTGGCTGATCGATCATTAGGAGGGCGATCGTTGGGAGAATCGATCGTCGAGGATGGCGATCGTGATGACCGTGCATGGGCAGCGAGAATGGAGTCGAGCTTCGCAGACTCGATCGATGGATGATCACCGATCGATGGGTGCCATCACCGATCGATGTGTGATCCGCTGGAACTTAACCAACATGGATCCGCCGCTGTGAGACAATAGGGACCGCCGATCGATGGTCACGATCACGATCCGATGGGCGCAAAAACAGCTTGATGCAGGTTATAAATGGAGCTCGTGTTGGAGGATTTTGCCAAGTCTTTTGGGGTGACTTTGGAGGGGAATTGCTGTTGCATTCCAGACCTTCAAGAGCAAGCAAAAGCAAGCAACAAGAAAGTGATCAAAGCAATTGTGTAAAAGTTCTCTTTTGTATTGTTTTTGTATTTCTTGTTGTATTTCATATTACTTGTTGTAATAACTTGTGAGAGGTTTCTCCACCTCCGACGTGTAGTCGAGAAGGAGTTTAGTTAGTGCCGTGCGCATAACTAGAGCTCGAGGAGCTCACCCGTGGAGTAGGAACCATTTGGTTCCGAACCACGTATATGCTTGTGTATTGATTGTGCTTGTGTTGTTATTTCTATTGTTTTTCCGCTGCGTATGTTAACGACAATTGTAGACAAGCACACGAGAACGAACGAAATACGACATCAAACGAACGAGGGCTATTCACCCCCTCTAGTCGGCCAATCGATCCCCCAACACCTTTCTCCCCCTTAAGTAAAACATTAAGGGCATAATAAAAAAATAAGTAAAACGTTGATGCCACAAATAAGTTTAAGTTAAGAATTCTCTTAACTTGGCCTTTAATAAGTTTTCAAAACTTAAAGTTAACTTTTGGTTTAAATATAAAGTAAGAGTTAAGTTATCAAAAAAAATTTTGACCCCTTAACTTTGGCCTTTTTCTCCCCCTTTTGCCATATATCGAAAAGAGTGAGTGTGTGTGTGGAAAACAAAAATAAGTGTTAAATTTAAAGTCCAAGCATGTTCCACATTATTTTAAAAATAATATACTGAAAATAACTTCATCTATAAGATGTTCGACTCATATTTGGCTTGATTGATATGAAAGATCAACCAGTTCTGGTCAGAGTCGGTTAGTATGTATGATTATACTCCGTGGTTCATAGCGATGCACTAGCTCTACATCTGGAACCAGGAGTAAGGTCCTAACATCTCACGCCCATCTACGTGGCTAAGTACACAAACACATTAGTCCTATGTGTTGTGAGATGTATTAGCTCCTTAAATATATAGGTGCATGATATCTAAGGTATGTCCTATGCTAGTTCCATAAAAATGAAAATTTAAGAAATAGTAGTAAGAAAATATAATTTGCAAGTTCCTATTCTACTACGCACATGCCCAATTTTCATCTTAATAGACTAAATTCGGCTTCGGGTAGGGGTTTAGTAAATAGGTTTGCTAAGTTAGACTTTGATTCGATGTATTCGAGTTGTATGGCTCTGTTGGCCACATGTTCTCGAATGAAATGGTGTTTGACCTCTATATGTTTGGTCCTAGAGTGACATATCGAATTCTTTGTAAAATTAATTGAACTAATGTTATCTACGTGAAGTTTAGTATTCATAAAGTCTAACTTAAAGTCGCAGAGAGTGTGCTTCATCCAAAGAAGCTGCGCGACACACTCACCCATCGCGATGTATTCGACTTCGGTGGTAGATAAAGAAACACAGTGTTGCTTCATACTGCACCAACTCACTAGACTCGAGCCGAGAAGTTGACAACAACCACTCATACTCTTTCTATTGAGCTTACTACTGGCATAGTCCGAATCGGAGTAGCCGGTTAGTTCGAACTCGGTAGATCTAGGATACCAAATACCGACATTAAGTGTACCCTTTAGATATCTAAGGATACGCTTGACTAGAGTTAGGTGAGACTCCTTGGCACAGGTTTGAAACCTTGCGCACATACTTACTGCAAATAAGATATCAGGTCGGCTTGCAGTTAAGTAAAGGAGACTCCCTATTATGCTCCTATAGTATTTTAAATCAATTGAATTTCTGATTACATCTTCTTCTATATTCACATTAGTTTCCATTGGGGTATTAATAATTTTAGCGTCTTGCATTCCAAAGCGTTTAATTAATTCCCTAGTATATTTGCGTTGATGTAGGTATATTCCATCTTTAGTTTGTTTAATTTGTAGACCTAAAAAGAAACTTAACTCACCTACTAAATTCATTTCAAATTTACTTTCCATAAGTGAAATGAACTCATTTAGTAGGATTGAGTTGGTGGTTCCGAAAATAATATCATCTACGTAGATTTGGGCTATGAATATGTCTTTACCTAAGGTTTTTACGAAAAGGGTTGGGTCAACTACACCTTGGTTAAAGCCTTTGGACTTAAGATAAATCGAAAGTCTCTCGTACTAAGCTCGAGGAGCTTGTTTAAGTCCATAAAGAGCTTTCTTTAACCTAAGGACATTATCGGGTTTGTCTAAACTTTCGAAACTGGGGGGTTGACTAACATAAACTTCTTCTTTAATGTATCCATTTAAGAATGCATATTTCACATCCATTTGAAACAACTTAAATCCTCGATGTGCTGCATATGCTAATAGCATTCGAATGGACTCTAATCTAGCTACTGAGGCATAGGTCTCGTCGTAATCTAAACCTTCGACTTGACTAAACCCTTTAGCAACTAGTCTAGCTTTATTTCTAACTACTTCACCTCTATCATCAATTTTATTTCTAAACACCCACCTTGTTCCAATGATTGTTTTATCTTTAGGTGGTGGTACTAATTCCCATACTTCGTTTCTAGTGAATTGAGCCAACTCTTCTTGCATTGCAATAATCCAATAGAGATCAAGAAGAGCTTGGTCAATAGTTTTGGGTTCAATTTTAGAAATCAAAGATATTTGACTAAGGTTTCTGTATGAGACTCTAGTTAGAACTCCTAGACTTAGATCACCTATCACTTGGTCGATAGGATGATTCGTTTGAGTCCTAGTTGGATTTGGGTTTGAGTGTACAACTTGATTTATAGGATGACTCGTTTGAGTTCTAGTTTGGTTGGAGTCATCTATCACTTGGTCGATAGAGTGACTTGGTTGACTTAGGTTAGGATTAACACTAGACCTGATCTCCGGATCAGAGTTAGGTCTAGTATGAATCGGCTCGCTAATTGGGGTTGCCGGGGGTTTTGTAGGTTCGTGTCCTTCATCAAAAACTACATTGATAGTCTCCTCGACTCTAAGGGTGTCGTGGTTATATACTCTATAAGCTCTACTTGTAGTCGAGTATCCTAGAAAGATTTCGGTCGTGGTTTTAGATGTAAATTTCCCTAGGTAATCCTTAGTGTTTAGGATATGTACCTTACACCCAAATACCCTAAAGTACTTGATGTTAGGTATTTTATCGTGATAAATCTCGTATGAGGTCTTAAGGTGCCTCTTTACCATAAGGATTCTATTTTGGACAAAGCATGCCGTACTCACGGCTTCCACCCAAAACCTATCGGGTAGGTTATACTCATTTAACATTGTCCTAGCGGCTTCTTGTAGGGTTCTATTTTTGCATTCTACTAGGCCATTTTGTTGTGGAGTTCTAGGGCAAGAGAACTCGTGGTGGTATCCATTTAGGTTACAGAATTCTGTAAACCTATGGTTTTCGTATTCACCACCATGATCAGTCCTAAGTCTTTTGATTTTAATGCTTTGTTGATTTTCTATTAACTTAAATAGATTTATTATTTGATCTAGGGTATCATTTTTGTGTTTGATGAACCTAACCCAAGTAAATCTAGAATAGTCATCAATTATGACTAAGCAGAATTTACTTCCGTTAAGTGACTTAGCTGCGTGTGAATCAAATAGATCCATGTGTAGGAGCTCAAGCACACTTTTGGTTCGTTCTTGACTAGTTAGTTGATGTTGTGTCTTAGATTGTTTACCTTGTTGACAAGCATTACATATTTTATTATCTAAGTTGTTGAGGTTAGGCAAACCTCTGACTAAATCACTCTGACTCATCTTCTGGATGAGTCTTGGGTGTGAGTGACCGAGTCGTCGGTGCCACAACCACGATTCCTCTTGCCGTATCATAAGACACTTAGTTGAGGAGTTAGTTAAGTTGATAGTGTAAATGTTGTTATTTCTAGTCCCTTTAAGAATTGTTTTAGAGGTTTCGTTTGTATTAATTACGCATTCATTTTCTAGAAATATGACCTTATAGTTATTATCACACAATTGGCTTACACTAAGTAAATTATATTGAAAATTTTCTACTAATAAAACATTTTGAATAACAAAATTTGAATTGAGCTCAATATCACCTGATTCGATGATTTTGAGCTTGTCGTTATTTCCGAAGGCTACCGATCCTTGTCGTTTGAATTGAAGCTTCGAAAACTTGAGTTGATCCCCGGTCATGTGTCGGGAGCAACCACTGTCCAACATCCATTGATCCTACACACAAGGTAGTTGGATCGGATATTGGATTTATTAAAAATTGGTTGAAGATTATTAACCTAAATCATCTCACCCATGTCTATATGATCAAACATGTTAATCCTATATGTTCTTGTGAGATGACTTCCAATTTTTTAGTTGAATTAAGTTTAATGACTTAAACACTTGTCAACCTTGCGTTAGATTCGGATTTGACCTTAGGCTCATCAAGTCACCTTTTCAAGATCATGGCTTCCAGGTCGTGGCGAGGCACAGAGGCCTTCTTTGATCGAAACAATGACCACTTCCTTAGACAAAGCCATTTTCAAGAAAATAGAGACTTGACTCACCTAAGACCACTTCCTGGTCTAACTAGTCTAGGATACGATGAGGTAGCTTCAGCTAGTTCCGCTTGGTCAAGTGCACCGAACTAGATACGCCTTATCTAGCCCGAATACACAAGACTCCGCTTTCCTAGCGTACTATCATCTCGCTGCATCCTGGTATTAGGTTATCAAGTATTGACGAGTTATAGTCCTATCTAACCATTCTAAAAAGAAAAAAAAAACTAAGCATGCAATTTCTAAGTTAAAACACAAACAAATTTCGTACTAGCTCCCCCTGGACCGTTGAATCGATTCGGTCTCTCCAAATAGTGGATTTGGTCCTTGGGAACCCAGTACTGGTTTGATCCTAAGTTTGAAATTAAGGTGGTCTTAGGGACCCATGCTTGGACACGTTTTTTATGTCTACTTACGATTGACATATACGACTTATTGGTCGTGTTTGAGCTAAACCCTAGCCCGGCCTTGTTGTACATGGCCCTTTGAGATCCAAGTAGGAGGTCAAGTCCTTTGGATCCCAAAGTAAACCTTTCCAACGTATTCCTAAGATCTTCGACTTGACTTTTCAAGAGTGAGTTCTCAACTTCGAGTTTTTCAACCCGAGTTGAGTCCTTCTCTTGAACTCGAGTAGTCGAAGAGGTTAGGGAGACCTCGTGTTTGAGGAGTTTAACTTCCTCAACCAGGGTCTCGACCTTGGATTCAGACTTAGCTAACTTTCTATTTAAAAACTTAATTGCACTATAAAGTGTGGTAATAAGAGAGCGACTTACCTTGAGTTTATCTTTTGAACCGGATGCGTATCTGTGGCTTGTCTTGAATAGTGCTTCACAGTTCGACTCATCTTCGGTTTCCGATTCAAGTTCCGGTTTCAACTCCATCTCTGATTCCACCGGTTTAGCCATAAGGACTCGATCGTTGTCTTCTTCCTCGGAAGCTTCTTCCCAAGTAGCGTTGAGTGCCTTTTTGTATTTTGGTGCCTTGCTCGTGAGTTTTGGGCATTCGGACTTAATGTGTCCAAACCTGTTGCATTCATAACATCTTATGTTTAAACTTTTAGGCTTACCTTCGTTGGGTCAAGTGACAGCTCGTTTTCAGCCCTTGACTATCCTCCGAACTAGGTTGACTAGTTCGGCTTCCATTTCCGAGTCGACCTCCGAATCCGACTCATCCTCTTCTTCCTTCGGAGGTGGCTTGCTAGCGGTTTTCTTCTTTGAACCTGCAAATAAAGCTATACCTTTCTCGGGTTCCGAATTAGACTGCTCATGAAATTCAAAATCAGAAAAAAGTTCATCTAATCTAAGTTTAGAAAGATCCTTGGAGACCTTGTAGGCATCGACCATGGATGCCCACAAGGTAGTCCTTGGAAAGGAGTTTAGGACATACCTTATAAGATTGCGGTTTTCGACCTTTTGCCCAATTGCGTGTAGGTTGTTGACTATGTCCTGGACTTGGGCGTGAAGTTGCGTCGCGGACTCGTGTTTCT
The DNA here is from genome assembly GCA_025175895.1 of Wurfbainia villosa. Taxonomy (NCBI): domain Eukaryota; kingdom Viridiplantae; phylum Streptophyta; class Magnoliopsida; order Zingiberales; family Zingiberaceae; genus Wurfbainia; species Wurfbainia villosa. Next base: position 82,511,751 of record CM045989.1, on the reverse strand, counting down.
GCATTTTTAGGTTATATAGTTTATTGAATAGAAGATCATGCTTACATACCTTGGCTTCATCGGTCCCTTCGTGTAGCTCCACTAGTTTTGTCCAAAGGTCCTTTGCGCTTATGAAGGGGCCGACGCGATTTAGCTCTTCCTTGGATAAGCCGCATTGGAGGATTTGTGTTGCCTTGGCATTAGCTTCGACTTGTCGTTTTGTCGCAATGGTCCATTAATCATAATCCAAGGAGTCACCCACTTCATTAGTCGGAAGTGTGAAACCCGTTTGGATTATGATCCACATCTCGATTTGGGTTTTGAGAAAGCATTCCATCCGACCCTTCCAATAACGGAAGTCATCTCCGTTGTAAAACGGAGGTCGGACGGTGCTAAAACCCTCGAGATGGGCCATTAGAACAAAAGACACAAGGAGACGAAGACGAAGAAACTAGCAACGACAAAAACACAAAAAAAAGTACCAAGACTCGCGTCTTGGATTAGTAGTGCGGGAGAAAAAATAACAAAGCGAAATAAATCTGAAATAAACAGAATTAAAAAGAAAAAAAATCTGTAAAATGGCTAGATTGGTGGTTTCACCAAATCTTAGCAACCCCCGGCTCTGATACCAATTGTTGGATCGAAGCGGATCGCTAGAGGGGGGGTGAATAGCGATAAAACCTTTTTCTTTTCTTTTCGTTCGTTAAAACTCGAGAGATAATTAATTGCAGCGGAAATGTAAATGTAAAGTAAAAAGAGACAAAGGAGTTTTACTTGGTTCGTAGCCTTCGGCTACTACTCCAAGGCCCTAGCGGTCCTCGACCACGTACGGAGGGCAAAAACACTAAAGAACTCCTCCCCTTTAGAGGTAGGAGTTTAATCGATACAAGTAAAGCACAAAGCTTGAGGTAGAGGGACACTCCCCCTCTCCTCGTTACGATAAAAGCTCCAAAAATGAAAGTACTAAACTGAAATAAAACTCTAACCGACGTAATAAAATGAAAACAAATAAACCTAGACGTCGGAGAAGAAGCACTTCGTTGTCGGAGAAGTTGTAGCTTTGCGGAGGCTTTTGGAGGCTTAGAATTGATTGAAGAAACCCTAGGTTAGGACCTCCTTTTATAGCCTTTAAGCCCCTCATCGAATGGGTCTTCAACCAATAGGAATTGGGCACAAAACTCCTTGAAAAATGGTGATAAAGCTTGACTCCTCGAGGCTGATTTTGACCAGCAGTTGAGCGATTTCTTGGCGATTAGGCGCGATGGCTCGATTGAAGCCCGATCCTTTGGTTGAGCTGATGGCTTAGCGATTGAACTTATTTTTGGCAGTTGAACTGATTTTTAGACTTTTCGACTGTAATAAAGAGTTAGCTCGAAATATAAGTGAATTCGACGGCCACTTGCCATCCGATCTCAACATAGACCTTCCATGGGAAGTCTTGGTCGGATCGTCGCCTAAGGATGTCCCCGTATGGAGAACTCGACCTTACTTACGCTCACTCACAAGAGCTTACCTCAACATTTACCTTTGAAGCCTTGCTTTCGGTCTCCACCTGATTCCTTCAGCTCCCTCCGAAGTCCTCCCGGTGTCGCCCGACCACCGCGGCTTCCTCCGGGTGTCGCTAGCCTTTAGCTCCAGCTATAGCAATCTTCTGCACACTCGATTCAGCTCGTGAGATAACGACATGAGCTTAACTTTGTATTGTTTGCTATAATCAAAACTCAGGTTCGACTTAGGTGCCTACTGCACCAACACTTCCTAGACCTAGTTTGTGTTCCATAATCAAATGGAACACTATCATAAGCCACCTTAGGCTTAGGTTTGTGACCCAAACCTTGCTTGCCCTTGGTTGACTTTTGTCTTTTAGGTCCTAGGTGTTGACTTTGAGATTTTGACCCTTGACTTTGACCATTAAACCCTTGAAATTGATTTTGTATCTTATTTAGGGTCTTTTCTAATTTCTCAAGCCTTGACCTCAAGGCTTGGTTTTCCTTTTCTAATTGCCCAATTTTTGAATTTTGATTTGGTATTTGGGCATTATCCTTTCTAGGCATATGCCTAGTCTATTTAGGGTTAAGACCTAGATGCTCTTGGACCTTTCTAATTATCTCTCTAGGTAGAGTTAGTCTTGAGTTATTTGACCTAGGTTTGTCCTTAGATAAATTTTTTTAGGGACATTAGTCCCAAATTTCTCCTTATTTTCAAAATGAAAATTCTTAGCTCCTAAACAAAAGTACTTGTTCCTATTAGCATGCCTTTTATAAATTGCAAGAGAATTAAAATTCCTAGCATGCTTTTGTCTATTAACTAAAGAAGGAGCATTATTAACATGATATACCTTAGGGTTTACCTTAGTGGCTCCCCCTACTTGTGATGCTCCATTTTGCCTCTTCTTTTCCCCCTTCGGGCATTGATTCCGATAATGTCCCGGTTGTCGGCATTTGAAGCAAATGACTTGCTCCTTGCTTTTAGTTGTTGGGGGGACCGGCATCCTTTGACTTTTGTTAACTTTTAGGTGTCGGAGGAGCTTTCTTTACTCTCTTTGGGCACTTGCTCTTGTAGTGCCCATCTTCCCTACACTCAAAACATATTATGTGATTTTTATTTGAACCTACATTGCTTTAGTTACCTAGGGTGGTGGTGGAAGGTGCCGGAATTGGATTTTGAGCTTCTTCATCTTGACCGGATGTTGAAGCTTCTTCTTAATGTTGCTCCGGTGATCTAATCTCCTCCCCCTCAATCCTTGAGGTGGAGGTTTCCTCCAATTCTACTTCCTCTTCCTCCTTGGATGTTGATGGTCTCTCAACCTCCAAGTCCTCACTTCCTTATGAGGATGATCACTTTTCCTCTTTGGTCCCTTCCTCTTGGACCGATGAAGGACTTTCTGTTGGATCGATCGGATCGCTAGAGGGGGGGGGGGGTGAATAGCGATAGAAATTTTTCTTTCGAATTCGTTGCAAGACAAATATATGCAGCGGAAAAATAAACAAAAATAAAAGACAATAGACACAAAGGTTTTACTTGGTTCGTAGCTGAAGGCTACTACTCCAAGGCCCTAGTGGTCCTTGACCACGTACGGAGGGCAATCTACTAAAAAACTCCATTTCGTTGGAGGTAAGAGTTAGACGGATACACAAAATGAAAAAAGCTCAAGGTAGAGGGACACTTCCCCTCTCCTTGATATGATTTAAAGCTTGAAAAGAAGAACAACTTATAAACTGAATTATAATTCAAACTTTTCGTTACCGACGACTTCAAAGGTTGGAGGTTGAAGCTCTAGTCGTCGTCTCGGCAGCGCTTCGTCGTAGGGATGTCGGAGAGTCAGAGCGTATCGGAAGCACTTGGAAGCTTTTTAATTGATTGCAAAACCCTAAGACAAGCCCTCCTTTTATAGCCTTTGAGCCCCTTTTCGAGAGGAACCCTAGCCAATCAAAATTGGGCACCAATCTCCTTGAAATGGGGTGATAAGCCTTGACTCCTCGAATCTGATCATTGACCATCAGTCGACTGATGGCCATCATCAGTCGACTGATGGCAGCATCAGTCGAGTGCTGACCTTTGGCAGTCGATTGTTTGACGGCAGTCGAGTCCTCCAAGCTGGCAGTTGACTGATGCTAGCTGTAGGGCAAAGTTAGCTCAAAGAAAACATTATTTCGACGACCTTCGACAGTCCAATCTCGACCTGGACCATTGATGGGATGTCTCTGGTCAGATCTACGCTTAAGATCATCCCCGTAAGGACGATACGACCTCACTTACGCTCGCACACACGAGCTTACCTCGATACTTACATGTTGCTTTTGCTTCCGGCCTTCCACTCGATTCCTTCGGCTCCCTCCGAAGTCACTCGAGTGTCGCCCGACCACCGCGGCTTCCTCCGGGTGTCGCTAGCCTTCAGCTCCAGCTATATCAATCTTCTGCACACTCGATTCAGCTCGTGAGATAACGATATGAGCTTAACTTTGTATCGTTTGCTATAATCAAAACCCAGGTTCGACTTAGGTGCCTACTGCACCAACAATCTCCCCCTTTTTGATTTATGGCAAACCCACATACAAAGTTAAGAAAGACAAATTAAGTGCATTAAGTAAACTGAGTAAGAGATATGCATGAATGTGCAGGAGTATATAAAAACTCTTTTTCAAGTGCTCCCCCTTGAGGAATCCTCCCCCTTGACCGAGGGTGAGTACTTGAGAAAGAGTTTTAACTCTCCCCCTTGATATTTGCTACTAAAAAAGAATTAAGTAACCGAAATCACTTAATATTGGCCATAGGGTTTAAAATAAATTCTAAGTTAAGAAATAAAAAAAAATGATTTCTTAACCTTGGCCTTTACTTTCATTTTGTTAACAAATTAACTAAGAGTTAAGTAAATTACTTTTTGTATTGTTAACGAAAACAAGTTAACTAAATGTGTTTAAGTTAAGAATTCCCTTAACTTGTTTTGTTAACTTAAAGTTAAGTAAGTAAGCCTTGGCCATAAAAAAATGATCCCTTAACTTTGGCCTTTTTCTCCCCCTTTTGCCATATATCAAAAAGAGTGAGGGTGTGTGTGGAAAAAAAAAGTTTTAATTTTAAAGTCCAAGCATGTTCCACATTATTTCGAAAATAATATACTGAAAATAATTTCATCTATAAAATGTTCGACTCATATTTGGCTTGATTGATATGAAAGATCAACCAGTCCTGGTCAGAGTCGGTTAGTATGTATGATTATATTCTGTGGTTCATAGCGATGCACTAGCTCTACATCTGGATCCAGAAGTAAGGTCCTAACATCTCACGCTCATCTACGTGGCTAAGTACACAAACACATTAGTCCTATGTATTGTGAGATGTATTGGTTCCTTAAATCTATAGGTGCATGATATCTAAGGTATGTCCTATACTAGTTCCATAGAAATGAAATTAAAGAAATAGTAGTAAGAACATATAATTTGCAAGTACCTATTCTATTACGCACATGCCCAATTTTCATCTTAATAGACTAAATTCGGCTTCGGGTAGGGGTTTAGTAAATAGGTCTACCAAGTTAGACTTCGATTCGACGTATTCGAGTTGTATGGCTCCGTTGGCCACATGTTCTCGAATGAAATGGTGTTTGACCTCTATATGTTTGAACATAGAGTGACATATCGGATTCTTTGTAAGATTAATTGAACTAATGTTATCTACGTGAAGTTTAGTATTCGTAAAGTCTAACTTAAAGTCGCGGAGAGTGTGCTTCATCCAAAGTCCGAATCGGATGTATTCGGCTTCGGTGGTAGATAAAGCAACACAGTGTTTCTTCCTACTGCACCAACTCACTAGACTCGAGCCGAGAAGTTGACAAAAACCACTCGTACTCTTTCTATCGAGCTTACTACCGGCATAGTCCGAATCGGAGTAGCCGGTTAGTTCGAACTCGGTAGATCTAGGATACCAAATACCGACATTAAGTGTACTCTTAAGATATCTAAGGATACACTTAACTAGGGTTAGGTGAGACTCCTTAGCACAGGTTTGAAACCTGGCGCACATACTTACTGCGAATAGAATGTCGGGTCGACTCGCAGTTAAGTATAGGAGACTTCCTATTGCGCTCCTATAGTACTTTAAGTCAATGGACTTACTTTCTAGGTCTTCTCCTATGTTAACATTAATCGCCATTGGGGTGTTTATTATCTTAGCGTCTTGCATTCCAAATCTTTTAATTAACTCCTTAGTGTATTTTTGTTGATATAGGTATATACCATCCTTAGTTTGTTTAATTTGTAGACCTAAAAAGAAACTTAACTCGCCTACCAAGTTCATTTCGAACTCACTTTCCATGAGTGAAACGAACTCGTTTAGTAAGGCTGAGTTAGAGGTTCCAAAAATTATATCGTCTACGTAAATTTGAGCTATGAATATTTCTTTACCTAAGGTTTTTACGAAGAGAGTTGGGTCAACTAAGCCTTGGTTAAACCCTTTTGACTTAAGATGGATTGAAAGTCTCTCGTACCAAGCTCGAGGAGCTTGTTTAAGTCCATAGAGAGCTTTCTTAAGTTTTAGAACATGGTCGGGTTTATCTAGATTTTCAAATCCGGGGGGTTGGCTAACATAAACTTCTTCTTTAATGTATCCATTTAGGAATGCCGACTTAACATCCATTTGAAACAGCTTAAATCCTCGATGTGCGGCATAAGCTAGCAACATTCGAATGGATTCGAGTCTAGCTATTGGGGCATAGGTTTCGTCGTAATCTAAGCCTTCGACTTGACTAAACCCTTTGGCGACTAACCTAGCCTTGTTTCTAACTACTTCACCTTTATCATCAAGCTTATTTCGAAACACCCACCTTGTTCCAATTATCGTTTTGTCTTTAGGTGGTGGTACTAGTTCCCACACTTCATTCCTAGTGAATTGAGCTAGCTCTTCTTGCATTGCAATAATCCAATCGGGATCAAGAAGAGCTTGTTCAATTGATTTGGGTTCTATCTTTGAAATTAAGGAAATTTGACTAAGGTTCCTATAGGATGCTCTAGTTCGAACTCCTAGATTAGGATCTCCTATCACTTGATCGATAGGGTGGTTAGTCTGAATCCTAGATTGGGTTGGGTTTGTGTCACCTAATTCTTGATCAATTGAGTCACTTGGTTGAACACTAGTTTGACTCGGATCACTTGTCACTTGGTCGACAAGAGAAGTTGGTTGATGTGGATTAGACTAGATCTCAGGGTCGGAGACGAGTTTGGTATCAGTGGGCTCAACACTTGGGTTCATTAAGGGTTTTGTAGGTTCGGGTACTTCATCGAACACTACATTAATAGTCTCTTCGACTTTAAGGGTATCGTGGTTATATACCCTATAGGCCCTACTCGTGGTTGAGTATCCTAAGAAGATTCCGGTGGAGGTTTTGGATTCGAATTTCCCTAGGTGGTTCTTAGTGTTTAAGATATGTACTTTACATCCAAGTACCCTAAAGTACTTGATGTTGGGTACTTTATTGTGATAAATCTCGTACGAGGTCTTAAGGTGCCTCTTTACCATAAGGATCCTATTCTAGACATAGCAAGCCGTGCTAATGGCTTCTGCCCAAAACCTATCAGGTAGGTCATATTCGTTCAACATGGTCCTAGCGGCTTCTTGTAGAGTTCGGTTTTTTCGCTCCACTAGGCCATTTTGTTGAGGGGTCCTAGGGCAAGAGAATTCATGGTGATATCCGTTTAGGTTACAAAAGTCGGTGAACCTTTGATTTTCGAATTCACCACCATGATCGCTTCTAAGTCTTTTAACCTTAAGGTTTTTTTTATTCTCGATTAATTTGAATAGATTGATTAATTGATCTAGGGTATCATTTTTATGTTTGATGAACCTAACCCAGGTAAACCTGGAGTAGTCGTCAATTATGACTAAGCAATATTGACTTCTATTGAGTGACTTGGCTCCATGTGAATCGAATAGATCCATATGCAGGAGCTCAAGTACACTTGAGGTTCGTTCTTGGTTAGTTAACTTGTGTTGTGTCCTAGGTTGTTTTCCTTGTTGACAAGCATTACAGATTTTATTAACCAAATTGTTGAGGTTGGGTAAGCCTCTGACTAAACCACTCTGACTCATCTTGTGGACGAGTCTTGGGTGCGAGTGACCGAGTCGTCGGTGCCACAACCATGATTCCTCTTCCTGTGTCATAAGACATTTGGCTGAGGATTTGATTAAGTTAATTGTATAAATGTTATTTGTCCTAGTTCCTTTGAGTATTGTTTTAGCTGTTTTATTTGTTTTAATTACACATTCATTTTCTAAAAATATGACCTTATAGTTATTGTCACATAATTGGCTTACGCTAAGCAGGTTATATTCAAAATTTTCTACAAGTAATACATTTTTAATAACAAAATTCGAGTTAAGCTCGATATCACCTGATCCGATGATTTTGAGCTTGCCGTTATTCCCAAAGGCTACCGATCCTTGTTGTTTGAATCGAAGCTTTGTGAATTTGAGTTGATCCCCGGTCATGTGTCGGGAGCAACCGCTGTCCAACATCCATTGATCCTACACACAAGGTGGTTGGATTGGATGTTAGATTTTTTTTTTAAAAAAAAAATTGGTTGTAAGTTGTTAAACCTAGGTCATCTCACCTGTGTCTATATGATCAAGCATGTTATACTTATGTGTTTTTTGTGAGATGATTTCCAATTAAGTTGATTAAGTGCATTTAGGTTCAAGTAATTTTATGTTAGATTTGGATTTGACCCTAGGCTTGTCAAGTTTACCTTTTCAAGATCATGGCTTCTAGGTGTCAGGCACAGGGGCCTTCTTTTATCGGATCATCGACCACTTCCTTAGACAAAGCCATTTTCAAGAAAATGATGACTTGACTCACCTAAGACTATTTCCTAGTCTAACTGGTTATTTTTGAAAAGAGGCTCCCCGAGGCTCAATATTTTCGAAGGATTTTAGTTGGTTATGTAGTGTTCTAAGTGAGTTCACAAAAACAAAACAAAAAAAATTCTAAGCATGCAATTTCTAAGTTAAAGCACAAACATGTTTTGTACTGGCTCCCCCTAGACCGTTGAATCGGTTCGGTCTATCCACATAGTAGATTTGGTCCTTAGGAACCCAGTACGGGTTGGATCCTAGAGTTGAAATAAAAAAGTTCTTAGGGACCCATGCTTGGACATGTTTCTTATGTCGACTTACAATCGACATATACGACCTATTAGTCATGTTTGAGTTAAACCCTAGTCCAGCCTTGTTGTACACGGCCCTTTGAGATCCAAGTAGGAGGTCAAGTCCTTTGGATCCCGAAGTGAACCTTTCCAACGTGTTCCTAAGATCTTCAACTTGACTTTTCAAGAGAGAGTTCTCAACTTCGAGCTTTTCAACTCGAGTTGAGTCCTTCTCTTGAACTCGACTAGTCGAAGAGGTTAGGGAGACCTCGTGTTTGAGGAGTTTAACCTCCTCAACAAGGGTCTCGACCTTGGACTCAGACTTAGCTAATTTCCTAGACAAAAACCTAACCGTATTATGTAAAGTATTAAATAAAGTTCGACTCACTTTAAGGGTATCTTTTGAACCGGATGCGTATCCATGGCTTGACTTGAAGGTAGCTTCGTAGTCCGAGTCATCCTCAGGTTCTGACTCAAGTTCAGGTTCGGTCTCCGTGTCTGACTCAATCGATTTCGCCATGAAGACGTGGTCTTCGTCTTCTTCGGATGACGCTTCTTCCCATGTCGCGTTGAGGGCCTTCTTGTACTTAGGTGCTTGGTGGTTGAGCTTGGGGCACTCGGACTTGATATGTCCAAACCTGTTACACTCATAACACCTAATATTAGAACTTTTAGGCTTACCTTGGTTGGGTCGAATCATGGTTCGCTTTCGTCCCTTGGCTATCCTTCGAGCTAGGTTCATTAGTTCGGCAGTAAACTCTGGGTCAACTTCTTCTTCGGACTCGTCTTCCTCCTCGGTTGGTGGTGGCTTGCTTGCGATTTTCTTCTTCTTTGAACCTGCAAACAAGGCTATACCCCTCTCGGGTTCCGAGTTGGACTGCTCATGTAATTCGAAATCAAAAAAGAGATCATCTAACCTAATTTTAGAAAGATCCTTGGAGACTTTGTAGGCGTCGACCATAGATGCCCACAAGGTAGTCCTTGGAAAAGAGTTTAGAACATACCTTATAAGGTCACGGTTTTCGACCTTTTGCCCGATTGCATGTAGGTTGTTGACTATGTCTTGGACACGGGCGTGGAGTTGCGTCGCGAACTCATGTTCCTGCATTTTTAGGTTATATAGTTTATTGAAAAGAAGATCACGCTTACATACCTTGGCTTCATCGGTCCCTTCGTGTAGCTCCACTAGTTTCGTCCAAAGATCTTTTGCGCTTATGAAGGGGCCGACGCAATTTAGCTCCTCCTTGGATAGGCCGCATTGGAGGATTTGTGTTGCCTTGGCGTCGGCTTCGACTTGTCATTTTGTCGCAATGGTCCATTGATCATAATCCAAGGAGTCACCCACTTCATTAGTCGGAAGTGTGAAACCCGTTTGGATTATGATCCACATATCAATTTGGGTTTTGAGAAAGCATTCCATCCGACCCTTCCAATAATGGAAGTCATCTCCGTTGTAAAACGGAGGTCGGACGGTGCTAAAACCCTCGAGATGGCCCATTAGAACAAAAGATACAAAGAGACAAAGACGAAGAAACTAGCAACGACAAAAACACAAAAACACGTATCAAGACTCGCGTCTTAGATTAGTAGTGCGGGAGAAAAACTTAACAAAGCGGAATAAAATAAAAAAACATAATTAAAAGAAAAAAAAATAAATCTGTACAAATGGCTAGATTAGTGGTTTCACCAAATCTTAGCAACCCCCGGCTCTGATACCAATTGTTGAATCGATCGGATCGCTAGAGGGGGGGGTGAATAGCGATAGAAAATTTTCTTTCGAATTCGTTTCAAGACAAATATACACAGCGGAAAAATAAACAAAAATAAAAGACAATAGACACAAAGGTTTTACTTGGTTCGTAGCCGAAGGCTACTACTCCAAGGCCCTAGTGGTCCTTGACCATGTACGGAGGGCAATCTACTAAAAAATCCTCCTCGTTGGAGGTAGGAGTTAGACGGATACACAAAATGAAAAAAGCTCAAGGTAGAGGGACACTTCCCCTCTCCTTGATATGATTTAAAGCTTGAAAAGAAGAACAACTTAAAAACTGAATTATAATTCTAACTTTTCGTTACCGACAACTTCAAAGGTTGGAGGTTGAAGCTCTAGTCGTCGTCTCGGCAATGCTTCGTCGTAGGGATGTTGGAGAGTCGGAGCGTATCGGAAGCACTTGGAAGCTTTTTAATTGATTGCAAAACCCTAAGACAAGCCCTCCTTTTATAACCTTTCGCCCCTTTTCCAGAGGAACCCTAGCCAATCAAAATTGAGCACCAATCTCCTTGAAATGGGGTGATAAGCCTTGACTCCTCGAATCTGATCATTGGCCATCAGTCGACTGATGGCCATCATCAGTCGACTGTTTGACGGCAGTCGAGTCCTCCAAGCTGGCAGTCGACTGATGCTAGCTTCAGGGCAAAGTTAGCTCAAAGAAAACATTATTTCGACGGCCTTCGACCGTCCGATCTTGACCTGGACCATCGATGGGATGTCTCTGGTCGGATCTACGCTTAAGATCATCCCCGTAAGAAGGATACGACTTCACTTACGCTCGCACACACGAGCTTACCTCGATACTTACGTGTTGCTTTTGCTTCCGGCCTTCCACTCGATTCCTTCGGCTTTCTCCAAAGTCACTCGAGTGTCGCCCGACCACCGCGGCTTCCTCCGGGTGTCGCTAACCTTCAGCTCCAGCTATATCAATCTTCTGCACACTCGATTCAGCTCGTGAGATAACGATATGAGCTTAACTTTGTATCGTTTGCTATAATAAAAACCCAGGTTCGACTTAGGTGCCTACTGCACCAACAATTTCATGGAGCTTGGCCACTTGGCTACATAGCTCCTTGGTATCTACATAATTACCTAACATGCACAAGATATTGTTAGGTATTAAATCAATTAAAAACCTCATTACCTTATCATTTTTCTCGAAAGCTTGGACTTGCTCTTCGGTCCATCTCTTTTTCTTTAGGAATCCACCTTTTGGTCCTCTTGGATAGTTAATCACTCCATTAAAATGGACCATTCTTCGAAGTCCCTCATCATTAGAAAGTCCTCAATTATCGCCTTCCATTGTCTAAACCCTTCTTGTCCATAGATGGAATAGGGAATTGGGGTGTTTATATTCCATCCCAATTGTTCTTCCAACTCCATCTTCACCCTCTAGCATGCTCCCTTTGTTATTAAACTTGAAGAGTGGCCTTGCTCTGATACCACTTGTAGGGGATCGATTGGAAGCTAGAGGGGGGGGGGGGGGTGAATAGCGTCGTGCTCGTTCGATGATGGAATTCTTTGTGTTTGTCTCTACAATTTTGTTAGCGCAGTGGAAATAGAAATAATACAATAACAAAACAAGACAAACACAATTCACAACACAAGATATAATGTGGTTCGGAACCGTATGGTTCCTACTCCACGGATCGAGCTCTAAAGAGCTCTAGTGATGCACACACACTCACTAATCACACATAACTCCTTTTCGACACAAGTTGGAGGTAGAGAAACCTCGTACAATAGATTACAACAATAATCTAAATGGATACAAGCAAATACAATAATGAAATACAATGCAAGTAAAGAAAACTACTTTACAATTGATTTTTGAATGCTTGATCACTTGGTTACTTGATATCAACTTGGAGACCCTGATTTGCAGTAGCAAATCGCCACAAAGCCCTAAAGAAACCATAGCTTTTTCCTCCATCACGAGCTCCTTTTATAGCTTCAACCTGTGTTGGAAAAAGTCAATCAGTCGACTGCTTGGGACCACCAGTCGACTGATGCCACTGTTGTAGTGAGACAACGACTAGATTCACGTTGAAAAAATACAACGGATCCATCATCAGTCGACTGATGGAGCCTTCACTCGACCAGTCGAGTCTCAACTCCATTCTGTGCCCTATTTCTCGAGCACAAGTCGACTGATCACAAGATCAGTCGACTGCTCGACCAATCAGTCGACTGCCCTCCTTTGGCAGTCGACTGTTAGGCCAAATCCCACAATCAAACCCTAGTTGACTTAGGCCAATCGACTGTCACATGGCACTAGTCGACTGACACACCTCAAACATGAGGTTTTAGCCCAAGTATGGTTCCCCCATACTTGTTAGACTACCCTTAGCCTAGACCTAAGCCTTCTAGCCACCTCCATCTGCCTCACGCCTCTCGGATCCCTCCAAGTCATCCATGACTTGTTCATCCATCACAGTAGCCTCCAGGTGCTTCCATCGATTATGTCATGCTAACGGTGTCTACACTGCCATGGCATATTGGACTTACGCCGCCAAGACTCCGCTTAGACTTTACGCCACCAACCATTGGACTTATGCTGCCAAGACTCACCCTTGGACTTTACGCCGCCAATATTCCCCTTGGACTTCTCAAATGCCAAGACTCAAGATTGGACTTTCCCTTGCCAGACCATGTTGGACTTTCCATGCCAAGACCCATGCTTGGACTTTACATTGCCAAGACCCATGCTTGGACTTTACCAAATGCAAAGTGTCCCACTTGGACTTTTCCTTGCCAAGACTCATCCTTTGACTTTACATTGCCAAGACCCATGCTTGGACTTTCCTATGACAATTACATTGTCATATGTTTTTGTCAAACATCAAAACATCACTCGAGTCAAACTCGAGTCCTGGTCAATCGTGACCTGGGTCGATTGCACCAACATATTGGTCTCTCCCTTTAGCCAAAGCAAGGTGGAGGTAAACCTTCTTACAACACAAACACTCTTTCTTACAATAGATTTGAATTAAGAACAAGAGAAAGAGTTGGAAGCTTGTAGGTCACTTGGATGTTCAGTTAGAGCATAAGCATTAACCTTCCAAAAGCCCACACCTTCTCTATAAATAAAGAAGCTTGTTTTCTTTCCGTTGGCCACTAGCAGTCGACTGATGCCCCGATCAGTTGACTGCTCCTGTAGCCATTGCCTAATAACAACTTCTTCCACGTTGGATTTCATCCAATGACTCCCACATCAGTCGACTGATCGTCCCATCAGTCGACTGATGGAGTTATCAGTCGATTGCCAGAAGCGAGCACTTGACTGCTCACCATTCTATGCCTGAATCCCTCGCGACTAGTCGACTGATGCCATCATCAGTCGACTGGTGGTCACGGCAATTGACTGCCAAACAGTGGCAGTCGATTGATGGCATAAAATCCAGACTCGTATACCAGTCGAGTCACAGTTGACTTGGAACAGCCAACTGCCATGACATGGCAGTCGACTGATGCCGTGTAAACCTCAAACTTAACATCCGTTTGAGCTTCTGGTGGTCGGGTAAACCTCAATCCTTGCAGTCGAGCCTCCGACACTTAGCCATTCGTCCATGTTCACCTAATGAGCTACTTACATTTCACTCATTCTCTCATCTCACTTGAAGTCCCTCGCCGAAGCTCTCTTCATTTGCGGTGACGTCCCTTGGTATCACCAAGCGCATGACTTCGCAATGCTCCTTCGTGTCCCTTGCCCTCGAAGTCTGCTTCCTTGGCTTCGCTTCAAGTCATCTCATCCGGCGATCCCTCGAATGCATCAAGTGCATGGCTTTACAACGCTCCTTCGCCGACTCAAGCATGAGGTTGTGAGTTGGTGAAACTTACCAAAGCTCCATGTGCGAATTACTAAGTCCTGCAAGACTCCAATGCACATATCAAACCAATAATAACCTAACTTAAATCCTTTGCCACACACATCAAAACCATATCACATGGGTTGATTGCCCTAACAAATGAAAAAGTCAAGGATGCCCGTGCCTCCACTAGAAGAAGCAAGGAGCACATCACTTGTTTCAAATGCAACCAAAAAGGGCATTTTAGGAGTCAATGCCCTAATGGGAAGAAGAAAGTCCAAGAAGAAGCATCACAAGTAGGGGGAGCTAAGGCAATCCCTAAGGTAACCTTTAAGTATGCATCTTCTAGTTTTAATGTCAAAAAGCATGCTAGAAATAATTTTAACAATCTTGCTATTGTTCATAAGGAGCATGCTACTAGAAATAGTCGACACTATTGCTTAGGTGCTAAGAGTGTAAGTTTTAGAAATGAGAAGAAATTTGGGACTAATGTCCCTAGAAAAACTCTTCCTAAGGAAAGCATTAGGAAAATAGAAAACGATTTAAGCATTAACTCTAAGAAGGGTAGGCATATGCCTAGAGGAAATGGTATTGCCCAAAGACCAAATCAAAAATAAAAAATTGGGCAATTAGAATTGGAAAATCAAGCCTTGAATTCAAGGCTTGAGAAATTAGAAAATACCCTTAAAATAATGCAAAACCAATTTAAAGGGTCAAATAATCAAAACCTATGGTCTAATGGTCAAAGTCAAAAACCTAGAAAACAAGAACCATCCAAGGGCAAGCCTAAGGCCAAAAAGACCTACCACAATGTTCCATTTGATTATAGAACTCAAACTAGGTCTAGGAAGACCAAGGTTACTAGGGAAGTCATCCCTAAGGGTAACCAAGGAGTGTGCCTAGTGGCTAGGGTTTCGAAGAAACCTAGGATGACCACTAAGAAGGTTACAAGGGGATTTACCCCTAGAGCTAACCATGGCAAGACCACAATGACCAAGCCTAACAAGCCTAGAAGTGCCATTAGGAAGGTATCTAGGGAGGTCATCCCTAAGGAATACCTAGTAAATTCTAGGAGCTCAAATAGGTTTTGGGTTCCTAAGAGCGTGATCGATTCACGCTAGATGGGTTTGGGTGTGCCAACTTTAAATGGAAGGGTAGTTAACCTAACCATGGTAAAGGTGGCACTTTATGTAATTTTCAAGGTTATGGATACCTTGGAAATAGATTTGATCGTATGATCCAAAATTTTAGGATGTGCCAATATATCTTTGGGATTATGAAAAATAATTTAAATTGGCACAATTTAGGGTTAGAGGTCATAGTGTGCCATTTTGGGTTTTTGGTACACTTTGGAAGATAAATGATAATATGACAAAATATACTTAATAATGACAAATGGCAATAAATATTAAAATTTAGGTATTATTATACCTATACATTTTATGTGCCATGTTTTGTTTGCCATATAACATGTCATGACATCATATCTATTTTTGATTATTTAATATGTCATGATCATGCTTATGATTTAGGTTTTTATGTCATGTGTATTTAGATTTATTCATATTCCATCACATCATGATCATTGGCCACGCTTTATTTATGTTATCATTTATGTCATGATCATTCATGCATTTGAAATAATTAAAATCGATTTAAGGACTATGACATGACTTGTAGTCTCATGCATAAGGGAATCAAGTAGGGTTGCCTTAGAAAATGCATGATGCCCTAGATTAGGAGAACAAAACTCACATCTCATATTACACTGACATGTATGTGTATTTATACACCCTAGATACATGTGAGATGCTAGGATATGAGTTAAGTTCATGATGCATAGTTTTTGCATCTAGATGAACCAAAACTCATCTTATACTAGAGGTGGATCATTGGGAAAGCTCGTGTACAAGTCATGTACATTGAGCCCAATGAACATGATCCAATATAGGTTTTCAAAAATATTTTAAAATCATTTTAGAAAACCTTGGTGAAGTCTATCTTTTGATAGCAATCACCATTGATGAAATTGATACAAAGTGAGCTAAAACATTGAAGTTTTCCTTCACTTTTGAACTTTGTGTCAATTTCTCTATTTATGGGTAAAATATTTTTCTAACATTTTTCACCCATTATGTTGTTTAAAAGTAATTTATGTATGAATTTTCATGATTTTTCAAAATACATAGAATTACTTATATTTTTTTTCAAAATTATCAAATCAATTTGCTTTGGCCGATTCGATGAAGGGCGCTGATCAAAATCAAGAGTTGATCGCAAAGTTGATTTCGGGAAAAACAAGGTTGTTTAGTCCGTTTTCAGCTACGGTAAAGTTCCCTAACCACTCCTAACCCTAGGATATGCTTTGGAAAGCATTATAAAGGGTGAAAATCCATTGGATATGGATTATGAGAGTTGTTAGGGTGATGTATCAAATTTAAGGGGTTGGAAAGTCAATGTTGAACTTTGAACCTTATTTTTGATGGTTTAGAGTTCTTATTGGCTTAGGGACTTCCCAAGGACATTGTTGGTGCAATGGTCAAGGGAAAGCAAGCCTTTAGGGGGAGGTATCCATCATGGGATGATGGATGGTATTTTTCCTCTAAGGGGGAAATGGGAATTTTGAGATACCCAATTTGGAAATTGGGAGAGTTTGTAGGATTGCCTCTCTTGAGTGATATGAGACTTATCACTAGGAAGATTGTAGGCATCCTAGGTATTTTTGGACCAAGGGGGAGATTATAAGATCTTATTGGGACATGAGACATTGACCTCCTTGGAGAAGACCTTTTTGATGTTAGTCAAAAAGGGGGAGAATGTTTGGAATGTTTGGGAGAGAATGTTTGGAATGTTTGGGGGAGAATGTTTTGGAGAATTTATGGGATTACCAATTTGGGATAATTGGTAAGAAGATTTGAGTTAGTGTTCTAACTCAAAGGTATGTGTGTTTGTCAAACATCAGAAAGGGGGAGATTGTTGGTGCAATCGGCCCAGGTCACGATTGACCGGACTCGAGTTTAACTCGAGCGATGTTTTGATGTTTGACATGGAGGTTTGACATTGATGTCTGATATTGTTTTGGGGGAGATTGTTGGTGCAATCGACCTGGGTCATGATTAACCGGACTTGAGTTTGACCCAAGGGGGATTTTGATGGTTGACTGGAGTTGACCATGTCAAGGGAAAGTCCAAGCTTGAGTCTTGGCATTTGGAAAGTCCAACATGGGTTAGCAAGTAAGTCTAAGGGTGTAGTCTTGGCCACGTAAGTCCAAGGGTATAGTCTTTGCGGTGAAAGTCCAAGTCATGAGTACTTGGCATTTGGAAAGTCCAAGGGGTTTGATATTGGCGGCGTAAAGTCCAAGGGTGAAGTCTTGGCGGCATAAGTCCAATGGTTGGCGGTGTAAAGGCCAAGCGGAGTCTTGGCAGCGTAAGTCCAATATGCCTTGGCGGTGTAGACACCGTTAGCATGACAATAGCTGATGGAAGAACCTGAAGGCTAGCATATGTATGAACAAGTCATGGATGACTTGGAGGGATCCGATAGGCACGAGGCTGACTGAGGTGGCTAGAAGGCTTAGATCTAGGCTACGGGTGGTCTAGTAAGTATGGGGGCACTATACTTGGGTTAAACCCCCATGTTTGAGGTTGGCAGTCGACTAGAATTATGGCTGGTTCGACTGCCGTGAGTCGACTTGAGTTCGACTATCATTTAGGAGTTGAAAAGGCTCTTGCAGTTGACTGATGGGTTGATCAGTCGACTGAAGGTTCGGTCATGAGCACAGAATGCTCCGTAGCCGACTGGGCAATCGGCTACGGGCGCTGGCAGTCGACTGCCAATGGTAGTACCATTGGACTCTTTCCAACGTGGATCGAGCCGTTGTCTCATGATAACAGTGTTGGTAATCGATTGGGGCCTTATGGCAGTCGACTGCCAGGAGGAAATCCAACCCGATGTAGGTTAAAAGGAAGTTGTTCGTGGAGATTCCGGCAATGATTCTTTGGGAGCTTTGGTGAGGCAATTTGAAGGCAAATTGCAGGTGCATTTCAGGGTCCTTCAAGCACATCCAAGCAACCAACAAGCAAGCGCTCAAAAACCCTAGATTGTAAAGTGTTCTTTACATTTCTTTGTATTTTTCTTGTATTTTCGTGTATTGCTTTTGTAATCAATTGTAAGAGGTTTCTCCACCTTCGGATTGTTCCGAGAAGGAGTTATTTGTGATTAGTGGTTGCGTGTGCATCACTAAAGCTCTTTAGAACTCGATCCGTGAGTAGGAACCATTCGGTTCCAAACCACGTTACATACTTGTGTATTGGTATATTTGTGTGTTGCCTTCTCTTTTATTATTTCTATTATTTCTATTTCCGCTGTGCTAATGAGATTTGTAGATGAACACGAAACGAATTCCATCGAGCATCAAAATGAGCTATTCACCCCCCTATAGCAGTCACCGAATCCTCTACACATTCTAAAAGGGAGAATCTAGTACGTACCTAGTTATGATTCATCTTAGTATTCTAGTACTTTGGAATCCATAGGTGACTCTAGATTTATCATTTTAGTTACTGGAGATGCTCGTATTGCGGAAGCCCATTCGGAAAAATCAAAATCCCAAGAGAGAGAGAGAAAAAAAGAAAGAAACAAAAGAGAGTAAGAAAAATTGAAAAAGATTATGAGAGATAAAAAAATAGTTGTTGTGGGTGAAAATGGTTAGGTGCCCCTTTGAGACCGAGTTAGGTTACTGGGGAAACACCTATCAATTTCTCTCAATACCGAGTACGCCTTTGAGACTTTGTGTTATATCTAGGGAATGACCCTCACTTTGGGCAGGTAAGTGCCTAAGAGTCGGAGACCTTAGGAAAACTATAGGATGACGACTTAATTTACCATGGAACGAGTATTCCCTAAGAAGATTTGCTTAGCACGTGCACGAGAAGCTAACTTAGTGAATTTTTAGAACATATCTATTTTGCTTTGATTGCAAATACCACTTGATAAATCTAGTTGACAAGCTAAGTATGAGACAGTGCTTTTAAAAATTTTATGGAACTGAGGTTTGCTTGAGGACAAGCAAAGATATAAGTCTAGGGGAATTGATGTGAGCAAAACATATAGGGTTTTAGGAGTAGTTTTCGCTCACATCCCGTTGCATTTTATATTTGATTCTTGCATATTTCATTTTATTTTGCATGCATTTCCTATTTTCTGGTTCGTAGATCTGCTCTTTGTACTCTTGTGTGTAGAACAATATTCTACGGGGAAAATGACACACTTTTGGAGCAAAAAGAAGGCATTTGGCAGCTAGAACAGAAGGACACACACCCTGGCCCTGTGAATCCACACAGCTCGCACCCCAGTGCCACACACGACCTGGCCGTGTGAATCCATACGGTCGTGTCATGCTGGGTGATTTCGACACGATTTTATTATTTTCCAGATTTTGGGGAGATCCAACCTGATGTCTATATAAAGGAAGCTACGTCGAAACCCTAGGAGGGAGGCACGACAGCCGAGATAGCACTCCGACGCCCTAAAAAGCTTCGGAAACTCGCAACGGGGAGGAAAAAGGCCCCTTAAGGATCAAGTTTTGCACATCAACGCCGGATAGGAGAGCCAAAGTGCATTGTAATTCACGTTCATTGCGTAGTTTACATTGTTTCTATTAATTCTAATATGTTTTGTGTTTCTCTTCTCGTATTTATGGAGTAGATTCTCCTATTCTCGGATAAGGGAGTTGTTTGTGTGCATAGAACATGTTATTTCAAACATATTTCTATTTTGGAAATCATTTTTGCAATTGGTGATTGTTTAGATCGATAGCTATTTGTTTTGGTCTTCTATTTACTGTGCATAGCCGATACGAGGGGTGACAACCCTCGTATCAAAGATTTAGGAGAATTAAGGAGGAACCTAGGGGTTGGCCTCGTCTTCGATAACCATAAATAGAAGGTGTGATAGAGTCAGAAACGTGACACATTCTGACTCGTCAAAGGGATTGATCCGACATCCTCGTACCGCGTATCCCATCCTAAAGCTAGGGGTCGACCTGGTATGGCATAGGTAGTTCCCGATAGATGCAAAAGCTCATCGGGTAAGTGTATGATGTCCCTTCTACAAGACCATAGTTAGATGTCTAGATAATACCCAATTGATAGCGATTTCTGCGACACACAAGCGAAACCAAAATCCTAGAATTCCCTCAAAAGACTCGTAGCAATCCTTCTCTTCCTCCGTGTGACACCGTACTAGAGTTAGGACTGCCGACAACCCTCATCATCACAACCATTAGAACGGAACTCCGAACCATAACGTCCACTAAACCAATCGATACTCGAATCTCAGTCCCTGTGGGATCGATAATCTTTTTATTACTTGACGACATCCATGCACTTGCGGGCGTTGAGCCCGAGCGCAAGCTTCGAGTCCTCGAAGGTTCCCATTACGAGATTCGAGGTCGTGTTTGCGTGCATCAGTGTCACTTGGAGAAAGCGAAGGTGGGCTCAAAGTTCCTTAAAGGATTCTAGGATTTCGATTTCACTTGTGCATTATTGGATATGCTATCAATTTAATGCTCCTAGGATCTCCAGTTATGATATTGTGGGAGGATCATCGTGTGTTATCCCGGTGAACTTTTGCTTCTATTGGGATCTATCTATTCCTAACCAAGTTTCCCTTTCGAATCGTCAAAGCTCAGGGGGTTGATATATTTGGGAGCCCCCTATCACTAGGGTCCCTCAAACCTTCTAGAGTCAATGTCTTATTAATTCCTATGAAGTGGCGGGTCATATTTCACATCCTACTCTTTCATATTCTACTTCCTACAGTTATGGGAGGGAGGATGACCGCAAGGTTCCTCCTTGGTTATCCTAGATTTCAATACAAAGGCTTTCCACCTTTGTATTGACTACGTGCAGTGGAAATAGAAGCAAACACAACTTTCATATATCTCAACAACATAAATTGCAAATATACTCAAAAGCAACGAATAAATATTTGAAATAGCACATCCAACATACACAAGCTACTCCTTAATCCGAGAATCGAAGTATCTACTCCATGAATAAAGGAGAATAAACACAAGACATCTTTCGTAAATCATTACAAAGAAAAAAGACTAAAGAATAAAGGCAGTACTCTCTATTCAATCCGATGTTGTCTCTCGGTTGTTATCTAAGGCATTGGAGCATTGATTTAAGTCTTCGAGCCAGTTCCAGTCTTCCCGTTGTGAGCCTCCAGTGCTTCTTAGGGTACCTTCTTGCGATTCCAGCTATCGGGCCTCCTTTCAAAGTTTGGGAGCCCTAGGGAGGCTTCCTTCGTGATCTCGGCCATCCTCGCCTCTTAGATGAGTTTCTTCTATATAGAGGTGACTCCAACTTTCTATAAATGCTTGAAAACCCTATTTCCTTGAATTTGTGGCGCTGCCACATGACCGTGTGAAATTCACACGGTCGAGCAGTGTGCAAGGCTAGAAACGGCTGAAATCTTGGCTAAAAATTTGGCTGGAAAAAACACACGACCGTGCTAATTTGACACGGTTGGCCATGTGTCACTCTGGAGCCTCCATTTTGATCCGTTTCGCTTCAGGAACATGCCCGTGTCTTGCGACATGACTAAAGTGTGTTCTCTAAAGTCCGTGCTCCATAAAATTCTCCATTTTTGCTCTAAAAATGACACCTTACACATAAAA
Source organism: Wurfbainia villosa (assembly GCA_025175895.1). Lineage (NCBI taxonomy): Eukaryota > Viridiplantae > Streptophyta > Magnoliopsida > Zingiberales > Zingiberaceae > Wurfbainia > Wurfbainia villosa. Next base: position 82,489,875 of record CM045989.1, on the reverse strand, counting down.
ATAACAAAAGTAGATCTACAAACTAGAAAATAGTAAATGAATGCAAAACAAGGGAGAATATGCATGAAACAAGTATGAAATGCAATGAAATGTGTGATAAACTAGTCTTAAAACTTTATATGATTTGCACACATCAAAATCCTTTAGACTTGCATCTTTGCTTGTCCTCAAGCAAACCTCAGTGCCATATATTTTTAAAAGCATTGTTCCCACACTTAGCATGTTTACTAAAATTTATCAAGTGGTACTTTAAATCAAAGCAAATAGATATGTTCTAAAAGTTCACTAGGTTAGCTTTTCGTGCATGTGCCAAGAGTATTTTCTAAGGGATTCACATTTCATGTTGAGTAAAGTTGTCATCCTATAGCTTTCCTAAGGTCTCCGACTTTTAGGCACTTACCTGCCCTAAGTGAGGGGCATTCCCTAGAATTAGCATAAAGTCTCAAAAGCATGCTCGATATCGAGAGAAATTGATAGGTGTTTCTCTAGTAAACTTACTCGGTCTCAAAGGGACACCAAACTATTTCCACCCACGACAACTATATATATATTTTAACTCTTTTTTTTCTCTCTCTCTTTTTTTCTCTCTATCTCTATCTTTTCTCTCTCTTTTTATTTCTTTTCGAGGAACTTTGTTCCTCTCTAGCTCACTGGTATTTTGATTTTTCCAAATGAGCTTACATAATCTGAGCATCTCCAGTAACTAAAATGCTAACCTAGAGTCACCTATAGATTCCAAAGCACTAGACTATTGGGATGAATCATAACTACGTATGTACTAGGTTCACCCTTTGAGAATTTTCAGTGAGTGTAAGTGAAAATAAAAGTTAGAGAGTGAGAAATTTCGAACATTCATTAAAGCATATCAAAATAAAATACCAATAGATAAAGGAAAGTAAACTATCTATGACATAGAAACATATTATCAAGATTTTCAAAAATATCACTGAAGCAACTTGTAGAAACAATCAACCAAGTCATGAATGGACCCTAAAACAAAACAAGATGCATAAGAAACTAAAATAAATGAAGAAATAAAAATAACCACTAGACCTAAGAAACATGAAGATAGAGCTACCAAAACCAAAGAATAAAAGTGCAATAAGGTATAGGGCTCTCCCCCAGACTTAGATTTGATCGTACCTCTAGTGTGGAAGTCTAGGTGGGAAAACTTGCATATGTGAAATTCACACGGTTGCCTGTGCTTCGTTCTGTGGCTTAAAAAAAAACTTTTTCTTCTCTTGCATGGTAAGTCCTATATGCAACTAAAAACATATGATGATAATGAAATGCTAAAAATTAAAACTAAATCTAACATGAATGCAGGTAAAAGCTAAAATAAACTAAGGTAAACTTGGGTTGCCTCCCAAGAAGTGCTTATTTAAAGTCTTTAGCTTGACCATGTTGTTGTTTTTAGCTTGGTGCTGGCAACTCAAGGAGACTTTTCCTCCTCCCTTTTGTGATGCATTTGAATCTTGCTCGTGGTGGAGCAAGATATTTGCTCACTTTCCGCTTCTTGCCTTGTGGTCTTCCATCACCATATCTCTTAAATCTTGCTCATAGAGGGGCAAGATACTTGTTAGCTGCTTTCTTTGGCTCGAGATTTAACATGTTTGTCTTTAAAGAATCATCAGGAGTTTGATCATGATATTCCATTTCATCCATATGCTATAAATAATGTAACTCACCACAAATATCCTCACCAAAAGATTGATTAGCAGATTCTATTATGTCAAATGAAATTTTATCATTACCAATAACTAAAAGGGCCTCGTTATTGGTAACTAAAGTTTTGGTGAGGGTTAAGGTAGGCTCTTATGGGCCCTTGAGGTTAGGAGGTGTTTTAATTGAAGCAATTCACTCCTTGATTAAAGTATCAACTATATAATCCTCAAGTTCTCTTTCAAATGGTGATTGAATGGATTGTCCTTCTTCACTTCCCATGTCATCTACGTCTTCCACATTCGTTTGTTCAAAGTGAGTCTCCGCCATATTATGTGTAATCCAGTCATCAAAGCCACCTTTTAGTCATTTTGTTTCTTCTGCTAGTAGCTTCTATTCCATAAACTCTGTGAATTGTTGACTATACTGTTGGTGCAGGGGCACCAGATAATCGAACCTGTGTTTTGATTATGACAAAGACACAAAGTTAAGTTTACATCGTTATCTCATGAGCTAAATCGAGTGTACAGAAAAATACTAAAGCTGGAGCTGAAGGATAGCGACACCCGGAGGAAGCCGCGGTGGTCGGGCGACACTTGAGTGACTTCGGAGGGAGCCGAAGGAATTGAGTGGAAGGCCGGAAGCGAAAGCGACACAGTAAGTATTGAGGTAAGCTCGTGTGAGTGAGAGATGGTAAGGTTGTGTCCTCTGTACGGGGACGATCGTAGGAGATGATCTGACTAACACTTCCTGGGGAAGGTCTAGGTCAAGATCGGACGGTTAGAAATCGTCGCATTTATCATTTTCTGAGCTAACCTTTTATTGCAGGGAAGTGGCCAGGCTGGCAGTCAACTGCTGGACTTTGGGCAATTGACTGATGCTCATCAGTCGACTGATGGGAGGCATCAGTCGACTCATGGCGACGAATCAGCCTTTGCGCTAGGTCAAAATAGATAAGGTTTGACGCGGCCACTTCGTGATAAAATTTGTACAACTTCGTGATCTGTTATGAAAAAAGAGGAGACATATTCAGAGGCCAAAATCTATAAAAGGAGGGGAGGATTCCAACTCCAAAGATCATCAAGATTATTCTCAAGCGCTCCTAAAACGCCAAAGCTCCAACATCGTCATAACGCCAACGTGATGACAAGTTTAAATCTCCTTTGTCGGCAGCAGTAGCAAGTAATTGTTTTTATTGTATTATTTATTTTTATTCGTAACGAGGTGAGGTAGGATTGTTGCCTCATCCTCGTAATTTTGGTTTTGTGATCGTTGTCTCCTACCTCCAACGAGGAGGAGACGTTATAGTGCTTTACCCTCCGTACGCGGTCTAGGACCGATAGAGCCTTGGAGTAGCAACCGCTGGGTTGTAAACAAAGTAAAATAAACGTGTCTCTTTATTTTCTGTTGTGCTTACTCATGTATCAAACAATCGAACGAAAAGATTTATGCTTGCTATTCACCCCCCTCTAGCGACGCTTCTCGATCCAACAATTGGTATCAGAGAGGGGGCGCTAAGATTTGGTGAAACTGTAGGATCGAAATGAGCGCTAGAGGGGGGGGGGTGAATAGCGCAAAATGATTTTTCTTTTCTTTTCTTGTAAAAACGATAAGTGAGAGATAAACGCAGCAAAAAAGAGATGGACACAAGGAGTTTTACTTGGTTCACAGCCAACCGGCTGCTAATCCAAGGCCCTAATGGTCCTAGACCACGTACGGAGGGCAATCACTAAAACACTCCTCCTCGTTGGAGGTAGGAGTTACGATTACAAAACTTTCGACAAAAACACAAGGATGAGAGGCAAGCCCCTCTCTCCTTTTTGATATAAAAGCTCGAAAAACACAACTTAAATTAATCAACTAAAACGATTACCAACACTTTAACGGTGAAGCTTCGTGTTGGCAGCACTTCGTTGTAGTGGCATTGTCGTAGAAGAGCGGCGTTGTGGAGGCGTTTGAGAGCTTTGTAATAATTGTTGTATCTAAGAAGTGAAGCACCCCCCTCTATTTGAAGCCTTGTCCACCCACTTGATGTTGGTGCAGTGGGCACCAAAGTCGAACCGGTATTTTGATTATGGCAAAAGGCTCAATAGTTAAGGGTATATTTGTTATCTTACGAGCTCAATTAAGTGTGCAGAAATGCTAAAGTTGAGCGGAAGGTCTGCGACACCCGGTGGGAACCGAGGTGGTCGGGCAACGCCAGAGGGACTTCGGAGGAAGCCGAGGTACTCGGGTGAAGACCGGAAGCGAGGCTACAAGGTAAGCTCGTGTGAAAGCGAAGCAAGGTCGTTAAGCGTAGATCCGACCCAATACCTCCAATGGAAGGTCTAGGTCGAGATCAGATGGTTAGAACCATCGTACTTTATATTTTAAGCTAACTTGTATCGATCCAAAACCCTTTGACTACGAGTCCAACTGCTAGTCAAGTTCGACCTCGAGAAGAGCTCGAATTTCAAGGGGGTGAATTTGGACTTGACTCGTGTTTTGGTACAAAGGGTGATGTGGCATCAAGGTGGACATCCAAACCATCACCAAGCTTCCTTGTGGTGGACCCAAAATAAGGTGAGTTGGCACAAGATGGTTGGCTCCCATGATGTGGCACAAGTTGAATGGCTCCAACAAGTTGGCGCCCAAGGAGGTTGGAGGTGGCACAAGGTGGTTGGATGAAACACCTCATCCTCAAGTTGGCGCCCAAGGAGGTTGGAGGTGGCACAAGGTGGTTGGATGAAACACCTCATCCTTGAGTTGGCGCACAAGGAGGTTGGAGGTGGCACAAGGTGGTTGGATGAAACACCTCATCCTTGAGTTGGCGCAAAGGATGTGGATGAACAAGTCTTGGGGGATAAGAACCTCACCTTGGACACTACCTATGTCTAAATTCATAGATCAATATCCATAAATAGACATGTTCAAGCCAAGCAAATCACAAGAATTCAAGAGCTCTCAACACGCCGTCGTAACGCCGCTACTACTACTCACATTTGCTACGACGGCGCACAACGAAAGCTACATCTTCTACTTATAAGAGTTGTCGGTATATTTATTTAAGTTCTACTTCTTTAAATTGTCTTTGTGCTTTAATCGTAACAAGGAAAGGGGAGTGTCCTTTGCCTTGATTTCTTTTGTAATCGTTGCTCTACCTCCAACGAGGAGGAGTGGTTTTAGTGAATTGCCCTCCGTACGTGATCAAGGATCACTAGGGCCGTGGATTAGCAATCGAAAGATTGTGAACCACGTAAAAATATCTTGTCTACTTTATATTTCCTCTGTGCACTCTCTACTTGCTTTTTACTTATTGCAAAAGTTTTTTAACGACATCGTATCGCTATTCACCCCCCCCCTCTAGCGACACTTTCGATCCAACAATTGGTATCAGAGCCGGGGGCGCTAAGATTCGGTGAAACCACCAATCTAGCTTTGTTTTTCTTTTTTTACAGATTTTTTTTTATTTATTTCTGTTTTCGTATAATTATTTCACTTGCTTATCTTCTCCTACATATAGAATTGCATTAGAGGCTTTAGGATCCGGATAAGGTTGTCCTTGGGTTAGATCCCGAGTAAGGTTGTCCTCCGAACTTCAACGACATTCGCATTTGATTGTTTATTTCTTTTGCAAGTTACATTTTATATATCTTTTTACTTCTCAAGACTACTAATCCAAGACGAAAGTCTTGGAATATTCTTTCGTGTGTGTTTTGCAAGATTCTTTTAAATCGTTCTTCTTCTTGTTTTTAAATGGCCCATCTCGAAGGGTTTAGCATCCCGACCCCGCTTTACAACGGTAATGACTTTCGTTATTGGAAGGGTCGGATGGAATGCTTTCTTAAAACCCAAATCGAGATGTGGATCGTAATCCAAACCGGTTTCACACTTCCTATTAATGAAGATGGTGAATCTTTGGGTTACGATCAATGGTCAAATTCCATGAAAAAACAAGTAGAAGCCGATGCCAAGGCAACTCAAATCTTGCAATGTGGGTTGTCCAAGGAAGAGCTCAACCGCGTCGGCCCCTTCATTAGTGCAAAGGACTTATGGACCAAGCTAGTGGAACTACACGAAGGCACCGACGACACGAAGGTATGTAAAAGAGATTTACTTTTAAATAAATTGTATAACTTGAAAATGCAGGAAAAGCGAGACCGCAACTCAACTACATGCTCGTATCAAGACATCGCCAACCAACTCCATGCCATCGGACAAAAGGTCGAGAATCGCGACCTTATCAGGTATTCTCTTAACTCGTTTCCTAGGACCACCTTGTGGGCATCCATGGTCGATGCCTACAAGGTCTCCAAGGACCTTTCTAAAATTAGGTTAGACGAATTGTTTTCGGAACTTGAATTACATGAGCAAACTAACGTGGTCCAGGCCGAGAAGAGTATTGCGTTAGTTGCAGGTTCCAAGAAGAAGAAGCCCGCAAGCAAGCCACCCCCGAAGGAAGAAGAAGTCCGAATCGGAAGTAGACTCGGAAATAGAATCCGAACTAGTCATTCTAGTTCGGAAGATGATCATGAGACGAAAACGACCAACATCTCAAGGTTAGCCTAAACCTAATTCAAATACTTCTAATTTTAGATGCTATGATTGCAACATGTTCGGTAACATCAAGTCCGAGTGCCCAAACCTAAAGAATAACGAATCAAAGACAAAGAAATCGATACAAGCTACTTTGGAGTAGTTTTCGGAGGAAGAAGACGATATCCAAGCTCTAATGGCCAAGCCGACCGAGCACGACTCAAACCGAAGAAGAGTCCGAGTCGAATCTGGCGATGAGCTTCCATTCAAGACAAGCCACGGATCCGTATCCGGTTCAAAAGAATCATTAAGGGTAAGTCGTTACTTAATACTTTGTATGGTGCAATTAAATTTTTAAATAAGAAACTAGCTAAGTCCGAGTCCAAGGTCGAGACCCTAATTGAGGAGGTTAACCTTCTCAAACATGAGGTCTCCCTAACCTCTTCGACTACTCGTATTCAAGAGGAGGACTCAACTCAAGTTGAAAAGCTTGAAGTTGAGAACTCGCTTTTGAAAACACAAGTCGAAGACCTTAGGAACACGTTGGAAAGGTTCACTTTGGGATCCAAGGGACTTGACCTCTTACTTGGATCACAAAGGGCCGTGTACAACAAGGCAGGACTCGGGTTTAACTCAAATACAACCAATAAGTCATATATGTCTATAGTAAACCAACATAAGAAAAATGTCCAAGCATGGGTCCCTAAGACCACTTTGATTTCAACTTTAGGATCTAACATGTATTGGGTTCCCAAGGACCAAATTCACTATGTGAATAGACCCACTCGATTCAATGGTCCAGGGGGAGCCAATACAAAATGTATTTTTGTTAAGTCTTAGAAATTGCATGCTTAGTTTTTCCTTTATTTTTAGAATGGTTAGATAGGACTCATAACCAACTAAAATCCTGCGAAAGATTGAGCCTCGGGAGCCTCTTTTCAAAAATAAACCAACTAAAATCCTTTAAAAGCCTGGAGCCTCTTTTCAAAAATAACTAGTTAGACCAAGACGTAGTCTCAAGTAAGTCGAGTTATCAATTTCTTGAAATTAGCTTTGTCTAAGGAAGTGGTCGTTGTTCCGATCAAAGAAGGCCTCTGTGCCTCGCCACGACCTGGAAGCTAATCTCTTGAAAAGATTACTTGATGAGCTTAGACTAAATCCGAATCTAACCTAATGTTGGTTAATTTAAATTCATTAAAATTAATCAAGTAAAATTGAAAGTCATCTCACAATAATAACACATAGGAATAACATGTTTTGATCATGTAGATATTGGTGATATGATTAACTTTAAAACACTAACAAACACCCCTGAAGTAATTACATAGATCCTACGGATAAGAGTCGAAGAAGCCATTAATATAGTTTTGACGAAGGACACGAACCCGCTCAATCCTTAACAAAACCAACTAGCAAATCAACTTATAGCTTAACCCGACTGATCTTGAACTTGAATCTCCCTAACCCAAGTCATCCTATCGACCAAGTGATAGATGACCCTAACCCGAGTCACACTAAGACTCAAACAAATCATCCTATCAATCAAGTTTTAGGTGATCCAAATTTAGGGGTTCGAACTAGAGCTTCATATCGAAACCTTAGTCAAATCTCGTTAATTTCCAAAATCGAACCCAAAACTATTGAACAAGCACTTCTTGATCCCGACTGGATTATTGCTATGCAAGAAGAGCTAGCTCAATTCACTAGAAATGAAGTCTGGGAATTAGTACCACCACCTAAAGAAAAATCAATTATTGGAACAAGGTGGGTATTTCGAAATAAACTTGATGATAAAGGTGAAGTAGTTAGAAATAAAGCTAGGTTAGTCGCAAAAGGGTTTAGTCAAGTCGAAGGTTTAGATTACGATGAGACCTACGCCCCCGTAGCAAGACTAGAGTCCATCCGAATGTTGTTAGCATATGCTGCACATCGAGGTTTTAAATTGTTTCAAATGGATGTCAAGTCATCATTTTTGAATGGATACATTAAGGAAGAAGTTTACGCTACCAACCTCGGATTCAAAATATAGATAAACGACCATGTCCTTAGACTTAAGAAAGCCCTATATGGACTCAAACAAGCCCCAAGAGCTTGGTACGAAAGGCTTTCGATCTATCTTAAGTCCAAAGGATTCAACCAAGGTTTAGTCGACCCAACCTTATTCGTAAAAACCGTAGGAGAAGAAATCTTTATAGCCCAAATCTATGTAGATGATATAATTTTTGGAACTACCAACTCGATCCTGCTAAACGAATTCATCTCACTTATGGAAAGTGAATTTGAAATGAATTTAGTAGGAGAGTTAAGTTTCTTCTTAGGTTTACAAATTAAACAAACTAAAGATGGAATATATTTACATCAACAAAAATATACTAAGGACTTAATAAATCGATTTGGAATGCAAGATGCTAAAATAATTAATACACCTATAGCAACTAATGTTAATATAAACGAAGATGTAGAAGGAAAACCCGTTGACCTAAAATACTATAGGAGCGCAATAGGAAGTCTCCTATACTTAACCGCGAGCCGACCCGACATTTTATTCGCGGTAAGTATGTGCGCAAGGTTACAAACCTGTGCCAAGGAGTCTCACCTAACCCTAGTCAAGCGTATCCTTAGATATCTAAAGGGCACGCTAAACGTAGGTATTTGGTACCCTAGATCTACCGAGTTTAATTTAATCGACTCGACTATGCCGGTAGTAAACTCGATAGAAAGAGCACGAGTGGTTGTTGTCAAATCCTCGGCCGAGTCTAGTAAGTTGGTGCGAGGAAGCAAGACATTGCGCTTGCCTTATCTACCACCGAAATACGCTATGATGGGTGAGTGTGTCTCTCAGCTCCTGTGGATGAAGCACACTCTCCAAGACTTTAGCTTAATCTTTAACAACATTAAAACCTACATAGATAACATTAGTTCAATTAACTTAAATAAAAATCCAATATGTCATTCTAGGACAAAACATATAGAAGTTAAACACCACTTCATTAGGGAACATGTAACTAATGGAACTATACAACTAGAGTATGTTGAGTCCAAATCAAACCTAGCGGACATCTTCACCAAACCACTACCCGAATTTAGTTTATTAAGACGAAAGTTAGGTATGTGCGTAATAGAGTAGGATTTAAATTTTTCTATATATGTACTATACTTTTGCTTCTTTTTATGAAATTAGCCTAAGTCTTACCTTAGAAATCATATACCTATAGATTTAAGGAGCCAACACATCTCACAACACATAGGACTAATGTGTTTGTGTACTTAGCCACGTAGACGGGCGTGAGATGTTAGGACCTTACTCCTGGTTCCAGACGTAGATTCAGTGCATCGACATGAACCATGGAGTATAATTATTTAAAATTAATCAACTCCTTCAAGACTTATTGATCATTCTATATCATTCAAGTCCAACCGGAGTTGTACATTTTAGATGAACATATTTTCAAGCTTATTATTATTTAAAAAAAATATATATTTATATTGGGAACTTGCTTGGACTTACAAACCCTAAAATATATTTACAAACTTTTTGAGTTAAGGCAAAAGGGGGAGAAAGTCACAAAAGTAAGGAAGAAAGTAAACAAAATTATTACCTTTTATATTAAGTAATTCCGTTTACTAAAGCAACTATTAAGGGGGAGTAAAAATTATTTTTCAAGAACTCACCTTCGGTCAAGGGGGAGGTTACCTCAAAGGGGAGAACTTGAAACAATAATATTTCTCACTCATGCTTAATCTTTATGCTAGCTCATTCATATTTAATCTTTATGCTAGCTCATTCATGCTTAATCATTATGCTAGCTCATTCATATTTAATCTTTATGCTAGCTCATTCATGCTTAATCATTATGCTAGCTTACTATTATGCTTAATTTTTCCTTAACTTTTGTGTCGGTTTGCCATGAATCAAAAAGGGGGAGATTGTTGGTGCAGTGGGCACCAAAGTCGAACCGGTATTTTGATTATGCCAAAAGGCTCAATAGTTAAGGGTATATTTGTTATCTTACGAGCTCAATTAAGTGTGCAGAAATGCTAAAGTTGAGCGGAAGGTCTGCGACACCCGGTGGGAACCGAGGTGGTCGGGCAACGCCAGAGGACTTGAGGAAGCCGAGGTACTCGGGTGAAGACCGAAGCGAGGCTACAAGGTAAGCTCGTGTGAAAGCGAAGCAAGGTCGTTAAGCGTAGATCAGGCCCAATACCTCCAATGGAAGGTCTAGGTCGAGATCGATGGTTAGAACCATCGTACTTTATATTTTAAGCTAACTTGTATCGGTCCAAAACCCTTTGACTACAATGCTAGTCAAAAGTTCCACTGAGAAGAGCTCGAATTTCAAGGGGGTGAATTTGGACTTGACTCGTGTTTTGGTACAAAGGGTGATGTGGCATCAAGGTGGACATTCAAACCATCACCAAGCTTCCTTGTGGTGGACGCCCAAAATAAGGTGAGTTGGCACAAGATGGTTGGCTCCCATGATGTGGCACAAGTTGAATGGCTCCAACAAGTTGGCGCCCAAGGAGGTTGGAGGTGGCACAAGGTGGTTGGATGAAACACCTCATCCTCAAGTTGGCGCACAAGGAGGTTGGAGGTGGCACAAGGTGGTTGGATGAAACACCTCATCCTTGAGTTGGCGCAAAGGATGTGGATGAACAAGTCTTGGGGGATAAGAACCTCACCTTGGACACTACCTATGTCTAAATTCATAGATCAATATCCATAAATAGACATGTTCAAGCCAAGCAAATCACAAGAATTCAAGAGCTCTCAACACGCCGTCGTAACGCCGCTACTACTACTCACATTTGCTACGACGAAGTGCCGCCGACAACGAAAGCTACATCTTCTACTTATAAGAGTTGTCGGTATATTTATTTAAGTTCTACTTCTTTAAATTGTCTTTGTGCTTTAATCGTAACAAGGAAAGGGGGAGTGTCCCTTTGCCTTGATTTCTTTTTGTAATCGTTGCTCCTACCTCCAACGAGGAGGAGTGGTTTTAGTGAATTGCCCTCCGTACGTGATCAAGGATCACTAGGGCCGTGGATTAGCAATCGAAAGATTGTGAACCACGTAAAAATATCTTGTCTACTTTATATTTCCGCTGTGCACTCTCTACTTGCTTTTTACTTATTGCAAAAGTTTTTTAACGACATCGTATCGCTATTCACCCCCCCCCTCTAGCGACACTTTCGATCCAACACTTGAGATCCGGCCACCTCACCACAAATTGAGGGATAAGTTTCTGTTGGTGCAATCGACCCAGGTCACGATTGACCAGGACTCGAGTTTGACTTGAGTGATGTTTTGATGTTTCGACATAAACATATGACAATGTAATTGTCATTTGGTAAAGTCCAAGTCTTGAGTACTTGGCATGGAAAGTCCAAGTGGGACACTTGGCACATGAAAAGTCCAAGCATGGTCTTGGCATGAAAAGTCCAACATGGGTTGGCAAGGGAAAGTCCAAGCTTGAGTCTTGGCATTTGAGAAGTCCAAGGGTTTGATATTGGCAGCGTAAAGTCCAAGCGGGAGTCTTGGCAGCATAAGTCCAATGGTTGGCGGCATAAAGTCCAAGCGGAGTCTTGGCGGCGTAAGTCCAATGTGCCTTGGCGGTGTAGACACCGTTAGCATGACATAGCCGATGGAAGCACTTGAAGGCTAGTGCGATGGATGAACAAGTCATGGATGACTTGGAGGGATCCGAGAGGCGTGAGGCTGATGGAGGTGGCTAGAAGGCTTAGGTCTAGGCTAAGGGTGGTCTAACAAGTATGGGGGAACCATACTTGGGTTAAAACCTCATGGTTGAGGTGTGTCAGTCGACTGATGCCATGTGGCAGTCGACTGAACCAAGTCAACTAGGGTTTGACTGTGGGAAGTGGTCTAGCAGTCGACTTCTAGAGGTGGGCAGTCGACTGATGGCTCGAGCAGTCGACTGATTGCATGATTTGTCGACTGGTGCTCGGATTTTCGACCACAGAATGGAGTCTCACTCGACCGCTGCGACGAGCAGTCGAGTGATGGCTCATCAGTCGACTGATGGTCATGATCAGTCGACTGATGTCCTAGCCGTTGGATTTTTTCCAGCATGGATTACACCGTTGTCTCACAGCAACAGTGTGATCAGTCGACTGATGGTCCCGATCAGTCGACTGATCGACCTTTTCCAGCACAGGTTGAAGCTATATAAGGAGCTCGTGATGGAGGAAAAGATAGCGATTTTCTTGAGCGAAATTGAAGAGGGAAGTTGGTGCTTTCCAGTCCTTCAAAGCTAGTTCAAGGCAATCAAAGATCAAGCAATCCAAAGCTCTTGTAAAGTGTTTTTCCTTTACTTGCATTTGTATTTCATATTGTATTTGCTTGTATCTACTTGATTATTGTTGTAATCATATTGTACGAGGTTTCTCTGCCTCCGGATTATTCCGAGAAGGAGTTATTATTATAGTGGTGTGTGATTGGCATCGCTAGGGTTCGTACGAACCCGATCCATGGAGTAGGAACCGTGCGGTTCCGAACCACGTTAAATCTTCGTGTCTTTGTGTGTGCTTGTCCATTTTGTTATTGTATTATATCTATATTCTGCTGCGCTAACGAAATTGTAGAGATGAACGCGATCGATTTCCGACAACTTGAGAACGACACTATTCACCCCTTTCTAGCCGTTCCAATATTCCTAACAAGTGGTATCAGAGCCCGGGGCTCTTCTACGGACTAACCGCCCGGAGCTAAAACAAAAGGCTAGAGGGTGAAGATGGAATTCCAAGACAAGCTTGGATGGGATATCAATACTCCACCTCCATATGATCCAGAAGATTTTCCGGCGTGGAGAGCAAGAATGGAAACATTCTTGATGATGAACATAGAGGATTGGTTCATCCTCATTGAAGGCCTTGAACCGCCTAGGGATAAGAAGGGAAATGTCCTAAAATTGAAAAAGTGGACCCAAGAGCAACGTCAAAAGCTCAAGACCGAAGTTAAGGTAACGAAACTTTTGGAAGATTTAATCCCTAATGATGTTTTGTGCAAGCTAGGGGATTACATGTATGCCAAGGAGCTATGGAGAAAATTGGCAAGATTCCATGAGGAGGGTTCATCCTCAAGTGAAAGTGAGGAATCAGAAGTTGAGATGGAGTCAACTTCCAGATCGGAGAAAGAAGAAGTAGAAGAGGTGGAAGAAGCATCTACTTCTAGGATTGAGGAGGAGAGACCATCCTCTACACCGGAGCAACCTCAAGAAGAGCCTTCAACATCCGATCAAGATGAGGAAGCTCAAAATTCAACTCCGGCACATACCAACACCCTAGGTAACTCAAACACTTTATTTTCAAATAAAAATCATATAATGTGCTTTGAGTGTAGGGAGTATGGGCATTACAAGAGCAAATGCTCAAAGAAGCAAAAGAAAGCTCCTCCGGCGCCTAAGAGTCAACAAAAGTCAACGGACGGCGGTTCCCAAAATATCAAGAGCAAGGAGCACATCATATGCTTCAAATGCAATACAAAAGGACATTATAGGAATCAATGTCCTAGGGGAAGCAAAAAGACCAAAGAAGGAGCATCACAAGTAGGGGGAGCCACTAAGGCAAACCCTAAGGTACATTTAAATAATGCTCCGTCTAATTTAAACATTAAAAAGCATGCTAGAACTAATTTTAGTAATTTTGCTATGTATCATAAAGAGCATGCTAGAAATAACAAACATATTTGTTTAGAAGCTAAGAATGTTCACCTTAAGAATAAGGAGAAATTTGGGACTAATGTCCCTAGAAAAATCATACCTAGGGAATCTATTAAGAAAATACAAGAACATCTAGGTTTTAACCCTAAATGGACTAGGCATATGCCTAGGAAGTACAATGCCCATGGTTTAAATCAAAATTCTAAAATTAGGCAATTAGAAAAAGAAAATCAAGTCTTGAGGTCAAGGCTTGAAAAACTTGAAAAGACCCTTAACATTATGCAAAATCAATTTAAAGGGTCTAATGGTCAAACTCCTAGGTCAAGAAGTCAAAGTCAACATCTAGGACCTAAGAGTCAAAAGTCAACCAAGGGAAAGAATGGTTTGGGTCACAAACCTAAGTCCAAGGTGACTTATCATAGTGTTCCATTTGACTATGGAACATTAACTAGGTCTAGAAAGACCAAGGTCAATGGGGAAGTCATCCCTAGAGTTGACCAAGGTTTGTGCCTAGTGGCCAAGGTTTCAAAGAAACCTAGGGTGGCCACTAAGAAGGTTGTTAGGAAGGCAATTCCTAAGGTTAACCTAGGCAAGACCAAAATGACCAAGGCTAATAAGCCTAGGAAAGTCATTAGGAAGGTATCTAGGGAGGTTATCCCTAAGGAATACCTAATTAACCCTAGGAGCTCAAATCGTTTTTGGGTTCCTAAGAGCGTGATTGACTCACGCTAGGTGGATTTAGGATGTGCCAATGCTAATTGAGAAGTTTGATAAAATGATCAAAATTGGCACAATTTAGATTTAGAGATCATAGTGTGTAACTTTGATTGTTGGCACACTTCAAGAGTTCGTGTAAAAGTAACATCAAGAGCGATACTCAAGTGTCACACAACTTGATGTCTTGTACTCACCATGCTTCATATGTTTTGCCATATATTTGCATGGAAGGAATGTTTAGGATGGATTGCATCTCACAAAACAAGTCTTTTACCTTGATTGTGTATTTTAACACTTAGAAAGGGTGAGATGTTAGGATTTGGAAATCATTGAATGTTAATGTTTGCAAAAATGGAATAAAACATTAAAAATACATTAACAAATATATGAATATAAGTATAACATCAATACATTCGATATACAAGATAAACATGATAAAATGGAACCAATTAGATGAAGAAATCGAGATTTTCAGAATTTCAGAACTGGAAATCAGATATCAGTCGACTGATACAGTTATCAGTCGACTGATAACACTGTAGCGCGATACGATACGGTCATCAGTCGAGTGCTAGCTTCATGACTCGACTGATTGAACATCAGTCGACTGATGAGATACATCAGTCGACTGATGGTACTGTTCACCGAGGCCGAGGGTCATCAGTCGAGTGCTCGACAAGCAGTCGAGTGATGTGCACATCAGTCGACTGATGAGCAACATCAGTCGACTGATGCTACTGTAGCACGTCACAGAAGGTTCAGCAGTCGATTGCCGAGCCGGATCAGTCGACTGCCGGCTCGGTAAACCCGGTAATAAACTACAATCAGTCAATTGATGCTCCCATCAGTCGACTACATCGCGATTTTATAATGCCGAACCACTAGGGTTCGACGTCTTCACGCGACGCGACTTCAGTTTCTTCTTCTCCTCTCCGATCGCTCTTCTTCTCCGACCAAGTCTTCCGGCCGTGCCAACCGCCCAAAGTGTTAGGTTTGATAGATAACCCTCTCCTCTTCCGTTTTTTTCACTTGTTTCGAGCCCTAGTTCACATGTTTTAGGGTGTATTTTTCTTTGTTCAAATTAGGGTTCCGGCATCTGAGTTCTCCGACGAGTTTTCCGGTGACCCCCCAGCAACATCTGAGTTTTCTCTCCGGCCACACCTTCAAATGGCGCCTAAGTAACAATTTTTTACCTAAGCCCTAATTTTCATTTCCGTTATAATTTAGGTTTATCTAATCATGTATTATTGCCCTTGCATGTCATATCATACATTGCATTCATAATAGGAGAGCCCGTAGGAATGATCCACCTGAGGGTGAATCTCGATTGTACCAACCAATGTTGGTTAGGTACATCGACAGGGATTTTTTCAACCGTCATTGTAGTGATGTCATGGAGTTAATTTCATACTATAGTCTCATGAAAGTTGTCCTATACACCCATCCTATTAACGACGACCTTCTTAAGGAATTTTATCAAAACCTAAAGAAAGTGGATGACGGACCTACTTACACTACTCGCATTGCAAAACGCGAGTTAGAGTTCACTCTGCGATCATCGCAGGTTTCTCGAGTGTAAGCCCTCAGATGACACTTTTATCTGTTACCCTACCATGGATTTCCCTTTACTAGAGCCCTTTGCCCATATCTCTATGGAGTCCATGCATGAGCACATTTTTGGTTATCCTCGTCCACCGGCCCAAAACTTATTTCCTATCACTGAGTTGTCTGCACCTGACAATGTCCTTTACAAGGTCTTTGTTGGGTGTTTTCTTCCCATTGTCACTCAGGGTCTGGCCAAGATTCGGCCTCCTCATCTCTTTCTACTATATGTCATGCGTCATAGGTTAGATATTAACTTTGCATTAAACATGTTCCACTGCATTGTGCATTTCATTTCCCCTGTACAAGGGAAAGTGCATATGCCTTTTGGTCATATCATTACCGCATGGTTAGAGTCCGCGTCAACATCCACAGGGGTTCTCTGAGAGCGCTATCGGAGGTGTACGATTGTATATCAGTTCATAACTTCTCGTTAGCAAAGCTACGAATGGGGCCTGACCAGATGGAGTTGGCACCACGACCACCACCCAGGGCACGCAGAGAGCATCCTCTAGTACCCAGAGATGCAGCAGAGGACTACGAGGATGTAGACGCCGCTGATGAGGACGATCAGATGCCTGTAGATGCATCAGTGGCGGGTCCATCAGATGATCGTCGTGGCCAGCTGGAGTCCATATTTCAGGACTATCGTGATTGACTCAGTCGAGAGATATTGGCAGGCCAGGCATCCCTCGGTGCACGTCTTGATAGGATGGAGGAGCGTCAACTCGATATGTTAGAGATGATGCATGCCTGGACCCTGAGTCAGCAGCCTCCTCCACCGCCACCTCCTGCAGACGATTAGATATTTAGGATGTTAGATTTTCTTTTGTTGTCAGTTTCTGTAGTGAGATTGAGCATAGCCAATCTCGATTTTGAATGTAAAAGACTAAAATTTTTAAGTTAAGTGAAATTTTTGTTTATGAAAATCTTGTGTGTTTGGATGAGTACTTGTATGATTGTATTGCTTATGAAAGTTGATATATCATGACATGAAATTGCATCCTATCATATATCATGTCATGTTATTGCTTAGGATTATTTTAGATGTCATGTGTTCTTAAATTTCATCATATGCCATGACATCATGATCATTGGTCATGCTTTTATTTTGCCATCACTATGCCATGATCAATTGATGCATTAATTTGATTGAACATTGATTTAAGGAAAATGGCATGACTTGAAGTCTCACTTATAAGAGAATCAAGTAGGATTGCCTAGGAAATGCATGAAACCCTAAATAAAGTGAACCAAAACCCACATCTCACATCACATTGACATGTATGTGTATTTATACACCCTAGATACATGTGAGATGCTAGGATAATAAGTTAGGTTCAAGGTGCATAGGTAGTGCATCTAGATGAACTCAAACTTATTTTAATTATCACCAAGAATCATAAGGAAAGCTAATATACAAGCTATGTATATTTAGCCAATAAATTATGGTTCAAAATAGGCTTTCAAAAACATTTTAAAATCAATTTAGAAAACCTTGGTGAAATCTATCTTTTGATAGCCATCATCATTGTAGAAGTTTATACAAAGTGGATCAAAAACTTTAAAGTTTTTAATAGTTTTGAACTTTGTACCAATCTCCTATTTCAATGGTAAAAATATTTTTCCAAAATTTTTCACTGATTGTATGTGTGATAAGTAATATACGTATCAAGTTTCGTGATTTTTTGATTTACGTAGAATTACTTATGAATTTCAAAAAGTTGAGTCCGTAGCAGATTTGGACTCGATTGCGTACAGTATCACTCATCAAGGTTGCCTCGTGCTACCGATCGATGATGGACACATCACCGACCGGGTATCTGACATAGTCGACTGATAGCCTGATTTCGGGGTTACCAAAGTTGTTTAACCCGATTTCAGCTGCGGTTAAGGTCCCTAACCACTCCTAACCCTAGGATATGCTTTGGTAAGCATAATGAAGGGTGAAAATCCATTGGATATGGATTAGGAGAAGTATTTAGGGTTTGTATCAATGTTAAGGTGTTGGAAAGTTCAATGTTGAATTTCTAACCTTAATTTTGATGGCTTAAAGTTCCTATTGGCTTAGGGACTTTCCAAGGATATTGTTGGTGCAATGGTCAAGGGGGAGCAAGCCTTTAGGGGGAGGGATCTATCTTGGGATGATGGATGTGTTTTTTTTTCTCCTTGAAAAGGAGAGGTTATTGGGAGAGTTTCATCAATTGGGAAATTGATGGTTTTGTTTATATACCCATTTTGGAAATTGGGAGAGTGAATAGGATTGCCTCTCTTGAGTGATATGGGACTTATCACTAGGAAGATGGTAGGCATCCTAGGTATCTTTAGACCAAAGGGGGAGAATGTAAGATCTCATTGGGACATGAGATATTGACCTCCTTGGAGCGGTCACCTTTTTTGATGTATGTCAAAAAGGGGGAGAATGTTTGGAGGAGAACATTTGAAAAATAGTTAAGATTACCAATTTGGGATAATTGGTAAAGGATTTGAGTTAGTGTTCTAACTCAATAATTTGTTTGGTTTTTGTCAAACATCAAAAAGGGGGAGATTGTTGGTGCAATCGGCCCAGGTCACGATTGACCAGGACTCGAGTTTGACTTGAGTGATGTTTTGATGTTTCGACAAAAACATATGACAATGTAATTGTCATTTGGTAAAGTCCAAGTCTTGAGTACTTGGCATGGAAAGTCCAAGTGGGACACTTGGCACATGAAAAGTCCAAGCATGGTCTTGGCATGAAAAGTCCGACATGGGTTGGCAAGGGAAAGTCCAAGCTTGAGTCTTGGCATTTGAGAAGTCCAAGGGTTTGATATTGGCAGCGTAAAGTCCAAGCGGGAGTCTTGGCAGCATAAGTCCAATGGTTGGCGGCGTAAAGTCCAAGCGGAGTCTTGGCAGCGTAAGTCCAATGTGCCTTGGCGGTGTAGACACCGTTAGCATGACATAGCCGATGGAAGCACCTGAAGGCTAGTGCGATGGATGAACAAGTCATGGATGACTTGGAGGGATCCGAGAGGCGTGAGGCTGATGGAGGTGGCTAGAAGGCTTAGGTCTAGGCTAAGGGTGGTCTAGCAAGTATGGGGGAACCATACTTGGGTTAAAACCTCATGGTTGAGGTGTGTCAGTCGACTGATGCCATGTGGCAGTCGACTGGACCAAGTCAACTAGGGTTTGACTGTGGGAAGTGGTCTAGCAGTCGACTGCCAGAGGTGGGCAGTCGACTGATGGCTCGAGCAGTCGACTGATTGCATGATCAGTCGACTGGTGCTCGGATTTTCGGCCACAGAATGGAGTCTCACTCGACCGCTGCGACGAGCAGTCGAGTGATGGCTCATCAGTCGACTGATGGTCATGATCAGTCGACTGATGTCCTAGCCGTTGGATTTTTTCCAGCGTGGATTACACCGTTGTCTCATAGCAACAGTGTGATCAGTCGACTGATGATCCCGATCAGTTGACTGATAGACCTTTTCCAGCATAGGTTGAAGCTATATAAGGAGCTCGTGATGGAAGAAATGATAGCGATTTTCTTGAGCGAAATTGAAGAGGGAAGTTGGTGCTTTCCAGTCCTTCAAAGCTAGTTCAAGGTAATCAAAGATCAAGCAATCCAAAGCTCTTGTAAAGTGTTTTTCCTTTACTTGCATTTGTATTTCATATTGTATTTGCTTGTATCTACTTGATTTCCAGTTACGTATTGCTTAAGGCACCGAAAAACACAACTTAGAATTAATCGACTAAAGCGATTATTATAGTGGTGTGTGATTGACATCGCTAGGGTTCGTACGAACCCGATCCGTGGAGTAGGAACCGTGCGGTTCCGAACCACATTAAATCTTCATGTCTTTGTGTGTGCTTGTCCATTTCGTTATTGTATTATATCTATATTCCGCTGCGCTAACGAAATTGTAGAGACGAACGCGATTGATTTCCGACAACTTGAGAACGACGCTATTCACCCCCCTCTAGTCGTTCCAATATTCCTAACAATTTCCACCTTGCTTTTGATCGGCCACCTCACCAAGATTTGGGGGATAAGTTGCCACCTTGCTTTTAGTTCTTTTTGCCCATTTTCAGGATACTTTAGTTATTTAATTTTATTTCAATTCGAGTTCTAATTTTAATTCGAATTCGAATAAATTTGAATTCTAATTTTAATTCGAATTAGAGTAACTTCGAATTCAAACAAGGGTTAGCTCAAAGCAATATGTAGAAATATTAAATGTGATGGATTTAGATGGTTTCTAACCATCCGATCTCGACTTAGACTTTCATGGAAAGTTTTGGGTCGGATTGTCGCCTAAGATCAACTCCTAAACGGAGGATCTGACCTCACTTACGCTCGTCGGACACGAGTCTTACCTTGCACTTACTGTGTCGCAGATCTCCAACTCAAGCTTAACCTATTTCTGCACACTCAAGTAGACTCATGAGATAACAAAATAGACTTAACCTTGTGTCTTTGCTATAATCAAAACACAGGTTCGATTTCGGTGCCTCACTGCACCAACAATCTCCCCCTTTTTGATCTATGGCAAAAACACACAAAGTTAAGGAAATTAAGTGCATGAAACAGTAAAGACATGAAGCAAAAGTAGGAGTAGTAAAAATATTTCTCAAGTTCTCCCCTTAGAGGAACCCTCCCCGTTGACCGAGGGTGAGTACTTGAAAAAGACTTTTAGTTCTCCAAACACAAAAGATAACGAGTTAAGTAAATGGCATTACTTAACTTAGGCTCTTTAGAGTCAAAAATAAGTGCAACTTAAGTAATCAAAAGTTAAGTCAAAAGGTTTAACTTTTGATTTCTTAACTTGGGCCTTTAAAGTTTTCAATTCCGAAGAGTTGAAACCTAAACCTTACTCCCCCTTAACTTAGGCCAGAATCAAAGTTTTAAGTTAAGTTATCAAATTAAAAAATTTGAATTTATTGAACCTTAACTTTGGCCTTTTCTCCCCATTTTGACATAAATCAAGAAAAAAGGTAGGGGGGGGGGGGTTTAAGATAACCCTAAGGCTACGTTTGGTACGGGGTAATGTAATCAACCTTGTAATGTAATCAAGTTTGTAATGTAATGTAATGTAATGTGTATTACATTACTGTGTTTGGTTAGCGATTGGTGTGTAATCTTTGATTACAAAAGTGATTACATTCGTTTGTTTGGTATCCATATTTGTTATAAGGAATGTAATTCATATTATTATAAAATGACAAAAATAGCCTTATAAGGTTGTCGTGGGTGGTGTTCGATCGTCGGCCGCGCCGGCCGCCACCACGCTCGCCGCACGCCGCCATCGCCCGCCTCCGCCACGCCCGCCGCTCGCGCCTGCCGCCGCGCCACTTATCGCGGCACGGCCTCGAGAAACAATTAGAAAAAATAAAAGAAGGACATATTTGTAAAGACAAATATTGAGTCCGTAATGTAATCAGATTACATCGCTTTTCCTTCGTAATCGAGATTACAGATCTTGGCTCTTATTTTGTAATGCGATTACATTACATTACATCTTTGAAATGTTAACAAACAAAGTAAATCATCTTGTAATGTAATCCGATTACATTACAAGCCTGATTACCCCGTACCAAACGTAGCCTGAGTCCAAGCATGATGATTTTGAAAATAGTATGTGAAAATAATTCATCTAAATGTTCAACTCTAGTTTGACTTGATTGAAATGATATTATCAACAAGTCCTGATTAGAGTTGGTTAATATTAGTTGAATATTTATACTCCGAGGTTCATATTGACGCACTTGATCTACATCTTGGAACCTGGAGTAGGGTCCTAACATCTCACGCCGTTCTAGGTGGCTTAATACACAAACACATTAACCCTATGTGTTGTGAGATGTGTTGGCTCCTTAAATCTATAGGATCATGATATCTAGGGGAAGTCCTAAACTAGTTCCATTTGCATAAAGAAAAAAAAATAAGAAAAATAAAATTCGAAAATAAAATTTTTGAAAATAGCATTTGAAAACTTTTGCTAACCTATTCTATTACGTACATGCCCAATTTTCGTCTTAATAGACTAAATTCGGCTTCGGGTAGGGGTTTAGTAAATAGGTCTGCTAGGTTAGACTTCGAGTCAACATATTCGAGTTGTATGGAGCCGTTGGATACATGTTCTCGAATGAAATGGTGTTTTACCTCTATATGCTTTGTCCTTGAATGGCATATAGGGTTCTTAGTTAGATTTATCGAACTTATGTTGTCTACAAAAATTTTAGTTTTGGTGAAGTCCAACCCAAAGTCTCGGAGAGTGTGCTTCATCCAAAGAAGCTGAGTTACACACTCACCCATCGCAACGTATTCGGCTTCGGTGGTAGATAAGGCAACACAATGTTGCTTCCTACTGCACCAACTCACTAGACTCGAGCTGAGTAGTTGACAACAACCACTCGTGCTCTTTCTATCGAGTTTACTACCGACATAATCTGAATCGGAGTAGCCGATTAGTTCGAACTCCGTAGATCTAGGGTAGCAAATACCAACGTTAAGTGTACCCTTAAGATATCTAAGGATACGCTTAACTAGGGTTAGGTGAGACTCCTTCGCACAGGTTTGAAACCTGGCGCACATACTTACTGCGAATAGGATGTCGGGTCGACTCGCAGTTAAGTATAGGAGACTTCCTATCGCGCTCCTATAATACTTTAAGTCAATGGACTTACTTTCTGGGTCTTCTCCTATGTTAACATTAATCGCCATTGGGGTGTTTATTATCTTAGCGTCTTGCATTCCAAATCTTTTAATTAACTCCTTAGTGTATTTCTGTTGATATAGATATATACCATCCTTAGTTTGTTTAATTTGTAGACCTAAAAAGAAACTTAACTCGCCTACCAAGTTCATTTCGAACTCACTTTCCATGAGTGAAACGAACTCGTTTAGTAAGGCTGAGTTAGAGGTTCCAAAAATATATCATCTACGTAAATTTGAGCTATGAATATTTCTTTACCTAAGGTTTTTACGAAGAGAGTTGGGTCAACTAAGCCTTGGTTAAACCCTTTTGACTTAAGATGGATTGAAAGTCTCTCGTACCAAGCTCGAGGAGCTTGTTTAAGTCCATAGAGAGCTTTCTTAAGTATTAGAACATGGTCGGGTTTATCTAGATTTTCGAATCCGGGGGGTTGGCTAACATAAAATTCTTCTTTAATGTATCCATTTAGGAATGCCGACTTAACATCCATTTGAAACATCTTAAATCCTCGATGTGCGGCATAAGCTAGCAACATTCGAATGGATTCGAGTCTAGCTACTGGGGCATAGGTTTCGTCGTAATCTAAGCCTTCGACTTGACTAAACCCTTTGGCGACTAACCTAGCCTAGCTTCTAACTACTTCACCTTTATCATCAAGCTTATTTCGAAACACCCACCTTGTTCCAATCGGGATCAAGAAGAGCTTGTTCAATTGATTTGGGTTCTATCTTTGAAATTAAGGAAATTTAACTAAGGTTCCTATAGGATGCTCTAGTTCGAACTCCTAGATTAGGATCTCCTATCACTTGATCGATAGGGTGGTTAGTCTGAATCCTAGATTGGGTTGGGTTTGTGTCACCTAATGCTTGATCAATGGGGTGACTTGGTTGAACACTAGTTTGACTCGGATCACTTGTCACTTGGTCGACAAGAGAAGTTGGTTGATGTGGATTAGACTCGATCTCAGGGTCGGAGATGAGTTTGGTATCAGTGGGCTCAACACTTGGGGTCATTAAGGGTTTTGTAGGTTCGGGTACTTCATCGAACACTACATTAATAGTCTCTTTGAATTTAAGGGTATCGTGGTTATATACCCTATAGGCCCTACTCGTGGTTGAGTATCCTAAGAAGATTCCGGTGGAGGTTTTGGATTTGAATTTCCCTAGGTGGTTCTTAGTGTTTAAGATATGTACTTTACATCCAAATACCCTAAAGTACTTGATGTTGGGTACTTTATTGTGATAAATCTCGTACGAGGTCTTAAGGTGCCTCTTTACCATAAGGATCCTATTCTGGACATAGCAAGCCATGCTAACGGCTTCTGCCCAAAACCTATCAGGTAGATCGTATTCGTTCAACATGGTCCTAGCAGCTTCTTGTAAAGTTCAGTTTTTCCGCTCCACTAGGCCATTTTGTTGAGGGGTCCTAGGGAAAGAGAATTCATGGTGGTATGTTTTTAGGGTACAGAAGTCGGTGAACCTTTGATTTTCGAATTCACCACCATGATCGCTTCTAAGTCTTTTAACCTTAAGGTTTTTTTTTATTCTCGATTAATTTGAATAGATTGATTAATTGATCTAGGGTATCATTTTTATGTTTGACGAACCTAACCTAGGTAAACCTGGAGTAGTTGTCAATTATGACTAAGCAATATTGACTTCTATTGAGTGACTTGGCTCTATGTGAATCGAATAGATCCATATGCAGGAGCTCAAATACACTTGAGGTTCGTTCTTGGTTAGTTAACTTGTGTTGTGTCCTAGGTTGTTTTCCTTGTTGACATGCATTAAAAATTTTATTAACCAAATTGTTGAGGTTGGGTAAGCCTCTGACTAAGCCACTCTGACTCATCTTGTGGACGAGTCTTGGGTGCGAGTGACCGAGTCGTCGGTGCCACAACCATGATTCCTCTTCCTGTGTCATAAGACATTTGGCTGAGGATTTGATTAAGTTAATTGTATAAATGTTATTTGTCCTAGTTCTTTTGAGTATTGTTTTAGCAGTTTTATTTGTTTTAATTACACATTCATTTTCTAAAAATACGACCTTATAGTTATTGTCACATAATTGGCTTACGCTAAGCAGGTTATATTCAAAATTCTCTACAAGTAATACATTTTTAAAAACAAAATTCGAGTTAAGCTCGATATCACCTGATCCGATGATTTTGAGCTTACCGTTATTCCCAAAGGCTACCGATCCTTGTCATTTGAATCGAAGCTTCGTGAATTTGAGTTGATCCCCGGTCATGTGTCTGGAGCAATCGCTGTCCAACATCCATTGATCCTACACACAAGGTGGTTGGATTGGATGTTAGATTTTTTTTAAAAAAAATTGGTTGCAAGTTGTTAAACCTAGGTCATCTCACCTGTGTCTATATGATCAAGCATGTTATACTTATGTGTTTTTTGTGAGATGACTTCCAATTAAGTTGATTAAGTGCATTTAGGTTCAAGTAATTTTATGTTAGATTTGGATTTGACCCTAGGCTTGTCAAGTTTACCTTTTCAAGATCATGGCTTCCAGGTCGTGGCGAGGCACAGGAGCCTTCTTTTATCAGATCATCGACCACTTCCTTAGACAAAGCCATTTTCAAGAAAATGATGACTTGACTCACCTAAGACTATTTCCTAGTCTAACTGGTTATTTTTGAAAAGAGGCTCCCCGAGGCTCAATCTTTTCGAAGGATTTTAGTTGGTTATGTACGTGTTCTAAGTGAGTTCACAAGTTTAAAAAAAAAAAAGCATGCAATTTCTAAGTTAAAGCACAAACATGTTTTGTACTGGCTCCCCCTAGACCGTTGAATCGGTTCGGTCTATCCACATAGTGGATTTGGTCCTTGGGAACCCAATACGGGTTGGATCCTAGAGTTGAAATCAAAAAGTTCTTAGGGACCCATGCTTGGACATGTATCCTATGTCGACTTACAATCGACATATACGACCTATTAGTCGTGTTTGAGTTAAACCCTAGTCTAGCCTTGTTGTACACGTCCCTTTGAGATCCAAGTAGGAGGTCAAGTCCTTTGGATCCCGAAGTGAACATTTCCAACGTGTTCCTAAGATCTTCAACTTGACTTTTCAAGAGAGAGTTCTCAACTTCGAGCTTTTCATCTCGAGTTGGGTCCTCTTCTCGAACTTGACTAGTCGAAGAGGTTAGGGAGACCTTGTGTTTGAGGAGTTTGACCTCCTCAACCAGGGTCTCGACCATGGACTCGGACTTAACTAATTTTCTAGACAAAAACCTAACCGTATTATGTAAAGTATTAAATAAAGTTCGACTCACTTTAAGGATATCTTTTGAACCGGATGTGTATTCGTGGCTTGATTTGAAGGCAGCTTCGTAGTCCAAGTCATCCTCAGGTTCTGACTCAAGTTCAGGTTCGGTCTCCGTGTTTGACTCAATCGATCTTGCCATGAAAATGTTGTCTTCGTCTTCTTCGGATGACGCTTCTTCCCATGTCGCGTTGAGGGCCTTCTTGTGCTTAGGTGCTCGGTGGTTGAGCTTGGGGCACTCGGACTTGATATGTCCAAACCTGTTACACTCATAACACCTAATATTAGACTTTTAGGCTTACCTTGGTTGGGTCGAGTCGTGGTTCGCTTTCGTCCCTTGGCTATCCTTCGAGCTAGGTTCATTAGTTTGGCAGTAAACTCTGGGTCAACTTCTTCTTCAGACTCGTCTTCCTCCTCGGTTGGTGGTGGCTTGCTTGCGATTTTCTTCTTCTTTGAACCTGCAAACAAGGCTATACCCCTCTCGAGTTCCGAGTTGGATTGCTCATGTAATTTGAAATCTGAGAATAATTCGTTTATTCTAACTTTAGCTAGGTCCTTAGATACCTTGTAGGCATCGACCATGGATGCCCACAAGGTGGTCCTAGGGAAAGAATTTAGAACATACCTGATTAGATCTCGGTTTTTGACTTTCTGTCCTATTGAATGCAGCTGGTTGACTATGTCCTGGATGTGGGCGTGCAATTGTGTTGCCGTCTCGTGTTCCTGCATTTTTAGTGTGTACAATTTATTGAACAACAAATCGCGTTTGCAAACCTTAGCTTGATCCGATCCTTCGTGTAACTCGATCAGCCTTGTCCAGAGATCTCTTGCGCTGATGAAGGGTCCGACTTGGTTCAGCTCCTCCTTGGATAGCTCGCACTGCAGGATTTGAGTCGCCTTTGCATCTGCCTCGACTTGTCGTTTAGTGGTAATGTACCACTGATTGTAATCCAAGGATTCACCTTCTTCATTAGTAGGAAGGGTGAACCCGGTTTGGATCACAATCCACATCTCTATTTGGGTTTTTAGGAAGCACTCCATCCGACCTTTCCAGTAACGGAAATCGTCACTGTTGTAAAATGGTGGTCGGACGGTGCTAAAACCCTCGAGATGGGCCATTAACACGAAACGGTAAGAAGAGAAAAAAAAAGGAAAAAACACACAGACAACAAAGGTCCCAAGACTTGCGTCTTGGATTAGTAGTGCGGGAAGAAGAAAAGATAATTAAATCAATCAATAGATTAACTAATTAGAAAATTAATTTTAATTCTGTAAAAATAATAATTAATTAATTAATTTCGAAAATTAATTAAAAACTATTTTGCAGAAAAAAAAATCTAATGTTGAAATTAAGTAAAAAATATTGAAAAACCAAACTTATATTCTAGACAAGATTTAAAAATTAAAATAAGTT
Source organism: Wurfbainia villosa (assembly GCA_025175895.1). Classification (NCBI taxonomy): domain Eukaryota; kingdom Viridiplantae; phylum Streptophyta; class Magnoliopsida; order Zingiberales; family Zingiberaceae; genus Wurfbainia; species Wurfbainia villosa. The sequence goes on along the minus strand of CM045989.1, from coordinate 82,462,319 downwards.
TTTAATTGATTTTTAATTGTTTAAATTTTGTAAATTGATTGAAAATCTATTTTAGTAGAAATAAGATTTAATTCAATGCTAAGATTAACGAGAAAACTTTATAAAACGAAATATAAAGATTTTAGGGTTTGAAAAATTCAAGTGTTTTAAAAAAAATGAAAGAATTTTTAATTCTGGGAAAAACTAATTTTAATCAGTAATAGAATTAAAAAATCATAATTAAGAGTATTTTTTGTTAGGATGATCAATAGAAAGATTAAAAGCGATAAAATTAAATCAAAGAAAAGTCTGAAAAAAAAAATTAGAAAAATTTAAAAAAACACACAAAAATTAACGTAGACAGAAACAAAGGAAACAAAAGAAATAAAAATTACTCAAATTGGTGGTTTCACCAAATTTGAGTGCCCCCAGCTCTGATACCAATTGTAGGATCGAAATGAGCGCTAGAGGGGGGGGGGGGGTGAATAGCGCAAAACGATTTTTCTTTTCTTTTGTTGTAAAAACGATAAGTGAGAGATAAACGCAGCGAAAAAAAGATGGACACAAGGAGTTTTACTTGGTTCACAGCCAAGTGGCTGCTAATCCAAGTCCCTAATGGTCCTAGACTACGTACGAAGGGCAATCACTAAAACACTCCTCCTCGTTGGAGGTAGGAGTTACGATTACAAAACTTTCAACAAAAACACAATGATGAGAGACAAGCCCCTCTATCCTTTTTGATATAAAAGCTCAAAAAACACAACTTAAATTAATCGACTAAAACGATTACCAACACTTTAACGGTGAAGCTTCGTGTTGGCAGCACTTCGTTGTAGTGGCGTCGTCGTAGAAGAGTGGCGTTGTGGAGGCATTTGAGAGCTTTGTAATAATTGTTGTATCTAAGATGTGAAGCACCCCCCTCTATTTGAAGCCTTGTCCGCCCACTTGAGATCCGACCACCTCACCACCAATTGAGGGATAAGTTTCCACCTTGCTTTTGACCGGCCACCTCACCAAGATTTGGGGGATAAGTTGCCACCTTGCTTTTAGTTCCTTTTGCCCATTTTCAGGATACTTTAGTTATTTAATTTTATTTCAATTCGAGTTCTAATTTTAATTCAAATTCGAATAAATTTGAATTCTAATTTTAATTCGAATTAGAGTAACTTCGAATTCAAACAAGGGTTAGCTCAAAGCAATATGTAGAAATATTAAATGTGATGGATTTAGATGGTTTCTAACCATCCGATCTCGACTTAGACTTTCATGGAAAGTTTTGGGTCGGATTGTCGCCTAAGATCAACTCCTAAACGGAGGATCCGACCTCACTTACGGTCGTCGGACACGAGTCTTAATTACCTTGCACTTACTGTGTCGCAGATCTCCAACTCAAGCTTAACCTGTTTCTGCACACTCAAGTAGACTCATGAGATAACAAAATAGACTTAACCTTGTGTCTTTGCTATAATCAAAACACAGGTTCGATTTCGGTGCCTCACTGCACCAACAGAAACCACCAATCTAGCACTTTTTGGTTTTCTTTTCATATTTTTCAATTCGTGTTTTTTTTTGGTTTTTTTTCTCCCGCACTACTAATCCATGACGAAGTCTTGGTATGCTTCTTTTGGTTGTGTGTTTGCAAGTATTCTCCTTTGGAGTAGTCGACGGTAAAACGGCCATAACTTTTCGCACAAGTGGACTCACAAAATGATCTACCTACCAAATCGAAGCTCTCTGAGAGATCTATATTTCCTATGAGGGGTTACCCTCGTAACAAGCTCTTTCCAGCCCCAAATCCAACGTTTAGTACCCTTTCAGGGACATCGAAGGTCGTAAGTTTCTAGCTTTTGTTAGTTTCTTATTCTTCTTATTTATTTCTATTTATTTCCTATTATTTCCCACACTATTAATCCAAGACCAAGTCTTGGAATTCTCTTTGGTTTTTATTCATGTTTTGCAAGACATTTAATGGCTCACATTGAGGGGTATAGCACAACCCGACCTCCGTTCTTTAATGGAAATGATTTCCATTATTGGAAAGGTCGGATGGAGTGTTTTCTAAAAACACAAGTCGAGACTTGGATAATAATCCAAACCGCCTTTGCTCTACCCACCAATAATCAAGGAGAGCCCTTGGATTTCAACAAGTGGCCAAATGCATCCAAGAGGCAAATCGAAGCTGATGCAAGAGCAACCCAAATATTGCAATGCGGCTTGTCCAAAGAGGAACTCAACCGCATCGGACCATTCATTAGCACCAAAGACCTCTGGAACGAATTGATTGATCTACACGAAGGGACGCCCGATGCTAAGGTATGTAAAAGATATTTACTTTTAAATAAACTGTACAATCTAAAGATGCAGGATCATGAGACCGTCACCCAATTACATGCGCGGATCCAAGACATCATCAACGGTCTTCACTCAATCGGGCAAGCCATAGAGAACCGGGACCTTATAAGGTATGCTTTAAATGCTTTCCCTAGGACTACCTTGTGGGCATCCATGGTCGATGTCTACAAGGTCTCTAAGGACCTTTCGAAGCTTAGGTTAGACGAATTATTTTCCGAGTTTGAACTTCACGAGCAAACTAACGTGGTCAGGGCTGAGAGAGGTATTGCTCTACTTGCAAGACAAAGAAGCAAGCGACCTACTAGGTAAGTAGATGAACTCGAACCCGAAGATGAATCAGAGTCCGAATCCGAAGAGGTGGAAGCAATAGCGAACATAGTGCGGATAATTGTTCGGAGGGAAAGAAGGCTACTAAAGAACCAAAAGAGGGCACAATTCAAATCAAATCAAAAGAAGGCTTTCCATTCAACTTGGGACAACGAAGAAGGCAGCGGCATAGCATGCATGGCAAGGCTCGAAGATTCTGAGTCAGAGTCGGAATCTGAATCCAATTACAACACCGACTCCGAACTCGAGGACTACTTCGAGAAGCAACTCAAAGACGGACCAAAAGTGAAAATTAAGGTTAGCCACTCACTAATTCATACGCTTTACAATACAATTAAAATGCTTAATATGAAATTAACTAAGTCTGAGTCTAGGGTTGGGTCGTTACTTGAGGAGGTTGAAACCCTCAAGCAAGAGGCTACTCTAACCTCTTCAACTAGTCAAGTTCAAGAGGGAAACTCAACCCAAATTGAAAAACTTGAGGAGGAGAATTCTCTCTTGAAATACCGAGTTCAAGAGGTTGAGTCTAGGTTGGAAAGATTCACGTTGGGATCTAAGATCCTTAATCGTCTACTTCGAACACAAAGAGCCGTGTACAACAAAACTGGACTTGGATTTAAGTCAAAGACGACGAATAGGTCTTATATGTCTATCGTAAATCGTAGTCATCAAAGAGTCCAAGCATGGGTCCCAAAGGTTTATTGAACTCACATATAAGGACTAATAATTTTTGGGTTACCCAGGATCAAATTCATTATTTGAATAAACCATATTGGTTCAATGGTCCAGGGGGAGCTAACACTAAAATAGTATACCCGCTTACTTAGCAAAACCATTGCATATTTTACTCTAATTTTTAGAACGGCTAGATAGGGAAAATAGTTAGTCAACTCTTGACAATATAGTATCTGGACGCGGCGAGATAATAGCACGTTAGGGAAACAAAGTCTCATGTATTCTAGCTAGATAAGGCATATCTAGCTTGGTGCACTTGACCGAGTGGAACTAGCTAAAGCTACCTCGCCGTATCCTAAACTAGTTAAACCAGGAAGTAACCCTAAGTGACTTAAGTGATATTTTCTTGAATTTGGCTTTGTCTAAGGAAGTGGTCGTTGTTCCGATCAAAGAAGGCCCCTATGCCTCACCACGACCTGGAAGCTAGTTTCTCGAAAAGTTACTTAACGATCTAAAGGTTAAATCCGAATCTAACCCAAGGTTGACTATCTTTAATCAATTTCAAATCATCTCACAAAACATATAAAGTGAACAACTTCTGAGACACATAGAATGGGTGAGATGTTAAGGATCATTGAAATATAATTAAAATAACCTTTTCAAAATACCACTTATTTTCTCAACTATTGTACTTAATGACTATTTACAACTCTTAGGGCAAAGTTAAGCGCCCCCTACATCTCTTATACTTCATATATTTGACTAAGGGGGAGTGCAAACTAACCCTAAGGGTTATAGTACAAACCTTTATATTATTGGTGTAGAGGGACACACCACAAACCAATCTATCTAACTACTACTAGACGCATGCTTGGACTCATATTTGATTTATCTAGATGCATGCATAAATGATATTATTTTTAAACCCCTATTTTATACAAAAACCCCAATTTTTTTTTGATTTATGGCAAAAGGGGGAGAAGAGCAAAAGTTAAGGGGGAGTAACACAAAATTTGATTTTGAAAACTAAAGTATCTCTTTCAAAACTCACCTAGGGTTAAGGGGGAGTTTTTGGGAATGGCATTCATCATCTACTATACTTATTTTATGCTTTAATTTCCCTTAACTTTGTGTTGGTTGGCCATAGATCAAAAAGGGGGAGATTGTTGGTGCAGGGGCACCAGATAATCGAACCTGTGTTTTGATTATGGAAAAGACACAAAGTTAAGTTTACATCATTATCTCACGAGCTAAATCGAGTATGCAGAAAAGTACTAAAGCCGGAGATGAAGGCTAGCGACACCCGGAGGAAGCCGTGGTGGTTGGGCGACACTCGAGTGACTTCGGAGGGAGCCGAAGGAATGGAGTGGAAGGCCGGAAGCGAAAGCGACACAGTAAGTATTGAGGTAAGCTTGTGTGAGTGAGAGATGGTAAGGTCATGTCCTCTGTACGGGGACAATCGTAGGCGGCGATCCAACTAAGACTTCCTGGGGAAGGTCTAGGTCGAGATCGGACGGTTAGAAATCATCGCATTTATCATTTTTCGAGCTAACCTTTTACTGTAGGGAAGTGGCCAGGCTGTCAGTCGACTGTTGGACTTTGGGAAGTTGACTGATGCTCATCAGTTGACTGATGGCGACAAATCAGCCTTTGCGCTAGGTAAAAATGGATAAGGTTTGACGCGGCCACTTCGCGATAAAATTTGTACAACTTCGTGATCTGTTCTGAAAAAAGAGGTGACATATTCAAAGGCCAAAATCTATAAAAGGAGGGGAGGATTCCAACTTTAAAGATCATCAAGATTATTCTCAAGCGCTCCTACAACGTCAAAGCTCCAACATCCTCATAACGCCGACCCGACGACAAGTTCAAATATCCTTCGTCGGCAGTAGTAGCAAGTAATTTTTTTTATTGTATTCTTTATTTTTATTCATAACGAGGTGAGGTAGGCTTGTTGCCTCATCCTCGTAATTTCGGTTTTGTGATCGTTGTCTCCTACCTCTAACGAGGAGGAGACGTTATAGTGCTTTGCCCTCCGTACGTGGTCTAGGACCAATAGGGCCTTGGAGTAGCAACTGCTGGGTTGTGAACCAAGTAAAATAAACGTGTCTCTTTATTTTCCGCTGCGCTTACTCGTGTATCGAACGATCGAACGAAAAGATTTACGCTCGCTATTCACCCCCTCTAGCGACGCTTCTCGATCCAACATATACTCCTCGCATTGCCTAGTAGAATTGTCTAGCAAGACTTCAAAGTCGGATTTTGGTGCTAGATAAAGTTCGCATGGTGATTCATAGCTCTTGTTCTCACTTGGGAAACAATATTGAGGGTTTAAGTAGACATGGTCATAACTATATGAATAGGAATCATCTTGTGGCCATTGGTTGTAAACCTAGGAGACATCTTCTTGTTCAAATCGTGAAGGTTCAAATATATCTAGGTAATTATTAATGGTATGCCATTGTTCACCACAATGCTCACAATAAATGTTACAAAAACTCACAACATTAAATTGATCATAATAATGAGTTAAAGCAGTCATCATTATATAATATAAATAAGAAAAGGAACAACATTGCTTTGGCAAGAGACTAAAAAAAACAAATAGTAAAATAAAGGAAAACAAGTGCTACGAAAATAGTTGAAAATAAATACCGCTAAAAAATAATTGAAGCTTGAAAAAACACTAAAATCTAAATTAGAACTAAATTAAACTAGAAATTAAAAAAGACTAGGGAAATAAACCTAAACTAGGTCCGATCCAAAATATTCACTATCGATGTGATATCGAATCTACAATCCTGGACAACGACGCCAAAAACTTGATGCACACGAACATGACCTCAAATCTCAAGCTGAGATTGCCAAGGACTTGAAGTGCACGCTCGTGGTAAACGCTCGCATGTGCACGGTGTTGGATCGAAGCGCATCGCTAGAGGGGGGGGTGAATAGCGATAGAAACTTTTCGTTCAAAATCGTTCATTGAGGCATGAGTAAATGCAACGGAAAAACACAATAAAATAAAGACACAATAATATTTTTTACTTGGTTCGTAGCCTTCGGCTACTACTCCAAGGCCCTAGTGATCCTTGACCACGCACGGAGGGCAAAACACTAAACGAACTCCTCCTCGTTGGAGGTAGGAGTTAAACGAATACAAAACTCGAGAAAGACTCAAGGTAGAGGGACACTCCCCCTCTCCTTGATACGATTTAAAGCTCGAAATAAAAAGAACAACTTATACAAATGAAAGCTTATACCGACGACTTTAGAATACTTGAATCTTGGAGCTTGAATCATCGTCTCGGCAGCGCTTCATCGTAGGAATGTCGGAGACTTGTAGCGTATCAGAAGCACTTGGGAGATTTTGAATTAAAGAAAAACCCTAGGACAATCCCTCCTTTTATAGCCTTTAAGCCCTTCATCGAATGGGTCTTCAACCAATAGAAATTGGGAACAAAACCTCCTTGAAAAATGGTGATAGAGCTTGACTTCTCGAGGCTGATCCTTGACCATCAGTCGACTGATGGCCATGATCAGTCGACTGATAGCAGCATCAGTCGAATGCTGACTGCAGGCAGTCGACTGATGGACGGCAGTCGAGTCCTCCAAGCTGGCAGTCGACTAATGCTAGCTGCAAGGCAAAGTTAGCTTAACGAAAACATTATTTTGACGACCTCTGACTGTCCGATCTTGACCTAGACCACCTATAGGATGTCTTTGGTCGGATCTACACTTAAGATCATCCCCGTAAATAGGATACGACCTCACTTATGATCGCACACACGAGCTTACCTCAATACTTACTGTGTCGCTTTTGCTTCCGGCCTTCCACTCGATTCCTTCGGCTCTCTCCGAACTCACTCGAGTGTCACTCGACCACCGCAGCTTCCTCCGGGTGTCGCTAGCCTTCAGCTCCAGCTATAGCAATTTTTTGCACACTCGATTCAGCTCGTGAGATAACGACATGAACTTAACTTTGTATTGTTTGATATAATCAAAACTCAGGTTCGACTTAGGTGCCTACTGCACCAACAATCTCCCCCTTTTTGATTTATGGCAAACCCACATACAAAGTTAAGAACATAGCATGCATGAAGAATAAAAATAGCATGCATGAAGAATAATAATGTGCATAAAATAGCATGCATAAAGAATAATAATGTGCATGAAAAACAAAAATAAAGATTAAGTTTGAGTAGTAAGGATTTTCTTCAAGTACTCCCCCTTGAGGAAACCTCCCCCTTGACGAGGGTGAGTCTTGAAAGAAGACCTTTGTCCTCCCCCTTGAGGATTGCTATTTAGGAAGAGTTTAAGTAATTAACATTACTTAAAGTTGGCCTTAGTAAAATATTTAAGTTAAGAGGACTTCTTAAGTTGGCCCTTTCTCCCCCTTTCTTAAGTAAAGCATTAATGTTTGGCCATAGTGTTTAAAAAATAAGTTTAAGTTAAGAATTCTCTTAACTTGGCCTTTACTTCCTTTTAACTAAAATTTCAAAACTTAAAGTTAAGTAAACATTTACTTAACTTTTGGCCATGAAAAACAAGTTAAGTTATCAAAATTTTTGATCCCTTAACTTTAGCCTTTTTCTCCCCCTTTTGCCATATATCGAATAGAGTGGGGTGTGTGAAAAACAAATATAGATATTAATTTTAAAGTTCAAGCATGTTCCATATTATTTTGAAAATAATATACTAAAAATAAGCTCATCTATAAAATGTTCGACTCATATTGACTTGATTGATATGAAAGATCAACCAGTCCTGGTCAGAGTCGGTTAATATATATGATTATACTCTGTAGTTCATAGCGATGCACTAGCTCTACATCTGGAACCAGGAGTAAGGTCCTAACATCTCACACCCATCTACGTGGCTAAGTACACAAACACATTAGTCCTGTGTTGTGAGATGTATTGGCTCCTTAAATCTATAGGTGAATGATATCTAAGGTATGTCCTACGCTAGTTCCATGAAAACGAAAAGTAAGAAATGGTAGTAAGAAAATATTATTTGTAAGTTCCTATTCTACTACGCACATGCCCAATTTTCATCTTAATAGACTAAATTCGGCTTCAGGTAGGAGTTTAGTAAATAGGTCTACCAAGTTAGATTTCGATTCGACGTATTCAAGTTGTATGGCTCCGCTAGCCACATGTTCTCGAATGAAGTGGTGTTTGACCTCTATATGTTTGGTCCTAGAGTGACATATCGGATTCTGAGTAAGGTTAATTGAACTAATGTTATCTACGTGAAGTTTAGTATGTGTAAAGTCTAACTTAAAGTCGTGGAGAGTGTGCTTCATCCAAAGAAGCTGAGTGACACACTCACCCATCGCGATGTATTCGGCTTCGGTGGTAGATAAGGCAACACAATGTTGCTTCCTACTGCACCAACTTACTAGACTTAAGCCGAGAAGTTGACAACAACCACTCGTACTCTTTCTATCGAGCTTACTATCGGCATAGTCTGAATCGGAGTAGTCGGTTAGTTCGAACTTGGTAGATCTAGGGTACCAAATACCGACATTAAGTGTACCCTTTAGATATCTAAGGATACGCTTGACTAGAGTTAGGTGACACTCCTTGGCACAGTTTTGGAACCTTGCATACATACTTACTGCAAATAAGATATCAGGTCGGCTTGCAGTTAAGTAAAGGAGACTCCCTATTACGCTCATATAGTATTTTAAATCAATTGAGTTTCCGATTACATCTTCTTCTATATTTACATTCGTTGCCATTGGGGTATTAATAATTTTAGCGTCTTGCATTCCAAAGCATTTAATTAATTCCCTAGTATATTTGCATTGATGTAGGTATATTCCATCTTTAGTTTGTTTAATTTGTAGACCTAAGAAGAAACTTAACTCACCTACTAAATTCATTTCAAATTCACTTTCCATAAGTGAAATGAACTCATTGAGTAGGATCGAGTTGGTGGTTCCAAAAATAATATCATCTATGTAGATTTGGGCTATGAATATGTCTTTACCTAAGGTTTTTACGAAAAGAGTTGGGTCAACTATACCCTGGTTAAATCCTTTGGACTTAAGATACACCGAAAGTCTCTCGTACCAAGCGCAAAGAGCTTGTTTAAGTCCATAGAGGGCTTTCTTTAACCTAAGGACATGGTCGGGTTTGTCTAAACTTTTGAAACTGGGGGGTTGACTAACATAAACCCCTTCTTTAATGTATCCATTTAAGAATGCTGATTTCACATCCATTTGAAACAACTTGAATCCTCGATGTGCAGCATACGCTAATAGCATTCGAATGGACTCTAATCTAGCTACTAGAGCATAGGTCTCGTCATAATCTAAACCTTCGACTTGACTAAACCCTTTACGACTAGTCTAGCTTTATTTCTAACTACTTCACCTTTGTCATCAAGTTTATTTCTAAACACCCACCTTGTTCCAATGATTGTTTTATCTTTAGGTGGTGGTACTAATTCCCATACTTCGTTCCTAGTGAATTGAGCTAGCTCTTCTTGCATTGCAATAATCCAATCGGGATCAAGAAGAGCTTGGTCAATAGTCTTGGGTTCAATTTTGGAAATCAAGGATATTTGACTAAGATTTCTATATGAGGCTCTAGTTCAAACTTCTAGACATTGATCACCTATCACTTGGTCGATAGGATGATTCGTTTGAGTCCTAGTTGGGTTTGGGTTTGAGTTTACTACTTGGTCAATAGGATTGACTCGTTTGAGTTATAGTTTGGTTAGAGTCATCTATCACTTGGTCGATAGAGTGACTTGCTTGACTTAAGTTAGGATTAATACTAGACCTGATCTCCGGATCAGAGTTAGGTCTAGTATGAATCGACTCGCTAATTGGATTTGCTAGGGGTTTTGTAGGTTCGTGTCCTTCAAATACTACATTGATAGTCTCCTCGACTCTAAGGGTGTCATGATTATATACTCTATAAGCTCTACTTGTAGTCGAGTATCCTAGAAAGATTCCGGTCGAGGTTTTGGATGTAAATTTTCCTAGGTAATCCTTAGTGTTTAGGATATGTACCTTACACCCAAATACCATAAAGTACTTGATGTTAGATATTTTATCATGATAAATCTCGTATGAGGTCTTAAGGTGCCTCTTTACCATAAGGATCCTATTTTGGACATAGCATGCCATACTCACGGCTTCTGCCTAAAACCTATCGGGTAGGTTATACTCGTTTAACATTGTCCTAGCGACTTCTTGTAGGGTCTATTTTTGCATTCTACTAGGCCATTTTGTTGTAGAGTTCTAGGGCAAGAGAACTCATGGTGGTATCCATTTAGGTTACAGAATTCTGTAAACCTGTGGTTCTCGAATTCACCACCATGATCAGTCCTAAGTCTTTTGATTTTAATGCTTTGTTGATTTTCAATTAACTTAAATAGGTTGATTAATTGATCTAGGGTATCACTTTTGTGTTTGATGAACCTAACCCAAGTAAATCTAGAATAGTCATCAATTATGACTAAGCAGAATTTACTTCCATTAAGTGACTTAGCTCCGTGTGAATCAAATAGATCCATGTGTAGGATCTCAAGAACACTTTTGGTTCGTTCTTGATTAGTTAGTTGATGTTGTGTCCTAGATTGTTTACCTTGTTGACAAGCATTACATATTTTATTATTCAAGTTATTGAGGTTAGGCAAACCTCTGACTAAGTCACTCTGACTCATCTTGTGGATGAGTCTTGGGTGTGAGTAACCGAGTCGTCGATGCCACAACCATGATTCCTCTTGCCGTGTCATAAGACACTTAGTTGAGGAGTTAGTTAAGTTAATAGTGTAAATATTGTTATTTCTTGTTCCCTTAAGGATTGTTTCAAAAGTTTCATTTGTATTAATTACACATTAATTCTTTAGAAATATTGCCTTATAGTTATTATCACACAATTGACTTACACTAAGTAAATTATATTGAAATTTTTCTACCAATAAGACATTTTGAATAATAAAGTTAGAGTTGAGCTCAATATCACCTGATCCGATGATTTTGAGCTTGCCATTGTTTCCAAAGGCTACCGATCCTTATCGTTTGAATCGAAGCTTCGAAAACTTGAGTTGATCCCCGGTCATGTGTCGGGAGTAACCACTGTCCAACATCCATTGATCCTACATGCAAGGTAGTTGGATCGGATATTGGATTTATTAAAGAATGGTTGAAAATTATTAACCTAAATCATCTCACCCATGTCTACATGATCAAACATGTTAACCCTATATGTTCTTGTGAGATGACTTCCAATTTTACTTGAATTAAATTTAATGACTTTAACACTCATCAACCTTGCGTTAGATTCGGATTTGACCTTAGGCTCATCAAGTCACCTTTTCAAGATCATGGCTTCCAGGTCGTGGCGAGGCACAGAGGCCTTCTTTGATCGGAACAACGACCACTTCCTTAGACAAAGCCATTTTCAAGAAAATAGAGACTTGACTCACCTATGACCACTTCCTGGTCTAACTAGTCTAGGATACGGTGAGGTAGCTTCAGCTAGTTCTGCTCGGTCAAGTGCACCGAACTAGATACGCCTTATCTAGCCCGAATACACGAGACTCCTCTTTTCTAGTGTACTATCATCTCGCCGCATCCTGGTACTATGTTATCAAGTATTGATGAGTTATATTCCTATCTAGCCATTCTAAAAAAAAATCAAACTAAATAAAGAACCTAAGCATGCAATTTTCTAAGTTAAAATACAAACAATTTTCGTACTAGCTGCCCCTGGACCGTTGAATCGATTCGGTCTCTCCACATAGTGGATTTGGTTCTTGGGTACCCATTACTGGTTCGATCCTAGGTTTGAAATCAAGGCGGTCTTAGGGACCCATGCTTGGACACATTTTTTATGTCGACTTACAATCGACATAAACTACTTAGCTAATTTAACTTCCTCAACCAGTGTTTCGACCTTGGACTAAGACTTAGCTAATTTCCTAGTTAAGAATTTAATTGCACTATAAAGTGTACTAATTAGAGATCGACTTACCTTGAGTGTATCTTTTGAACTGGATGCGTATCCGTGGCTTGTCTTGAATAGCGCTTCGCAGTCCGACTCGTCTTCGATTTCTGATTCATGTTCCGGTTCTGACTCCATCTTCGATTCAATCGGTTTAGCCATGAGGACTCGATCATCGTCTTCTTCCTCGGACGCTTCTTCCCATGTAGCGTTGAGTGCCTTTTTGTATTTTGGTGCTTTGTTTTTGAGTTTTGGACATTCGGACTTGATGTGTCCAAACCTGTTGCATTCGTAACAGCTAATATTAGAACTTTTAGGCTTACCTTCGTTGGGTCGAGTGATGGTTCGCTTTCGGCCCTTGACTATCCTCCAAACTAGGTTGACTAGTTCAGCCTCCATTTCCAGGTCGACCTCCGAATCAGACTCATCTTCTCTCTTCCTTCGGAGGTGGCTTGCTTGCGGTTTTCTTCCTTGAACCTGCAAAAAGTGCTATACCCTTCTCGGGTTCCGAGTTAGACTGCTCATGAAGTTCAAAATCGGAAAATAACTCATCTAACCTAAGTTTTGAAAGATCCTTGGAAACCTTGTAAGCATCGACCATGGATGCCCACAATGTAGTCCTCGGAAAGGAGTTAAGAACATACCTTATAAGGTCGCGTGTAGATTATTTACTATGTCTTGAACGCGGGCGTGAAGTTGCGTCACTGTTTCGTGTTCCTGCATTTTTAGATTATATAATTTATTAAACAAAAGATCGCGCTTACATACCTTGGCTTCATCGGTCCCTTAATGTAGCTCCACTAGCTTTGTCCAAAGGTCCTTTGCGCTGCTGAAGGGGTCGATGCGATTAAGCTCCTCCTTGGACAAGCCGCATTGGAGGATTTGAGTTGCCTTAGCATCGGCTTCGACTTGTCGTTTTGTCGCAATAGTCCATTGGTCATAATCCAAGGATTCACCCACTTCTTTAGTCAGAAGTGTGAATCCCGTTTGGATTATGATCCACATATCGATTTGGGTTTTAAGAAAGCACTCCATCCGACCTTTCCAGTAATGGAAATCATCTCCGTTGTAAAACGGAGGTCGGACGCTGCTAAAACCCTCGAGATGGGCCATTTGGAAGGGAAACCTTTCACACAAAATAATAAAAAAAACATGAAAAAGGTTCCAAGACTTCGCCTTGGATTAGTAATGTAAGAAATGAAAAGAAACAAAAGGAATAAATGAGAAATAGCCAACTAAAATAAAAGATGAGCACTTACAACCTTCGATGTTCCCGAAATGGTACTAAACGTTAGTTTTTTGAGATGAAGACAGCTTGTTATGAGGGTAAAACCTCATAAGAAGTGTAGATCTCTTTGAGAGCTTCGTTTTGGTAAGTAGCCCATTTCGTGGGTCAACTTGTACGAAAAGTTTTGCCTGTTTTACCATCGGCTACTCCAAAAGCGAATACTTGCAAAACAAAACCAAAATAAGAGTACCAAGACTTCGTCTTTGATTAGTATTGCGGGAGAAAATTTAAACGAATGAAAAAGGATCTGTAAAATTCAAAAACAAATCTGCTAGATTGGTGGTTTCACCAAATCTTAGCGCCCCCGGCTATGATACGAATTGTTGGATCGAAGCGGATCACTAGAGGGGGGGTGAATAGCGATAGAAACTTTTTGTTCAAAATCGTTTGTTGAAGCACGAGTAAATGCAGTGGAAAAACACAATAAAATAAAGACACAATAATATTTTTTACTTGGTTTGTAGCCTTCGGCTACTACTCCAAGGCCCTAGTGATCCTTGACCACGCACGAAGGGAAAAACACTAAACGAACTCCTCCTCGTTGGAGGTAAGAGTTAAACAAATACAAAACTCGAGAAAGACTCAAGGTAGAGGGACACTCCCCCTTTCTTTGATACGATTTAAATCTCGAAATAAAAAGAACAACTTATACAAATGAAAACTTATACCGACGACTTTAAAAGACTTGAATCTTGGAGATTGAGTCGTCGTCTCGGCAGCGCTTTATCGTAGGAATGTCAAAGACTCATAGCATATCGGAAGCACTTGGGAGCTTTTGAATTAAAGAAAAACCCTAGGACATGCCCTCCTTTTATAGCCTTTAAGCCACTCATCGAATGGGTCTTCAACCAATAGGAATTGGGCACAAAACCTCCTTGAAAAATGGTGATAGAGCTTGACTTCTCGAGGCTGATCCTTGACCATCACTCGATTGATGGCCATCATCACGATCGATGGCGATCATCGAATGTCGACCGTAGGCACCGATCGATGGATGGCAATGAGTCCTCCAAGCGTGGCAATGATCGATGCTAGCTGCAAGACAAAGTTAGCTTAACAAAAACATTATTTTGACGACCTCCGACCGTCCAATCTTGACCTAGACCACCTATAGGATGTCTTTGGTCGGATCTACGCTTAAGATCATCCCCGTAAAGAGGATACGACCTCACTTACACTCGCACACACGAGCTTACCTTGATACTTACTGTGTCACTTTTGCTTCCGTCCTTCCACTCGATTCCTTCGGCTCCCTCCGAAGTCACTCGAGTGTCGCCCGACCACCACGACTTCCTCCCGGTGTCGCTAGCCTTCAGCTCCAGCTATAGCAATTTTTTGCACACTCGATTCAGCTCGTGAGATAACGACATGAGCTTAACTTTGTATCGTTTGCTATAATCAAAACTCAGGTTCGACTTAGGTGCCTACTGCACCAACACACGGTTGTCGTCAAGTAATTATTTATGTATTGATCCCACAGAGACTGTGATTTGAGTACCGATTGTCCAGTGAATTCTATTTGTTCTGAGTAAATCTCTGGCGAGTCAGGTGTGAGGTTGGCGAGGGTCATGGCTCAAATATGGTGTCACTTAGAGAAAGTGAAGGTGAGCTCAAAGTTCCTTAAAGGATTCTAGGATTTCGGTTTCACTTGTGCATTGTTGGATATTCTATCAATTTAATGCTCCTAGAATCTCTAGTTATGATCTTGCGGGAGCATCATCGTGTGTTATCCCAATGAACTTTTGCTTCTACTAGGATCTACCTATTCCTAACCAAGTTTCCCTTTCGAATCATCAGAGCTTAGAAGGTTGATATCTTTGGGAGCCCCCTGTCACTGGGTCCCTCAACCCTTCTAGAGTTGATGTCTCCTACTTGGGGCCTTCTGCTAGAATAGGTTCTTGGGGTTCTAGGATGTCCTATTAATCCCTATGAAGAGGTGGATCATATTTCACATCTTACTCTTTCATATTCTCTTCCTAGGTTATGGGAGGGAGGATGACAGCAAGGTTCCTCCTTGGTTCTCCTAGATTTCGATAGAAAGGCTTTCCACCTTTGTATCGACTACGTGCAGTGGAAATAGAAGCAAACACATCTTTCGTGGATATCAACAACATAAATTGCAAATATACTCAAAAGCAATGAATAAATATTTTAACTAGCACGTCCAACATACACAAGCTACTCTCTAATCCTAGAATCGAAGTATCTACTCTATGAATAAAGGAGAATAAACACAAGACATCTTTATGTAAATCATTACAAAGAAAAAAGACTAAAGAATAATGGTAGTACTCTCTATTCAATCTGATGTTGTTTCTTGGTCATTCTCCAAGGCATTGGAGCATTGATTCGTGTCTTCGAGCCGCTTCCTATCTCCCCGTTGCGAGCCTCTGATGCTTCTTAGGGCACCTTCTTTTCGTCCCAGTTGTCGGACCTCCTCTCGAGAATTGGGAGACCTAGGGAGGCTCCCCTCATGATCTCGATGATCCTCGCCTCTTAGATGAGTTTCCTCTATATAGAAGCGGCTCTGGCTTTCCATAAATGTTTGAAAACCCCTATTTCCTTGAATTTACGGTCCGCCACCCGGCCGTGTGAAATTCACACAGTTGGGCCATGTGCAAGGTTGGAAACGGTTGAAATCTAGGCTAAAAATTGGGTTGAAAAAAACACACGACCGTGATAATTTGACATGACCGACCTTGTGTCACTCTGGAGCTCCGTTTTGATCCATTTCGCTTCGGGAACATGCCAGTCTCTTGGGACATGGCTAGAGCATGTTCCCTAAAGTTCGTGCTTCATAAAATGCTCCATTTTTGCTTCAAAAATGGCACCTACACATAAAAATAACAAAAGCAGATCTACGAACTAGAAAAAAGTAAATGAATAAAAAATAAGGGAGAATATGCATGAAACAAGTATGAAATGCAATGATATATGTGCTAAAACTACTTCTAAAATCCTTTAAGATTTGCACACATCACACATGGGTGATCGTGAATTAAACACGGTCATGTGTTTTTTCTAGCTCGATTTTCAGCTTAGAATTTAGCAATTCGAGCCTTGCACATGGTCAAGCATGTGAAATTCACACGGTTGTGTGGCACCACTGCAAATTCGAGGAAATAGGGTTTTTCGAGCATTTATGGAAAGCTGCAGCCACCTCTCTATATAGGAAACTCATCTCGGAGACATGAGGGGAGGAGGATCA
This sequence comes from Wurfbainia villosa, assembly GCA_025175895.1. Lineage (NCBI taxonomy): Eukaryota > Viridiplantae > Streptophyta > Magnoliopsida > Zingiberales > Zingiberaceae > Wurfbainia > Wurfbainia villosa. Next base: position 82,445,527 of record CM045989.1, on the reverse strand, counting down.
CGAGGGGAGAAGACCTAGGGCTCCCAATCCCTTAAAGTGGGTCGTCCAAGGGCCCCTAACCATAGGAGGAGAAGATCTCAATGTCGCTACTCCAGATCCTAAGGTAAGTTATAGCCAAAGACTTTTTTCACAGTGAGACAAAGCCCTCTTTTCTTCATTGCAATTTTTTTTTAGGTTTAATTCTTGTTTGTAGATGTCTTGTGGTTGTTTCTTTTAGTATGTAGTAGTTTTTATGATTCTTTGATTATGGAGTCGCCTATCTTGATTTGTAAAATATTATATTGCAATGAGTCCATGTTTGCTTGCATTGTTTTCAACTACTATATATTTATGCTTGCTTTTTATTTTATGATATGATGGTCCATGGTCCGGCTTAATTATATTAATCCGATTTAGATACCAAAAGCATTAGGTCATATTTTGGAGGTATGAGAAAGGATCGAAAAGACAACCTAATCCTCCGAACCATAGAGAATCGAGACGTGGGGGAATCGACTATGAGTGAGGAGTTAAATCTAGAATTGATTCGCTGGAGTTCCAGTGACAGGTTCCCTATGTGACTAAGGTTACTCTACAAGTAGATTGATTCACCGTGAGGACCTATTGGTATCATAGAATGTAATGAACCTATTTCAGCAGAAGGCCCAAAGTAGGAGAAATCAACTCTAGAAGGATTGTGGGACCCAGTGATAGGGGGCTTCCCAAGGATAGCAATCCCCTGAGCTCTAACGATCTGAAAGGGAAACTTGGTTAGGAATAGGTTAATTCGGTGTAGTTCCAAAAGATCACGTCGAATAAAATAGATATCCTACCTACATGAATCACCATTGAGAGTTAGGAGTAAGACATATGTATATAATCATTTAGGTTAAACTAAAATCTTAGAATCATTGCCGTCGATAATAATAGGGACCCAGTGACATTGGTTTCTTAGTAAAAGTGATCTCTCAGTCCTATCATTTTCCTTTCGACCCTTTTTACTTATCATTCACTTGATTCAGTCCAAACTATCTATATTCACTTAGTAAATCAGTACTCGATTACTAGTCCCTGTGGGATTGATATTTTATTACTTGATGATAATTGTGCACTTGCGGGCGTTGAGCGCGAGTACATGCTTCAAGTCCTTGGCAATCTCGGCCAGAGATTTGACGTCGTGAATGCAAGCATTAGGTACCCAATAGCATGACTTAGTCGATAGAATCACTTGAAGGCTAGAGTGAAGGGTGAAGGAGTCATGGATGACTTGTATGGATCCTAAGGGAATGAAGCTGATGGAGGTGGCTAGAAAGCTTAAGTCTAGGCTATGGGTGAGTATCAAGTATAAGGGGATCATAGTCATGTTAAATCTCATGTTTGAGGTGTACCAGTTGACTGATGGCATTGGCTAGTCGACTTATTGAGTTCTCGGACTCAGGAGCTCAGTTTGGCTCGACCAATCGATTGGGGTTATGACCCAGTTGACTGGTCAAGTAGTCGACTGAGGCTCGACTGTTAACTATGGCTCTAGCAGTCGACTGATAGGGTTTAATAGTCGACTGGCCACTGACAGTCGACTTCTAAGGTTTAGCAGTCGACTGACCACTGGTAGTAGATTGCTAAGGTTGAGTAGTCAAATGGAATTAAGTAGACAGAGTATAGAAAGTTTTGCAGTGGACTGCTAGCTCATGGTAGTCGACTAGTGGCTTCAAAGAAGGGATCAGGTAGTTTCGAATGATCACGAGGATGGGCAATCGATCCGTCGCAATTCAATGTGGATTAGTCCATTGTGAGACAACGATTCTATTGGCAGTCGACTTCTAAGTGAAAATATAGCAACACAAAGTTATAAAAGGAGCTTGACGAGAAGACAGAACAAAGATGGTTTTTCGGGGATTTGAAGGGGAATAGTTGCTGCTTTCCAGACCTTCAAAGTTGTTCAAAGCAACCAAAGATCAAGCAAGCAAACCTCACTTCTTGTAAAGTGTTTAGTTCTTTGTTCTTGTATTTCATATTTGATTGTATTAGTATTGTTGTAAGATCATTGTAAGATTTTTCTTCATCTTTGGAGTGTTTCTGAGAAGGAGAAGAGTTATTAGTGGTGTGGATACTGGAACTCGATCGTGGAGTAAGAACTGTAGGTTCTGAACCACGTAAAAATTTTGTATTGTGCGTGTGACTCTTGTTTTCGTATTTGTTTCTATTTGTACTTTGTATTCCGTCATGCTAACGATTTGTCAACAAGAACACGATAGGAATGCAATCGAATCGAAGAATAAAAAGATAATGTTCACCCCTGTCTAGCGCATCTAAAGGTCCCCAACAAGTGGTATCAGAGCGAGGACATATGCCCTTCGGAGTGACGAATGCACCTGCTCTGTTCATGGATTTGATGAATCGGGTATTCTCGGCATTCCTCGACAAGTTCGTGATCGTCTTCATCGACGACATACTGATATATTCGAGAACCCCAGAAGAGCACGCAGAACACCTGAATGTGGTATTACAGATTCTTCGGGAAAAGCAACTATTTGTAAAGTTCTCCAAATGCGAGTTCTGGCTCGAACAAGTATCATTTTTGGGCCACGTTATATCCAAGCACGGAGTAATGGTAGACCCAATAAAGATTGAAGCCGTGAGTAACTGGAACCAACCAAAGAATGCCAGCGAGATCAGAAGCTTTCTTGGGCTAGCAAGCTACTACAGGAAGTTTGTAGAGAACTTCTCCAGGATTGGAGCCCGTATGACAGTCCTCACCAGAAAGAACAAGAAATATGAGTGGACGGACACCTGCGAGAGGAGTTTCACAGAATTGAAAAGGAGGCTGACCAGCACTCCAATCCTTGCTCTTCCGGACAGTAATGAAGGCTTCGACATGTACAGTGACGCTTCCAAGTTGGGACTCGGAGTTGTACTCATGCAGAATGGAAAGGTCATTGCCTACGCCTCTAGGCAACTCAAAGAACATGAAAGGAATTATCCCACCCACGATTTAGAGCTAGCGGTCGTGGTCTTTGCTCTCAAAACATGGAGGCATTATCTATATGCAGCTCAGTGTAGGATTTATACAGACCATAAGAGTCTGAAATATTTCTTCACACAGAAGGACCTGAACATGAGACAACGCAGATGGCTCGAGCTCATCAAGGATTATGACTGTGAGATCTTCTACCATCCGGGGAAAGCAAACAAGGTGGCTGATGCACTCAGCAGGAAGTCCTGCGCCACCTTGATGTCTCTATCAGTGTTATCTCAGCCCTTAGAAAAGGAGATTATGCGTTATGGGGTTGAAATCATTTCCAGACATCTCTCGACCATTACGATAGCACCGACGTTGTTCGATGATATACTAGAAAAGCAAGCCCATGACCCAAGCATTCAGAGGATCAAGCAAGAGGTCCTAGAAGGAAAGGACGATGGGTTTTGTATCTCTGATAGTGGAGTACTCTACCTCAGGGATCGCTTATGTATTCCCGACGATCCAGAATTATGGAAGAAGATATTTGAGGAAGCTCACGGAACTCCTTATGCGATGCATCCTGGAACCACCAAGATATACCAAGACCTAAAAAGAAAATTCTGGTGGTTCGGAATGAAAAGAGATGTGGCTCAGTATGTCAATACCTGCCTGATATGCCAGAGGGTTAAAGCAGAACACCAGAGACCTGGAGGAACACTGCAGCTGATCCAGATTCTAGAATGGAAATGGGAAGACGACAAACGGTTATGATGGTATATGGGTAATTGTGGACAGATTGACGAAGTCCGCCCACTTCTTAGCAATCAAGATGACTTATTCGACAGAGCAACTGGCTCAGTTATATGCTAAGGAAATTATTAGACTACATGGAATTCCTAAGACCATCATTTCTGACAGAGATGGTCGCTTCATTTCCCATTTCTGGGAATGTGTTTAGAAGGCCCTAGGCACAAAGCTATTGTTCAGTACTGCCTTCCATCCCCAGACGGACGGACAGACTGAAAGAGTAAATCAAGTACTGGAGGATATGTTATGAGCTTGCGCCCTGGATTTCAAAGGTAGATGGTGCCGATACTTATGTTTGGCAGAATTCGCCTACAACAATAGCTACCAAGCTACTATTGGAATGGCACCCTACGAGGCTCTATACGGGAGGAGATGTAGATCTCCCATATGCTGGTACGAGGGTGGTGAAAAGAAGGGGATGGGACTCCAGATAGACTTCATCGACGACACCACCCGAGCTATACAGAACATCCATCAGAGAATTGAAACTGCTCAGAGCCGACAAAAGAGCTATGCGGATATGCGGCGTAGACCGTTAGAATTCAAAGTTGGGGACCTGGTATTCCTCAAGGTGGCCCCTACGAAGGGAGTGATGAGATTCAGAAGGAAGGGTATGCTGAGTCCGCGCTATGTGGGACCGTATTCGATATTGCAGAGGGTTGGCAAGGTAGCTTACAAGCTGGAGCTGCCTCAAGAGATGTCGGCTATTCACAACGTGTTCCATGTCTCTGTGCTCAAGAAATGCATTTTCAGTGCAGACCAAGTTATCGAGCCACAAACAGTACAAGTTCAAGAGGACTTGAGTTATGAAAGTCGGCCTATCCAGATATTAGACCGAGAAGTCAGGAGACTAAGGAACAAAGAGGTGCCCTTAGTAAAGGTCCTGTGGCAGAATCAACGGTACGAAGAAGCTACCTGGGAACGCGAGGAGAACATGAAGCAGAAGTACCCAGAATTGTTCTAAGTTTGTGGGGGAATCTTTTAAAAGGTATGAAGGATTGTAACGCCCGTAAAATTTCTAGCAAATTTATAAGAATTTTTGGCTTGATTATGATGGGCTTTATGTGGGCTTTTCAAAAATAAAAGAAAATGAGCCAAAAAGGATGCAAGGCCTAGGAATTGAACCACAAACCTCTAGAGATAGCCAAGTCCTATAGATGCATCCACTAACCAGAAGCCCAACAAGATTGTATTATTAGAGGAATATGGGAAATTATAGTTAGGGGTAAGGGAGACTAAGGGACTCTTCAAATGAATAAATAGGGGGGAATGAGGAGACATGAGTTATCAAGTTGATTTTCTCTCCTCTCAACCTCTTCCTCACCGAGATCCACTTCTCCTCCCCCTTCTCATCCTTTGGCCGAAAGTCATCCAAGCAAGAAGAAAGGCTAGGTTGCTTCCCTTAGGTCATCTTCCAACCAAAAAGCAAAGCGAAGGATGTAAGTATCCCCTCACCTGCATACAAGTAGCTTTCCGATTGAAGTTTTTGTGTCAATCCCCCTTTGACCATTCGCCCAAACCCTTTTCTTGAAGTTTCCATGAAATTCTATACCATATTTTGTATGTATATGATGATGTTAGGATGTTAGATGGATTTGGTTAAAAGTTTAACCCTAAAAGCCCCCATGAACCATTCGGCCAAACCTTGTTCTTGAGGTTTCAATGAAATTCTATACCATATTTTGTATGTATATGATGATGTTAGGATGTTAGATGGATTAGGTTAAAAGTTTAAACCTAAAAGCCCCATGAACCATTCGGCCAAACCATGTTCTTGAGGTTTCAATGAAATTCTATACCATATTTTGTATGTATATGATGATGTTAGGATGTTAGATGGATTAGGTTAAAAGTTTAACCCTAAAAGCCCCCATGAACCATTCGGCCAAACCTTGTTCTTGAGGTTTCAATGAAATTCTATACCATATTTTGTATGTATATGATGATGTTAGGATGTTAGATTGATTAGGTTAAAAGTTTCACCCTAAAAGCCCCCATGAACCATTCGGCAAACCTTGTTCTTGAGGTTTCAATGAAATTCTATAGCATATTTTGTATGTATATGATGATGTTAGGATGTTAGATGGATTAGGTAAAAGTTTTGTTGGGTTTCCGGCAACGCGGCGTGTGTGTGTTCGATCATGTTTCGCAAACATGAGCACAGCGGAAGCAATAAAAATAATAAATACTCCTATTTATTACAACACACACAACACACGCATGCTATTACAACAAGTGTAGACATAACCGTAAATTAAAATTTGCAATAAAAGGAAATTAAACTACGTTATACCTTATTATGGCGTGTGGCGGGAGCGGCATCAGCGGAGCGATCCTCGTAGAATCGTCTCTATCCGTATCACGCCGAGCTCCTCGGGATGACCGCTAAGTCCACGAGCCGTCTTCGTGCGGGTTACTAGCCTCGTGTTGAAGGCGGCGTGATCGAGAGATGATCACGATCCGAATCAAATTCGGATCCTAAAGCGAGTTCTCAAAACTTCGCTTCTCCGGAAGGTATTCGTCAACCGTTTGGCAGATCGCCGTCCTCCACCTCAGAGGATTACGGAGATCAAATCCCGGTAAGTTAGCCACTGTCGGGCACTAACCGTCGTCCAAGCGGCGCTCCGACAAAGAGAGAAGCTGTCAGAAAACTGGACAGCTTGGTGGAGGAATAAGCGCCCGGCCAAAAGGAAGAAGCTCACCTTGATGCACGAACCTAGGAGATCACGGAGGGTCGCGGAGGTTCTCACGGCTGAAGCTTGGCCGGCAAGGGGTTGGGCGGCGCACAAAAGCTGCGGCGGCACGGCTAGGGTTGGCGCCGAGGTTTAAGGTTAGGGTTTAATCCCTATTTTATGGAGAACTAATTCTCTTAATGGTTAATGGATCATATCCATAAAGCCCGTTAACCCGCTCCATTAAGATAAGTTAAAATAAACCAAACCATGATGGTTTATTTTAAGTTAAAACGAACCGAACCAACCTTTGGTTCATTCGTTTAATATAAACCAAACCCTTTGGTTTATTCTCATCCATTGGATTAGAACCAAACCATTTTGGTCCATCCATTATGTCTTCATAAGACACGGCCCATCCACGCTTCCATTGCGACTGAAACAATTTCATGCTCGCTTTATGTTTGGTCCAACCAAACATAGTTTCTCTCGATGCGAGAATCTCATTCTCAAGCTCGTTTTAAATCCTTTGGATTACACTCGTTGTGCGTGTGACCAAATAGGTTCTCGGTTTATGTTGGCCGTCTATAATTAACCATTAATTATAGAACGATCATGAGTGGCACCTAGTAGTACATCATGATCCCCAAATAACCGAAAAGATCAACGGTTGATCCAGAACTATTTCTGAAACCCTTCAGCAGCTCGAATGAATCGTGCCCCATTCCCTTCACTCATCTTATACCCACTTGGTTCAGGACATGGTCTATTGTGTCAGTCCCACTAGGCTGACTACGTCACACCTAGCCCAAGTATCATTTCCTCGTCCTACGGATTCTAGTTACTCCACATGTATCGAAGAGTACCTTACTCTAAACATGTAATGCTTTGGCCAAAGACTTTAGTAACAATCCGACGAGAGGCCATGGGTATACATCTCCTCGCAAGGAGTGGTGAATCCTTTATAGGCTATTCAAACACCTTCGATCACTTCGACTTATACCCAATCCTCCCGGGTCCACATCTCCTTAGAGATGTTTGCTTAAGATGTCAAAGCATAAGTCTCCATGATCAAGATGACTTGAATACCGCAAGTCAAAGGAACATCGCACTTAAGCCACAGTAAGAACTTCATTGACATATCTATATATGTAGAGAACCATATGAAGTCTTACGGCTGGTCACTCCAATGAACTAGTTACCATAACTAGCATCCACGATTAACTCCGGACATCACAATGTCTCCAGCCAGTGAGAATCAGCTGCTTGGATACACCAAGGAGTATACCTCGTGCTAGTCTCGGCCAAATTGATGGTGTCATCCATCAATTCATCGACTAGGGATAATTCCGATACATCACAATTACACATGTAGAGATACTCACTAGTTGTGATCCAATCACAAATTCTCTCATGTTGTGAATCGTATCGTGGACATTCAGTAAATGAGTTTAAGATCCAATCAAATACATAAAACATGTATACTCAAATAGTGAATCTTCATTTATCATATAAATGGTTCATACATAAGGCGATTGCCTTAGGACATCTCTCATATATTACTAACAGACTCCCACTTGGCCTAATGCCAATTGCTACGGTATCCAATACCATAAGCACCAACATGACCCTCAAACTTACTTTGAGGTAATGCTTTAGTCAAAGGATCCGCTAAGTTCCTTTCAGTGGGAATTTTCTCGATTTGTATTTCGTTCCTACTGATGATCTCTCTGATAAGATGATAGCGAAGCACATGTTTGGATCGTTGATGAGACCTTGGCTCTTTCGCTGCAATTGCTCCATTGTTGTCGCATGATGACCGGTATTGCTTCAACAATGGCCGGAATCACACCAAGTTCATGAACGAACTTCTTGATCCAAACCGCTTCCTTTGCTGCTTCCGAAGCTGCAATATATTCTGCCTCAGTGGTAGAATCCGCTACAGTCTCTTGTTTGAAACTTTTCCAACTCACTGCGCCCCCATTCAAGGTGAACACGTATCCGATCGAGACACGAATCATCCTTATCTGTCTGGAAGCTGGCATCTGTATACCCGCGTATCACCATGTCCCCTTCTCCATATATTAGGAACACATCCTTAGTTCTTCTCAAGTACTTAAGGATCGTCTTAACAGCCGCCCAATGATCCATTCCTGGATCAGACTGGTATCTGCTCGTGACACTCAGAGCATACGATACATCGGGCCTCGTACATAACATAGCATACATGATAGATCCTATTGCGGATGCATAGGGAATCTTACTCATGCAAATCCTCTCGTCTTCTGTGCGCGGACACATAGACTTCGAAAGGTGTACCCCATGCCTGATGGGCAGATAACCTTTCTTGGATTCCGACATGCTAAACCTCTTTAGCACTCGGTCTATATATGTGGACTGCGAAAGACCAAGCAACCGTTTCGATCTATCTCTATAGATCTTAATCCCAAGGATGTAGGTTGCTTCTCCCAGGTGTTTCATGGAGAATGTCTTGGATAACCAAACCTTAATAGACTGTAAGATTGAAACATCATTTCCTATAAGTAATATGTCATCGACATATAATACTAGGAACACGACTGCACTCCCACTAACCTTCTTGTACACACAAGGTTAAATGCGGATTTTGTGAGAAATCAAACTTTTGATCGTCTCATCAAAAGCGGATATTCCGACTCTGGATGCTTGCTTCAATCCATAAATGGATAAATACATAATTTGCATACCTTGGTTTTATCAACCGATGTGAAACCCTCGGATGTATCATACACGTCCTCGAGCAAGTTTCCATTAAGGAAAGCTATTTTCACATCCATCTGCCATATCTCATAATCATAATGAGTCGCTATGGCCAGGAGCATCCGAATGGATTTAAGCATAGCTACAGGCGAATAGGTTTCGTCATAATCAACACCTTGCTTTTGACGATATCCTTTTGCCACCAATCTAGCCTTATAGGTAATCACATTACCATCCATGTCGGTTTTCTTCTTGAAAACCCACTTGCACCCTATAGGCTTTATGCCTTCAGGTGGGTCAACCAAGTTCCAAACTTGGTTTTCGTACATGGAATCCATTTCTGACTTCATGGCACCAAGCCACTTATCCCTTTCTGAACTTGTCAGCACTTCTTCATAAGTAGGCTCCTCATCATCAATGAGTAACCGTCGTTCGATTCACTTACGAGAAATCCATATCTCTCAGGAATATTGCGTGTTCTACCAGATCTACGAAGATGTGGTGTTACAATAGGTCCAGCCGATTGCTCATCACTATGAGTTGTCGGCTGTTGTGCGTCACCAGGTATCTCATCAATGTCTATTTGAGTCTCTCGAGCCTCCTCAAGCTCGACGACACTCCCACTGTTTTCTTGCAAGAGAAACTCTTTCTCTAGAAACACAGCATGCCTTGAAACAAACACCTTTTGTTCCACAGGATGATAGAATTGGTAACCCCTTGTTTCCTTAGGGTATCCAATAAATAGACATTTATCAGACTTAGCATCCAATTTATACGATACAAATCCGCTTCACATAAGCAGGACAACCCCATATCTTCAAGTAAGATACATGAGGTTTCTTACTAGCCCATATCTCATATGGAGTAGTAGAGACTACCTTGGTAGGCATTCTGTTTAACAAGTAAACAGCTGTCTGAAGTGCATAACCCCAAAAGGACTTGGGAAGAGTCGCATGATTCATCATTGACCTGACCATGTCCAACAAGGTCCGATTATGCCTCTCAGATACACCATTATGCTGTGGTGTATATGGCGGAGTCCATTGAGACAATATGCCATTGTCTCTTAGATAATCAAGAAACTCTTGACTTAAGTATTAACCACCTCGATCCGATCGAAGTATTTTAATACTTTTGTCATGTTGTTTCTCTACTTCATTTCTGAATTCTTTGAACTTTTCAAAGGCTTCAGACTTGTGTTTCATCAAGAACACATACCCAAACCGTGAGTGATCATCGGTGAAGGTAATGAAGTAGCTATAGCCTCCTAATGCTTGAGTTGACATAGGTCCACATACAACAGTATGTATTAAACCTAGTAACTCTCCCACTCGTTCACCTTTTCCAGTAAAAGGTAACTTAGTCATCTTGCCTTTTAAGCATGATTCGCATGTATCGTATGAATCCAATTCAAACGATTCCAGAATTCCACATCTGTGTAATTCGGACATGCGTTTCTTGCTTATATGGCCAAGACGACAATGCCACATATAGGAGTCTATTTGATTATCCTTTCGAGCACGCTTGTTGCTCACTTCGATATTGAAAATGTCACTGGATACGTCCAACGTATAAATGCCATTACTCAAAGTTCGGTTCCATAAAGTGCGCTATTCAAAGTTATATAACAACAATTGTTACTAAACGTTAAATGGAAACCATTTCTATTTAAGCAGAAATAGAAACAATGTTCTTTATTAGAGAAGGAACATAATAGCAATTGTCGATTCAAGACTAGTCCACTAGGAGCTTCAAATAAGTTAGATGGTGACCACAGACAACCATTGCTCCATTGTCAACACGCAAATTTGACTCTCCCTTGACGAGTCTTCTTCTATTCCTTAGCCCCTGTATGTCATTACATATATGTGAGCTACACCCAGTATCCAATACCCAAGTGTCTAAGGAAATAGAATGACAATCAATAACGAAGATACCTGAAGAGGATGGGGCATCGGATGCCTTCTTCTTCTTCATGGACTCAAGATAAATCTTGCAGTTTCTTCGCCAGTGGCCTTCCTTGCCACAGTGATGGCAAGTGCCCTTTTGCGCTGGTTCCGCCTTCTTTGCCTTTTTCTTTCCTTTCTTACATTCTTTTGCCTTCCTCTTAGAACCTTTCTTTGAGGAATCAACTATGAGAACCGCCTTCTCCTCATGCTTCACGAAGGCTCCACAGTCTTGACATATTGAGGAGCTCGGGAATGGTGGATTCCAATTTGTTCATCCGATAGTTCATCACAAATTGCGAGAAACTCTTGGGCAAACAATGCAGAATTAAGTCAATACTTAACTCATGATCCATCACAAAACCGAGGGTAGCTAGCCGCTCGATGTACCCATTCATCTTTAGCACAAACTGCACTCTGAGCGAACCTTCTTGCATCTTCGTGGTGAAGAGGAGCCTAGAGACCTCGAACCTTTGGATCTCGCTTGCTCATCAACAACTCATGAAGATGGAAGACCATAGTGTTAGCATCCATATGCTCATCTTTCGCTCGGTACTCATCGCCGCTAGCATGATGCAACTCGCCCATTTCGAGAATCGCCACACATACGATAGACCAACATTTGATGTGCAGGTTGCATCGTCCTTAGACGGTCAGAAGAGGCTCTTCAAGGACATATGCAAGCTTTTCCACCTTGAGAACAATTCTCGGGTTTCTAAGCGATCCAGTTAGGCCCGATCGGTTTGTTCGAATCCAAAATAGTGCGCAAATTCAAAGGCGTCATGATCAATTTATTGACAAAGAAAAACAAAACGAGCATATATGAGAAAATGATTTTAAAATGCATCAATATACATTTATAAATCCCATTCATTTTTAGAATTCAAAAACCCCAAAATCACTTCGGGAGATCGTAGGTCCATCTCCGAATGGGCTGATATCCATCATAGATAAGAACAACCTTGGAGTGAGTCCAACAAGCCATTCTTAGCTATGATGGTGGGTATCAAGTATACCGATTACATATCATGTATATGTAACTATCACAATGTGCTATCAACTAATTGAATGTTTACACATACATTGGGTTGTTAACACATTAACAAGTATGCATCATATGCATAGCACCCAACTTCACCTCTCTTCACATCGACCTTGGAGTGAGTCCAACAAATCGATGCTCCAAGTTAAAGCCGACCCATTAATCGCGAAATAGTTTTAATATGGTTAGAGCGCATTCAACCAATTAGCCCAGCTTGGAGAGAGTCCAACAACCAAAGCTAACGATTGACCTCTGACTCTTACCATATTAGTATTAAACTATTCCATGGTTTGAACATGTTGGGTTAGTCGGGCTTGGAGTGAGTCAACAACCCAAACAAGAAACAGAACTCTGGTTCTAACCATATTAATGGAAGGTGTAGGCTTTAATATTGAGTTAGGGTTTTTATGTCTCATCCTCTTTGCATGCAAATAACTATTATCTACATGGCATGGCATACATGGCATACATCTACATGTCACGACACGCATGGCATAATGTTATGCATCTAATGCAATTACATGGCATACAATTATGTCATGTATATAATTTCCTTATATGTCATAACTATTTATGGAAATAAAATATGTTTAAGATTTGATTCTCCAAATCAAATCATAATTAAATTAGGAAACAAATTTCCAAATCTAATCACATATTTTATTCATGGAATTATTTGATTAAGGAAAATCTATTTAGAAACCAATTTCCTAAATCATTAAAACTACTTATGGAAATAAAATATTTTAAGATTTGATTTCCCAAATCAAATCATGATTAAATTAGGAAACAAATTTCCAGAATCTAATCAAATATTTTATTTATGGAAAATATCAATTTCCATAAATACTTCCAACTTTACAAAAGTGGAAGATTTCCATAAATACTTCTAGACTTTCCAAAATTGAAAAATTTCCATAAATACTTCTAAATTTCCAAAATTAGAAAATTTCCAGAAATACATTATGACTATCGCATAAAACCATTTTACGATTATGTGAAACACAACTGGGCTCACGATACCCTTGTTGGGTTTCGCATGGCGTGTGTGTGTTCGATCATGTTTACGTAAACATGAGCACAGTGAAGCAATAAAAATAATAAATCTCTATTTATTACAACACACACAACACGCATGCTATTACAACAAGTGTAGACATAACCGTAAATTAAAATTTGCAATAAAGGAAATTAAACTACGTTATACCTTCCGTATGGCGTGTAGCGAAACGGCATCAACCGGGCGATCCTCGTAGAATCGTCTCTATCCGTATCCACGCCGAGCTCCTCGGGATAACCGCTAAGTCACGAGCCGTCTTACGTGCGGGTTACTAGCCTCGTGTTGAAGGCGGCGTGATCGAGAGATGATCACGATCCGAATCCAAATTCGGATCCAAAACGAGTTCTCAAAACTCGCTTCTCCGGAAGGTGTTCGTCAACCGCGTTTGGCGAATCGCCGTCCTCCACCTCAGAGGATTACGGAGATCAAATCCCGATAAGTTAGCGCGCTGTCGGAGCACTAACCGTCATCCAAGCGGCGCTCCGGCGAGAGGAGAAGCTGTCAGAAAACTGGACAGCTTGGTGGAAGAGTAGGCGCCGGCCAAAACAAGGAGAGAAAAGCCTCACCTTGATGCCAAACCTATAGGAGATCACGGAGGGTCGCCGGAGGTTCACGGCTGAAGCTTGTTCGCGGCAACAAGTTGGACGGCGGCACAAGTGGTTGGCGGCGGCACAAGGTTGTTGGCGCCCGAATTCACCAAGGAGGTGGGCGGCAACTTTGTGTTGGCGGCCAAAAATAGATTAGGTTTAGGGTTAGGGTTTAATCCCTATTTTATAGAGAACTAATTCTCTTAATGGTTAATGGATCATATCCATAAAGCCCGTTAACCCGCTCCATTAAGATAAGTTAAAATAAACCAAACCATGATGGTTTATTTTAAGTTAAAACGAACCGAACCAACCTTTGGTTCATTCGTTTAATATAAACCAAACCCTTTGGTTTATTCTCATCCATTGGATTAGAACCAAACCATTTTGGTCCATCCATTATGTCTTCATAAGACACGGCCCATCCACGCTTCCATTGCGGTGAAACAATTTCATGCTCGCTTTATGTTTGGTCCAACCAAACATAGTTTCTCTCGATGCGAGAATCCCATTCTCAAGCTCGTTTTAAATCCTTTGGATTACACTCGTTGTGCGTGTGACCAAATAGGTTCTCGGTTTATGTTGGCCGTCTATAATTAACCATTAATTATAGAACGATCATGAGTGGCACCTAGTAGTACATCATGATCCCCAATTAACCGAAAAAGATCAACGGTTGATCCAGAACCATTTCTGAAACCCTTCAGCAGCTCGAATGAATCGTGCCCCATTCCCTTCACTCATCTTATACCCACTTGGTTCAGGACATGGTCTATTGTGTCAGTCCCCACTAGGCTGACTACGTCACACCTAGCCCAAGTATCATTTCCTCGTCCTACGGATTCTAGTTACTCTACATGTATCGAAGAGTACCTTACTCTAAACATGTAATGCTTTGGCCAAAGACTTTAGTAACAATCCGACGAGAGGCCATGGGTATACATCTCCTCGCAAGGAGTGGTGAATCCTTTATAGGCTATTCAAACACCTTCGATCACTTCGACTTATACCCAATCATCCCGGGTCCACATCTCCTCGGAGATGTTTGCTTAAGATGTCAAAGCATGAGTCTCCATGATCAAGATGACTTGAATACCGCAAGTCAAAAGAACATCGCACTTAAGCCACAGTAAGAACTTCATTGACATATCTATATATGCAGAGAACCATATGAAGTCTTACGGCTGGTCACTCCAATGAACTAGTTACCATAACTAGCATCCACGATTAACTCCGGACATCACTATGTCTCCAGCCAGTGAGAATCAGCTGCTTGGATACACCAAGGAGTATACCTCGTGTTAGTCTCAACAGAATTGATGGTGTCCAGATCCATCATTCATCGACTAGGGATAATTTCGATACATCACAATTACACATGTAGAGATACTCACTAGTTGTGATCCAATCACAAATTCTCTCATGCTGTGAATCGTATCGTGGACATTCAGTAAATGAGTTTAAGATCCAATCAAATACATAAAACATGTATACTCAAATAGTGAATCTTCATTTATCATATAAATGGTTCATACATATGGCGATTGCCTTAGGACATCTCTCATATATTACTAACAAGTTTAACCCTAAAGGCCCCCATGAACCATTCGGCCAAACCTTGTTCTTGAGATTTCAATGATGTTTTATACCATATCTTGTATGTATATGATGATGTTAAGATTGTTAGTGCTTATAAGCTCCACATATTTCCACAATGGCATGATATTGTCCACTTTGGGTCTAAGCCCTCATGGTTTTATTTTTGGGCTTTACCCAAAAGGCCTCAAACCAATGGAGATATCTTTTTTCTTATAAGCACATGATCTTTTCCATGTCTTACCAATGTGGGACTTTGATTGTATTCCCCATACTCCCAACAATCCCCCCCTCAAACGAAGGACCACATTGGGCCCCCCCTCAAGCCTATCCCTCCTCGAAGGACTTTCTCTGCTTGATGTCCGATCTTCAACCCACCAGGACTTCCTGTCAGTTGTTCGGTCCCCCCGACCCAACTAGACTTCCTTCCTGATGTCTGGTTCTCTTGATCCGGACGTGGGAGCTCAACTTCCTTCGTTCGAGGTTCATGGCTTGACATGGACCATGGCTCTGATACCAATTGTTAGTGCTTATAAGCTCCACATATTTCCACAATGGCATGATATTGTCCACTTTGGGTCTAAGCCCTCATGGTTTTATTTTTGGGCTTTACCCAAAAGGCCTCAAACCAATGGAGATATCTTTTTTCTTATAAGCACATGATCTTTTCCATGTCTTACCAATGTGGGACTTTGATTGTATTCCCCATACTCCCAACAAAGATGCTTGATGAAGATAACATGCTCTAGGTTAGGTTAACATGTGTTTTATGTTTAGGTGATATTAAATGATGCTAGATGAAGATAACATGCTTTAGGTTAGGTTAACGTGTGTTTATGCTTAGGTGAGTTCATGTTAACTTGTGATGTTAAATGATGCTAGATGAAGATAACATGCTCTAGGTTAGTGCTTACTTGCTCTAGATGTTTATGCCTTATGCCATGCCCTATATGTGTGTGATATCTGAGATATGTTATGTAATGAAATATGATATGGTTATGAAATGAAGTATGATATGTTCATGAAGTAAAATATGATATGTTTATGAAGTGATTCATGATATGTTATGAAATGAAGTATGATATGTTTATGAAATGAAATATGATATGTTCATGAAGTGAAATATGATATGTTATGAAATGAAATATGATATGTTCATGAAGTGAAATATGATATGTTACGAAATGAAGTATGATATGTTTATGAAATGAAATATGATATGTTCATGAAGTGAAATATGATATGTTATGAAATGAAGTATGATATGTTTGCGAAATGAAATAAGATAAGTTATGATAAAAAGCATATAAGTATTTTACCTTCTGCATGTTGTGTACCAGGATCCTAACAAGGTCCAAAGGGATGGGCACCTAAGTTGCCCTAGGCTGACGGACTAAGATCGGGCCTAGGATGGGCTTCTATGTATGATTGCCCCTAGGTCGACGGACTAAGATCGGGCCTAGTACGGGATGGGCTCCCAAATGCCCTAGGTCGATGGACTAAGATCGGGCCTAGGATGGGCTTCTACGCTATGACGATGGCCCCTAGGTCGACGGACTAAGATTTGGCCTAGTAACCTAGTAGGTTCGAGACTTGCTACCTCGGGTCTATTTAGGGATGCGCGCTATGATGATGATGATGTGGTACAATGTCGGGCCCAATATGTTGAGATTTATGTTTACGTACCTATAATATATGTTTTCAAAGAGCATCCTGCATATGTTTACATTTTATGATTACCATGTTATATTTGTGTTTACGCATATGTTTACATGTTATGATTACCATGTTATATTTTTGTTTACGCATATGTTTACATGTTATGATTACCATGTTATATTTGTGTTTACATGTTATGTTGCTATGATATATATGTTGCATGTTATGTTTGATTATGCCATATATGTACATGATATGTTGCTATGTTGTATATGTTACATGTCATGTTTGCTTAGGTTACTTATGCTACATGTTATGTTTGCTTATGTTATATATGTCACATGTTATGTTTTCTTAGGTTACTTATGCTACATGTTATGTTTGCTTATGTTATATATGTCACATGTTATGTTTGCTTAGGTTACTTATGCTACATGTTATGTTTGCTTATGTTATATATGTCACATGTTATGCTTGCTTATGTTACTTATGCTACATGTTAAGTTTGCTTATGTTATTTATGCTACATGTTGTGTTTGCTTATGTCACATATGTTACATGTTATGTTGCGTATATGTTATGAGTGTTACATGCTATGCTTAATGTTATGTATGGTTTTGTGAGTAGGACAGGATCTTACTAAGCCTATGTGCTTATAGTTTATTTTCCCTTGTACTGCAAATACGGGTAAAGGGTGGATAAACTAAAGGGAACAGTAGGAGGGGCAAGTGTGTGTGGCAGTGGCATGGTGGATGAGATCTGTTATATCCCTTATGCATGTTTTCCTTAAGATGTTTGTTTATGGTTTTGAATTAAGCACCAAGTACTTATGAAATAATGATGCATGCTCTATGTTAAGAAGAAGTACCTATGAAATGACGATGCATGTTATGTAAAAAAAGAAAAAAAAATATATGTCTAAAGTCTTTCGCTGTAAGAAGTACGATATGTATAGTCTTCCGCTGTAAGTAGTATGATGTATGTATGTACGATCGCGTCGCGCCGCCCTTCCGGACCCTAGGAAAGGGCGGGCATGACAGGTATTACATGTGATTATATACTGTTCATATGTATGAGTGATGGTCAGATATGAGATTGACTTTGTACGTTATATGGGTTATGTTATTGTATATCTGTTCAGGATGATATAGCTTATGGTGTTGCAGACCGTCAAGTATGTTGGTACATTACTGCATGTTCAGTTGATCAGTTTAGTATATGCATTGAGTATGACTATACTGTGGTTACTTGTTATTATATTTGGATAGGACTGCATGTCTATTTGACATATTCTATATACCTGTAGATCTTCACATGTATACTTGTAGATCTCTATATCCTGTATGTTGTTCATGCACTTTCTATATATTACCCCTGAGTTTATACTCACCACCCCGGACCCTGGGTTTCTTATCGCCCAGGTAACAGGTAGAAGATTTCCTTGGACATTCGGAGCTCCGCCAGTTGATCCCATCTCACATCGAACGGATAGAGATTTATTACGATTTGTGGTATTCTGTTGTATTTTCGTGTTGGGATTTTATCCTGTGTTGTTTCCGTATTTACGATATACAGATGTGTTGTATGTATTTGGTCTTTTATGTGATTTTGTTATGATTCTTGATGTGTCAAAGTCACTCCGGAGTGCACAGTTGGGTCTTTATATCTTGTTTTTGTTGGATCGAGAAGCGTCGCTAGAGGGGTGTGAATAGCGATCGTAAATCTTTTCTTTTTCGTTCGTTCGATACGCAAAGTAAGCACAGCGGAAAATAAATGAACACGTTTATTTTTCTTGGTTCACAACCCAGCGGTTGCTACTCCAAGGCCCTATCGGTCCTAGACCACGTACGGAGGGCAAAATACTATAACGTCTCCTCCTCGTTGGAGGTAGGAGACAACGATCACAAAATCGAATATACGAGGATGAGGCAACAAGCCTACCTCACCTCGTTATGAAGAAAAACAAAGAATACAATATCAAAAATATTACTTGATTCTGCTGCCGATGAAGAAGATCGAAACTTGACGTTGCATCGGCGTTATAATGATGTTGGAGCGTTGGCGTTGTAGGAGCACTTGATGAATAAACTTGATGTGTTTTGGAGATGGAATCCTCACCTCCTTTTATAGACTTTGTCCTCTGAATTTGTCTCCTCTTATTTCGGAACGGATTATGAAGTTGTCCAAATTTTATCGCGAAGTGGCCGCGTCAAACGTTATCCGTTTTGACCTAGCGCAAAAGCTAAATCGTCGCCATCAGTCGACTGATGCCTCCCATCAGTCGACTGATGGGCATCACCGATCGCTCCATGTCCGGTGAGCCGACAACCACTTCCCTGCAATAAGAGATTAGCTCGGAAAATGATAAATACGACGGTTTCTAACCGTCAGATCTCGACCTAGACCTTCCACAGGAAGTCTTAGTCGAATCGCCGCCTACGGTCATCCTTGTAAAGAGGACACGACCTTACAATCTCTCACTCACACGAGCTTACCTCGATAGTAGCTCTCACTTCCGACCTTCCACTCGATTCCTTCGGCTCCCTCCGAAGTCACTCGAGTGTCGCCCGACCACCACGGCCTCCTCCGGGTGTCGCTAGCCTTCAGCTCCAGCATTAATACTTTTCTGCACACTCGATAGCTCGTGAGATAACGATGTAAACTTAACTTTGTGTCTTTGCCATAATCAAAACACAGGTTCGATTATCTAGTGCCCTTGCACCAATAGTTTTATCTGTCAGTATGTTTCCGCTGTGTTTGGTATGATGATATCTTTATATTATGTTGTTGTTGTGGGCCTACGAGCCTTGTATTAACCCGATATGTTGCCACGTATAGGGGAGATGTTGTCCGTTTACTTTTCGGCATGACATACTCTCGGAGTGTGACAATTATAAGAGTAAATACCCAAAAAGAGTCAAGAAAGCTCAACCATCACCTAAGGCCAAGGAGAAGGTAAAGGAGGGTAGAGCCCCGATATGAAAAGGCAAGGAGCACATAGTATGCTTCAAATGTCAACAAAAGGGCCATTACCGAACCAATGTCCTAGGGGAAGGCACCCAACCAAGGACAATGGAAAGAACTCATATGTAGGGGGAGCTAAGGCAAATCCTAAGGTATATTTTAATAATGCTCATCCAATTATTAGTGATAAGAAGCATGCTAGGAATTTATCCCATAAATTACTTGCAATTGTTAATGATAAGAAGCATGCTAGGAATTTGTAACGCCCGTAAAATTTCTAACCATTTTATGAGAATTTTTGGCTTGACGATAATGGGCTTTATGTGGGCTTTTTCAAAAATAAAAGAAAATAAGCCAAAAAGGGTTGCAAGGCCTAGGAATTGAACCCCAAACCTCTAGAGATAGCCAAGCCCTATAGATGCACCCACTAACTAGAAGCCCAATAGGATTATATCATTAGAGGAGTAGGGGAAATTATGGTTAAGTGTAAGGGAGATCAAGGGGCTCTTCAAATGAATAAATAGGGGGGAATGAGGGGGCATGAGTATCCAAACTTCATTTCTCCTCTTCTCTTCTTCTTCCTCACCGAAAACCATCCCTCCCCCTCTCCATTTTCACCCTTTGGCCGAACCCCATCCAAGCAAGGAGAAGGCTAGTTCTTGGCTTCCATAAGGTCATCTACCAACTAAAAGCAAGCGACGGAAGTAAGATTCCCTCACCTGCAGTATATTAGTTTTGTAGGACATGTTACATGAAAGAAATATGAAGCTTTGAGCCCTACATGTTTTGGCCAACCAAGTTTTTGGGCTAGGGTTTCATGAAAATTCTACTAAGGAAATTTTTGTAGGTTGTAAGCTTCATGTAGGAATTTTTAGGTGACAAAAATCCAAGCTTTGAGCCCTACATGTTTCGGCCAACCAAGTATTTGGGCTAGGGTTTCATGAAAATGCTACTAAGGAAATTTTTGTAGGTTGTAAGCTTCATGTAGGAGATTTTAGGTGTCAAAAATCCAAGTTTATAGCCATACATGTTTCGGCCAACCTTGGGGTTAGGTTTAGGGTTCCATGAAAATACCCCCTTATGAAGTTATGTTATGTAGTATACCTTCATGAATGAATTTATATGACAAGAATCAAATTTTAGTACCCCCCTACATGTTTCGGCCAACCTTGGGGTTAGGGCTAGGGTTTCATGAAAACACCCCCTTATGAAGTTATGTTATGTGGATGATTATAATATACCATGAATTATGCTTATGTGATGTACATGTTTATGATGTAATATGCCATGAAATATGCCTATGAGATGAACATGTTTTATGATTTAATATGCCAAGAAATATGTTTATGAAATATGCCTATGAGATGAACATGTTTTTTGATTTAATATGCCAAGAAATATGTTTATAAAATATGCCTATGTGATGAACATGTTGTATGATTTAATATGCCAAGAAATATGTTTATGAAACATGCCTATGTGATGAACATGTTTATGTTGTAATATGCCATGAAATATGCCTATGAGATGAACATGTTTTATGATTTAGTATGCCATGAATATGCCTATGAAATATGCTTATGTGATAAACATGTTTATGCTCTAGGACCCCTTTAGGGTACTCTTATGTTATGAATGCATGTATGCTATGAAATGCCTAAGATGGAGATGCTTCCCTTTCAAGTAGGGATTAAGAGCTCTCCTTATGATAAGATAAGATTGAGATGCTTCCCTTTTTATGTTGGGGATTAAGAGCATTCTTTATGATATGACAAGAAAGAAAGGAATTAAGTATTTTACTTTGTAAGAGGTTAAGTACCCGACCCGTCAGGTGGTCGTTAATCAAATCCATAGGGACATAAGAAGACGTAAGAGGTCTTTCCCTGGTAAGACGTAAGAGGTCTTGCTCTAGTAGGCCTGGTGGCTCGCTACCCCAGCCTATTAGGGAACGCGCATTATGTGGTACTTAACCTGGGGCCCCCAATTCAAGTTATGATTATGTTGAAGTACCTATATGTATATGTTTTGAAAAGAAAGGACTTGTATGAAATTATGAATGCTTAAGTCAAGTTTAAGAATGCTTATGATTATGTCCTTGATGCTTGTCTATGATTTATGAAATTATGAATGCTTAAGTCAAGTTTAAGAATGCTTATGATTATGTCCTTGATGCTTGTCTTTGATTTATGAAATTATGAATGCTCATGTCAAGTTTAAGAATGCTTATGATTATGTCCTTGATGCTTGTCTTTGATTTATGAAATTATGAATGCTCATGTCAAGTTTAAGAATGCTTATGATTATGTCCTTGATGCTTGTCTATGATTTATGAAATTATGAATGCTTACGTTAAGTTTGAGAATGCTTAGGACTATGTCCTTTATGCATGTTAGGGTTGATGATATCATGAATGCTTATGTTTAATTTATGCCCTGCTTAGATTTAATTATGTTTAGCATGCTTATGTAAATTGTATGCCATGCTTATGTTTTCATTGCGTTGGTAAGTTGATACATAGTGTTGTTATGAAATACTTATGCTATTTATGCTAGTATGCTCCTGTTTTTCTAATTGTTCGATGAGGTTTGTGGCTTTTGTGAGTAGGCAAGAATCTTACTAAGCTATATGCTTATAGTTCATGTTGTCCATATACTGCAGATAAAGGAAACATGAACTAAGAGGAAGTAGCAGGAGGGGCCAAGTGGGTGTGATAGTGGCATGGTGGAAAATGACCCTATTACTATCTGCTTATATTTATATGCTCAGTGAACACCTTAAGACATTTGCTTCCGCTTATAAGACTTGAGATTTATTAGTACCATGTTGAATGTTGCTTAGTTATGTTACTGTTCAGTTACTTATAAAAGTTTGATATGCTAGAACTCATGAATGGATATTTTATGTTATGCATGTTATAAAAAGAGATAAGAGATGTTAACATGCTTATTACGAATATGATAGGTAATGCATGTATAAGAGAAGGTTTATGCCATGAAAACACGTTAAGTATGTAGATTGTGAAATGATCCCTATATGTCATGTTATAAAAAAAAAAAGAAAAAGTAGCGCCGCCCTGAGAGCAGATAAGGGCGGGCGTTAGAGAATTTATCACATACTTTACTTGCAATTGTTAATGATAAGAATCATGCTATCAATAAATATTTTTGTTATGTGCTAAACATTGTAATATTAGGCCTAAGGATAACCCTAAGACTACCTTACCTAAGGATAAGAACAACCTAGGTAATAATCCTAATAAATCTAGACACATGCCTAGTAAAAAGCAAAATTCCAAAGATATAATGGACAAACAAAATTTAAGAAATTAAAAGTAGAAAATCAAGATTTAAGGTCTAAGCTTGATAAAATTAAAATACCCTTAAAAAAATCGAAAACCTGATCAAAGGGTTAAATGGTCAAAGTCTAGGTTCTAGGAGGCAAGACCTACCTAAGGACAAGAAGAGTTTGGGTCACAAATCTAAGTCCAAGAAGGTAATGCCATCTTCCTATAGTGTTCCATTTGACTATGGAACCAACCATAGGTCTAGAAGTGTCAAGGTCACAAGGAAGGCCATCCCTAGAGTTGACTGTGATAGAACTCAAGTGACTAAGGCTTCGAAGAAGCCTAGGAAAGTCACTAGCAAAGTTACAAGGGAAGCTATCCCTAAGATTAACCTTGATAAGACCACAATGACCAAGGCTTCTAAGCCTAAGAGGGTCATTAAGAAGGTACTAAGGGAGGTTATCCTTAATGAGTACCTTTTAAACCTAAGGAACTCAAATAGATTTTGGATTTCTAGGACCATGATTCCTTCATGCTAGATGGGTTTAGGATGTGTCAACCCTAAACGAATGGGTAGTTAACCTAACCATGGCAGAGTTGACACCTTAGGGTATTTTTAAGGTTATGTGATACCATGTAAATGAGTTTAGAAATTAATCCTAAAGGAATTTAGGATGTGCCAATAGAAATTATGAAGTTTGAAAACTGATCATAACTGTCACAGGTAGATTTAGAGTCAAAAAGTGTGTCAATTTGGATTTTGGCACACTTGGGGATTTGAGTCATTATGACAATTTGGTCCTAATCTTAGAAAATGAAAAATTAGATTTTAAGACTTAGGTATTTTTGTACCTTATATTATATATTTGCCATGCTTTGGTTGACATATGTTATGTCATGACATCATGCTCATATTATTATTTAAAATGTCATGATAATGCTTAGGTTAATTTATATCATTCTATGAAATCATGCATTATTGGAAAATATACTTAAATTATGCAAATCATTTATGTCATGATCTATTCATGCATCAGGATGCATTAAAATTGAATTTAAGGACAATGACATTATTTGATATCCTAGATAAAGGAATCAAATTGATATGCCTAGATATAATGCATGAACCCTTAGATTTAGGGAAGAACAAATCCATATCTCATAAAGACTATAGAAAACCATGTGTGTGTATTGATACACTTAGACATATGTGAGATGTTAAGAAATTGGTTTGAGTTCAATGTGCTTATATGATCCATCAAAATGATCTTAAACTCTTTCAATCATAAGGATGAATCATGAGGAAAGTTAATGTAAAAGTCATGTACATCAAGCTCATATAACATTATTGAAATTAAGGTTTGAAAACAATTTCAAAATCATTTTGAAAAACCTTGGTAAAGTCTATCTTTTGATAGGAACCACCATTGATAAGATTGACACAAAGTTAGGCAAAATATTGAATGTTTCAATGCTTTTAAACTTTATATCATTCTTTCAATTTAATGGATATTTTTATATAAAAGTATTTTTTACCCATTGTATTTAATAGGTTTATGAAATTTCATGATTTTTTGAAACCTACGGAATTACTTATGCATTTTTGAATTTCATATCTGAAAAACTATTTTCTGCAATTGTAGAGACCAATTGACTGGCTCATGGAGAAGTCAACTGGTGGTGGTGCAGTCGATTGGTTACTGATTTCAGTCGACTGTCATGTCTGATATTGGCTAAACAAGAGTTGTTTAGCCATCTAACCACACCCCTAAGGTACCCTAACCTCTCCTAACCCTATGGAATGCTTGTACAATCATTGTAAGGGTGAAATTATCATTAAAATTGATTAGGATCATTAGTTAAGGTGGAGTATCAAATTTTATGGGAGGTTAATATTTAAATTTGAACTTTTACCCTTATTTTTGATTGTTTAGATCTCCTATTGACTTAGGAACTCTCCAAGGACATTGTTGGTGGAATGGTCAAGAGGGAGTAAGCCTTTAGGGGGTGTTTATCCATCAAGGGATGATGGATGGTTTTAATGGGAGAGAATGAAGGATCTCATTTGAGATGAGATATTGAAAACCTTGGTAGGCTTTTTGATGTTTGCCAATGGAGGAGAAATGAGGGTTTAAGTTAGGTAAACCTTCATTATGCTTTGGTACAAGAAGAGTCAAGTTGGGCTTATGAGTTAGCCTAACTTAAAGGTGTTGTCAAACATCAAAAGGAGGGAGATTGTTGGTGCAATCAACCTAGGTCACGATTGACCAAACTCGATTAGGACTCGAGTAGGGTTTTGATATTTGACAATGAGATTGTCAATGTGTTTATAAATATGGTTTAACCATATGATAAGTGGATGTTTGGTATATCCAAGGTCATATGAGGGAGATGTCAGGAGGCCATTGTTGGAGCAATCGACCTCAGGTCAAGTTGACCTTGCTCGAGTGAGACTCTAGCGGATGTCTAAGATTGGAGTCTTAGCAAAGCAGATGTCCAAGTATGGATACTTGGCAAGGAAAAACACAAGTGGATTCTTGGCAATGGAGAAGTCCAAGCATGGATACTTAGCACGGAAAAGTCTAAGGGTGAAGTCATGGCAAGGGAATGTCCAAGTATGAATACTTGGCAATAAAAAAGTTCAAGGGTATAGTTTTGGCCACGTCAGTCCAAGGGTGTAGTCTTGCCGGTGTAAGTCCAAATATGGATATTTGGAAAAAGGAAAGTCCAAGGTTGTAGTCTTGGCCACATAAGTCTAAGTGTGGAGTCTTGTTGGTGAAAGTCCAAGTTGGGAGACTTGGCAAAGGAGACCCATTAGCATGACATGGCTGACAAAAGTACTTGAAGGCTAGGGCCAAGAGTAAGGAGTCATGGACTCGAACCAAGGGCTTGAGGCTAATGGAATTTGCCTGAAGGCTTAGGTATAGGCTAAGGGTACCTAATAGTATGACATAGCCGATTGAAGCATTTGAAAACTAGTGTGAAGGGTTAAGGAGTTGTGGAGGACTCGGATGGACTCTGAGGACATGAGACTGATGGAGGTAGCTAGAAGGCTTAGATCTAGGATATTAGTGAGTATCAAGTATGAGGGGATCATACTTAGGTTAAGCCTCATGTTAGAGTTGTACTAGTTGACTGATGACATTGGTCTCTTGGATGAGTGCTCGGCACTCGGGAACTTAGTTTGGCTTGAGCAGTCGATTAGGGTTATGACCCAGTCAACTGAGGCTCGACTGCTGACTGTGCCTCTTGCAATCAACCGCTAGGGTTTAGCAGTCGACTGACCACTGACACTCGACTACTAGGGTTGAATAGTCGACTGGAATTAAGTGGATAGAGCACAGAAGGTTCAATAGTTAACTTCTAGCTCATGGCAGTTGACTGGTGGGTTCCAACAGTCGATTGTTGAGTAAGGGCAGTCGATTGGTCAAGAAAAATCTGACGTGGATTAGTCTGTTGTGAGGCAATGATACTATAGGTAGTAGACTAGGGCCTTTTGGCAATCGACTGCTAGGTGAAATCTAGCAACGCAGAGTTATAAAAGGAGCTCAATAACAAAGCTAATTCTTAGGGGATTTGAAGGGGAATAGTTGCTTCTTTCCATACCTTTAAAGTCGTTCAAAGTAACTAAAAGATTAAGCGAGCAAAGCTCACTTCTTGCATAGTGTTTAGTTCTTTGTTCTTGTATTTCATTTTTATTTCATATTTGGATGTATTCTTATTGTTGTAAGATCATTGTAAGAGGTTTCTCCACCTTCATAGTGTTTCCGAAAAGGAGAAGAGTTATTAGAGGTGTGGACACTAGAACTCGACCGTGGAGTAGGAACTGTAGGTTTCGAACCACGTAAAAACTTTGTGTTGTGTGTGTGATTCTTGTTTTCATATTTGTTTTTATTTATATTTTGTATTCCATTTTACTAACAATTTTTATACAAGAACACGACATGAATGCAATCGAATTGAAGAATTGAAAGACGCTATTCACCCACTCTAGCTCATCCAAAGGTCCTCAACACCAACTTTGTCCAAATTTAGATCTGATGTGGGTGTGATTTATCTAGGTACAGTCGACTGGACCTCCTGATGTGGAAGTCGACTTCTGATCCCTTTAGATCAATTAAATTTATCTTGATTCCAGTCAACTGGATCTTGTCTAGTCGACTAGACCATTATCAATCGACAAGGTTCAATTCTAGTCGACTAGTACCTAAATTCCTATCTAGTCACCTGCATTACAAGATTAGCACAAAGTATATAATGATAGTAGTAATGACAATCTTTGACTGTCTGATCTCGACTTTGGCATTCCCTCGGAGACCTTAGTCATATCAATGTCTAAGGTTGTCTCCGTAATGAGGACGTGACCTTGCCACTTCACAAAAAGTTCTTACCTTGTTTACCCTTGGTCCTTTGACCTGTTTATTAGCATCTGATCCATTGATCACCCCGACTCTCTCCAATGTCCAGACTCCACTGACCCACCAAGATTCTCTTGGTGTCTTTGATCTCAGTTAAGACTATTCAAGTTTTGCACACTTAACATAGTATGTGAAATACATTGACTTAACTTTGAACCTTTGCCATAATCAAAACTTAGGCTAAATTATCTGGTGCCACTGCCTCAACAATCTCCCTCTTTTTGATTTATGACAACACTTCAAAGTTAAGTAAAATAAAATGCATAAACTTTTTTTTTCAAAACATTCCCCCGCAATTTTACCTCCCTCTTTGTATATGGTGAGTTTTGAAAATAAATTTATGAGTTTTGAGAATAAATTATTGAATTTTGAAGTTAACATATCTCTCCCCCTTTGCCATATATAAAAAATAATGTAAGAAAATATTTTTAATGAAATTTTGAAAAAAAAATAACTTAAGGTTTATTTAAATCTATTTTAAAACATTTTCAAGTTAATAAAGCCATGTTCAAGATATTTTCAAGTTATTTCCATCACGGTTAAATGTTAACAACAATATAAATTAATTACAAGTACTTAAAAAGACGTAATGAATTAACTAACCAACTTTACGAATCCAAGCATGTATCCTTAATTTTTAGAAAAATAATAGTTTTAAAATAAATAATATAATAACTTGTCCTTAACAACATGCCCAACTTCCTTTTGACTCAAGTGATATCAAATTATGGCCAAGTCTTGATGAAAGTTGATCATTTAAGTAATCATTCTGTATTTATACTTCTTGATTCATGTTGATGCACTTGCTCTACATCCAGAATCAGAAGTAAGGACCTAAGATCTCACACCATCTACGTGGCTCAGTACACACTCAAAGTTAAATCTAAGTTTTGTGAGATGCATTGGCTCCTTAAATCTATAGGCTCATGATGTCTAAGGTAATTCCCATGCTAGTTCCAAAAATAAAATTAAGAATAGATAAATAAAATAATTAAAATGATATCCTATTCTTCTAGACACATTCCTAATTTTCTTCTAAGTAATTATCAATTTTTACGTTAGTTGTCATAGGTGTATTGATTTCCTTAGCATTTTCCATGCCAAAATTTCTAATTAACTCCTTATCATATTTATTTTGATATACATAAGTTCCTTCCATTATTTACTTTATTTGTAACCATAAGAAAAAAGTGAGTTCACCTACTAGACTCATTTCAAACTCATTTGTTGACCTAAGGTTTTTAGAAATAGAGTTGGGTCCACTAGTCCTTGTTTAAATCCTTTAGATATTAAGTGAATAGTTAGTCTTTCATACCAACCCCTTGGTGCTTGTTTTAATCCATATAAGGTTTTTTTTAAGTTTGAATACATGGTTAGGTTGGTCTAGATCTTTAAATCCCAGTGGTTAGTTTACATATACTTCCTCTTTGATAAGATCATTTTGAAATTCCGACTTGACATCCATTCGATATAACTTGAAACCTTTATGTTTGGTATAGGCTAATGTCATTCTAATTGACTCAAATCTAGCTACTGGAGCAAAGGTTTCATCATAATCTAACCCCTCTATTTGACTAAATTCTTTTGCTACTAACCTAGCCTTATGCATAACAATCTCACCTTTGTCATCAAGTTTGTTTCGAAATATCCATTTTGTACCTATGATGATTTTCTCTTTAGGTGCTAGTACTAAATCCCAAACTTGATTTCTTGTGAATTGGGCCAACTCTTCTTGCATAGAAATGATCTAGTCAGGGTCAAGAAGGGCTTGATCTATGGGTTTGGATTCAATTTTAGATATGAGTGAAATCTAACTTACATTTCTATAGGATGCCCGAGTTCGAACACCTAGAATGGGGTCACCTAACACTTGGTCTATTGGGCGATCAAATCTTACTTTAGGTATTCTTCAATTCGGGTTAGTGTTTGATTCACCTTGTTGATTACGATCAAGTCTAACTTCATTATTTAAGTTTTTATTGGTTAATTCAATGGTTAAATCGGGATTTGTAGGACTATTTTCTTCATTAAATACTACATTGATGGTTTCTTTAAATTTTAAAGAGTCACTATTATACACCCTATAGACTCTACTAGTGGTTGAATTACCTATAAATACGCCACTTGTTGATTTAGAGGTAGATTTTCCTAAGTAATCTTTAGTGTTTAATATATGCAGTTTACAACCAAAGACTCTAAAATATTTAATATTTGGTATTTTATTGTTGTATGTCTCACAAGATGTTCGATTATGTTGTTTAATTATTAGTGATCTATTTTAGACATAACAAGTCGTATTTGCCGCCTCTGTCCAAAATCGATCAGGTAATTTATATTCATTTAACATAGTCCTAGCCTCTTCATGTAATGTTCTATTTTTTCATTCAACTAACTCATTTTGTTGAGGAGTTCTAGGGAAAGAAAATTCATGGTGATATCCATTTTAATTACAAAATTCGATAAACTTATGAATTTTAAATTCCCCACTATGGTCACTTCTAATTCTTTTAATTTTACAATTCTTTTCATTTTCTAATAATTTTCATAGATTAATAAACTCATCAAATGTTTTTTTTCTATGTTTTAAGAATTTGACCTAAGTGAACTTGGAGTAGTCATCTACTATTACTAAATAATATTGACTCCCATTCAGTGACTTGGCTCCATGTGAGTCAAATAAGTCCAGGTGTAGGAGTTCAAGTAAACTTTTAGTTTTCTCTATATTAGTCTATTTATGTGAAGATTTAGTTTATTTTCCTTGTTGACATGCATCACACACTTTATTTTCTAAATTATTTAATTTAGGTAAGCCTCTAACTAGTTAATTGTGGCTTATTTTTGAAATAAGTCTTAGATGAGAGTGACCCAGTCTTCTGTGTCACAACCATGTTTCCTCTTGTTGTGTCATTAGATACTTAATTGAGGAGCTTGGTAGTTCTATTGTATAAACATTATTTTTCCTAACTCCTTTAAATATGATTTTTGAGCAATCAATTTTAATTAGACATTCATTTGATGAAAATCTAACTCTATATCTTGTATCACATAATTGGCTAATATTTAGAAGATTAAATTCAAAAATTTATACTAATAAAACTTTATGTATAATAAAATTATAGTTTAACTCAATATCACCTGATCCTATGATTTTAAGTTTACCGTTGTTTTCGAAGGCAACGAATCCTAGATTTTTTAACCTTATCTTCGTAAACTTTAGTCGGTCTCCGATCATATGTCTGGAGCACCCACTGTTCAATATCCATTGATCCTACATGCAAAGTAGTTGGATCGGATTTTGGAATTTTGAATAGGTTTATATGTTTTTATCCTAGGTTCTATCTCACCCTTTCTACGTGATCAATCAGGTTAGCCTTATATGTGTTATGAGATGGATTTCAATTTTACTTAGCTAATTTTAATGACTTGAAAATTAACTGACCTTGAATTAGATTTGAATTTAACTTTTAGTTAGTTAAGTGAATATTTCGAAAGAGGACTTCCATGTCGTGGAGAGGCACAAATGTCTTCTTTGATTGAAACAATACTACTTCCTTAGAAAAAGCCAGCTTAAGAAATTATACACTTAATTTACTTAGGGTCAAATCTTAGTCTAACTAGTTTAGGATGTGGTAAGGTAGGTTCAGTTAGTTCCACTAAGCTAAGTGCTCTAAGCTAGATACACCTTATCTAGCCCGAATATACTTGATTGAGCTTCCCTAACGTACTATCATCTCACCGTGTCCTGATATTATGTTGTCAAGGTTAATTAACCATTTAATATCTAGCCATTCTTCTTTAAGAAATTAAAACTAAGCATGGAAAACTAAAGATTAAATCAATCAAGTTATTCAAGTAATCATGCATACAAGTTTAGTATTAGCTCCCCCTGGATCATTGATTAGGTACTGTTTATCCACACAATGGAGTTGATCCTTGGGAACCCAATACTTGGTTGAACATATTTGTGTTTCTAAACTTGACTTAGGGACCCATGCTTGGATTCTTTTACGATTACGATTTACAAGTGAAAGAAACAATCTATTATTTGATTTAAATCTGAGTCCAGTCTTGTTGTACATGGCTCTTTGAGATCCAAGGATTAGGTCAAGACCCTTGGATCCCAATGTGAACCTTTTCAACATTGTCCTAATCTCTTGAACTTGCCCTTTCAATAGAGATTTCTCTTCCTCAAGTTTTTTTTACTTGAGTTGAGTTTCCCTCTTGAATTTGACTCATTGAAGAGGTTAGGCTAGCTTTTTCTTAAGGATTTTTACTTCCTTAAGTAAAGACTCGACTTTAGACTCAGACTTAGTTAATTTTTTATTTAAAAATTTTATTGCATCATAAATATTTTAAATTTAGGAGGGGCTTACCTTAATTGAACTTTTTGAACCAGATACAGATCCATGGCTTGACTCGAACTCGGAATCAGTGTCGTGCTCAGACTTGGACTCGAACTCGGAATTGATGTCGGGCTCAGACTCAGACTCAGATGGTTGTGTCATAAGAACTAAGTTGTTGTCTTGATCTTGTTCTTCCTCATCCGATGACTCTTCCCATGTAGCTTTGAGTGCTTTCTTAGATTGAGGTCGCTTAGTCTTTAGATCTGGACACTTGGATATGAAGTGTCCTTTCTTGTTGCATTTGTAGAACTTGTAGTTTTGTCTAGATCTTGTATTTTAATGTGCTCCGGATCTCTTGTCTTTCGTTGACTTAGTTGATCACCTTTTCTTGATCAACTTTCAAACTAGGTTGACTAGTTCCATCTCCATTTCTTTGTCTAAATCTGACTCGGATTCATTAGCTTTAGGGAAAGGCTTGCTTTTTCCCTTCTTTTGTCTTTCAAATAAAGAAATACTCTTCTCGACCAGGGTCGAATTAGATTGTTCATGTAATTCAAACTCGGAAAACATTTCAACTAAGCTAATTTTAGATAAATCCCTAGATACTTTGTAAGCATCAACCATGGATGCCCACAAAGTAGTCCTTGGAAAAGCTCTTAGAGCGTACCTTATGATGTCGCAGTTCTCCACCTTTTGTCCGATGGTGTGAAAGCCATTTAAGATATCTTGGATGCAAGCATGGAGTTGGCTTGCGATCTCATTATCCTGCATTTTTAGATTATACAATTGATTAAACAAAAGATCCCTCATACATACCTTAGTGTTGGAGGTCCCTTCGTGGAGTTCGGTGAGCATGTCCCAAAGGTCCTTGGTGCTAATGAATGGGTCGACATGGTAGAGCTCCTCTTTAGATAGGCCATACATTAGAATCTGTGTGGCTTTTGCGTCTACCTCAATTTGTAATTTCATTGCATTGGTCCGCTTGTCGTAGTCCAAGAGCTCTCCTTGATCATTAGTTGTTAGATCAAATTTTGTCTAGATGACAATCCACATATCGACTTGTGTCTTTAGGAAGCACTCCATCCGACCCTTCCACTAACGGAAGTCATCTCCATAAAAAAATGGAGGTTGGACGGTGCTATAACCTTCTTGATGGACCATTTTACATAACCTCACAAATACAAAAATGAGAAAAAAATATGCCAAGACTTGGTCTTGGATTAGTAGTGAGAGAGATAAAAATAAAAAAAATGAAAGAAAAAATAAAATCAACTTGCTCAAATGGTGGTTGCACCGAATTTGAGTTCCCCCGCTCTGATACCAATAGATGGATCGGAAAGATGCTAAAGGAGAGGGGGGGGGGTGAATAACATTTTTAAAATCATTTCTTTTATTTATTCATAAAACTTGTTAAATCAAAGTAAAAGTGCAGTAGAAAATATAAAAGACACAAAAAACCAAAGACAGAATTTTACTTGGTTCACAACCAAATGACTGCTAATCCAAGGCCCGTGATCCTTGATCGCTTTCGATGGGAAGTTCACAAAAAAGTCTCTTCCTCATTGGAGGTAAGAGACCTGACTTTTACACAAGACTAAGGAGGGGGTAACAACCTTACTGCTCCTTATAGAAATTAAGTACAATTTAAACAATAATATGAACTTGACAATACTGACTCCGAGATTGTGAAGAATGAGCACACGTTCAGAGTTATAGGTCTATAACACGGAGGTTGATCGTTGAACGCAGCAAGTGACAACACGAGCACTTTGGAAAAGATAAATTAGGGCTTCTCAATTGCCAAGACCATTCTTTGACTTCCCATGACAATCACATTGTCAAACGTTTTATCAAACATCTAAATACTACTTGAGTCAAACTCAAGTCTGGTGATTCGTGACATAGGCCGATTGCAGCAACAATATCCCTCTTTTTGATTTTTGACAACACCTATAATTTAGGCTAACCAATATGCCCAACCTTAACTCTTCCAATGCCAAAGCATAGTGAAGGATAACCTAACTTAAACCTCACTTCTCGCCCTTTGGCATTCATTAAAAATATTAGCAAGCATATCAATGTATCATATACTAATGAGATCTTACACTCTCCCTCTTGATCCAAAATTATCATGGATGCCTTCACTCATCCTAATGATAAATCACATATCACTAAATGAGAGGCAATCCTCACTATTCTCCTTGATGATTAACCTCCCCCTAAAGGCTTGCTCCCCCTTGACCTTTGCACACACAATGTCCTTGGAGAGTTCCTAAGCCAATAAGAAACTTAAACCATTGAAATTAAGAGTAAATATTTAACATTGAACTCTCACCTCCGTTAAAATTCAATTTTCACCCTAAACACCTCTCCTATGGTATTTCACCCTTCCAATGCTTTCCAAAGCATATCCTAGGGTTAGGAGACATTGGCGTACCTAGGAATGGCTGAAAGTGGGCTAAACAAACCTTGTTTATGTAAAATCAGCCCAGCAGTCGACTTGGTCAGTAATCAGTCGACTACTACTAGCACTAGTCAATTGTCAGCCTGAGGCAGTCGACTAATGCATGATTTCCAAAAATCAGACTTGCTGAAATGTTTTTTAAAAATGCACAAGTAAATATATGTAATTTAAAAAATCTTGAAAATTTATACATACATTACTTACATGGAATATGATGGGTGAAAATAAGTTTTAAATTGAAATACCCATTAAATTGTAAGATTGATACATAGTTCAAAACCATTGAAACTTTCAATGTTTTTGACCTACTTTGTATCAACTTCTTCAATGTTGATTGCTATCAAAAGATAGACTTCACCAAGATTTTTTAAAATGATTTTAAAATGATTTCAAAACTTTATTTTCAATCATGGTTTATGAGCTAAGTATACATTACTTGTATACTAGCTTACCTCATGATTTATACCTATGATTGAGATGAGTTTGAGTTCATCTAGATGCAACATCTATGCACCTTGAACTTAACTCATTTTTCTAACATCTCACATGTGTCTAGGGTGTATTAATATACACACATGTCAAATTAAGGTCCTTGTGAGATGTGAGTTTTTGTTCTTCTTTAATTCTAAGGGCTTATGCATTTTATCTAGGCAACTCTATTTAATTCCCTTATCATGGGACTTCAAATCATGCTATTATCCTTAAATCATTGTGAATTAACATAAATGCATGAATGATCATTTTCAAAAAGTGTTCATACAAGGTTTTCCCATGACAACGTAAAAAAAAAACAAGACACCATCATCCTACAATAAAGACACAAGACCCTCCTATAGTTGCAAATGTACCAATCATCACCATCGTTGGCTAGAGGTGGTGGAGGCTGCTAACCCTGGAGAACCGTACACAGCATGTCATACATCTCTATCTGACGCCACCCGATCTCAACATGCTTGAGACTCAGCTCCTCAAATCGTGTGTCTATAGTCTCATGGAGCTGATAGGATCGATAAATACGCAAGAGGGGGGAGATATATCACTTTTTTAATTCTTTTTATTTTTATAACAAAAGATGCGGTGGATAAACTAATAACAACGCGATCACACACAGAGCCAACTACGCAGCCGACTCACAAAAAACCATCAAAAGAATGACGCATCCGATTTTACTTGGTTCACAGTTCTCTCCTAGAGCTGTGTTAGTCCAAGGCCTACCTCTATCTTTTCTCCTTTTTGAAGTTAACTTCAAAGGCGGAGAAACCTCTTAAAAGGCTTACAGATTATAAACTCTCTAGATATGAAATTAATATAGGAATATGAATGAATCGATAAGCAATAGCTAAACACAGATAGAAAGCAGTAAGACAAAACTAACAAACAGAACCTTTACAGCTGAGACGAAGGATTAGCGAGATGGACGCAAGTGCATCAATGTCCCCAGCTGTCCAAGTTGACAGAACACTAGCCGTACAGAAAGTTCACAATAGAAGGCGCAATGGTCGCAACCTTCCAGAACAGATCGATCAACCACGAGGAGGAGTTCAAGGGCAAGAAGTGTTTTCAATCAATCGCCGTACAGAAAAAAGCAAGAGTGTTGTCTTTCCAAATCGCCAGCAAACCCAAAGAGCTTGAGTTTTTTTTTCATTCAATCTCTTCCTTAAATAGAACCCACGCCGTTTTGTTTCTGTGCAAACCCTAATCCCATGATCCATGGTTTTTCTTCCAATCCACAAACCACATGCACTCCTTGAAACTTGGAAAAAGACCTTGATTCAAGGTGTTTCGTTAGCCATTTGAGCGAGAACTTGCAAAAATTAGACACATGGAAGAACAGATAGAATTTCCTCGCCAGAATCACAAACTTGCTTCCCACCAGTCGAGGCACCAGTCGAGCGTGCCTTGCATCTGTGTATTTCTGCGAAGGGATAGTCGAGGCGCTGTTTTGACTACATAGACCACAACAAAAGTTTATTCTTTTGTAGTCGAGGTGACAATCGAGCTTGCCTCTCTTTTGTCCTCAACTACCCATGACCAGTCGAGTCACTGCCTCGACTACGCCAGTCGAACCCGTTAGCCGAGGCATCGGGTGAGTGCGTATGCACCAGATCCTTAGCTCAGGATCACGAGGCACCGACTGACATGCCTGTCCTCGCAGTTAGCTGAGCTTTTACTCACTACCGACCATTGCGCAAGACCGGTCGAGGTGCCGCCTCGACTGTTCCAGAGCAGTCGGGGCACTAACTCGACTGTACCTGGCCGACGACAAGTTTCTCTACCTGATGAATATAGTAAGGGCAATAATTGAGGTGTCAACTCATTGTTGTATTTAAGACCCATTGTTTCAGTCAACTCTAAGACTGAAACACACCTAGTAAAGACTCTACCCCGAGACCCTTTACTTGCCAAAACTCCGACCATCAACCATTCTTGGACTTTTCACCATGCCACTCCCGCAAGGAATTTCCCTACAACCAAGGAATTAACCATCTTGGACTTTTCACCTTGTACCCCTGCAAGGAATTTCCAACTGCCAAGCAATTAACCATCTTGGACTTTTTGCCAAGGTCCACCCATGGATTTCTCACCTGCCAAGGAATTAACCATCTTGGACTTTTCACCAAGGTCCACCCTTAGATTTCTCACCTGCCAAGTAATTAACCATCTTGGAATTTTCACCAAGTTCTACCCTTGGATTTCTTACACTCACTTAAACCTTTATCAAACACCAAAACATAACTTGAAGGTTTCAACTCCAATAGTCTCCCCCTTTTTGATGTTTGACAACCCGTTTAAGTTTAGGTCACTCTACCAAAGATTAACCCAAGTTTAGATCACATGTCAGAGAAGTGACAATACAAATCAGATAGACTAGATAAAGTCATAAAATCATATCAGGTCATGCCTAAACTATAAACACTCTCTCATCCTCCTTTCGCAAACATCAAAAAGGGTATCATAATCAAGGATACTCGATAAGACCACCATATATCAAACGTATTTGGTCAGATTATAGATACAAATTGAAAATCCTTCCCCTTAATACTATCTGCATTTTAAGTTTGAAGTTTTGAAACCACCTCCCTTTTTACTCATTTTACTATAAGTTTACTGATAACCAACCCTGGGAGAGTCGAGTCGAGCCTTTGGTTGAGGCCTCTTGGCTTTTGGAGGTGTGCAGTTGAGTGCCCACTCGAGGTCTACTCGACTCTATGAGACTACATTATGAGCAATCGAGTTGTTGGTCGAGTGCCACTCAACTCCGTGAGGCAGTGAGGGGTATCAGTCGAGGTTGCGCCTCGATTAGGACCTCAGTCGAGTTCCCAGTCGAAAACAACCTTGTTCTGTGCCGTCTCAAACAACACGCAGTCGAGGCATTGCCTTGATTGTTTACTGATAAGTGGTTTTTTGCAGTTTTTCAGATCGGACTTCAGAAATTCATATTTAATTTTAAAAAATTCAATAAATCTTGAAATTTTTCATATAGAATTTGAACATCATGCTCTCATAAATAAAAATATGTGAAAAATAAAAGACTTAAGATTTCTTCCGATTGATACAGTTTTCAAATTTTAGAAAATAAACCTTTTTATTTCTTCAACCCACTAGTATTACTAACTCCAATAGTGATTCTTACACCTAGATAGGATTTACCATTGTGAAAAGAACATGTTTCAAAAACATTCTAAGGAATTATCCTTAGAGTGGCAATTGTTTTAACAGATCTAACAAATTTTACTTGGTTGGAATCTCCAATTATGATCTTCGGACCAAATGCACATGAGTTATGCATTGGTCTTCCCCATAATTGGTCAAATTAATGATCGTTATCTCTATAACCTCCTTACCCAATGATTGCAATGAGCACATCGAGTAAGTTGGTTATACCTAAGCATCTCACCCCACCAACTAGGAATACAAAAATAGTTTTTGTTAAACCTATAGTTTGTGTGAGATGCTTCCCAAGTTATCCAGACTTCCCAAATTCTTGTTGTTATGGTGAGTTGGTCCTAATAATCATGGAAAGGTTTAATCCTCACTCAGTGACACACATGCCTAATTCCCTTCTCAAGTGACTAAACTCCTTTTCAGGGAGAGGTTTAGTAAAGATATCAGCTAGGTTAGACTTTGACTCAACATAATTGAGTACAACATCTCCTTTAGCCACATAATCCCTAATGAAGTTATGTCTCACTTCAATGTGCTTCATTCTAGAATGGTGGATAGGATTCGTTGTCAAATTAATAGTGCTCATATTCTCACACAACACTTGCACATTCTTGTATGACAACCCATAGTCCTCCAATGTATAAGTCATCCACAACAACTGTGACACACTCTCCCCCATGGCTATGTACTCGGCCTCGGTGGTGGAGAGAGCAACACAATGTTGCTTCCGACTCGACCAACTTACTAGCGAAGAACCTAGGAACTGACAACCTCTACTAGTACTCTTCCTATCTAACTTGCACCCTGCATAATCTGAGTTAGTGTAGACAACCAAATCAAATGATTCAGTGCGCGGGTACCACAAGCCAACCTTAATAGTGCCTTTAAGATATCTCATTATTCTTTTCACCACACTTTAAATGAGACTCTTTGGCATAAGACTGATACCTAGCACACACACCTACAACATATAAAATATCAAGTCGACTCGCTGTGAGATATAGTATACTACCTATCACACTGCTATAATATTTCAAATCCATAGTTTTTTCTCCTTCATCACTTCCTAGATTTGTG
Source organism: Wurfbainia villosa (assembly GCA_025175895.1). Classification (NCBI taxonomy): domain Eukaryota; kingdom Viridiplantae; phylum Streptophyta; class Magnoliopsida; order Zingiberales; family Zingiberaceae; genus Wurfbainia; species Wurfbainia villosa. The sequence continues at coordinate 82,406,266 of CM045989.1, read as the reverse complement.
CTTTGTGACATGGGGGTAGATATCTCCTTCGAATTCTCCATATTAAATTTCTTTAGAAGATTCATGACATACCTAGACTGATGAACATATATACCTTCCTTAGTTTGTTTGATATCAAGTCCAAGAAAGAATGTCAATTCTCCCACAAGACTCATCTATAATTCACTCTCCATATGTCCTATAAACTCATTCAGATAACCCTTATTATTTGAGCCACAGATTATGTCATCAACATAAACCTGAGCCACAAAAATATTCTCACCATTTCTTTTCAAAAATAGTGTGGGATCTATCTGACCTCTTCTCAACCCCTTCTCTATCAGAAATGTGGACAACCTTTCATACTAGACACGAGGTGCTTGTTTCAGCCCATAATGAGTCTTTTTCAGTTTATGCACGTGGTCTGGAAATTCTATGCTATCAAATCCTGATGGTTGTTCAACATACACCTCTTCCTTAATCACCCCATTCAAGAAGGCATACTTCACATCCATTTGATAGAGTTTGAAGCCTTTGAATGCAGCAAAAGCTAGCATCATCCTTATGGACTCTAGTCTAGCTACTGGGGCGTAGGTCTCTTCATAATCTAACCCATCAATCTGGTTGTATCCTTTGGCAACTAACCTTGCTTTATTTCTTATTATCTCTCCCTTAAGATTCATCTTATTCTTAAACACCCATTTGATACCAATTGTAGAAACTTTTCCTGGCCTCGGAACTAAGTCCCACACTTGGCTTCTCTCGAATTGTCCTAGTTCATCCTACATTGCTAAGACCCAATCAGGATCGAGCAAAGCCTCTTCTACAACCCTAGGTTCGATTTCTGAGATCAAAGCAACTTCAACTCCTTCATTCCTAAAGGATGATCTGGTCCTCACCCCTTGTTGAAGTTCTCCTATGATCTGATCATGGGGATGACCACTAACAATCCTAATGGATCTTTGTGCTTGAGATGTTTCAAATACTTGGTCATTTGATAAATCTTCAAGTAATGACCCTTTTTGCCTAAACTTTTCTTCATCAGACTCAACCTTAGCTCCCCCTACATCAGTGTTTTCATGTAATTTAATCTTCTCCATTCCAAACTAAATTTCTTCCTCAATTTCTCGAGTATCACCAGATTTTTCATCTTCCTCAAATACAACATACAGTGACTCTTCTATCAATTTCGACTTCTTGTTATAAACTCTATATGCTTTGCTAATAGAAGAATACCCTACAAGGATACCTTCATCAGCTTTAGCAGCAAACTTACTTAGATGATCTTTGGTATTTAGAATGGACACCTTGCAACCAAACACTCTAAGATTCTTGACTGTAGGTTGTTTCCCAAACCATAGCTCATGTGATGTTTTTCCTAAAACCTATGTACCAACCCCCTATTCTGAACATAATAGGCTGTGCTTACGGCTTTGACCCACAAGTAGCTTGGAAGAGTGTACTCATGAATCATGCTTCTCACTGCTTCTTGTACGACCCGATTTTTCCTTTCCACAACACCATTCTGCTGGGGTGTTCTTGGAATAGAAAACTCATGTCTATACCCCCTTTCTAAACAATAGTCCCTAAATTGAGTATTTTAGAACTCCCCTCCATGATCACTCCTAAGGGTTTTAATGGTTGTGTTCTTCTCATTTTCAAATCTTTTACTAAAAGAAATGAAAATCTCTATTATCTCATCCTTATGTTTTAAAAAAAATGTCCAAGCATGTATAGTATAATCAAACAAGTCTACTACCATTCAAGGATTTAACATTGCTGTTGGGTTTCCGGCACCGCAGCGTGTGTGTTTTCGATCACGTTTCGTAAACATGAGCACAGCGGAAGCAATAAAAATAATAAATCTACATTTATTACAACACACACATCACACGCATGCATAGTACAACAAGTGTAGACATAACCATAAATTTAAATTTGCAATAAAAGGAAATTTAACTACGTTATACCTTTCGTATTACGTGTAGCGAGAACGACATCAACTGGAACGATCCTCGCTAGAATCGTCTCTATCTGTATCCACGCCGAGTATCATTAGGATGACTTCGCTAAGCCACGAGCTTCGTCTTCGTACGGGTTACTAGCCTCGTGTTAAAGACGACGTGATCGAGAGATGATCATGATCCGAATCCAAATTCGGATCCAAAAATGAGTCCTCAAAACTCGCTTCTCCGGAGAGGTATTCGTCAACCAATTGATGAATCCTTCGTCCTCCACCTCAGAGGATTACCGGAGATCGAATCCCCGGTAAGTTAGCCACTGTCGGAGCTCTAACCGTCGTCCAAATGACGCTCCGACGAGAGGAGAACAAGCTGTCCAGAAAACTGGATAGCTTTGGTGGAGGAGATAGGCGCCGGCCAACCAAGGGAAGATAAAGCTCACCTTGATGCCAAACCTAAAGGAGATCACCGGAGGGTCGCCAGAGGATCACCGGCTGAAGCTTGGACGCCAAGAAGGAGCCGACGGCCAAGACAAGGGGGCCGGCAGAATGGAGGTTGGCGCCAACTCTTAGAGGGGATGAAGTGGGCGACAACTATTGCTAGGGTTTTGGATTAGGGATTAATTATCGCTTAAGCCCTATTTTATAGAGAACTAATTCTCTTAATGGTTATTGGATCATAACCATTAGGCCCGTTAACCCGCTCCATTAAGATAAGTTAAAATAAACAAAACCATGATGGTTTATTTTAAGTTAAAATGAACCGAACCAACTTTTGGTTCATTCGTTTAAAATAAACCAAACCCTTTGGTTTATTCTCCTCCATTGGATTAGAACCAAACCATTTTGGTTCATCCATTATGTCTTCATAAAACATGGCTTATCCACGCTTCCATTGCGACTGAAACGATTTCATGCTCGCTCCATGTTTGGTCCAATTAAACATAGTTTCTCTCAGTCTGAGAATCTCATTCTCAAGCTCGTTTTAAATCCTTCGGATTACGCTCATTGTGCGTGTGACCAAATAGGTTCTCGATTTATGTTGGCCATCTATAATTAACCATTAATTATAGAACAATCATGAGTGGCACCTAGTAGTACATCATGATCCCCAATTAACCGAAAAGATCAACGGTTGATCCAGAACTATTTCTGAAACCCTTCAGCAGCTCGAATGAATCATGCCCCATTCCCTTTACTCATCTTATACCCACTTGGTTCAGGACATGGTCTATAGTGTCAGTCCCCACTAGGCTGACTACTTCACACCTAGCCCAAGTATCATTTCCTCGTCCTACGGATTCTAGTTACTGCACATGTATCGAAGAGTACCTTACTCTTAACATGTAATGCTTTGGCCAAAGACTTTAGTAACAATCCGACGAGAGGTCATGGGTATACATCTCCTCTCAAGGAGTGGTGAATCCTTTATAGGCTATTCAAACACCTTCAATCATTTCAACTTATACCCAATCATCCCGGGTCCACATCTCTTTAGAGATGCTTGCTTAAGATGTCAAAGCATAAGTCTCCATGATCAAGATGACTTGAATACCGCACTCAAAGGAACATCGCACTTGATCTATATATGTAGAGAACCATATGAAGTCTTATGGCTGGTCACTCCAATGAACTAGTTACCATAACTAGCATCCACGATCAACTCCGGACATCACAATGTCTCCAGCCAGTGAGAATCAGCTGCTTGGATACACCAAGGAGTATACCTCGTGCTAGTCTCGACAGAATTGATGGTGTCCAAATTCATCAATTCATCGACTAGGGATAATTCTGATACATCACAATTACACATGTAGAGATACTCACTAGTTGTGATCCAATCACAAATTCTCTCATGCTGTGAATCGCATCGTGGACATTCAGTAAATGAGTTTAAGATCCAATCAAATACATGAAACATGTATACTCAAATAGTGAATCTTTATTTATGATATAAATGGTTCATACATAAGGTGATTGTCTTAGGACATCTCTCATATATTACTAACAGACTTCCACTTGATCTAATGCCAATCGCTACGGTATCCAATACCATAAGCACTAACATGACCCTCAAACTTACTTTGAGGTAATGCTTTAGTCAAAGGATCCACTAAGTTCCTTTCAGTGGGAATTTTCTCGATTTGTATTTCGTTCCTACTGATGATCTCTCTGATAAGATGATAGCGGCGAAGCACATGTTTAGATCATTGATGAGATCACATCAAGTTCAGAGATGAACTTCTTGATCCAAACCGCTTCCTTTGCTGCTTCCAAAGCTGCAATGTATTCTGCCTTAGTGGCAGAATCCGCTATAGTGTCAAGCTTGGAACCTTTCCAACTTATTGCGCCTCCATTCCAGGTGAATACATACCCAGACAAAGACATGGAATCATCCTGTCTGTCTGGAGCTGGCATCCGTATACCCACATATCACCATGTACCCTTCTCCATATATTAGGAACGCATCCTTAGTTCTTCTTAAGTACTTAAGGATCGTCTTAACAGTCACCCAATGATCCATTCCTGGATCAGACTGGTATCTACTCATGACACTCAAAGCATACGATACATCGGGCCTCGTACATAACATAGCATACATGATAGATCCTATTGTGGATGCATAGGGAATCTTACTCATGCAAATCCTCTCGTCTTCTGTGCGTGGACTCATAGACTTCGAAAGGTGTATCCCATGCCTGATGGGTAGAAAACCTTTCTTGGATTCTGACATGCTAAACCTCTTTAGCACTCGGTCTATATATGTAGACTGCGAAAGACCAAGCAACCGTTTCGATCTATCTCTATAGATCTTAATCCCGAGGATGTAGGTTGCCTCTCCCAGGTCTTTCATGGAGAATGTCTTGGATAACCAAACCTTAACTGACTGTAAGATTGAAACATCGTTTCCCATAAGTAATATGTCATCGACATACAATACTAGGAACACGACTGCACTCCCACTAACCTTCTTGTACACACAAGGTTCGTCTGGATTTTGTGAGAAATCAAACTTTTTGATTGTCTCATCAAAACAGATATTCCAGCTCCTGGATGCTTGCTTCAATCCATAAATGGACCGTCACAATTTGCATACCTTGGTTTTATCAACCAATGTGAAACCCTCAAGCTATATCATATACACGTCCTCGAGCAGGTTTCCATTAAGGAAAGCTGTTTTCACATCCATCTGCCATATCTCATAATCATAATGAGCCGCTATGGCCAGGAGCATCCGAATGGATTTAAGCATAGCTACAGGCGAATAGGTTTCGTCATAATCAACACCTTGTTTTTGACGATATTCTTTCGCCACCAATCTAGCCTTATAGGTAATCACATTACCATCCATGTCGGTTTTCTTCTTGAAAACCCATTTGCACCCTATAGGCTTTATGCCTTCAGGTGGGTCAACCAAGTTCCAAACTTGGTTTTCATACATGGAATCTATTTCCGACTTCATGGCTTCAAGCCACTTATCCCTTTCTGAACTTGTCAGCACTTCTTCATAACTGGTAGGCTCCTCATCATCAATGAGTAACACGTCGTTCGATTCACTTACAAGAAATCCATATCTCTCAGGAATGTTGCGTGCTCTTCCAGATCTACGAAGATGTGGTGTTACAATAGGTCCAGCCGATTGCTCATCACTATGAGTTGTCGGCTGTTGTGCTTCACCAGGTATCTCGTCAATGTCTATTTGAGTCTCTCGAGCTTCCTCAAGCTCGACGACACTCCCACTGTTTTCTTGCAAGAGAAACTCTTTCTCTAGAAACACAGCATGCCTTGAAACAAACACCTTTTGTTCCACAGGATGATAGAATTGGTAACCCCTTGTTTCCTTAGGGTATCTAATAAATAGACATTTATCAGACTTAGCATCCAATTTGTCTGATACTGTCTGCTTCACATAAGCAGGACAACCCCATATCTTCAAGTAAGATACATGAGGTTTCTTACTATTCCATATCTCATATGGAGTAGTTGAGACTACCTTGGTAGGCATTCTGTTTAACAAGTAAACAGTTGTCTGAAGTGCATAGCCCCAAAAGGACTTGGGAAGATTCGCATGATTCATCATTGACCTGACCATGTCCAACAAGGTCCGGTTACGCCACTCAGATACACCATTATGCTGTGGTGTACATGGCGGAGTCCATTGAGACAATATGCCATTGTCTCTTAGATAATCAAGAAAATCTTGACTTAAGTATTCACCACCTCGATCTGATCGAAGTATTTTAATACTCTTGTCATGTTGTTTCTCTACTTCATTTCTGAATTCTTTGAACCTTTCAAAGGCTTCAGACTTGTGTTTCATCAAGAACACATACCCAAACCGTGAGTGATCATCGGTGAAGGTAATGAAGTAGCTATAGCCTCCTAAAGCTTGAGTTGACATAGGTCCACATACATCAGTATGTATTAGACCTAGTAACTCTCCCACTCGTTCACCTTTTCCAGTAAAAGGTAACTTAGTCATCTTGCCTTTTAAGCATGATTCACATGTATCGTATGAATCCAATTCAAACGATTCTAGAATTCCACATCGGTGTAATTCGGACATGCGTTTCTTGCTTACATGGCCAAGACGACAATGCCACATGTAGGAGTCTAATTGATTATCCTTTCGAGCACGCTTGTTGCTCGCTTCGATATTGAAAACATCACTGGATACGTCCAACGTATAAACACCATTGCTTAAAGTTCCAGTCCCATAAAAACTCTATTCAAAGTTATGTAACAACAATTGTTACTAAAAGTCAAATGGTACCCATTTCTATTTAACCAAGAAATAGAAACGATGTTCTTTATCAACGAAGGAACATAAAAGCAACTGTCCAGCTCTAAGACAAGTCCGATAGGGAGTTTCAACAAATACATTCCGATGGCGAGTGCAGCAACCTTTGCTCCATTCCCAACACGTAAATTTGACTCTCCCTTGACGAGTCTTCTTCTATTCCTTAGCCCATGTATGTCATTACATATATGTGAGCCACACCCAGTATCCAATACCCAAGTGTCTGAGGGAATAGAATGAAAATCAATAACGAAGATATATGAAAAAGATGGAGCATCTTATGCCTTACCCTTCTTCACGGACTCAAGATAAATCTTGCAATTTCTTCGCCAATGGCCCTACTTGCCATAATGATGGCAAGTGCCCTTTTGAGCTGGTTTTGCCTTTTTAGCCTTTTTCTTCTTCCCCTTCTGTTGTTCCTTTGACTCCCTCTTAGAACCTTTCTTCGAGGAATCAACTAACAACACCATCCCCTGCTCATGCTTCTCAGAAGGTTCCACAGTCTTCAGCATGTTGAGCAGTACCACAGATGAATCTTCTTGCATCTCAGAGGTGAAGAGGAGCATGGATACTTCGAACCTTTCGAATCTCACTTGCTTATCAAACAACTCATAAAGATGAAGGACTACGATATGAGCATCCATATGCTCATGCTGCTTTCGTAGCTTGGGTTCCATCGTGGCTAGCATGATGCAACTCACCATTTCAGAATCATTCACATGTTTCTGATAGGCCAACAATTGGTCCGGAGTTGCATCGTCACTTGGATGGGCGGGAAGAGGCGCTTCGAGGACATACGCAAGCTTTTCACCTTGAAAATAATTTTCAGGTTTCTCAGCCTGTCCAGGAAGCTAGGCCCAGTCAGTTTGTTTGAATCCAAAATAGTGCGCAAATTCAAAGACATCATGATCAATCTTAGAAATACAAAACGAGCATATATAAGAAAGATGATTTTAAAATGCATCAATATACATTTATAAATCCCATTCATTTTTCGAATTTCAAAAACCCCAAAATCACTTGGTATCCATCATAGATATGAACAACCTTGGAGAGAGTCCAACAAGCCATTCATAACTACGACGGTAGGTATCAACTATACCGATTGCATATCACGTATATGCAACTATCACAATGTGCTATCAACTAATTGAATGTTCACACATACATCGGGTTGTTAACACATTAACAAGTATGCATCATATGCATGGCACCCAACTTCACCTCCCTTTACATCGACCTTGGAGAGAGTCCAACAAGCCGATGCTCCAGGTTAAAGTCAAACTGTTAATCGAGAAATAGTTTTAATATGGTTAGAGCGCATTCAACCAATTAGCCCAGCTTGGAGAGAGTCCAACAACCAAAGATAACGATTGACCTCTGACTCTTACCATATTAGTATTAAACTTTTCCATGGTTTGAACATGTTCGGGTTCGAGCCGGGCTTAGAGAGAGTCCAACAACCCAAACAAGAAACAGAACTCTGGTTCTAACCATATTAATGGAAGGTGTAAGCTTTAATATTGAGTTAGGGTTTTTATGTCTCATCCTCTTTGCATGCAAATAACTATTATCTACATGACATGGCATACATGGCATACATCTACATGTCACGACACGCATGACATAATGATATGCATCTAATGCAATTACATGACATACAATTATGTCATGTACATAATTTCCTTATATGTCATAACTATTTGTGGAAATAAAATATGTTTAAGATTTGATTCTCCAAATCAAATCATGATTAAATTAGGAAACAAATTTCCAAATCTAATCACATATTTTATTTGTGGAAATATTTGATTAAGGAAAATCAATTTAGGAAACCAATTTCCTAAATCTTCAAAACTACTTATGGAAATAAAATATTTTAAGATTTGTTTTCCCAAATCAAATCAAGATTAAATTAGGAAATAAATTTCCAAAATCTAATCTAATATTTTATTTATGAAAATATTAATTTCCAAAAATACTTCCAACTTTCCAAAAGTGGAAGATTTACATAAATACTTCTAGTCTTTCCAAAATTGAAAAATTTCCATAAATACTTCTAACTTTCCAAAAGTAGAAAATTTCCAGAAATATCATTATGACTATCGCAAAACCATTTTACGATTATGTCGAAACACAACCTGGGCTCTGATACCACTGTTGGGTTTCAAGCACCGCGGCGTGTGTGTTTTCGATCACGTTTCGTAAACATGAGCACAGCGGAAGCAATAAAAATAATAAATCTACATTTATTACAACACACACATCACACACATGCATAGTACAAAAAGTGTAGACATAACCGTAAATTTAAATTTGCAATAAAAGGAAATTTAACTACGTTATACCTTTCGTATTACGTGTAGCGGGAACGGCATCAACCGGAACGATACTCGCTAGAATCATCTCTATCCGTATCCACGCCGAGTATCCTTAGGATGACTTCGCTAAGCCACGAGCTTCGTCTTCGTACGGGTTACTAGCCTCATGTTGAAGACGACGTGATCGAGAGATGATCACGATCCGAATCCAAATTTGGATCCAAAAACGAGTCCTCAAAACTCGCTTCTCCGGAGAAGTATTCGTCAACCAATTGATGAATCCTTCGTCCTCCACCTCAGAGGATTACCGGAGATCGAATCCCCGGTAAGTTAGCCGCTGTCGGAGCTCTAACCGTCTTCCAAACAATGCTCCGACGAGAGAACAAGTTGTCCAGAAAACTGGACAGCTTTGGTGGAGGAGATAGGCGCCGGCCAACCAAGGGAAGATAAAGCTCACCTTGATGCCAAACCTAAAGGAGATCACCGGAGGGTCGCCGGAGGATCACCGGCTGAAGCTTGGACACCGGCAAGGAGCTGGACGACAGCACAAGGGGCTGGGCGGCAATGGAGGTTGGCGCCAACTGTTAGAGGGGATGAAGTGGGCGACAACTATTGCTAGGGTTTTGGATTAGGGCTTAATTATCCCTTAAGCCCTCTTTTATAGGGAACTAATTCTCTTAATGCTTATTGGATCACAACCATTAGGCCCGTTAACCCGCTCCATTAAGATAAGTTAAAATAAACCAAACCATGATGATTTATTTTAAGTTAAAACGAACCGAACCAACTTTTGGTTCATTCGTTTAAAATAAACCAAACCCTTTGGTTTATTCTCCTCCATTGGATTAGAACCAAACCATTTTGGTTCATCCATTATGTCTTCATAAGACACGGCTTATCCATGCTTCCATTGCGACTGAAACGATTTCATGCTCGCTCTATTTTTGGTCCAACCAAACATAGTTTATCTCGGTCTGAGAATCCCATTCTCAAGCTCATTTTAAATCCTTCGGATTATGCTCGTTGTGCGTGTGACCAAATACGTTCTCGGTTTATGTTGGCCGTCTATAATTAACCATTAATTATAGAACGATCATGAGTGGCACCTAGTAGTACATCATGATCCCCAATTAACCGAAAAGATCAACGGTTGATCCAGAACTATTTCTGAAACCCTTCAGCAGCTCGAATGAATCGTGCCCCATTCCCTTCACTCATCTTATACCCACTTGGTTTAGGACATGGTCTATAGTGTCAGTCCCCACTAGGCTGACTACGTCACACCTAGCCCAAGTATCATTTCCTCGTCCTACGCATTCTAGTTACTGCACATGTATCGAAGAGTACCTTACTCTTAACATGTAATGCTTTGGCCAAAGACTTTAGTAATAATCCGACGAGAGGTCATGGGTATACATCTCCTCGCAAGGAGTGGTGAATCCTTTATAGGCTATTCAAACACCTTCGATCATTTCGACTTATACCCAATCATCCCGGGTCCACATCTCCTTAGAGATGCTTGCTTAAGATGTCAAAGCATAAGTCTCCATGATCAAGATGACTTTAATACTGCAAGTCAAAGGAACATCGCACTTAAGCTACAGTAAGAACTTCATTGACATATCTATATATGTAGAGAACCATATGAAGTCTTATGGCTGGTCACTCCAATGAACTAGTTACCATAACTAGCATCCACGATCAACTCCGGACATCACAATGTCTCCAGCCAGTGAGAATCAGCTGCTTGGATACACCAAGGAGCATACCTCGTGCTAGTCTCGACAGAATTAATGGTGTCCAAATTCATCAATTCATCGACTAGGGATAATTCCGATACATCACAATTACACATGTAGAGATACTCACTAGTTGTGATCCAATCACAAATTCTCTCATGCTGTGAATCGCATCGTGGACATTCAGTAAATGAGTTTAAGATCTAATCAAATACATGAAACATGTATACTCAAATAGTGAATCTTCATTTATCATATAAATGGTTCATACATAAGGCGATTGCCTTAGGACATCTCTCATATATTACTAACAATTGCTACAATCAAACAATATCTACTACCATTCAAGGATTTAACATTGCTACAATCAAACAAGTCCAAATGCAACAAATCTAAAGCAATAGAGGTACTTACAATGTTCTTGGGCTTATGTGATGCCCTCTTTTGCTTACCTTTATGACAGGCATCACACAACTTGTCTTTCTGGAATTTTAGTAATGGCAGCCCCTTTACTAGTTCCTTTCCCGCTAGTCTCTTCAAATTCTTCAGGTTGACATGTGCGAGCCTTCTATGCCACAACCAAGATTCATCTGTTCTAGACATAAGACATTTGGCAGATACATTAGTAGCATTGTCTAAATACACAAGATATATGTTTTCCTTCCTAACTCCTACTAACATGGTATCACCCGAAATATTGTGTTTCACTAGACACTAAGTTGAATTAAATTCAACTCTATATCCAACATCACACAATTGACTTACACTTAATAGATTAAACGATATGTTTTTAACAAGCAATACATTTCTAATCATAAAGTGTTCATATATACAGATATTCCCAATTCCTATAAATTTCAATCTACCACTATTACTGAACGAAATAGTACCTCTATTTTTGTCTTGCATTGTGGAAAATAGTGATGAGTCTCCGGTCATGTGCTTGGAGCATCCACTGTCTACAAACTAGGTTGATGAACACTCCCTCTTAATTGATGCCTGCTAGACACAAAAAATGAAGGATTTCGGAACCCAAATATTGGGTCCATTAGCTTTTAAAATATATTTCCTAGGAATTCATGCCTTTGTTGTTTTCTTCCTACCAAAATTTCTAGACACTAAAGACATTAAACTAAGTTCTTGCTGTTTAGGTTTATAACCTATTCCAGCTTTGTTGTAGACAACCCGTTGTGATTCTAAAATCATGTTCAACGTTTGAGAGCTAGAGGTGAATTTCTCAAGGGTGCACTTGAGATCATTCACCTGTGCTTTCAAAGATCTATTTTCATCCTTAAGTTCATCAATTTGGGAAGTGTTAGCACTAGTTTCTACCGCATGCTCCTTAAGGTTCTTTAAATGTCCTATTTCATATTTTAATAACTTAACCTTAGCCCTTGATTTATCCAACATATCAGTTAAATAGCCAATTATCTTATAGAAATCTACAAGTTCAGAGGTTACCTTGTCATCATCGGAAGATGATGAACTTGAGTCTAACTTTGATTATGACCTTCTTCTTTCTGACTCTGTCCCAGAGTCCTCCAATGCCATCAGAGCAGCATGTCAACGAGTCTTTTCTTCCTTTTCCTCTTTCGATGACCTGAATGAGGATTCTGTTGGATCATAAAAAGAGCACTAGAGGGGGGTGAATAGCGCACGTGAATTCTTTTTGTCGATACGATTAAAACACAACCAAGAGTAAAATGCACAGCAGAAAGTAAATGAACAAGGCCTGGTTTTACTTGGTTCACAGCCTACCGACTGCTAATCCAAGGCCCTAGCAGTCCGTGACCGCGTACGAAGGGCAATTCACTAAAACTTCTCCTCCTCGTTGGAGGTAGGAGATGACGATTACAAAACTTCGAGAAATCTCGAGGTAGAGAGACAAACCCCCTCTCCTCGTTATGATAAAAGCTTGATAAAAGAAATGAAATACAATAATTAGAAGTAACTAAATATGAAACTGATACCGATGACTAAGAGGGTGAAGGTTGAGCTCATATCGTCGGTGTTTCGGCAGCACTTCATCGTCGTAGAGTCATCATAGAAGAGTAGCATTGCATAGGCATTTTGAGTGCTTAGATGATGACCTAAAGGGGGGAAACCCCCCTTCTTTTATAGCCTTCCAACCCCCTAGACATTGAGATCAAGTTCTATCCAAAAAGGCCACCCCACCCTAAGATGAGGGGATGAACTTTGACTCTCATCGAAGCTGGAATTTGAATGGCAGTCGACTAATCAACCCTATCAGTCGACTGATGCCACCAGTAGTCGACTGCCAACTGCCAGCAGTTGACTGTTTCTAGGGTTTCTAGCTGTAACAACAAGTTAGCTCGAAAATGAAAGCAATATAAGTGAATTTGATGGCCACTTATCGTCCGATCTCGACCTAGACCTTCCACGGAAAGTCTTGGTCGGATCGTCGCCTAAGGACGTCTCCATACGGAGGACTCGACTTGCATTCGCTCACACACACGAGCTTACCTTAGGTCCTTGTGACTTGAAGCTTTGCTTTAGGTCTCCAGTTGAGTTCTTCGGCTCCCTCCGAAGTCCTCCTCGTGTGGCCCGACCACCACGGTTTCTCCATCCGAAATTCTCCGGGTGTCACCGACCTTCAGCTCAGCTTAACATTCCTGCACACTTGGCTCAGCTCAAGAAATAATGATATAACCTTAACTTTTGCGTCTTTCTTATAATCAAGACTTAGGTTCGATTATCTGGTGCCTACTATACCAACAGATTCATCCCACGTAGCTCTCAAAGCATCCCTTCTTTTCCTCTTCTCTTCCCTCTTCTTGAGCTGAGGGCACTCATTTCTGATGTTTCCTTTCTTGCTGCACTAATAACAAACTATGTTAGTTTTATCAATCGTATTATCAACTGGCTTAACTTTCTTTCTGTTGAATCTCCTGCTCCTCCTCCTCATTCTCCTCACGAAGTTGGCCACTTCGCTAGATGAGGACTCATCGTCTCCATCAAATTCAATAAAGGAGGACAATGACAACTCCTTCTTCTTCTTCCCTTCCTTATTCTGATCACCTGCAAACAAAGCCATACCCTTCTCCTTTTGACTTTTATTAGCCTGTTCATGCAATTCCATCTCATAAAATAAATTATCTATTTTAATAGTTGATAGGTCCCTTGATACCTTATAGGAATCCACCATAGATGATCATAAGGCATTTCGGGCAAACAACTTAAGAACGTACCTAACAAAATCCTAGTTCTCAACACTCACCAATAGAGTGGAGACCGTTAAGCAACTCCTTGAATCTTCCATGAAGCTCACTGACAGATTATGTGTCCATAGAGAAATTCTGAAGTTGACTTAGGAACAAATCCCTCTTGGCTATACGAGAGTCCCTAGTTCCCTCATGCAGCTCAATTAGTTTGTTCCACAGGTCTTGCGCACTATTGAAAGGACCAACTTTATTTAGTTGTTCCTTTGCCAGGCCGCACTGTAAGGTTATAGTGGCATTGGCGTTAGCCTGTGCCTTGCGCTTTTGCTCATTTGTCCAAAGAGCAGACCCTAAGACCTTACCTACTTCATCCACTGGAGTGATGAAGACCTCTATGATGGAGAACCACATCCCTATCTCAGTTATGAGATAATACTCCATCTGACTTTTCCAGTATTAGAAATTGGTTCCATCAAAAAATGGAGGTCGGTTTGTACTATAACCCTCTTGCAGGGTTATGACTCTAAGGCGGTTAAACTGGTAAATAGAGCCCTATCTCTGACTGGTAAATACGCAAGAGGGGGGAGATATATCATTTTTTTAAATTCTTTTTATTTTTATAACAAAAGACACAGCGGATAAACTAACAACAATGCGATCACACATAGAGCACAACTATGCAACCGACTCACAAACAACCATCAAAAGAACGACGCAACAAATTTTACTTGGTTCACAGCTCTCTCCTATAGCTACTAGTCCAAGGCCTACCTATATCTTTTCTCCTTTTTGAAGTAAACTTCAAAGGTGGAGAAACCTCTTAAAAGAATTACAGATTACAGACTGTCTAGATATGAAATTAATACAGAAATCTGAATGAACTGATAAGCAATAGCTAAATACAGATAGAAAGCAGTAAGACAAAACTAACAAATAGAACCTTTACAACTGAGATGAAGGATTAGCGAGATGGCCACAAGTGCATCAATGCCTCCAGCCTTCCAGGTTGACAGAACACCAACCGAGCAGAATGTTCACAATAGCTGGCGCAATTTTCACAGCTTTCCACAATAGATCGATCAACCACGAGCAAGAGTTCAAGAGCTAGAAGTGTTGTCAAGAAATCGCCGGACAGAAACATAGGAAGAGCATTGTCTTTCGAAATCGCTTGCAAAACCAAAGAGCTTGAGTTTTTTCGTCCTCAAATAGAACCCACGCCGTTTTGTTTCTGTCCAACCCTAATCCCACGATCCTTGGGTTTTCCTCCAATCACCAAATAACATGCACTCTTTGAAACTTGGAAAATGTCCTCGATTCTAGGTGTTTCTTCATCCATTTTAGCGAGAACCTGCAAAAATCAGACACGTGGAGTCGACTCGACTGTACCTGGCCGACGTTAAGTTTCTCTACCTAATGAATGCAGTAAGGTCAACAATTGAGGTGTCAACTCATTATTATCCTTAAGACCCATTGTTTCAGTCAGCTCTAAGACTGAAACACACCTAGTAAAGAATCTACCCCGAGACCCTTTACTTGCCAAGACTTTGACCATCAACCATTCTTGAGCTTTTCACCTTGCCACTCCCCCAAGGAAATTCCCTCTTGCCAATGAATTAACCATCTTAGACTTTTCACCTTGCACCCCTATAAGGAATTTCCAACTGCCAAGAAATTAACCATCTTACACTTTTCACCAAGGTCCACCCTTAGATTTCTCACCTATCATGGAATTAACCCTCTTAGACTTTTCACCAAGGTCCACCCTTGGATTTCTCAGCTGCTAAGGAATTAACCATCTTGGAATTTTCACCAAGGTCCACCCCTGGATTTCTCACATGCCAAGGAATTTACCATCTTGGACTTTTGCTCAAGGTCCACCCTTGGATTTCTCACACTCACTTAAAACTTTGTCAAACACCAAAACATAACTTGGAGCTTTCAGCTTCAATAGGAGCTCCTCCAGCTGAGACTCAATGTGGGTAAGACTTGCTGACATATTTTGCTGAAACACAACTGAGTCCTCGGGAAAATACTCTCCCTCTAGATCCAGTACTGCTTTTGCTCTGTCTCCTTAGGTGGCTACTGCTACGTCGCTGACCACTCCATCCATCCATAGCCTGTTTGCATGTCAACTAATGTGAAGTGGCTCAGGGTGATGCGATCATAAGGGTCTGATAGCGGTCTCAAATTACCCTGGAGATATTTATGCCAATGGATGCCAACCATGCAGTGATAATGTGACCCAAGTGCATGTGAATCTTCCCTTTGGTCGAGAGGCAAAGTGAACTATGAGTGGAAGACATTCAATGCAATATTGACATCAAGTAAATTACGCAAAGCGTACATCAGGAATAGATGGGGAGGAAAGATCTTGGCCTGACCTTGGGTCACTATGGGTAAAAGACTTCAAACAATGACTTTGTAAAGAACATTGTTAGGGGAAGATAAAGAATTAATTGAGAAGAGATTTTGACCCAAAGGATGAGGTCAATGGAAAAGGAACTCATGCATAGACTTTATAGTGACCTGATCAAACGGGGTTGGAAGAGGCTCATCAAGAGTAGAATAAAAGATGAAAATGTCATCAGATGGTTGATACTCCAAAATCTCCTCTAGGATCTCAGGAGTGAACTCTAAATCGTGTTTTGCAATGCGAGTGAAGTATATCGAACCATCTCCAACCCTCTTGAGATTTGTGTAAAATTCAGTAATGAGATCTGTGTTAATGGGATGTGTACAAAAAACTAGCTTCACTAACTGATAAAGCATGATAAGTTGAATGGCATCCCTATAATAAGACCTAAAGAGTGACTCATCCAGATAACGCACAACGATAGGCTAACACGTCCGAGACGGAGTCCGAGATCCATCACCGACCTCTATTATATGTTTTTGTCTAAATGTATGATATGCAAATGATCATGAATACACAACAATTCAGTTAGATTATGACAATACATGAAAAATTAGTGGTTTAGGGTTTTAGAATCGTTACTTTTGTGCCATCATGGATGTGAGGTCATAGATTGCAACTGAAGCATAGGAATGCCAGAGAAGGATAGCCAGAAGTGATTCCTTGAGCCTAGAAACCTAGCTTGCCTAGAATCAGTGAAAATAGGAAGACGAAAGTTCTTCCATTAGCTTGATAGAGAGAAAGAGTAGTGTAAAAGGCCTAGGTTTGGCATTTTAGGGCTTATTAGAGACCAAGATCGCCGAAGAAGCTCAAAAGAGAAGATGACGAGAGTTGTAGAAGAGAGGGTTCACGTGAAGAAGCCGAACCGCTAGGGTTCGGGGTTATAAAATTGCTTCCATCAGTCGACTGCTGCCCCTCAACTGTCGACTGCTCGCCTTTCTGCGGTTGTGTTAAAACACTAGCAGTCGACTGTTAGGGTTAAGCAGTTGACTGCTCAACTTTGTGCCGTGCTACAACATCTTCAGTTGACTGCATGCCTAATGCAGTCACCTAATATCTAAATATTTGGGTGAAATTTTTGAGGATTGATTTGTTCAACTCATTTTTGTTGCTTTTTGTGTTTTTGTCGCATGTGTACTAGTTATACTAGTATTGTACTTGTATTTGTGTATTTGTTAATGTGTTTTAACATTTTATTCTATTTTCACAAGCATTAATAGCCAAAAATTTTATTCCTAGCATCTCACCCTTTCTAGATATTGAAATGCACAATCAAGGTAAGCCTTATATTTTTGTGAGATGCGATATATCACAAACACACTTTTCATACAAACATATGATATGTCATATGAAGCATGACAAGTGTATGAAGTGCAACAAGATTATCTAAGCCATAATTTTAATTTTCATTATATAAGATTATGTCAAATACAAAATTTGACATAATGACAATTAAACCCTTTCTGTGTGTCACCTCAACCTTTTTGGCAAATCATACCTCTACCCCAATTGTGCCAATTTTGATCAAATTTTTAAAATTCTTCAATTCTATTGGCACATCCTAAATTCCTTATGATCACAATTCTTATCTCATTTCCAATGTAGCACATAACCTTGAAAATGACATAAGGTTCCAACTTTGTTATGGTTAAGTTAACTACCTTACCAATTCAAGTTGACACACCCTAACTCATCTAGCACGAGGGAATCACACTCCTGGGAACCCAATACCTATTGGAGCTCCTTAGGTTAACTAGTTACTTACTAGGGACAACTTCCCTTAGTACCTTCCTAATGACCCTTCTAGGCTTTGAAGCCTTGGTCATTAGGGTCTTGTCAAGGTCAACTCCAGGGGTAACTCCCCTTGTAACCTTGCTAGTGACTTTCCTAGACTTCTTCGAAGCCTTAGTCACTTGACACTTACCATGGTTAGCCTTAGGAATGACATCCCTAGTATCCTTGGTTTTCCTAGACCTATGGATGGTTCCATAGTCAAATGGAATGCTATGGTTGGTCGGCATAACCTCCTAGGACATAGGCCTAAGCCTTTCCTATCCTTGGAAGACTCTTGCCTCCTAGATCCTAATTTTTGTTCATTAGACTCATTATTTGAATTTATCATTCTTCTAAGGGTCTTTTCCAATTTTCCAAGGCTCTATTTTCTACCACTAATGCCTCAAATTTTAAATTTTCATTTGTTCTTTGGGCATTTCCCTCCTTTTAGGCATATGCCTACCCTCATTAGGGTTAATGCCTAAATAGTTCTCTATCTTCCTAATAGCTTCCTTAGGTAGAATTTTTCTTGAGTTATTGGTTCTAGATTTTTCCTTAGGTAAATTAACATGTTTGACACCTAAGCAATAATATTTGTTTTTTTTCTATCATGCTTTTCATGATCAATAGCAATGAAATTTCTAGAATGCTTCCTATCATTAAGTAAAGTAAGAGAATTATTTAAATTTACCTTAGGGTTTGCCTTAGCTCCCCCTAAATGTGATACTCCTCCTTTGCCCTTGTTTTGCTTCCTCCCGCTAGGGTATTGTAATGCCCATAAAATTCTAAAACTGTTCAAAGTAATTATATGGATTTTAACGCCCATAAAAGGTTTAAAATAAAATAAAAAGTATGGTTCGCTATAGCTAGGATTTGAACCATGAACCTCCTAATAGGAAGGTAGTCTTGCTACCACTAGGCCATAGGATGATTCTTGGCTATAAGAGATAAGGAATATACAAAGAAGATAAATGAGAAGATGAGAGGGTGAAGAGTTGTTTCATCTCCCCATGAGGAGATGAAAAATTTTCCTCATCTCCCTAGTTATGAACGTGGGGATTAAAGAGAGAAAGGAACCAAAATCCACTTCATCTTCCTCATTCTTCGTCCTCCCTCATTCTTGGCCGAAACATATCCCTCTCCTTCCTCCCTTTCCTATCCCAAGCTATAGGGCTCCATGTGTGGGGATTCTCAAGAGGGGTTTTCAAACAGAGTTTCTCACAAGGCTTGGTGTTTGCTAGAGGATCAAACTCCACCTCCTTCCTCCCTCCCCATCTGAAACCCTAAGGTCCTTGTTTTCGTGTTCTTGAAAGGGCTTCAAGGGGATCTTCTCACAAGCATAGTATATGCTAGAGGATCACTCCTAAGGCTAAGGAAGAAGGGAAGGTCTTCATCTCACAAAAAACCCTAGTGGTATACTAGTATGATAGCGAGAGGATGTAAGTATCTCTCACCTGCAGTATAAGTAGTTCTTCGATTGTTTTATATAACTTCTTATCCTATGTTTTGATAGATTATATGTTTGGATCAGATGATATAAGTGTGTGTTGAGATTTATAGTCGAGGTATAGGTCTTTTAAGCAAGATCTAAGATCACCAAGATGTTATTTCTCACCAATAGCATAAGTAACTCTTTGATTTGCCATCTAGGTTCTATTATCATGTTTTATTCGGATTTATATGTTCTGACCAGATTATTTTTATTTGGAATTTTAGGTATTTTAAGTATATTTCATTGTAAGCAAGATGTAAAGATCACAAGATGCCTCCCCTACGAGTTTTGGGGACAAAGAGCATGATCGAATGTGTTGAAAGGCTTCCTATATGGGTTTTTGAGTATGATCATGTAAAATACTTGTTAAATGACAAAAATATCTTTTGATCAGATTATATGGGTGTGTTTAGAATTATAGGTAAGGTATATTTTGTTTTAAGCAAGACATAAGATCACTTGGATGCTATCTCTCACCTATAGCATAAGTAACTCTTTTATTTGCACATCTAGCTTCTAGTATCATGTTTTATTCAGATTTTTAGGTTCTGTCCAGATTATGTTTGGTTGTATTTTTAGGTATTTTAGGTATATTTTTCGTAGGGCAAGATGTAGAGATTTCAAAGAGGCTTCCCCTACGAGTTTTGGGGACAAAGAGCATGATCAAATGTCTTGAAAGGCTTTCTATATGAGTTTTTGATTATTATCATGTAAAACACTCGTTACCTAACAAAAATAAGTAAGTTATATATAAAGAAAGTATTTTACTTTGAAGTGGCATGTATCGGTCCCATAGATCGCCCATGGGCCCCTAGACCGCCCTTGAAAGTTACCCTAATAAGTTCGGTAGCTAGTTACCCCGAATTTTACTAGGGTTGCACATAGATTGGTACAATGCCGGGCTGCCCAAACAAGGATGATTAGTATTTTAAAGTATATATGTATATATGGTTTCTAAAGTTAACCAAAGCACAATGTTTACAAGTTTAAGCATAGTATATCTCATGTACATGTTACTACAAGCGAAGTATATTTCAAAGCATGTATTGCAAGTTGTGTATGTCAAGTTCATGCATTTCAAGTTGAGCCATTGTGTTATGTACAAGTGTCTCTATATGTCTAATACACAAAGTTCATGCATGTCAAGCTGAATCATTGTATCATGTGCAAGTGTTCCTAAATGCTTAATGCAGAATTTTCTTAAATGAAAGTAAGAGCATATGGTTGCATGCAAGTATTCTAATATCATGTTTTCTTATAATGCAATGTTTTATGAGAATAGGATATACTTACTAAGCATCATTGCTTATAGTTGCATTCCTTATACTTCAGATAAGGGTAAAGCAAAGTTTGAGTAAGAGGTGGGCAGTGGATGAAGTGCTTGGTGTGTATAGCGGCGGAACAGTGGATTATGATCCTAGACTTGCTAGTATTCTATTATGTTAAGACCTTCGAACTTGTTTGTGTGGTAGTGTTCATGTTATATGTTTGATCATGTTGTGTCTAAGAATGTTGAACTTGCTAGTATTATGCTATGCAAAGAACTTTGAACTATGTGCTAGTCTTCATGTTAGGTGCTAGGGTTGATGTTATGTATTGTTGATTACGTTGATGTTCATGTCAAGGATGCATATATCACTATCACCATGCATGAGGTTGAGTTATAAGAATGTTTTATATTAGAACCCTAGTGAAGGTGCATGCTTAGATAGGTTAAGAACTTGTGTAATATCTTAGTGTCAACATGTCAATGTAGTTGGGTTCGTTATTTAGCTTCCACTGTTAAGAGTTAAGAGTTTGAATTATGATACTCGTACAGAAACCAGGTTTAGATCTTGGTACAAGTTGTTGATACTCTTCGATTTAAATCAGGAATTAGTTAACTTACAAATAGTGTATGTGAGTTTATGGAATGATTGAGTCATGATATACTTGATCAATACAAGAGTAAGATAAAGTATGATGGTAACACCTCCCTTACTAGAGTAGAGATAAGAGAGAGGGGGGTGTTATAGCATGGTATCTGAACGAGTTCCGCCCTTCCGCCACACGCACATCGAGCATCAATCCTGCCGCTTCTAAGTAAGAAAGTACATATATGTTTTACATTCTTCTATGCTTAGTAATGAATGTTTTTTTGTTAAACATGCTTACATATGTAGGTGAGGATGATAGAAAGTAAGTAATAGTAGTAATCTTATATTGGCCTTACTTTATGAAGAAAAATGGCTAGAACATGGACCATAGTAGTAGTCTTATATTGGTCTTACTTTATGAAGAAAAATGGCTTGAACATGGACCATAGTAGTAGTATAATATTGGTCTTACTTTATGAAGAAGAAGTAAGACCAATAGTTATGTGTCGCACCAGTCTGAATTTCTAGAAGAGAACTTTATAGTGATCTGATAATTCTGGACATGCATTATTATGATGTCATTTTGGGAATGGACATTTTGAGCAAGTACGATGCTTCCATTGAGTGTTGTATGCGAAGAGTTGTATTCCAACCTGAGGCAGAGCCTAAGTTTGAATTTATAGGAGAACCAAAGAAAATAACTAAGAAGTTCTTATCTTCCATAAAGCTCAAAATATGTTAGTTAGTTGATGCGCTGGGTATCTAGCACATGTAGTGGATACAAAGCAAGAAGGAGGCCAAAAAGCTCGAAGAAGTCCGAGTTGTATGTGACTACCCAGAAGTATTCCCTGACGAGTTGCTAGGGTTGGCTCCTAAAAGAGAAATTGAATTTGAGATTGAACTTATTCCTGGTACCAAACCAATCTCAAAAGAACCCTATTGTATGGACCTGGCAGAATTGAAAGAGCTTCAGGAACAATTACAGGAGTTACTCGACAAGGGATTCATTCACCCTAGTCACTCATCGTGGGTAGCTCCAGTATTGTTCGTAAAGAAGGAAGATGGGTCTATGAGAATGTGCATAGATTATCGAGCATTGAATAAGGGGACAATCAAAAATAGATATTCCTTGCCAAGGATTGATGATCTATTTGATCAATTGAGGGGAGTCACAATTTTCTTCAAGATTGACTTGTGGTCCGGTTATCATCAAGTAAAAGTTAAAGAGAATGATGTACCGAAAATAGCTTTCCGAATGAGATATGGACACTATGAGTTCGTGGTCATGCCCTTCGGAGTGACAAATGCTCCAGCAACCTTTATGGAACTAATGAATTGAGTATTTAAGGTATTCCTTGACAAGGTTGTGATCGTCTTCATTGACGATATCCTTATTTACTCGAGAACTCAGGAAGAAAATGTTGAACACTTGAATACAGTTTTACAGACACTTCAGCAGAGACAATTGTATGCAAAGTTCTCCAAATGTAAATTTTGGCTCGATCGAGTATCTTTTTTGGGTCACATTATTTCAAAAGATGGGGTTATGGTAGATCTGACAAAGATAGAAGCTGTTAGTAATTGGAGTTGACCAAAGAATGCCAGTGAAATCATAAGTTTCCTTGGATTAGCAGGGTACTATAGAAAATTTGTAGAAGACTTCTTAAGGATAGCTTCACCACTGACGATTCTTACCAGAAAGAACCGAAAGTTTGAATGGACCGAGGATTATGAGAAAAGTTTTTTTGAACTAAAGAGGAGATTAACAAGTGCTCCAATTCTTACTCTTCTAGAAAGTAATGAAAGCTTTGATATGTATAGTGATGCATCCAAAATAGGACTCGGAGTTGTGCTTATGCAGAATGGTAAAGTCATTGCCTATGCATCTAGACAACTCAAGAATTATGAAAAGAATTATCCCACTCATGACCTTGAGTTGACAGTAGTAGTCTTCGCTCTCAAAATTTGGAGATGTTGAACTTTGGAGTTGAGATTTTTCTGGACAGCTTTTTACCTTGACAATAGTGCCAACACTGTTTGATGATATACTATTAAAGAAAGATGAAGATCCAAGCATCCAAAGGATCAAGCAAGAGATCCAAGAAGGAAAGGATGAAGGATTTTGTGTCTCTAACAGTGGGGTACTATATCTTGGTGAACGCTTATCTATTCCCAATGATCCAGAATTGAGAAAGAGAATTTTAGAAGAAGCTCATAGGACCCCATATTCAATGCATCCTGGATCTACCAAGATGTATCAAGATTTGAAAGAAAAGTTCTGGTGGTTCGGTATGAAAAGGGATGTGGCTAAATATGTCAGCACCTGTCCGACGTAACAAAGAGTCAAATCAGAACATCAGAGACCTGGAGGAGTTCTGCAGCCTATTCAGATCCCAGAATGGAAGTGGGAAGATATAGCTATGGATTTCATAGTAGGACTACCCAAAACAACTAATGGTTGTGATGCTATTTGGGTGATTGTTGATAGATTGACAAAATCTGCCCATTTTCTGGCAATCAAAATATCGTACTCAATGGAACAACTAGCTCAGTTGTATGTTAAGGAGGTGATCAGATTGCATGGAGTTCCTAAGACCATCATTTCTGATTGGGATAGTCGATTTACTTCACACTTTTGGGAATGTGTTCAGAAGGCCCTTGGCACTAAGCTATGATTTAGCACAACATTTCATCCTCAAACACACGGGCAAACCGAATGAGTAAATCAAATTCTAGAGGATATGCTACGAGCTTGTGCCTTAGATTTTAAAGGAAGCTAGTGCAAATACCTATGTTTTGCAAAGTTTGCTTACAATAACAGTTACCAAGCTACAATTTGGAATGGCACCCTATGAAGCTTTATATGTAAGAAAGTGTAGGTCTCCTATTTGTTGGTATGAAGGTGGTGAGAAGAAAGAAATGTGGCTTAAGATAGACTTTATAGATGACACCACCAAAGCTATAAAGAGCATCCGCCAAAGAATAGAGATTGCTCAGAGTCGGCAGAAGAGTTATGCCGATGTACAACGTAGACCGCTTGAATTCGAAGTTGGGGATTCTCTATTTCTTAAAGTAGCTCCTATGAAAGGGGTGATGAGATTTGGGAAGAAAGGCAAGCTGAGTCCACACTATTAGGACCTTATCGGATCACAAAAAGAATTGGCAAATTAGCTTATGAGTTAGAGCTACCTCAAGAAATGTCATCTATTCACAACGTATTTCATGTCTCAATGCTGAAAAAGTATGTTCCTGATGCGGACCATGTCATTGAGCCACAGATGGTAGAAGTTCAAAAAGATTTATGTTATGAAAGTCGACCTATTTAGATAATAGATCGAGAAATCAAGAAATTGAGAAACAAACAAGTACCCTTTGTGAAAGTCATGTGGCAAAATCAAAAGTTTGAAGAAGCAACTTGGGAACGCGAGGATGACATGAAACAAAAGTACTCGGAGTTGTTCTAAGTATCGAGGATGAAACTTTTATAAGGTATGAAGGATTGTAATGCTCATAAAATTCTAAAACTGTTCAAAGTAATTATATGGACTTTAACGCCCATAAAAGGTTTAAAATAAAATAAAAAGTATGTTTCGCTATAGCTAGTATTTGAACCATGAACCTCTTAATAGGAAGGTAACCTTGCTACCACTAGGCCATAGGATGATTCTTGGCTAGAATAGATAAGGAATATACAAAGAAGATAAATGAGAAGATGAAAGGGTGAAGAGTTGTTTCATCTCCCCTGAGGAGATGAAAAGTTTTCATCATCTCCCTAGCTATTAACGAGGGGATTAAAGAGAGAAAGGAACCAAAATCCACTTCATCTTCCTCATTCTTCTTCCTCCCTCATTCTTGGCCGAAACCTATCCCTCTCCTTCCTCCCTTTTCCATCCCAAGCTATAGGGCTCCTTGTGTGGGGATTCTCAAGAGGGGGTTTCAAGGAGAGTTTCTCACAAGGCTTGGTGTTTGCTAGAGGATCAAACTCTACCTCCTTCCTCCCTCCTCATCCGAAACCCTAAGGTATTTTGTTTTGGTGTTCTTGAGAGGGCTTCAAGGGGATCTTCTCACAAGCTTAGTATATGCTAGAGGATCACTCCTAAGGCTAAGGAACAAGGGAAGATCTTCATCTCACAAAAAACCCTAGCGGTATACTAGTACGATAGCTAGAGGATGTAAGTATCTCTCACCTGCAGTATAAGTAGTTCTATGATTGTTTTATATAACTTATTTTTCTATGTTTTTATAGATTATATGTTTGCATTAGATGATATATGTGTGTGTTGATATTTATAGTCGAGGTATAGGTCTTTTAAGCAAGATCTAAGATCACCAAGATGTTATTTCTCACCTATAGCATAAGTAACTCTTTGATTTGACATCTAGGTTCTATTATAATGTTTTATTCGGATTTATATGTTCTATCAAGATTATGTTTGTTTGGACTTTTAGGTATTTTAAGAATATTTCATTGGAAGCAAGATGTAAAGATCACAAGATGCCTCCCTTACGAGTTTTGGGGACAAAGAGCATGATCGAATGTCTTGAAAGGCTTCCTATATGGGTTTTTGAGTATGATCATGTAAAATACTTGTTAAATGACAAAAATATATTTTGATCAGATTATATGGGTGTGTTTAGACCTATAGGTAAGGAATATTTTGTTTTAAGCAAGACATAAGATCACTAGGATGCTATCTCTCACTTATAGCATAAGTAACTATTTTATTTGCACATCTAGCTTCTAGTATCATGGTTTATTCAGATTTCTAGGTTCTGTCCAGATTATGTTTGGTTTTATTTTTAGGTATTATAGGTATATTTCTGTTGGGTTTTCCGAGCTGCAAAAACCGCTTTTTGAGTTGCGAAAACCTCGGAAGCCTGGCCACGGATCTGTGTGAAGATATATAAAACATGTATGTGTTTATAAAACCCTAGATCTACCTTAGATCTACAAGATAGAGTGTTACCCTCGATGCAACGCCCTTTGTAAATCTCGCTCGTCCAAAAGCATCGCCGAAACTCAAGAGCGTCAAGTGCACACTCCTCTATTGGTATCCACACGGACAAATGGTGGAGAAAACACAACCTTGAGTGTGCCAGCACCCCTTGGATGGTTCGATCAAGATTGTGGATTGGAAGAGAGAGCTTGAGAGGGTGATCCAAGGAAGAAGATGAAGTTGGAGTAACTCACCAAAAATCAATTCTCATCTAAAGAGAAGTGGCAGGCCAATTCATGACTTGGGGGGTTACATACATGCATGTAACTTCAAGAGCCAATGGCTCTTGGTCTCCCTCATGAGGTGGCACCACATGATAAGTCAATGATGATGTGGAACATCATCACTGGTCAGCCCCCAAGCCATGTCACCATGACATTACAATTAGTCAAGTCAAAATTGACCATTCATCTTCTCTCTCAAGTCAAGTCAAACTTGACCTCTTATCTCCCATGGTTGATCAAATATAACCACTTGATTCAAGTCAATTTGATTTTAATGAATCTCTATTCATTAATTTAAATTGACTCAATGAATCAAATCTAAATTAGACTCATTCAACACTTGAATCAACTTGAGTCTAACTCAATTAGTCTAATTTGGATTACTCTTAATCCAATTTGGTTCATCCCATGAACCTAATCCTCATGGTTCATCATATGATCCTAATCTCCATCTAATTGCACTTTGTGTGTGACCCTATACGTTCTTGTAACGTTGGCAATATCCCTAAACCGATTTAGGAACATAAGCAATGAGCGGTATCTAGCAACACATCATTGCTACCCAAGTTACAAGAATATTGAGCTCCAACATCACCTTTGTGACTACTAATTGTGACTCTCACAATATGTGACAATGTCCCTCTATCCTTGACATCTAGATTGACTAATTGAGGCATAGACCGTGACATCCTCGGTACAATCTATATCTTGAACTCCAAGAAGACTCACTCTAATCAAATGAGCTCAATATCTCATATTGACTCATTTGGGAATGGCCATGCACTTCGTGGTCTCACTCTATCAAGAATAACGATGTCACTCCCGTCATATAGGAGGGATAGATCCCATTTACATCACTCACATCCCTCCGCATAATTTGTTACAAACCAGTAATCGCCTTTATAGTCCACCCATTTACGTGTGACGTTTGACAAAGCCAAAGTATGCAACTCCTTATGTAGGGAACCATGGTGACTTCAGGTCTAAGGACTAATAGTTATATTAATAGCCAGATGAGAAAGTATATGACACTCATATAACGATCCATGATACTTTCTCATGGCGGGTCATTCAGTATACATTCTCCAATGTATACCCATGTATCAACTTGATATCTCATATCTATGACTTGTGAGATCAAGTCATCGTGTTGACCTACATGCTAGTCTCTACGTATTAATATTGTCTCTGAATGTTAATACTTTACTATGAATGATTAAGAGTAGTGTTCTCTATATTATCTCATTATCGATTCTACTAATCGATTGATATAGATAAGAACCTACTACTCAAGGACATTATTATACTTAGTTATTTGGCACCAATAAAAGTAAATATAAAAACCATGCCTTTATAAATAGGAATATGATACAATAAAGTTCATACAACAATCATCACATGATTGGCTCTAGGGCTTACACTAACAATCTCCCACTAGCACTAGTGTCAATCACCGTAGTATCTAATACCCAATGACCTAGTGTGACCATAATGCTTTTTCTGTGGCAAAGCCTTGGTCAATGGATCTAAGATGTTAACCTCTGTGGGTACTCTACAAATCTTCACATCTCCTCTATCTATAATCTCTCGAATGAGATTGAAGCGTTGTAGTATGTGTTTGGTCTGCTGGTGTGAGCGAGGTTCCTTAGCCTGTGCAATCGCTGTTACTAATATATGAGAGATGTCCTAAGGCAATCGCCTTATGTTTGAACCATTTATATGATAAATGAAGATTCACTATTTGAGTATACAAGTTTTCATGTATTTGATTAGATCTTAAACTCATTTAGTGAATATCCACGATACGATTCACAGCATGAGAGAATTTGTGATTGGATCGCAACTAGTGAGTATCTCTACCTGTGTAATTGTGATGTATCGGAATTATCCCTAGTTGATGAATTGATGGATTTGGACACCATTGATTCTGTCGAGACTAGCACGAGGTATACTCTTTGGTGTATCCAAGTAGCTGATTCTCATTGGCTGGAGACATTGTGATGTCCGGAGTTAATCGTGGATGCTAGTTATGGTAACTAGTTCATTGGAGTGACCAGCCGTAAGACTTCATATGCTTCTCTGCATATATAGATATGTAAATGAAGTTCTTACTGCAGCTTAAGTGCGATGTTCCTTTGACTTGCGGTATTCAAGTCATCTTGATTATAAAGACTTATGCTTTGACATCTTAAGCAAGCATCTCTGAGGAGATGTGAACCCGGGATGATTGGGTCCTGGATTCTCGACATCGTTTAAGTCGAAGTGATCGAAAGTGTTTGAATAACCTAAAAAGGATTCATCACTCCTTGCGAGGAGATGTATACCCATGACCTCTCGTCGGATTGTTACTAAAGTCTTTGGCCAAAACATTACATGTTTAGAGTAAGGTACTCTTCGATACATGTGCAGTAACTAGAATTCGTAGGATGAGGAAATGATACTTGGGCTAGGTGTGACGTAGTCAACCTAGTGGGGACTGAAACTATAGACCATGTCCTGAACCAAGTGGGTATAAGATGAGTGAAGGGAATGGGGCACGATTCATTCGAGCTACTGAAGGGTTTCAGAAATAGTTCTGAATCAACCGTTGATCTTTTCGATTAATTGTGGATCATAATGTACTACTAGGTGTCACTCATGATCGTTCTATAATTAATGGTTAATTATAGACGACCAACATAAACCGAGAACCTATTTGGTCACACGCACAATGAGCGTAATCCGAAGGATTTAAAACGAGCTTGAGAATGAGATTCTCAGACCGAGAGAAACTAGGTTTGGTTGGACCAAACATGGAGCGAGCATGAAATCATTTCAATCGCAATGGAAGCGTGGATGAGCCATGTCTTATGAAGACATGATGGATGAACCAAATTGGTTTGGTTCTAATCCAATGGAGGAGAATAAACCAAAGTGGTTTGGTTTGTTTTAAACGAATGAACCAAAGTTGGTTCAGTTCATTTTAACTTAAAATAAACCATCATGGTTTGGTTTATTTTAACTTAAATTAATGGAGCGGGTTAACGGGCTTTTGGTTATGATCCGATAACCATTAAGAGAATTTGTTCTCTATAAAATAGGGCTTAAGGGTTTTTGTTAAGCACTAATCCTTGCAACCCTAGTTGTTGCCGCCCACCCTCTCCCTCTTCTCCATGTTGTTAGTGCCAATTCCTTGCCACCGCCCACCACCGCCCAAAGCTCCCTTGCCGGTGTCCAGTAGCTGCCGTCCTCTCCCCTTGCCGGCGTCGAGTTGCTGCCGGAGGAGCTCCGGTGATCTCCTTTGGATCCGGCGACAAGGTGAGCTTCAACCTTCCTTATTTGGCCGGCCCCTATTCCTCCACCAAAGCTGTCCAGTTTTCTGGACAGCTTGTTTCCTTCTTGTCGGAGCATCGTTTGGATGACGTTTGGATCTCCGACAGTGGTAACCTTGCCGGGGATTCGATCTCCGGTAATTCTCATAGGTGGAGGACGAAGGATTCGTCAAACGGTTGACGAATACCTCTCCCGAGAAGCGAGTTTTTGAGGAATCGTTTTGGATCCGAATTTTGATTCGGATCGTGATCTTCTCTCGATCACATCGTCTTCAACACGAGGCTGGTAACCCATACGAAGATGAGTCTCATGACTTTGTGAAGTCATCCCGAAGATACTCGGCGTGGATACGGATAGAGGCGATTCTAGCGAGGATCACTCCGGTTGATTCCTTTCCCGCTGCACGTGATACATCAAGTATACGTAGTATAAATTTCCTTTTATTGCAAAATTTGAATTTACGGTTATGTCTACACATATTCTTCTATGCATGCGTGTGGTGTGTGTGTTGTAATAAATTAGATTTATTATTTTATTTCTTCCGTTGTGCACATGTTTACGAAACATGTTCGAACACACACTCGCCGCGGTACCGGAAACCCAACAGTGGTATCAGAGCCCAGGTTGCATTTCGATATAATCATAAAATTATTTTGCGATAGTCATAATTGTATTTCTGGAAATTTTCTACTTTTGGAAAGTTAGAAGTATTTATGGAAATTTTTAATTTTGGAAAGTCTAGAAGTATTTATGGAAATCTTCTACTTTTGGAAAGTTGGAAGTATTTATGGAAATTGATATTTTCCATAAATAAAATATTTGATTAGATTTGGAAAATTGTTTCCTAATTTAATCTTGATTTGATTTATGATATCAAATCTTAAAAAATATTTTATTTCCATAAGTAGTTTTGATGATTTAGGAAATTGGTTTCCTAAATTGACTTTCCTTAATCAACTATTTTCACAAATAAAATATGTGATTAGATTTGGAAATTTGTTTCCTAATTTAATAATGATTTGATTTGGAGAATCAAATCTTAAACATATTTTATTTCCATAAATAGTTATGACATATAAGGAAATTTTGTACATGACATAATTGTATGCCATGTAATTGTATTAGATGCATATCATTATGTCATGCGTGTCATGACATGTAGATGTATGTCATGTATGTCATGCCATGTAGATAATAGTTATTTGCATGCAAAGAGGATGAGACCTAAAAATCCTAACTCAATATTAAAGCCTACACCTTCTATTAATATGGTTAGAACCAGAGTTCCGTTTCTTGTACAGGTTGTTGGACTCTCTCCAAGCCTGGCTCGAAACCGAACATGTTCAAACCATGGAATAGTTTAATACTAATATGGTAAGAGTCAGAGGTCAATCGTTAACTTTTGTTTTTGGACTCTCTCCAAGCCAGGCTAATTGGTTGAATGCGCTCTAACCATATTAAAACTATTTCTCGATTAATGGGTTGGCTTTAACCTGGAGCATCGGCTTGTTGGACTCTCTCAAAGGTCGATGTGAAGGGAGGTGAAGTTGGGTACTATGCATATGATGCATACTTGTTAATGTGTTAACAACCCGATGTATGTGTGAACATTCAATAAGTTGATAGCACATTGTGATAGTTGCATATATGTGATATGCAATCGATATATTTGATACCTACCATCGTAGTTATGAATGACTTGTTGGACTCTCTCTAAAGTTGTTCATATCTATGATTGATATCAGCCCATATGAGATGGACCTACGATCTCCCGAAGTGATTTTGGGGTTTTTGAAATTCGCAAAATGAATGGGATTTATAAATGTATATTGATGCATTTTAAAATCATTTTCTCATATATGCTCATTTTGTATTTCTAGGTTAATCGATTGATCATGACGTCTTTGAATTTGCGCACTATTTTGGATTCAAACAAATTGACTAGGCCTAACTTCTTGGACTAGCTTAGAAACTTGAGAATTGTTCTCAAGGCGGAAAAGCTAGCATATGTCCTTGAAGAGCCTCTTCCCAACCGTCCTAGGGACGATGCAACTCCAGACCAAATGTTGGTGTATCAGAAGCATGTGGAAGATTCTAAACTGGCGAGTTGCATCATGCTAGCTGCGATGGTACCTGAGCTGCAAAAGCAGCATGAGCATATGGATGTTAATACCATGGTCTTCCATCTTCTTGAGTTGTTTGATGAGCAAGTGAGATCCGAAAGGTTCGAAGTCTCCAGGCTCCTCTTCACTACGAAGATGCAAGAAGGTTCGTCTGTAGTGCAGTTTGTGCTAAAGATGAACGGGTACATTGAGCGGCTAGCCACCCTCGGGTTTGTAATGGATCATGAATTAAGTATTGACTTAATTCTGCATTGTTTGCCCAATAGTTTCTCACAATTTATGATGAACTATCGGATGAACAAATTAGAATCCACTATTCCTAATCTCCTCAATATGCTGAAGACTGTGGAGCCTTCTGTGAAGCATGAGGAGAAGGTGGTTCTGTTAGTTGATTCCTCAAAGAAAGGTTCTAAGAGGAAGGCAAAGAAACAGAAGAAAGGGAAGAACAAGAAGGCTAAGAAGGAAGAACCAACAAAAAAGGGCACTTGCCATCATTGTGGCAAGGAAGGCCACTGGCGAAGAAGCTGCAAGATTTATCTTGAGTCCATGAAGAAGAAGAAGACATCCAATGCCCCATCCTCTTCAGGTATCTTCGTTATTGATTGTCATTCTATTTTCTTAGACACTTGGGTATTGGATATTGGGTGTGGCTCACATATATGTAATGACATACAGGGGCTAAGGAATAGAAGAACACTCGTCAGAGGGGAGTCAAATTTGCGAGTTGGCAATGGAGCAAAGGTTGCTGCGGCCGCCATCGGAACTTATTTGCTGAAGCTCCCTAGCGGACTAGTCTTAGAACTGGACAATTGCTATTGTGTTCCTTCTCTAATAAAAAATATTGTTTCTATTTCCTGTTTAAATAGAAATGGTTACCATTTAACGTTTAGTAACAATTGTTGTTATATAACTTTGAATGACGTACTTTATGGAACTGGAACTTTGAGCAATGGCATTTATACGTTGGACATATCCAGTGACATTTTCAATATCAAAGCGAGCAACAAGCGTGCTCGAAAGGATAATCAATTAGACTCCTACATGTGGCATTGTCATCTTGGCCATGTAAGCAAGAAACGCATGTCCGAATTACACCGATGTGGAATTCTGGAATCATTTGAATTGGATTCATACGATACATGCGAATCATGCTTAAAAGGCAAGATGACTAAGTTATCTTTTACAGGAAAAGGTGAACGAGTGGGAGAGTTGCTAGGTCTAATATATACTAATGTATGTGGACCTATGTCAACTCAAGCTTTAGGAGGCTATAGCTACTTCATTACCTTCACCGATGATCACTCACGATTTGGGTATGTATTCTTGATGAAACATAAGTCTGAGGCCTTTGAAAGGTTCAAAGAATTCAGAAATGAAGTAGAGAAACAACATGACAAGAGTATTAAAATACTTTAATCGGATCGAGGTGGTGAATACTTAAGTAAAGAGTTTCTTGATTATCTAAGAGACAATGGTATATTATCTCAATGGACTCCCCCATATCCACCACAGCATAATGGTGTATCTGAGAGGCGTAACCAGACCTTGTTGAACATGGTCAGGTCAATGATGAATCATGTGAATCATCCCAAGTCCTTTTGGGGCTATACACTTCAGACAGCTGTTTACTTGTTAAACAGAATGCCAACCAAGGTAGTCTCTACTACTCCATATGAGATATGGAATAGTAAGAAACCTCATGTATCTTACTTGAAGATATGGGGTTATCCTGCTTATGTGAAGCGGACTGTATCAGACAAATTGGATGCTATGTCTGATAAATGTCTATTTATTGGATACCCTAAGGAAACAAGGGGTTGCCAATTCTATCATCCTGTGGAACAAAAGGTGTTTGTTTCAAGGCATGCTGTGTTTCTAGAGAAAGAGTTTCTCTTGAAATAAAACAGTGGGAGTGTCGTCGAGCTTAAGGAGGCTCGAGAGACTCAAATAGACATTGATGAGATACCTGGTGAAGCACAATAGGCGACAACTCATAGTGATGAGCAATCGGTTGAACCTATTGAAACATCACATCTTCGTAGATCTGGTAGAACACGCAATATTCCTGAGAGATATGAATTTCTCGTAAGTGAATCGAACGATGTGTTACTCATTGATGATGAGGAGCCTACCAGTTATGAAGAAGTTTTGACAAGTTCAGAAAGGGATAAGTGGCTTGAAGCCATGAAGTCAGAAATGAATTCCATGTATGAAAACAAAGTTTAGAACTTGGTTGACCCACCTGAAGGCATAAAGCCTATAGGGTGCAAGTGGGTTTTCAAGAAGAAAACTGACATGGATGGTAATGTGATTACCTATAAGGCTAGATTGGTGGCGAAAGGATATCGTCAAAAGGAAGGTGTTGATTATGACGAAACCTATTCACCTGTAGCTATGCTTAAATCCATTCGGATGCTCATGGCCATAGCGGCTCATTATGATTATGAGATATGGCAGATGGATGTGAAAACAACTTTCCTTAATGGAAAACTGCTCGAGGACGTGTATATGATACAACCTGAGGGTTTCACATCGGTTGATAAAACAAAGGTATGCAAATTGCGACGGTCCATATATGGATTGAAGCAAGCATCCAGGACTGGAATATCCGTTTTGATGAGACAATCAAAAAGTTTGATTTCTCACAAAATCCAGACGAACCTTGTGTGTACAAAAAGGTTAGTGGGAGTGCAGTCGTGTTCCTAGTATTGTATGTCGATGACATATTACTTATAGGAGACGATGTTTCAGTCTTACAGTCAGTTAAGATTTGGTTATCCAAGACATTCTCCATGAAAGACCTGGGAGAAGCAACCTACATCATCGGGATTAAGATATATAGAGATAGATCGAAACGGTTGCTTGGTCTTTCGTAGTCTACATATATAGACCAAATACTAAAGAGGTTTAGCATGTCGGAATCTAAGAAAGGTTTCCTACCCATCAGGCATGGGATACACCTTTCAAAGTCTATGTGTCCGCGCACAGAAGACGAGAGGATTTGCATGAGTAAGATTCCCTATGCATCCGCAATAGGATCTATCATGTATGCTATGTTATGTACTAGGTCCGATGTATCGTGTGCTCTGAGTTTCACGAGTAGATACCAGTCTGATCCAGGAATGGATCATTGGGTGGCTGTTAAGACAATCCTTAAGTACTTAAGAAGAACTAAGGATGTGTTCCTAATATATGGAGAAGGGGACATGGTGATACGTGGGTATACGAATGCCAGCTTCCAGATAGACAAGGATGATTCTAGGTCTCAGTCTGGATACGTGTTCACCTTGAATGGGGGTGCAGTGAGTTGGAAAAGTTCCAAACAAGACACTGTAGCGGATTCCACCACTGAGGCAGAATACATTGCATCTTCAGAAGCAGCAAAGGAAGCGGTTTGGATCAAGAAGTTCATTTATGAACTTGGTATGGTTCCAGCCATTGTTGA
The DNA here is from genome assembly GCA_025175895.1 of Wurfbainia villosa. Classification (NCBI taxonomy): domain Eukaryota; kingdom Viridiplantae; phylum Streptophyta; class Magnoliopsida; order Zingiberales; family Zingiberaceae; genus Wurfbainia; species Wurfbainia villosa. The sequence goes on along the minus strand of CM045989.1, from coordinate 82,370,652 downwards.
AGCAATACCGGTCTACTGCGACAACAATGGAGCAATTGCACAGACTAAAGAGCCAAGGTCTCATCAATGATCCAAACATGTACTTCGCCACTATCATCTGATCAGAGAGATCATTAGTAGGAAGGAAATACAAATCGAGAAAATCCCCATTGAAAGGAACTTAGCGGATCCTTTGACTAAGGCATTATCTCAAAGTAAGTTTGAGGGTCATGTTAGAGCTTATGGTATTGGATATCGTAGCGATTGGCATTAGGCCAAGTGGGAGTTTGTTAGTAATATATGAGAGATGTCCTAAGGCAATCGCATTATGTTTGAACCATTTATATGATAAATGAAGATTCACTATTTGAGTATACATGTTTTCATGTATTTGATTAGATCTTAAACTCATTTACTGAATGTCCACGATACGATTAACAGCATGAGAGAATTTGTGATTGGATCACAAATAGTGAGTATCTCTACATGTGTAATTGTGATGTATCAGAATTATCCCTAGTCGATGAATTGATGGATTTAGACACCATTGATTCTGTCGAGACTAGCACGAGGTATACTCCTTGGTGTATCCAAGCAGCTGATTCTCACTCGCTGGAGACATTGTGATGTTCGGAGTTAATCGTGGATGCTAGTTATGGTAACTAGTTCATTGGAGTGACCAGCCGTAAGACTTCATATGGTTCTCTGCATATAAAGATATGTCAATGAAGTTCTTACTGCAGCTTAAGTGCGATGTTCCTTTGACTTGCGGTATTCAAGTCATCTTGATCATAAAGACTTATGCTTTGACATCTTATGCAAGCATCTCTGAGGAGATGTGGACCCGAGATGATTGGGTATAAGTCAAAGTGATCGAAGGTGTTTGAATAACTTATAAAGGATTCACCACTCCTTGCGAGGAGATGTATACCCATGGCCTCTCGTCAGATTGTTACTAAAGTCTTTGGCCAAAGCATTACATGTTTAGAGTAAGGTACTCTTGGATACATGTGCAGTAACTAGAATCCGTAGGAAGAGGAAATGATACATGGGTTAGGTGTGACGTAGTCAACCTAGTGGGGACTGACACTATAGACCATGTCCTGAACCAAGTGGGTATAAGATGAGTGAAGGGAATGGGGCACGATTCATTCGAGCTGCTGAACGGTTTCAGAAATAGTTCTGGATCAACCGTTGATCTTTTCGGTTAATTGGGGATAATGATGTACTACTAGGTGCCACTCATGATCATTCTATAATTAATGGTTAATTATAGATGGCCAACATAAAATGAGAACCTATTTGGTCACACGCATAACGAGCGTAATCCGAAGGATTTAAAACGAGCTTGATAATGAGATTCTCAGACCGAGAGAAACTAGGTTTGGTTGGACCAAACATGGAGCGAGCATGAAATCGTTTCAGTTGCAATGGAAGCATGGATGGGCCGTGTCTTATGAAGACAAGATGGTTGAACCAAATTGGTTGGGTTCTAATCAAATGGAGGAGAATAAACCAAAGGGGTTTTGTTTGTTTTAAACGAATGAACCAAAGTTGGTTCGGTTCATTTTAACTTAAAATAAACCATCATGGTTTGGTTTATTTTAACTTAAATAAATGTAGCGGGTTAACGGGCTTTTTGTTATGATCCGATAACCATTAAGAGAATTTGTTCTCTATAAAATAGGGCTTAAGGGTTTTTGTTAAGCCCTAATCCTTGCAACCCTAGTTGTTGCCGCCCACCCTCTCCCTCTTCTCCAAGTGGTCGGCGCCAATTCCTTGCCGCCGCCCACCACCGCCCAAAGTTACCTTTTGTCCGAGTCGCCGCCCTTCCTTGCCCTGCGTGCCGCCAGCGGAGGAGCTCTGGTGATCTCCTTTGGGTCCGGCGACAAGGTGAGCTTCAACCTTCCTTTTTTGGCCGGCCCCTATTCCTCCACCAAAGATGTCCAGTTTTCTGGACAGCTTGTTTCCTTCTTGTCGGAGCATCATTTGGACGACGTTTGGAGCTCCGACAGCGCTATCCTTGACGGAGATTCGATCTCCGGTAATCTTCATAAGTGGAGGACGAAAGATTCATCAAACGGTTGACGAATACCTCTCTGGAGAAGCGAGTTTTTGAGGACTCGTTTTGGATCCGAATTTTGATTCGGATCGTGATCTTCTCTCGATCACATCGTCTTCAACATGAGGCTGGTAACCCGTATGAAGACGAGGCTCGTGACTTTGTGAAGTCATCCCGAAGATACTCGGCGTGGATACGGATAGAGGCGATTCTAGCGAAGATCGCTCCGGTTGATGCCTTTCCCGCTACACGTGATACGTCAGGTATACGTAGTATAAATTTCCTTTTATTGCAAAATTTGAATTTACGGTTATGTCTACACATATTGTACTATGCATGCGTGTGGTGTTTGTGTTGTAATAAATTAGATTTATTATTTTATTCCTTCCATTGTGCACATGTTTACGAAACATGTTCGAACTCATACTCGCCGCGGTGTCGGAAACCCAACAATCACTCCATTGTTGTCACAATAGAGCTCCATGGAATCTGCTATGCTAGGAACCACCCCAAGCTCAGTAATGAACTTGCAGATCTAAACAGCCTCCTTTGCTGCCTCACATGCAGCGATATACTCGGCTTCTGTTGTAGAATCAACAACTGTGTCCTGCTTCGAACTCTTCCAGCTCACTGCTCCACCATTCAAGAAAAACACGAACCCTGACTGTGATCTATAATCATCCTGGTCAGTTTAGAAGCTGGCATCGCTGTAACCCTTTACAGCTAGCTCCTCATTTCCTCCAAATATTAAGAAATATTCTTTAGTGCTTCTTAAGTACTTAAGAATATTCTTGACTGCTATTCAGTGACGCTCACCTGGATGTGACTGGTATCTACTCGTCATGCTCAAAGCATACGAGACATTAGGACGAGTACACAGCATGGCGTACAGGATAGATCCTATAGCAGATGCATAAGGGATCTTATCCATGCGGTCTCTCTCCTCTCTAGAAGAGGGACTTTGAGTCTTCGAAAGACTCACACCATGTGACATCGGTAGAAGTCCCTTCTTGGAATTCTACATGGCAAACCGTAGTAATATCGTGTCAATGTATATACTCTAACTTAGGCTAAGAAATCTCTGAGATCTATCTCTATAGATCTTGATGCCTAGAATACAAGCTGCTTCACCTAAGTCCTTCATCGAGAAGCACATCCCTAGCCAAGTCTTCACAGACTGTAGCGAAGGGATGTCATTCCCAATGAGTAGTATGTCATCCACATACAATACAAGGAAGACAACTGTGTTCCCATTAACCCTCTTGTAGACACAGGGTTCATCTTCATTCTTGATGAAACCAAACTGTTTGATCGCATCATCGAATCAAAGATTCCAGCTCCGAGAGGCTTGCTTTAGCCCATAAATGGACCTTTGCAGCTTGCATACTTTCCCAGTATGCTGTGGATCTTCAAAACCCTCAGGTTGTGTCATGTACACATCTTCGAGTAAGTTTCCATTCAGAAATGTAGTTTTGACATCCATCTGCCAGATCTCATAATCGTGGTATGCTGCAATAGCAATCAAGATCCGAATGGACTTAAACATCGCCACTGGAGAAAAGGTTTCATCATAGTCAATACCATGAATTTGCTTGAAACCTTTAGCCACCAATCGACCCTTATATGTATGCATAAGTCCATCCATGTCAGTCTTTCTCCTAAAGACCCACTTACACCCAAGGGGGTTGACGCCTTCAGGTGGATCAACCAAAGTCCATACTTGGTTGGTGTACATGGATTCCATCTCGGATCTCATGACCTCTAGCCATTTCTCAGAATCTGGGCTCATTACAGCTTCCTGATAGGAGGTAGGCTCATTCTCAATGAGCATAACGTCATCATGGTCAAACAAGAGAAATGAGTATCTCTCAGGCTGACAACGTACCCTATCAGATATGCGAAGAGATAAGTCTATCTGAACAGGTGGTTGTTCCACAACTCTTTGTGCAATAACCTCATCACCCACAACACTTTGTGGTTCCTATTCAACCTCCATCAAGGCCTCAGTGCTATGGTCCTTATCTTGAATTTCTTCAAGATCGAACGTACTTCCACTAGTTTTTCTAGAAACAAAATCCCTTTCTAGAAAATCCCCAGTCTTTGCCACAAACACTTTGAGCTGACTGGGAATTTAGAAGTAATATCCCTTTGTATCCTTGGGATATCCAACAAAATAGCACCTATCGGAGTTGGGTCCCAGTTTGTCTGAGACTTGATGTTGAACGTAAGCCTCACAACCCTAAATCCTCATGAAAGATATCTTGGGATTTCTCCCTGTCCATATCGTATATGGTGTCTTTATCACAGCCTTGGATGGTAAATGGTTAAGGATAAAGGCTGTTGTGTCTAGAGCATATCCCTAAAAGGATATAGGAAGATCTGTGTGACTCATCATAGATCGTACCATATCTAATAAGGTACGATTCCTCCTTTCGGATACACCATTCCACTGTGGTGTTCCAGGAGGAGTGAGTTGGGATAGAATCCTACACTCAGCTTGATAGTCACGAAACTCATGGCTAAGGTATTCACCACCTCGATCTGATCGAAGTATCTTAATACTCTTGTCAAGCTAGTTTTGTACTTCATTCTTGAATTCTTTGAACTTTTCAAAGGATTCTGATTTATGTGTCATGAGATACACATAACCATATCTACTGAAGTCATCAATAAATGTAATGAAGTATCTGTAACCACCACTAGCTGCAACATTGAAAGAGTCACATACATCACTATGTATAAGTCCTAACAAGTCTGTTGCTCTTTCGCTGTGTCCACTAAAGGGAGTCTTGGTCATCTTGCCTAAAAGGCAAGACTCGCATGTCTCATATGATTCAAAATCAAATGAGTCTAGCAGCCCATCCTTATGGAGCTGAGATAAGCGACTCTCATTTATGTGACCTAAGCAACAATGCCAGAGATAGGTTTGGTTCAACTCATTTGACTTGAACCTTTTGATACTTATGTTATAGATAGGGCTCTCTAAGTCTAGAAAGTAGAGTCCGTTCATTAGAGGTGCACTACAATAGAATATATCATTTAAATAAATTGAACAACATTTGTTCTTTATTATAAATGTAAATCCTTTCTTGTCTAAATAAGAAATCGAAATTATGTTCTTAGTTAAGGCAGCCACATAACAACATTCATCTAATTCTAGTACAAACCCAGAGGGCAGAGATAGGTCATAAGTTCCTACAACAACAACAACAACTCTTGCTTCATTGCCTACTCGTAGGTCCACCTCGCCCTTTGTCAATGCCCTGCTATTTCTCAGCGCCTGCACATTGGTACAAATGTGAGATGCACATATGGTATCTAATACCCATGATGAAGAAATAGATAGATTGACTTCTATAACATTTATACCTGAAGTAGAAGTCTCATTTCTCTTCTTCTTAAGATCTTCCAGGTAAGCTTTGCAGTTACGCTTCCAGTGTCCAGCTTCCTTGCAGTGGAAGCAAGCCCCTTCCTTGGCCACCCCTCCGTTGGGTTTCAATTCTTTGCCTTTGCCCTTGGCTTGGGACTTTCCCTTAGCTTTAGGCTTGCCCTTGCCTTTCTTCTTTTGGACCATCATAATGGAGTCAAATTTTCCCTTCTTAAGGTTGAGCTCAGCAGTTCTCAACATGCTGAGCATCTCAGGCAGTGGCTTATCAATTTCATTCATGTTATAATTCATAACAAATTGATTGTAGGCTTGTGGCAAAGATTGCAAGATCAGATCAGTGGCCAGCTCTTGGCCAAGTGGGAATCCCAGCCTTTGTAGGTTTTCTACATACCCAATCATCTTGAGTACATATGGACCTATGGGAGTCCCATCTTGCATTTTGGACCCAAACAATGCCTTAGAGACTTCATATCTCTCGTGCCTTGCTTGTCCTTGATATAGTTGACGAAGATGTCCAACCATATCATAAGCATTCATGAACTCGTGCTGCTTCTGAAGCTCATAGTTCATGGTCGCGAGCATTAGACATGACACATCTAATGCATCATCTTGATGCTTCTTGTAAGCATCTTTGTCACCTCGCGAGGCAGTGGCAGGAGGTGCCTCCGGAATGGGCTGCTCCAGGACGTACATTTTCCTTTCTTGGGTGAGAACGATTCTCATGTTCCTGTATCAGTCCAGGAAATTTGCTTCATTGAGCCTGTCCTTCTCAAGGACAAAACGCAGAGAGAGTGTTCGTGTTTGTTGACATAGTAATCTACAACATACAATGCAGAGAATTAATATCATATTCCTTTTATCATTTAATTAGGCCTTTAATCAAATGATGCTCCCACTAAATTATAGAAATTTTATAGAATCGAGTTATGAATGTGGTCAAACCACATTACTAGATTCATACAAACTAGCTATAATTCCTACGGGACAAGATCCATATCATACTAAGCCTTGAGTTAGCTTTGGATAAATCGCCCAAGACTTAGTATGATCGGTGGGTAACACATTACCGATTACATCTCTATGCAACTCTTGTTTATAGGATCAAGACCCACATTTACAAAAGACCTTGAGTTCGCTTTGGCTAAATCGCCCAAGATTTAGTGAATGCGATCTTATCCTATCTTTCCAACGGTTGGAATATGCTTTTAGTTATACTTGATCCAATTGAGTTAACTAGTTTTACTCAATCTAATTGAGCTTACTCTAACCCAAGCCATGATAGGCGGGACCAAGATTGTCCCTCCGCACCCTACCAAGATAATATGCGTTGCTCTGCTTTGGCAGATTCAACAACTACAAATGATCGAGGTAGTGATGGGTATCAAGGACTTGGTAGACATTTACGAGTTGATTCGATTAAGATCTAATCTAATCATAATGTGTATCGTATATGCATTAAGGCCTTTATTATCATATATTAGCATGCATCACATACATACAAGCATTATTCTAGCATGCATCATATACATACAAGCATTATTCTATTAGCATGCATCACATACATACAAGCATAACAAATATATATATATATATATATATATATATATATATATAGTGATGGGTATCAAGGAGTTGGTAACAAATATTAATTGTGATTAGGTCATGGCCCTACTACGATCTTCTCAAGCCAATGAGAAGATCGGACGATTAACTTAGGGTTAGCGATTTCTCCAAGTGCCTCCTTTGACCGCCATGTGTCGTCGACCCCCTCCTCGTAACACCGTTCACAAGTGGACCTTCCACCACTCCATTTTGTACATTACAAACGTGAAACTCAAGTTACATTCGAGTCTAAAACTATTTACAACTAGAATTTTAAAAGAAGATGCACGACACGCAGGTCGCATACCCTATACAACACGCACAACCACAAAAATAGCACGCAGGCTGTATTATGAATTACAACACATCATCATCTAATCATATTTGGGTTCTTGGGCCATGACCATCACAGAATTATACACAATTCTAAATTATGTATTTTACAGAAAATTTCTATAATTTTTCCTATTTTTTTCAATTTTATGAGTCACCTCTCCGTAACAGTCCCGCTAAGCGGTTTCCGGGCGCGATCGCGGGACAAGGCCCCTTTCAGAGATAGGGGCAATGCCCATACTTGAAAAATAAACTTTGCGAGTGTCTCTACTATGATCTTACAGTGACTTAAGTCGCTGTCCCAAAAACCTAAAAATACCCAAAAATTCTATAAAAATAGGAAATTTACAGAAACATAAAAATCTGTAATTTTTATATCTAATACAAAAACTATAAAAATGAAACACATACATGCTTCGCACGTGGCTCTGATACCACTGTTGGATTTTCTGAGCCGCAAAAACCGCTTTTTGCATTGCAGAAACCTAGGAAGGCCGGCCACGGATCCGTGCAAAGATATATAAAACATAAAACATGTTTGTGTTTATAAAATCCTAGATCTACCTTAGATCTACAAGATAGAGCGTTACCCTCGATGCGACGCCCTTCGCAAATCCCGCTCGTCCAAAAGCTTCGCCGGAACTCAAGAGCATCAAGTGCACACTCCTCTATTGGTATCCACATGGACAAATGGTGGAGAAAACACAACCTTTAGTGTGCTAGAACCCCTTGGATGGTTCGGCCAAGATAGAGGATTAGGAGAGAGAGCTTGAGAGGGTGATCCAAGGAAGAAGATGAAGTTAGAGTAACTCACCAAAAATCAATTCTCATCTAATGAGAAGTGGCCGACCACTTCATGACTTGGGGGGTTACATGCATGCATGTAACTCCAAGAGCCTGCCTCTTGGTCTCCCTCATGAGGTGGCACCACATGATAAGTCAATGATGATGTGGCCGACCCCCATGCCATGTCACCATGACATGACAATTGGTCAAGTCAAAATTGACCATTCATCTTCCCTCTCAAGTCAAGTCAAACTTGACCTCTTATCTCCCATGTTTCATCAAATCTAACCACTTGATTCAAGTCAATTTGATTTTAATGAATCTCTATTCATTAATTTAAATTGACTCAATGAATCAAATCTAAATTAGACTCATTCAACACTTGAATCAACTTGAGTCTAACTCAATTAGTCTAATTTGGATTACTCTTAATCCAATTTGGTTCATCCCATGAACCTAATCCTCATGGTTCATCATATGAACCTAATCTCCATCTAATTGCACTTTGTCTGTGACCCTATACGTTCTTGTAACGTTGGCAATATCCCTAAACCGATTTAGGAACATAAGCAATGAGCGGTATCTAGCAACACATCATTGCTACCCAAGTTACAAGAATATTGAGCTCCAACATCACCTTTGTGAATACTAATTGTGACTCTCACAATATATGACAATGTCCCTCTATCCTTGACATCTAGATTGACCAATTGAGGCATAGACCGTGACATCCTCGGTACAATCTATATCTTGAACTCCAAGTAGACTCACTCTAATCAAATGAGCTCAATATCTCATATTGACTCATTTGGGAATGGCCATGCACTTCGTGGTCTCACTCTATCAAGAATAACGATGTCACTCCCGTCATATAGGAGGGATAGATCCCATCTACATCACTCACATCCCTCCGCATAATTTGGTACATACCCAGTAATCGCCTATATAGTCCACCCAATTATGGGTGATGTTTGACGAAGCCAAAGTATGCAACTCCTTATATAGGGAACCATGGTGACTTCAGGTCTAAGGACTAATAGTCATACTAATAGCCACATGAGAAAGTATATGACACTCATATAACGATCCATGATACTTTCTCATGGCGGGTCATTAAGTATACATTCTCCAATTTATACCCATGTGTCAACTTGATATCTTATATCCATGACTTGTGAGATCAAGTCATCGTGTTGACCTACATGCTAGTCTCTATGCATTAACATTGTCCCTGAATGTTAATACTTGACTAGGAATGATTAAGAGTAGTGTTCTCTATACCATCTCATTATCGATTCTACCAATCGATTGATATAAATAAGAACCTACTACTCAACAACGTTATTATACTTAGTTATTTGGCACCAATACAAGTAAATATAATGACCATGCCTTTATAAATAGGAATATGATACAATAAAGTCCATACAACAATAATCACATGATTGGCTCTAGGGCTTACACTAACAATTTCTCGTGAGGCAAGATGTAGAGATTTCAAAGAGGCTTCCCCTACGAGTTTTGGGGACAAAGAGCATGATCAAATGTCTTGAAAGGCTTCCTATATAGGTTTTTTATTATGATAATGTAAAATACTCGTTACCTGACAAAAATAAGTATGTTATATATAAAGAAAGTATTTTACTTTGAAGTGGCATGTATCGGGCCCTTTGATCGCCCATGGGCGCCTAGACCGCCCTTGAAAGTTGCCCTAATAAGTTCAGTGGCTAGCTACCTTGAATTTTACTAGGGTTGCGCAGAGATTTGTACAATGCCAGGCTGCCCAAATAAGGATGATTAGTATTTTAAAGTATATATGTTTATATGGTTTCTAAAGTTAACTAAAGCACAATGTTTACAAGTTTAAGCATAGTATATCCCATGTACATGTTTCTACAAGCGAAGCATATTTCAAAGCATGTATTGCAAGTTGTGTATGTCAAGTTCATGCATTTCAAGTCGAGTCATTGTGTTATGTACAAGTGTCTCTATATGTCTAATACAGAAAGTTTATGCATGTCAAGCTGAATCATTGTATCATGTGCAAGTGTTCCTAAATGTTTAATGCAGAATTTTCTTAAATGCAAGTAAGAGCATATGGTTGCATGCAAGTATTCTAATAGCATGTTTTCTTATAATGCAATGTTTTGTGAGAATAGGATATACTTACTAAGCATCATTGCTTATAGTTGCTTTCCTTATACTGCAGATAAGAGTAAAGCAAAGTTTGAGTAAGAGGTGGGCAGCGGATGAAGTGCTTTGTGTGTGTGGTGGCGGAACAGTGGATTATGATCCTGGACTTGCAAGTATTTTATTATGTTAAGCCCTTCGAACTTGCTCATATGGTAGTGTTCATGTTATATGTTTGATCATGTTGTGTCTAAGAATGTTGAACTTGCTAGTATTATGCTATGCAAAGAACTTTGAACTATGTGCTAGTCTTCATGTTAGGTGCTAGGGTTGATGTTATGTATTATTGATTACGTTGATGTTCATGTCAAGGATGCATATATCACTATCACCATGCATGAGGTTGAGTTACTTAAGAATGTTTTATATTAGAACCCTAGTGAAGGTGCATGCTTAGATAGGTTAAGAACTTGTGTAATATCCTAGTGTCAACGTGTCAATGTAGTTGGGTTCATTATTTAGCTTCCGCTGTTAAGAGTTAAGAGTTTGAATTATGATACTCGTATAGAAACCAGGTTTAGATCTTGGTACGAGTTGTTGATACTCTTCCATTTAAATTAGGTATTAGTTAACTTACAAATAGTGTATGTGAATTTATGGAATGATTGAGTCATGATATACCTAATCAATACAAGAGTAATATAAAGTATGATGGTAACACCTCCCTTACTAGAGTAGAGATAAGAGAGAGGGGGGTGTTACAGGTATTGAGTCCTATAGTGGCCCTTTTGATTTCATTTGAAGCAAATAATGTGCTCCTTTCTCTTTCTTATCGGGGCTCCGACCTCCTTTGACTTGTCCTTGACTTTTGGTGCAGGTTAAGTCTTCTTGACTCGCTTTGGACACTTACTCTTTATTTATTGTTCTTGAGTTACCTAGGATGGAATTTTTCGCTTGCTCTTCTTCTCTCTCAGAGGTAGATGGTTCTTCTTCTTGCTCCGACATGGAAGGCCTAATCTCCTCCCCCTCAATCCTAGAGGTGGAGACTTCTTCTACTTCTTCCTTGGATGTTGAGCATCCCTCAACTTTCAATTCTTCATGTTCTTGAGAGGATGATGAACTTGCTTCTTCGGTCTGATTATCATCTCCACTTTGGACCATTGAGCATTCTTGTTCCTTGGCCTCCTCTATTTCTTGAGTCATTGAGGGTTCTTCATGGAGCTTAGCTATCTTACTCCATAGTTTTTTAGCATTCTTAAACTCACCTAACTTGATCAAAATATCATTAGGTAACAAATTAATCAACATTTTCGTTACCTTATTATTTGTTTCAAAATATCAGATTTGCTCCTTGTTCCACTTCTTCTTCTTGAGTGTTCTCCCCTTCTTATCCTTTGGAGCGTCTGTTAGTGTCAACCCTTAGTGTCTATCATGAGATGATTGATTAGGGATCATATGTATCATATTTCATTAATAACAGGCAAAAATTGATTATTATATTTACTTTATGCATGTGCCAGCCAAGTAAATATAATAATGCCCTTGAATAGTAGGTTCTAATCTATAGTATATCAATTGGTAGAATTGATTATGAGAAGCTATAGAGAACACTATACTTAAACATTCCTAGTCAAGTATTGTATTAATAGACAAAGGGATATATTGATACATTGAGACTAGCCTATAGGTCAATGGATGGCTTGATCTCACAAGTCATGGATATGTGATATCACATTGACACATGGGTATATATATTAGAGAATATATGTACCGAATTGACCCGCCATGAGAAAGTGTCATGGATTGTTATATGAGTGGCATATACTTTTTCAGGTGACTATTGGTATGAATAATCCTTAGACCTGAAGTCACTACGGTTCTCTACATAAGGAGTTATGTACTTTGGTATCGTCTAATGTCACCTATAATAGGGTGCACTATAACGGCGATTGTTGTGTATGTAACAAATTATGTGGAGGGATGTGAGTGATGTAGATGGGATCTATGCCTCCCATCTGACGGGAGTGATATCTTTGACCTCTTGATAGAGTATGACCACGAAATGCATAACCATGCTCAAATGAGTCAATATGAGATATTGAACTTATTTGTTTGAGTGAGTCTACTTGGGGATTAAGAAACATAAAGATCGATAAAGGGATGACAAGGTGTATGCCTCATTGATCGATCTAAGATATCAAGGATAGAAGGACACCATCATACATGATAATAGCCATGAAAAGGTTGTCGGATCTCAACTTTCTTGTACCTTGGGTAGTAATGATGTATTGCTAGATGTCGCTCATTGCTTATTGATGCACGCGAACGCGACCTCAAATCTCTTGATGGAGGTCGTCGAGGACTCAAAGTGCATGCTCGCACTCAACGCCCGCAAGTGCACGGATGTCGTCAAGTAATAAAAGATTATCGATCCCACAGGGACTAGAATTCGAATATCGATATGTTCAGTGGTTGAAATTGTTCGGAAGTAAACTCTAAGAGGTTTCGATTTGTGAGGGCTATCGGTGGACTATACTCTATATGGTGTCACACGGAGGAAGAAGGGAGCGTGCCGAGGGGTTCAAAGGTGATTCTAGGACTTCGATTTCGCTTGTGTGTCGCAAAATAATACTGTCAACTATCATTGTCTAGACGTTTAGCTATGGTTTTGTGGAAGGGACATCATACACTCTCCCGATGAGCCACCGCATGTACCGGGAGCTATCTCTGCCTTAAAAGGACGGGATAGACAGTACGAGCATGCCGAATCAATCCCTATGATGAACCATTTCCGGTTCCATCGTATCCTTCTACCCACGGTTACAGGAGATCAGGTTTACCCCTAGGTTCCTTGTATAAAATCCCCTAAATCATAGATACGAGGGTTGTCACCCCTCATATCACCTAAGCACAGCAGGTAGAAAACCAAACACACATAGATATAGTATAAACAGCTTCCAATTGCCAAATTAAACTCAAAGACAGAATTTAACGTGAACCAATATGTAATGTGCACACAAGCTACTCCATAATCCTAGAATCGAAGGAACTACTCCATCTATATAAGGGAGGAATCACAAGGCATGTACATGTTTGAATACATTAGTAATAAAGCACATGAACAAGGGATTACAATGCCTTCGTGGTCTTCTCTTCGACATTGAAGTGCAAGCGTGGACCTCCGGCGGCGTTCTTCCTCCCCATTGCGAATTCCCGAAGCTTTTTAGGGCTTCAGTGTGCTGTCCTAGCCGTCATGGCTCCCCCCTAGGGTTTGGGAGCCCTAGGGTGGATCCCTCATGATCCCCCAGGGTTTGGGGCGGAGCTTCCTTTATATAGACATCATGCCAGATCACTGCGAAACCTAGAAAATAACCGACTCACATCGGAATCGCACAGCGCCACATGACCATGTGTTTCCACATGGCCAGGCCACATGTGGCACACACGGCCAGGCCATGTGTGGCACTGGGATGGCTTATTTCGCCCCTTGGACACGGCTGTGTGCATCTACACGCCCTGGCCATGTACCCTTCTGCGTTTAGCTGCAAAATGCCCTTCTTTTGCTCCAAAAGTATGGCTTTTTCACACGAAATGCTATCCTGCATGTAAAAGTAAAAAGAGAATATCTCCAAACCAGAAAATAGAAACTGCATGCAAAACGAATTGAAATATGCATGAAACAAACATAAAATGTAATGAGATGTGAGCGAAAACTACTCCTAAAACCCTATATGTTTTGCTCACATCACTTTCCCCAGACTTAAATCTTTGCTTGTTTTCAAGCAAACCTCAGTGCCATGAAGTTTTTAAAAAGATATTGTTCCATATTAACATGTTAACTAAATTTATCAAGTGGTATTTTCAATCAAAGAAAAATAAATATATTCTAGAAATTCACTAAGTTAGCTCCTCGTGCTTGTGCTAAGCGAATCATTCTTAGGGGATACTCGTTCCATGGTGAGTTAAGTCATCATCCAATAGATTTCCTAAGGTCTCCGGCTCTTAGGCTCTTACCTGCCCAAACCGAGGGGTGTTTCCAAGATCTAGCACAAAGTCTTAAAGGCGTGCTCGGTATTGAGAGAAATTGGTAGGTGTTTCCCCAGTAACCTAACTCGGTCTCAAAGGGGCACCTCACCATTTCCACCCACGACAATTATTTTTTTATCCTTCATAATATTTAAATATTTTTTTCTTTCATTTCTCTCTCTCTTTTTTTCTTTTTTATTTTTCTGCTCATTGGGATTTTGATTTTTCCGAATGGGCTTACACAATCGGAGCATCTCCAGTAACTAAAATGTTAAACCTAAAGTCACCTATGGATTCTAAAGTACTAGACTACTAAGATGAATCATAACTAGGTACGTACTAGATTCTCCCTTTCAATATGTTCAATATGTGTAAGTGTAAAAATAAAAGCTTACCAGTGTAAGTCTAGAACATTCACTAGAGCAAATAAAATAAAATACCACAAGATAAATGAAGTTAAGCTACCTATGGAACAACTAATATAAGTAACTTTAAAAATACTACTAAGGCATATTATAGATAGCAAAAACTAAATGATGAAAGAAACTGAACAACCTATGCATGAACAAATAAATGCTAACTAAAATGCAAATATCATGAAAGAAACTACTTCTAGAAACAAAATAAATCAGAACTTGGGGTTCCTCCCCCAGACTTATATGAAACAATACCTCTAATATTATGGTCGAGGTGGAAGTCTGGTAGTCACAACATGTTAGTCTCTTAGGAAAACCTGGTGCTAAGCCGCTGATGCCACATGTACATGTGGTCTATCTGAGAGCTGGTGGATGCAGCGACTGCTCTGTGATCCTCCTCCCGGGCCCACTATCCCTGTTGGGCACGCATATGCTGCTGCATCTCCTGGCGGTAGGTGGCCTCCTCCTGGCGTCGGGCATCCTCCTCTTGAAAGTAAATACGAGCCTCGTCGTAGAAGTCTTCGGCCCACTTGAAGTGCTCCCATAAGCCTGTAAACTCCACCTGCATATAATAGTTATGATCATCCTATCGCTGCCCCTACATCTGCTACTCAGTATATATATCATCGAGGCGCGATCGAAACTTTGAGATATCATAAGCAAAAGTATCTGCATCTGCTAAAAAATAGGAAAAGAAAACGGTGCAAGTGTAGGCTTTTCACGTGGACTAGGGGGCACGACACGGTCGTGTGAAATCACATGGCCTGACTGTGTGCACCTCTGGAAGTCAAGGTATGACTGTGTGAAAACACACTACCTGACAGTGTGCGACTCTGGAAGTCAGGGCAAGGCCGTGTGAAAACACACGGCCTGGTCGTGCGCCCTTTGTTTCTTTTCTCGTGGTGCACAATGATCTGATTTCTCTACATAGCAAGTTCTTTCCTTACGTACAAATGATAAATACCATAAATCAAAGTTCGAATTACAAAAAATTGAATGCAATAAAAAGAAATTCTAAAAACTAAACTTGGGTTGCCTCACAAGAAGCATTTTGTTTAAGGTCTTTTAGCTCGACCTTATTCCTATGTTTCATTTGAGGCATTTGAATCTTGCTCGTAGGGGAGCAAGATATTTTCTCACCTTATGCCTCCTCCCTTGTGGTCCCTTATCACCACATCTCTTAAATCTTGCTCGTGGAGGGGCAAGTAATTTATTGGCTGCGTTCCTTGATTCGAGAGTGAACATGCTTATCTTTAATGAATCATTAGGAATTTGATCATAATATCCTATTTCATCCATATGCTGTGAATAATGTAACTCATCACAAATATTCTCACCAAAAGATTGATTAGCCGATTCTATTAGGTCGAATGAAATTTTATCATCACAAATCACTAGATGGGTTTCGTTATTGGTAACTAAAGTTTTGGTCTGGGTTAAGGCAGGCTCTTTTAGATCCTTGAGTTTAGGAGGTGTTTTGATTGAAGCAATGCACTCCTCGATTAAAGTATCAATTATATAATCCTCAAGTTCTCCTTCTAGTGGTGATTGTATGGATTATCCTTCCTCACTTCCTAGTAATCGACTCGGTGTTATAGCAAACTGACTGGCGATCTGTGCTATCTAAATCTCCAGCTTTTTTTGTCAGCTAGCAATGTCATTCACCGATGAACTTAATTCTTCAATCATTGTTTTTGTCTGTGAATGCCGCTGCTGAAATTCAGCGTTTGCCTCTTGTTGCGTCTGAATAAAGCTTTCTATCATCTACTCTAGTCGAGATTTAGGCGGACAATATTATGGGTTTAAGTAACCAGGGTCATAACTATATGAATAGGAATAATCTTGTGGCTACTGGTTGTAATCATAGGTGATATCTTCTTGTTCACATGGTGAAGGTTAAAATATATTCGGACAATTGTTAATGTTATTCCATGTTTCACGACAATGCTCACACTAAATGTTACCGAAACTCAACATTAAATTGACCAAAATCGTAAGTAAAAGCATGCATCATTATATGTAGGAAATTATAAATAAGGAAAGCACAACTAAATAAACAAAACTGAAATAGAATAAAATAAAACAAGAAAAGTAAATCTACTTTAGGTCCGATCCAATTATCCACTTCTCAATTCGATATCGAATCGATTAGTCTTCGGCAACGGCGGCAAAAACTTGATGCACGTGAATGCGGCCTCAAATCTCGCGACGGAGGCCGTCGAGGACTCGAAGCGCGCGCTCGCGCTCAATGTCTGCAAGTGCACTAATGTCGTCAAGTAATAAAAGTTTATCATTTTCACAGGGACTGGGATTCGAATATCGATATGTTCAGTGGTTGAAATTATTCGGAAGTAAACTCTTAGCGGTTTTGATTTGTGAGGGCTGTCAGTGAACTATACTCTATACAGTGTAACACGGAGGATGAAGGGAGCGTGCTGAGGTCTTCAATGGTGATTCTAGGACTTCGACTTCGCTTGTGTGTCACAAATCAATGCTATCAACTAGCGTTGTCTAGACGTTTAGCTATGGTTTTGTGGAAGGGACATCATACACTCTCCTGATGTGCCACCACATCTACCGGGAGCTATCTCCGCCTTAAAAGGATAGGATAGACAGTACGAGGATGCCGAATCAATCCCTAGGATGAACCGTTTCCGCTTCCATTGCAACCTTCTACCCACGGTTATAGGAGATCAGGTTTACCCCTAGGTTCCTTGTATAAAATCCCCTAAATCATAGATACGAGGGCTGTCACCCCTCGTATCGCCTATGCACAGCAGGTAGAAAACCAAACACACATAGATATAGTATAAACAACTTCCAATTGCAATATTAAACTCAAAGACAGAATTTAACATGAACCAACATATAATGTGCACACAAGCTACTCCCTAATCCTAGAATCGAAGGAACTACTCCATGTATATAAGGGAGGAATCACAAGGCATGTACATGTTAGAATACATCAGAAATAAAGCACAGGAACAAGGGATTACAATGCCTTCGTGGTCTTCTCTCCGACGTTAAAGTGTAAGTGTGGACCTCCGGCGGTGTTATTCCTCCCCGTTGTGAATTCCCGAAGCTTTTAAGGGCTTCGGTATGCCTTCCTAGCCATAGTGCCTCCTCCCTAGGGTTTGGGAGCCCTTGGGTGGCTCCCTCGTGATCCCCTTGTAGGGATGTATACAGAAAAGTCTACCTTTTGTATGAACATCTTTATTTTGAAATAAGAATCACATGATCATTGTTTGCATGGTTATGCAATATTGTCTAATACATTACATTGTAGATAACATGGTGTGTGGTGTCACATGGGAGATCATGTTATCGGCTCCTTGTAAAGTATAAGTAAAGGCTCACAACCGAGATGACTTTGGACAAACCATCGGAATGGTTGTAGTGTGATTTGGTATTGGTTTTCTTGACCATAGAATTACACTAGTGCACTTTGTGTGTATTGAGCAGGACCTACTTACAGGTGATTCGATTTATTGATGACTACATAATCGAATCGGACCTCAGATATTATTTTGTACATGCTCTTAATCCTGATATAATAACGGACACGTATACTTAGTACTCATCTCTTTGATTTACCAATGGGCGAGATTTATAGATTAAATCAATAGGCTCAGTAAGTTGGGAGATGATATTATTTATATGGTGTGTCGTTGATTATAAGTGGAAATCGTGTCCTATATATTAGGATGATGATGTCCCCTTGAGGAGCTCATAAGGTTCATCATGTAAACCCTGCAGGTGGACTTGGTCCGGCATGATGAAAAGGTTGAGTGGTACTACTCGAGGAGTTAGATGTTGATTAATTAATAGTCAGTAAATTAATTAATCGACAGACATTCGAGATCTTAAATACGAGGAGAAAATGTACAAATAATATATGGAGCCCATATTATCATATGGGGTTGGTGAGGTAGATCAATGATGATCCTTTAGTGGATTGGATCATCATTAGTGGATCGGACTTTTTGTGGGCTTGATCCATGGGTGGCTAAGATCCAACTCCTCCTCATGGTCCCTAATGTAGCCTATTAACACCTCATGAAGCTTAGATCCAATGGATGAAAACAAAACTCTAGATCCAAAGGTAGAGATTAAATCTCTAGATCCGACGGTTGAGATTAAATCCCTAGAACCAATGGAGGAGATTAAATCATGGCTTGAGGCCAACTCTATAAATAGAGATCATGAAGTGGGAGGCAAGAAGAGCATGGCTTAAGGGTATTAGGGTTTGCTTTCTTTGGAGGCTAGGAATCCTAGTTGGTTTAGGATTAGGTTTGGGTGGCTAGGGTTTTGGGAGTTATGGGTGGGCGGCAACTCAAGGAGGAGTTTTTCTTCTTCCTCCTAAGATGTGGCCGGTTCCTTCCATCTTCCCTCTACCTTGGCTTGTGCTCATCCTAATCTTCTTCCCCACTTCCATGGCCGGCCATAAGGAGAGCTACGATTAGGGTTTGGAGGCTTAGGGTTTAGGAGGCTTGGATGGCACCAAATAAGGAAGTAGTTTGCTTTATTCTTCCTCTCCTTTGGTGGCCGGCACCCACAGCCCTATCCCAGCCCTTGGTTGGCATCCAAAGACCCCTTCTCCTTCTCCTTAAGTGGTGGAAACAAGATATAGGGCTTTCCCTTGGTGTCTTGGCCAGTTTCCACCATTATGTCCTTCTCCTTGTTGGCCGGCGGCAAGCATTCTCCTTGTTGCTTGTTGGTTGGCCATAGGAAGGAGAAGAGCTTTGTTTCTATTCTTCCTCTTGCTTTGGAAAAGCAAGGAAGGAAGATTTGCGATCTAGGAGCTTCGACTTTTGGTAGAGCGTCGCCCACACGATGTCCGAAAGGAGGAAGGTCATACATTAGAAGATCGAGAGGTATATCGATTCTCTAATCTTTATATGTTACATGTTTGTATTTGTTTTTCAACTATGAGCATGTTATAAATCTGTATATGGCTAAATAATAATTGGATCCCGAGCATAAACACAAAAACTGGCGATCCAGACATCATCTATTCCGCGGCTACTCGTAGAATAGAGGATGGTCGCTTGAACAACTAGTTTGTTCAAGTGACCCCTCTAAACGAATAGCACGATGATGGCTTGGTTGTTTGGGCAATCCCTTTTTTCTAGGATTAAATTTTTAATCCGGGGACATTAAAGGGATCGCCATGATCAAACGACCAAGGCGAAGTGGGAAGCTAAGTTTCCCCTCACGAACTTGATAAGCTAAAACCATTAAATTGGTATGAGAGCTTCCGGGACAAAAACCCCTACAATTGGTATCAGAGCCAAGGTTATCAGTTTTGTGTGTTTAGGATTCGGTTAATTTTTATGCACTTTTTCATATATTATATCTGTCAGATAATAGTAGGATATGCGTAGTTTAACTCTTTGGTTGCAGGCATAAATCCGACTATTATAGCCATAGGTGTGTATGTGATTGTATGTGTGTAAATATTTATTTTGTTGAATCCTCGGGGTTGATGAGGCTAGTATTTAATTTTTTGTAAATTAGATACGACATTGTTTTTCCACTCTTTATTTTAGTTTACTTTCGATCTAGATTTCATGTACACTCCCTCGTGGAGTATAGGATCGATGGATATAAATTAAAATAGATTTTAGTCTCGGCTCGGATCTCCGGATGGCTCGTACATGGCGTAGGAGGAGCGGACGAGATGACATTGCGACGGGAGACATATTGAAGACAAAATCCATAATAGTGGGAAAATAATTTATTTTTCATATTTATTGCTTTTTGTTTGATATGCATGTCGAAGGCTAGGAAAATTCCTCATTTTCAAATTACTAAGTGGGAGTGGGATATTTTTATAAATTCCCACGGCCTCAATTACAATTTGACAAGTGATGCAAACAAACTTGCACGTCGGCTCTGAGTGCCTTCCTCCCCATCGGATGAGTTTGTTTGCGGATCACAAAGTCAAATATGGTTATAGGGAATTATCAAGGAGCGTGTGTACTTTGCCATCGTAAGGCACATAACCCGAGATAATTACCTTGGTACCAAGTAATGGTGAACACTTAGATACAAATATAAGTATCCTCCCCATCGGAGTCACCACTTTTATTTGTAGGGCAGAAGAGAAACCAACTATTAATTTTACTTGTCATAAAGTTATGTTGACAAGATAGTAAAATTAATGGGTAAAACCTCCTCTTACAAATGTAGAATTCGTATACGTCCACACTATCGTGGCATACGATATTCTCGGTGTTTTGAGGTGTTGGTTGATTTTGAAATTTTATTGTTAGAGGAATCAATAATTTTTTGAAATCTAAAGTAATGATCTATGTGATTATTAGCATTTTCAAAATTGACTTTCAGTCCACTTGCTTTGATACTAAAGGAAATAAACTTACTGTACCCAAATAATGATGATTGGAAAAGAATCCAGATATTGTCTTATCTACTAAGGAGTACAAGTATGCACTCTTCGAAGAGTATCCTCAAGCCATGGTTGCTCAAAAAGGTTTCTACTTCTAAGCCGAAAGACAAGAAAAAGGAGAAACAAGGTGGAGTAAAGGTGGTGGGAGGATCTCAGGGAGGAGTGAAGAAGCCGAAAGGCAAGTACTTCACTTACAAGCAGGATGGACATTGGAAGAAGGACTGTCCCAATCTGAAACAGAACAAAGGTATATCCTTTGGTCTAGTCGATGAAACATTGTTAGCGATGTTATCTACCAGCACCTGGTGTGTAGATATAGGTGTTAGTGAAAGCCCTAGAGCCAATCATGTGATGATTGTTGTATGGACTTTATTGTATCATATTCCTATTTATAAAGGCATGGTTATTATACTTACTTGTATTGGTGCCAAATAACTAAATATAATAATGTCCTTGAGTAGTAGGTTCTTATCTATATCAATCGATTGTTTGAATCGATAATGAGATGATATAGAGAACACTACTCTTAATCTTTCCTAGTCGAGTATTAACATTAAGGGACAATGTTAATACGTAGAGACTAGCATGTAGGTCAACACGATGACTTGATCTCACAAGTCATGGATATGAGATATCAAGTTGACACATGGGTATGCATTGGAGAATGTATACTGAATGACCCACCATGAGAAAGTATCATGGATCGTTATATGAGTATCATATACTTTCTCATGTGGCTATTAGTATGACTATTAGTCCTTAGACCTGAAGTTACCATGGTTCCCTACATAAGGAGTTGCATACTTTGGCTTCATCAAACGTCACCCGTAAATGGGTGGACTATAAAGGCGATTACTGGGTATGTAACAAATTATGCGGAGGGATGTGAGTGATGTAGATGGGATCTATCCCTCCTATATGACGGGGGTGATATCGATATTCTTGATAGAGTGAGACCACGAAGTGCATGGCCATGCCCAAATGAGTCAATATGAGATATTGAGCTCATTTGATTAGAGTGAGTCTACTTGGAATTCAAGATATAGATTGTACCGAGGATGACACGGTCTATGCCTCAATTGGTCAATCTAGATGTCAAGGATAGAGGGACATTGTCACATAATGTGAGAGTCACAATTAGTAGTCACAAAGGTGATGTTGGAGCTCAACATTCTTGTATCTTGGGTAACAATGATGTGCTGCTAGATACCGCTCATTGCTTATGTTCCTAAATCGGTTTAGGGACATTGCCAACGTTACAAGAACCTATAGGGTCACACACTAAGGGAAATTAGATGGAGATTAGGTTAATATGATGAACCATGATGATTAGGTTCATGGGATGAACCAAATTGGATTAAGAGTAATCCTAATTAGACTAATTGGGTTGGACTCAATTTGATTCAAGTGTTAAATGAGTTTAATTTAGATTTGATTCATCAAATCAATTTAAATTAATGAATAGAGATTCATTAAATTAAATTGACTTGAATCAAATGGTTGGATTTGATCAACCATGGGATATAAGAGGTCAAGTTTGACTTGACTTGAGAGGGAAGATGAAAGGTCAAGTTTGACTTGACCAAATGTCATGTCATGATTATGACTTGGCATGGCCGGCCAATGATGATGCTCCACATCATCATTGACTTAGCATGTGGTGCCACCTCATGAGGGAGACCAAGAGCCATCGGCTCTTGGAGGAGTTACATGCATGCATGTAAGCCCCCCCCCCCCCTAAGAAAAGTGGCCGACCACTATTACCATTAGATGGGAATTCATTTTGTGAGTTACAGAACTTCATCTTCTTCCTTGGATCATCCTCTCAAGCTCCCCTCTCCTCCTTGGCCGAAATTCCTAAAGGGTGCTAGCACACTCTAAGGTATTTTTCTCCACCTATTGCTTGTGTGGATTCCAATAGAGGAGTGTACACTTGACACTCTAGAGTTCCGACAAGCTATTTGGACGAGCGGGATTTGCGAAGGGCGTCGCATCGAGGGTAACACTCTCCACTTCTAGATCTATGGTAGATCTAGGTTTGCTTAGCACATACATGTGTTTATTTTAATATATCTTCTTCGCACGGATCTGTGGCCGGACTTCCGGGGTTTCCGCAACGCAAAAAGTTGTTTTTGCGGCTCGGAAACTCCAACAGTGGTATCAGAGCCATGTGTGAAGCATGTATGTGTTTCTTTTTTTGTAGTTTTTATATTAGATATAAAAATTACATATTTTTATGTTTCTGTAAATTTCCTATTTTTATAGAATTTTTGGGTATTTTTCTCGAAGATTCGAAGCAACGAGTGTTGGAACACTTGTAGGCATCAACCATCGAGAAAAACTCTCCGAAACGGCGAGTTCTCGCTTTAGGTTTTTGGGACAGTGACTTAAGTCTCTGTAGGATCATAGTAGGGACACTCTCAAAGTTTATTTTGCGAGTATGGACGCTGCCTTCATCCCCGAAAGGGGCCTTGTCCCGCGATTGCGCCTGGAAATCGCTTAGCGGGATCATTACAGAGAGGTGACTCATAAAATTGAAAAAAATAGGAAAAAATATAGAAATTTTCTGTAAAATATATAATTTAGAATTATGTATAATTCTGTGATGGTCATGGCCCAAGAACCCCAATGTGATTGGACTCAATGTGTTGTAATTCATAATACGGCCTGCGTGCCATTTTTGTGATTGTGCGTGTTGTATAGTGTATGCGACCTGCGTGTCGTGCCTCTTCTTTTGAAATTCTAGTTGTAAATAGTTTTAGACTCGAATGTAACTCGAGTATCATATTTGTAATGTACAAAATGTAGCGGTGGAAAGTCCACTTGTAGACGAAGTTACGAGAAGGGTGCCGACGACACATGACGATTAAAGGAAGCGCTTGGAGAAGCCACTAGCCCTAGGTTGACCGTCCGATCTTCTCATTGGCTTGAGAAGATCGTAGTAGGGCCATGACCACATCACAGTTGATTATATATATATATATATATATATATATATATATATATATATATATATATATATATATATATATATATATATATATATATATATATATTTGATTTTGCTTGTATGTATGTGATGCATGCTAGTAGAATAATGCTTGTATATATATGATGCATGCTAGAATAATGTATGTATGTATGTGATTCATGCTAATATAGGATAATATAGGCCTTAATGCGTATATGATACACATTACGATTAGATTAGATCTTAATCGAATCAACTAGTAAATGCCTACCAGGTCCTTGATACCCATCACTACCTCGATCATTTGTAGTTGTTGAATTTGCCAAAACAGAGCAACGCATATTATCTTGGTAGGGTGCGGAGGAACAATCTTGGTCCCGCCTATCACGGCTTCGGTTAGAGTAAGCTCAATTAGATTGAGTAAAACTAGTTAACTCAATTGGATCGAGTAGAACTATAGGCATATTCCAACCATTGGAATGATAGGATAAGATCGCGTTTACACTAAATCTTGGGCGATTTAGCCAAAGCTAACTCAAGGTCTTTTGTAAATGTGGGTCTTTATCCTATAAACAAGAGTTGCATAGAGATGTAATCGGTAATGTGTTACCCACCGATCGTACTAAGTCTTGGGCGATTTATCCAAAGCTAACTCAAGGCTTAGTATGATGTGGATCTTGTCCCACAAGAATTATAGCTTGTTTGTATGAATCTAGTAATGTGGTTTGACCACATCCATAACTCGATTCTACAAAATTCCTATAATTCAGTGGGAGCATCATTTGATTAAAGGCCTAATTAAATGATAAAAGGAATATGATATTAATTATCTGCATTGTATGTTATAGATTACTATGTCGATAAACACGAACACTCTCTCTCTGCATTCTGTCCTTGAGAAGGATAAGCTCAATGGAGCAAGTTTCCTGGACTGGTACAGAAACCTGAGAATTGTTCTCACCCAAGAAAGGAAGTTGTACGTCTTGGAGCATCCCATTACGGAGGCACCTCCTGTCACTACCTCGCGAGCTGACAAAGATGCTTACAAGAAGCATCAAGATGATGCATTAGATGTGTCATGTCTAATGCTCGCGACCATGAACCCTGAGATTCAGAAGCAACACGAGTTCATGAATGCTTATGATATGGTTGGACATCTTCGTCAACTATATCAAGGACAAGCAAGGCATGAGAGAGATGAAATCTCTAAGGCATTGTTTGGGTCCAAAATGCAAGATGGGACTCCCGTAGGTCCATATGTACTCAAGATGATTGGGTACGTAGAAAACCTACAAAGGCTGGGATTCCCACTTGGCCAAGAGCTAGCCATTGACCTGATCTTGCAATCTTTGCCACAAGCCTACAATCAATTTGTCATGAATTACAACATGAATGAAATTGATAAGCCACTGCCTGAGATGCTCAGCATGTTGAGAACTGCTGAGCTCAACCTTTAGAAGGGAAAATCTGACGCCATTTTGATGGTGTAAAAGAAGAAAGGAAAGGGCAAGCCTAAAGGTAAGGGAAAGTCCCAAGCCAAGGGCAAAGGCAAGGAACTGAAACCCAAAGGAGGGGTGGCCAAGGAAGGGGCTTGCTTCCACTGTAAGGAAGCTGAACACTGGAAGTGTAACTGCAAGGCATACCTGGAAGATCTTAAGAAGAAGAGAAGTGAGACTTCTACTTCAGGTATAAATGTTATAGAAGTCAATCTATCTATTTCTTCATCATGGGTGTTAGATACCGGATGTGCATCTCACATTTGTACCAATGTGCAGGCGCTGAGAAATAGCAGGGCATTGACAAAGGGCGAGGTGGACCTACGAGTAGGCAATGGAGCAAGGGTTGCTGCTGTTGCTGTAGGAACTTATGATTTATCTCTTCCCTCTGGGCTTGTACTAGAATTAGATGAATGTTGTTACGTGCCTGCCTTAACCAAGAACATCATTTCAGTTTCTTGTTTGGACAAGAAAGGATTTACATTTATAATAAAGAACAAATGTTGTTCAGTTTATTTAAATGATATGTTCAATTGTAGTGCACATCTAATGAACGGACTCTACTTTCTAGACTTAGAGAGCCCTATCCATAACATAAGTACCAAAAGGTTCAAGTCAAATGAGTTGAACCAAACCTATCTTTGCCATTGTCGCTTTGGTCACATAAATGAGAGTCGCTTATCTCAGCTCCATAAGGATGGGTTGCTAGACTCATTTGATTTTGAATCATATGAGACATGCGAGTCTTGCCTTTTAGGCAAAATGACCAAGACTCCCTTTAGTGGACACAACGAAAGAGCAACAGACTTGTTAGGACTTATACATAGTGATGTATGTCGCCCTTTCAATGTTGCTGCTAGAGGTGGTTACAGGTACTTCATTACATTTACTGATGACTTTAGTAGATATGGTTATGTGTATCTTATGAAACATAAATCAGAATTCTTTGAAAAGTTCAAAGAATTCAAGAATGAAGTACAAAACCTGCTTGGCAAGAGTATTAAGATACTTTGATCATATCGAGGTGGTGAATACCTTAGCCATGAGTTTCGTGACTATCTAGTTGAGTGGGGGATTCTATCCCAACTCACTCCTCCTGGAACACCACAGTGGAATGGTGTATTCAAAAGGAGGAATCGTACCCTATTAGATATGGTACGATCTATGATGAGTCACACAGATCTTCCTATATCCTTTTGGGGATATGCTCTAGACACAGCAGCCTTTACCCTTAACCTTGTACCATCCAAGGCTGTGATAAAGACACCATATATGATATGGACAGGGAGAAATCCCAAGATGTCTTTCATGAGGATTTGGTGTTGTGAGGCTTACGTTCGACGTCAAGTCTCAGACAAACTGGGACCCAAATCCGATAGGTGCTATTTTGTTGGATATCCCAAGGATACAAATGGATATTACTTTTACATTCCCTGTCAGCACAAAGTGTTTGTAGAAAATCTGGGGTATTTCTAGAAAGAGATTTTGTTTCTAGAAAAACTAGTGGGAGTACGTTCGATCTTGAAGAAATTCAAGATAAGGACCATAGCACTGAGGCCTTGATAGAGGTTGAACAGGAACCACAAAGTGTTGTGGGTGATGAGGTTATTTCACAAAGAGTTGTGGAACAACCACCTGTTCATGTAGACCTACCTCTTCGTAGGTCTGATAGGGTACATCTTCAACCTGAGAGATATTCATTTCTCTTGTCTGACCATGATGAAGTTATGCTCATTGAGAATGAGCCTACCTTCTATCAGGAAGTTGTGATGAGCCCAGATTCTGAGAAATGGCTAGAGGCCATGAGATCTGAGATGGAATCCATGTACACCAACCAAGTATGGACTTTTGTTGATCCACCTGAAGGGGTCAAACACATTGGGTGTAAGTGGGTCTTTAGGAGAAAGAATGACATGGATGGACTTACGGATACCTATAAGGGTCGATTGGTGGCTAAAGGTTTCAAGCAAATTCATGGTATTGACTATGATGAAACCTTTTCTCCAGTGGCGATGTTTAAGTCCATTCGAATCTTGCTTGCTATTGCAGCATACCACGATTATGAGATCTAGCAAATGGATGTCAAAACCGCGTTTCTGAATGAAAACTTACTCGAGGATGTGTACATGACACAACCTGAGGGTTTTGAAGATCCACAGCATACTGGGAAAGTATGCAAGCTGCAAAGGTCTATTTATGGGCTAAAGCAAGCCTCTCGGAGCTGGAATCTTCGATTCGATGATGCGATCAAACAGTTTGGTTTCATCAAGAATGAAGATGAACCCTGTGTCTACAAGAGGGTTAATGGGAACACAGTTGTTTTCCTTGTATTGTATGTGGATGACATACTACTCATTGGGAATGACATCCCTTCACTACAGTCTGTGAAGACTTGGTTGGGGACATGCTTCTCAATGAAGGACTTAGGTGAAGCAGCCTGTATTCTAGGCATCAAGATCTATAGATATAAATCTAAGAGATTGCTTGGCCTAAGTCAGAGTACATACATTGACACAGTATTACTACGGTTTGCCATGCAGAATTCCAAGAAGGGACTTCTGCCGATGTCACACGGTCTTCTAGAGAGGAGAGAGATCGCATGGATAAGATCTCTTATGCATCTGCTATAGGATCTATCATGTACGTCATGCTGTGTACTCGTCCTGATGTCTCATAAGCATTGAGCATGACGTGTAGATACCAGTCATATCCAGGTGAGCGTCACTGGATAACAGTCAAGAATATTCTTAAGTACTTGAGAAGGACTAAAGAATATTTCTTGATATTTGGAGGCGATGAGGAGCTAGTTGTAAAGGGTTACAACGATTCTATCTTCCAAACTGACCAGGATGATTATAGATCACAGTCAGGGTTCGTGTTTTTCTTGAATGGTGGCGTTGTGAGTTGGAAGAGTTCAAAGCAGGACACAGTTGCTGATTCTACGACATAAGCCGAGTATATTGCTGCATCTGAGGCAGCAAAAAAGGCAGTTTAGATCCGCAAGTTCATTACTGAGCTTGGGGTGGTTCCTAGCATAGCAGATCCCATAGAGCTCTATTGTGACAACAATGGAGCGATTGCACAGGCTAAGGAACCTCGCTCACACCAGCGGACCAAACACATACTACAACGCTTCAATCTCATTCGAGAGATTATCGATAGAGGAGATGTGAAGATTTGCAGAGTACCCACAGAGGCTAACATCGCAGATCCCTTGACCAAGGCTTTGGCACAGAAAAAGAATGATGGTCACACTTGGTCATTGGGTATTAGATACTACGGTGATTGACACTAGTGCTAGTGGGAGATTATTAGTGAAAGCCCTAGAGTCAATCATGTGATGATTGTTGTATAGACTTTATTGTATCATATTCCTATTTATAAAGGCATGGTTATTATATTTACTTGTATTGGTGCCAAATAACTAAATATAATAATGTCCTTGAGTAGTAGGTTCTTATCTATATCAATCGATTGGTTGAATCGATAATGAGATGATATAGAGAACACTACTCTTAATCATTCCTAATCGAGTATTAACATTCAGGGACAATGTTAATATGTAGAGACTAGCATGTAGGTCAACACGATGACTTGATCTCACAAGCCATGGATATGAGATATCAAGTTGACACATGGGTAGGCATTAGAGAATGTATACTGAATGACCCACCATGAGAAAGTATCATTGATCGTTATATGAGTGTCATATACTTTCTCATGTGGCTATTAGTATGACTATTAGTCCTTAGACCTGAAGTCACCATGGTTCCCTGTTAGGGCAATCTCTTGCCGTAATATGGTTTTGATGGTGTGGCAAAGGGTTTAAGTTAGTTTGATATGTTGATGTGATATGTGCGTTGAAGTCGTGCAGGACTTAGTAATTCGCACATGGAGCCGTGGCGAGGTTCACATCTCATGACTCGTGCCTTGAGTCGGTGAAGGATAGCTTTGCGGAAGCCATGCGCTTGGAGCATCCGAGGGACCGCCGGACGAGAAGCTTGGAGTGAAGCCGGAGGAAGTAGACTTCGAGGCAAGAGACGCGAAGGAGCATTGCAGAGTCGTACGCCTAATGCTGCCGAGGGATGTGGCGGAGAACGAAGAGAACTTCGAAGGCGAGGGACTCCGAGAGATGAGAGTGAGCGATTGTAACCCGGGGAAGGGTAGCTCTTAGGTGAAACTTGGCCATTTGGCTAAGTGTCGGATGGGTTTTCGCACGGATCAGCCATGTCATGGCGATCGCCTGAGTCAAGTGAGTTCGACTAGTATCATCTGGATTGTTGCCCGGCGATCGGCCCCGCCATCATAGGCGGGTCATTGCTGAAAAGATCGGCCCGATCGGTCAATAGGGTTTTGACCCGCAGAACCGTTCGTAGTCGGGGCGATCGACTACGAGAAGCGGCGATCGTGATGAGGTCCATCGTTGGCCAAGAGTTCCGTTGGACTACAGCCGGGATCTGTTCGAAGGCCGTTGTAGTAGCCCTCTCTATAAAAAGAGAGGGTGTAAGCCTTTAAGAGGCTAATGCTTATGCTCCAAGTGATCTTCCTAGTGCCTCACAAGCTCTAAACTCTTCTTACTCGCTTTTACTCCATTCTATTTGTAAGAAGAGTGATCTTGATTGTAAAGGTTACCTCCACCTAGCTTGGTGCAAAGGAGAGACCATTTAGTGGATTGGTTTAGCGGAGTGATTCATCGAGGACCAATCGGGGATCGTGGATTAGCGGCGTAGCCGTGAACCATGTTACATTCTTTGTTAGCGTTTGTTTTCTCGTATTTCTATTTGCTTGTCTTTATTAGTCTTCCACTTGCGCTAATTAGTTTTGTAGACGAGCAAATACCGGCATCCAAACGAAAAGGGCTATTCACCCCCCTCTAGTCGGCCATACCGATCCCCAACAAGTGGTATCAGAGCCGAGGAAAGCTTGTGAGGACTAACCGCCGCAACAAGCAACTTTCAAAATGGCCGGCTCAAACATCCACCCACCGAAGTTCGATGGCGAATTCTCTTGGTGGAAAAAGAGAATGGAGGTATTCTTCGAGACCGATTTTGATATTATGCTAATAATGGAAAATGGGTTCGAGTTGCCTAGGGATGAAAAGGGTGAACAAATAGAAAAATCACGATGGACTAAGAAGCAAAGAGAGGAGCACCTTGCGAACTCAAAGGCAAAACATCATGTTTTCAATGTGCTCCCCCAACAAGAGATCAACCGGATCGGAGAATGTGCTAGCGCCAAAGAGATGTGGGAGAAGCTTGTAGAACTCCATGAAGGCACATCCGAGGCCAAGCTAGCAAGGAGAGACCTCCTCCGCTCCCAACTATCCAATATAAAACTAGAAAAGGGAGAAAAGGTAACCTCACTACACTCTAGGATTAAAGAAATTTTAATTGGGCTAACAAGTGTAGGTGAGAAGCTATCAAACCGGGACATGCTCATGAAGGCTATAGATGCCTTTCCCCGGTCCTCAAAGTGGAGCTCCATGGTGGATTCGTTCTACATCTCCAAGAACTTGGAAGTAAGCACCTTGGAGGAATTTTTCTCAACAATGGAGCTCCACGAAACTAGGCTTGAAGGAATACAAGAGGAGCCTAGAATTCAACCTTCAAGGGGAGTAGCATTGTTGGCGAACAAGGGGAAGAAGAAGATGGAAATCCCCTCCTCCTCCGATGACGAAGCGTCTTCCTCCTCCTCCATGGATAGCACCGAAGAAGCCTATATGGTAAGGAGGGTAAGACGTGCTTTTAAGAATTTTAGATTTGATAAATCTAATGATAGGAATAGAAGACCAAGGGGGAAGGTCATATGCTACAATTGCCAAGGAGAAGGGCACATAAGGGATAATTGTCCCCTCCTAAACAAAAGCAAAGAAGAAAAGAAAAAGAAGGAAGAAAAGAAGAAGAAAAAGGGGAGCAAGAAAAAGAAGGAAGAGGAGAAGAAGACAAAGGAAAAGGGAAAGGCTAAAGCTCTCAAGGCAAGGACTTGGGATGATCCATCCTCATCCTCCTCATCATCATCATATGAGGAGAATGCCTTTGTAACCAATTTGGCCTTGATGGCCTTTGATGACTTGGATTGCTCTTCATCCGAAAATGAAGGATCAAGCTCAAGAGGAGAGAGCTCAAGTGAAGGGGGAGCTTCTACATCCTCATCATCCGAAGAAGAAGAGGACATGGAAACTATGGTAACGAAAGCTTCTCCTAAGAAAATAGTTTCCATAATTTCTAGTTTAACTAAGGACTTATTTGGAATGAAAAAGAAAAATAAATGCATGCTTGAACAAATTAAGGACTTAGAAAATAAGTTAGAAAATGCATGTTTAAATGATAATATTTCTTCTAGCTTAGATGATGCATGCTCACATGACCTTTATGTGCCATTAGATGTTAGTGATGCATGTATAAATGAAAATAGGGCCTTAAGGGAAAAGGTAGATTATTTAACAAAAGCCCTAGAAAAATTCACAATTGGCTCCAACACATTGAACATGATCTTAGGGAGCCAAAGAGCTAGTTTCAACAAGAAAGGCCTAGGATACAAAGAAAAGAAAAATGAAAAGGCCTATAAATGCCTAATAGCTAGGGGACAAGATAAGAAGAAGGTAATTGCTAGAAAATGGATCCCCAAGGAATATCTAGTGAACCCAATAGGAAAGAACTTATTTTGGGTTCCGAAATCCATCCTTAAGGGTTAGAATAACCCCTAGGGTAGTCAACCATATGAACCTAACCTATATCATATTTTGGTTGACTTAGGATGACGGGACAACATTTTTTTTAGATAGTGTTGGGTGATGATAACGTACCCATAAATAGATAATAATGTTTAAATCATGATGATTAATGTAATTGCTATGTATGTTTGAAATCATGATTTATGATTTTGATATTTGGCACGTTATCATGAGAAATAGTTTTGAATCATGCTTTAGGTAATACTTTGTTTATTATCATCATATAATACCTAATGCATGACTATTATTTGATGAATACATGAGTTTCATGATCATAATGTAGAATTCATTCATATATGTCATTATGATCATGTTAATTGTTAGGATGATACTTAACCATGATAGAATTGCATGAATATATTGGTTAAGTATATACAAATACCCCCTAGGATGCATCTCACACTCACTATAGGCTAACTTGATTGCAAACTTAGCATGGGTGAGATATTAGGATGATACAAATGTCCACTAATGCCTATGGCATTTAGATGGTCATTTAAAGCATCAAAATAGCAATAATAGACCAATCATGGGGAAGGCTTATGTTTAATTCATAGACATATTGCCCAAAGATCATGGTTGGATATTTCATATGTTTTCAAAACAATTCCTTAATCTAAAATCTATGTATTCATGTTTTGGAACAATTCAAAGCAAGACTAGGTGTTAAAATGGATACTAACATACTTAAAAACTAGTGGTTTTTCAAGTGTTTGGATTTTTGGCAAATCATGGAAAATATAATGATTTTTCATGAAAAACTATTTTTCCTTGATAGATATACTTAAGAGAAATATGCTCCTAAAATTTCATGATTTTTCGAATTTTCTGGAATTTTGAATGCATTTCTGAAATTCGCCCAAAAAATCAGAATTTCGGAATTAATTGTGCGATCATTGCCATACTGATGTGATCACTCCAAAATCAGCCTGCAATTTTCTGATTTCAGATTTTAATCATATTTTTTGGTATTTTCCCTCCATTATACTTGATGTCATGAGTTTATAACTTCGTGTTAATTTTTTTTTGATGGTGTCAAAGGGGGAGAAATAATTATGTTTAAGTTAATTATTTTAGGGGGAGAAATATATGGTAGGGGGAGAAAATCTGTATAGAGAGTTTCATGGATTAAGGGGGAGTGGCATGTTGCTATATCATGTTTATCTTTACATGCTTTCTTAACTTAGAATTTATATCAAATGTTTTTACCTAACTTAAACGGATTGCCACACATCAAAAAGGAGGAGATTGTTAGGGCAATCTCTTGCCGTAATATGGTTTTGATGGTGTGGCAAAGGGTTTAAGTTAGTTTGATATGTTGATGTGATATGTGCGTTGAAGTCGTGCAGGACTTAGTAATTCGCACATGGAGCCGTGGCGAGGTTCACATCTCATGACTCGTGCCTTGAGTCGGTGAAGGATAGCTTTGCGGAAGCCGTGCGCTTGGAGCATCCGAGGGACCGCCGGACGAGAAGCTTGGAGTGAAGCCGGAGGAAGTAGACTTCGAGGCAAGAGACGCGAAGGAGCATTGCAGAGCCGTGCGCCTAATGCTGCCGAAGGACGTGGCCGAGAACGAAGAGAACTTCGAAGGCGAGGGACTCCGAGAGATGAGAGTGAGCGATTGTAACCCGGGGAAGGGTAGCTCTTAGGTGAAACTTGGCCATTTGGCCAAGTGTCGGATGGGTTTTCCGACACCGCCGATCGCTATGTCGCGGCAAAGCCGATCGCTTCCGAGTCAAGTGAGTTCGATCGTATACGATCGATCGATTGTGGCTGAAAGCCGATCGCCAGATTACGCCGATCGCCAAGGAAGCGGCGATCGTCAATAGGGTTTCGCCCCAGAACGCTCGTAGCCGATCGATCGGCGCCGATTACGGAGAGCCATGATCGATGAGGTCCATCACGATCGCTAAGAGTTCCGAAGAAATCAGCCCTCTCTATAAAAAGAGAGGGTGTAAGCCTTTAAGAGGCTAAAGCTTATGCTCCAAGTGATCTTCCTAGTGCCCCACAAGCTCTAAACTCTTCTTACTCGCTTTTACTCCATTCTATTTGTATGAAGAGTGATCTTGATTGTAAAGGTTACCTCCACCTAGCTTGGTGCAA
The DNA here is from genome assembly GCA_025175895.1 of Wurfbainia villosa. NCBI lineage: Eukaryota > Viridiplantae > Streptophyta > Magnoliopsida > Zingiberales > Zingiberaceae > Wurfbainia > Wurfbainia villosa. The sequence goes on along the minus strand of CM045989.1, from coordinate 82,336,218 downwards.
AGGAGAGACCATTTAGTGGATTGGTTTAGCGGAGTGATTCACCGAGGACCAATCGGGGATCGTGGATTAGCGGCGAAGCCGTGAACCACGTTACATTCTTTGTTAGCATTTGTTTTCTCGTATTTCTATTTGCTTGTCTTTATTAGTCTTCCGCTTGTGCTAATTAGTTTTGTAGACGAGCAAATACCGGCATCCAAATGAAAAGGGCTATTCACCCCCTCTAGCCGGCCATACCGATCCCCAACATTCCCTACATAAGGAGTTGCATACTTTGGCTTCGTCAAACGTTACCCGTAAATGGGTGGACTATAAAGGCGATTACTGGGTATGTAACAAATTATGCGGAGGGATGTGAGCGATGTAGATGGGATCTATCCCTCCTATATGACGGGGGTGACATCGATATTCTTGATAGAGTGAGACCACGAAGTGCATGGCCATGCCCAAATGAGTCAATATGAGATATTGAGCTCATTTGATTAGAGTGAGTCTACTTGGAATTCAAGATATAGATTGTACCGAGGATGACACGGTCTATGCCTCAATTGGTCAATCTAGATGTCAAGGATAGAGGGACATTGTCACATATTGTGAGAGTCACAATTAGTAGTCACAAAGGTGATGTTGGAGCTCAACATTCTTGTATCTTGGGTAGCAATGATGTGTTGCTAGATACAGCTCATTGCTTATGTTCCTAAATCTGTTTAGGGACATTGCCAATGTTACAAGAACCTATAGGGTCACACACTAAGGGCAATTAGATAGAGATTAGATTCATATGATGAACCATGAGGATTAGGTTCATGGGATGAACCAAATTGGATTAAGAGTAATCCTAATTAGACTAATTGAGTTGGACTCAATTTGATTCAAGTGTTGAATGAGTCTAATTTAGATTTGATTCATCAAATCAATTTAAATTAATGAATAGAGATTCATTAAATTAAATTGACTTGAATCAAATGGTTGGATTTGATCAACCATGGGAGATAAGAGGTCAAGTTTGACTTGACTTGAGAGGAAAGATGAAAGGTCAAGTTTGACTTGACCAAATGTCATGTCATGATGATGACTTGGCATGGCCGGCCAATGATGATGCTCCACATCATCATTGACTTAGAATGTGATGCCACCTCATGAGGGAGACCAAGAGCCATTGGCTCTTGGAGGAGTTACATGCATGCATGTAACCCCCCCTCCCCCCCCCCCCCCTCCCCCCAAAGAAAAGTGGTCGGCCACTATTACCATTAGATGGGAATTGATTTTGTGAGTTACATAACTTCATCTTCTTCCTTGGATCATCCTCTAAAGCTCCCCTCTCCTCCTTGGCCAAAATTTGTAAAGGGTGCTAGCACACTCTAAGGTATTTTTCTCCACCTATTGCTTGTGTGGATTCCAATAGAGGAGTGTACACTTGACACTCTAGAGTTCCGATAAGCTATTTAGACGAGCGGGATTTGCGAAGGGCGTCGCATCGAGGGTAACACTCTCCACTTCTAGATCTAAGGTAGATCTAGGTTTACTTAGCACATACATGTTTTTATTTTAATATATCTTCTTTGCATGGATCCGTGGCCAGACTTCCGGGGTTTTCGCAACGCATAAAGCTATTTTTGCGGCTCGAAAAGTCCAACAATAGGAGCCTCTGATCATTTATGCAATACTTTGCAGGGGTTCCAGGAAACCCGACGACGAGCTAAAGGGGAGATTACCATTTACTTGGGCAATGCCATGAAGGTGGCAATTGCAATGGGAGATGTTTTATTTAACTTTTGAGAATAATAAAACATTGGTTCTGGAAAATTCCCTTTATGTACCTTTATTTAGAAAGAATTTAGTTTCAGTTTCTAAATTGTTTATGGATGGATATTCTATTTCTTTTAATGACAGAGCTATTATAAAAAGGAGTAGGGAGAATATCTGTTCAGGTACATCGATAGGAAATTTGTATACACTTGAACCAAAACCTCCGACGATGCAAATTGAAGTTTATAACTCATCTTCTAATTCCAATAAGAGAAAAGAACCTTCGAAGATGAACCAAACATATCTTTGACATCTTAGGCTTTGTTATATTAACCTAAGAAGAATTCAAAGGTTGATAGCTGATGGACCTCTGGGTTCATTAGTGGTGGAAGATTTCCCAACCTGTGAATCTTGCTTGGAGGATAAAATGACCAAGAGGTCTTTTAAGGCCAAGGGGTATAGAGCCAAAGATGTGTTAGAAATGGTTCATTCTAATTTGTGTGGTCCTATGACTATCCAGGCAAGAGGTGGTCTTGAATATTTCGTCTCTTTCATAGACAATTATTCAATATATGGATGACACTACGATCTGATCGTGGTGGTGAGTACCTCTTGGGAGAGTTTAGGAATTACTTATCGGAGGCTGAGATTCAATCCCAATTGACTGCACCTGGCACACCCCGGCAGAATGGTGTAGCAGAGTGAAGGAATAGGACTCTTATAGAGATGGTTAGATCGATGATGAATTATTCTGAGTTGTAAGATTTGTTCTGGGGATATGCTCTAGATACGACAGTGTACATTCTGAACTTGGTTCCATCTAAATCAGTGCCTTCTACTCCCACAGAATTGTGGACTGGGCGAAAGCCTAGTCTTAGACATATTCGGATATTGGGAGTCCAGCACATGTGCTGAAGGCAGATGCTGGTAAGTTGGAACCTCGTACAGAAGTATGCATGTTTGTTGGCTATCCCAGAGGAACGAAAGGTGGCTTGTTTTATAGTCCTAGAGATCAGAGGGTGATCGTTAGCACGAACATCAGATTTCTAGAGGAAGACTATGTGATGAGCAACAAGCCCAAGAGTAAAATTGTTCTGGAGGAGTTAAAAGGGGAAGTAACTTCTTTCGTACCGCCGGTATAAGAGGATATACCATATGTCACTACACCGTGTGTCACAGAGTATACACAGATGATACCTCGTCGTAGTCGGAGGGTAGTGAGACAGCCTGATAGATTCATGTTCTTGGGAGAATCTTCTGATTTGGTCCTTGGCAAACATGAACCTGATCCCTGGACATATGACAAGACAATCCAAGATAAAGATGCAATATCTTGGCTAAGTTCAATGAATGCTAAGATTGAATCTATGGATTCAAATCAGGTCTGGGAGCTAGTAGAACCACCCGATGGTGTAAAAACCATTGGATGCAAGTGGATCTACAAGAGAAAGAGAGGAATAGATGGGAAGGTTGAGACCTTCAAAGTGAGGCTTGTTGCAAAGGGGTATACTTAGAAAGAGGGTATCGATTATGAGGAGACCTTTTCGTCGGTAGCCATGCTTAAGTCTATCCGTATTCTCTTATGCATAGCAGCTCATATGGATTATGAGGTGTGGTAGATGGATGTCAAGACAACTTTCTTTAATGGAAGTCTTGAGGAAAATATCTACATGAAGCAACCAGAAGGATTCACTGCTAAGGGCAAAGAGCATCTTGTATGTAAGCTTAATCGTTCCATTTATGGATTGAAACAAGCTTCAAGGTCTTGGAACATCCGCTTTGATGAGGTGATCCAGTCTTATGGATTTATTCAAAGTACGGATGAGTCTTGTGTATACAAGAGATGTGACGAAAACGTAGTGGTATTTCTTGTACTATACGTAGATGACATTTTGTTGATTGGCAACAATAACAAGGTGTTATCGGATGTAAGGGTGTGGTTGTCCAAACAGGTTGATATGAAGGACTTGGGAGAGGTGGGACACATACTTGGGATCAAGGTTATAAGGGATCGCAGGTAAAGGATGTTGTGCTTATCCCATGCTTCATACATAGACACGATTTTGGATCGTTTTAGCATGCAGAACTCCAAGAAGGGTTTTCTACCTTTCAGGCATGGAGTTCCTTTATCTAAGGAGAAGTGTCCTAGATCATCTGAGGAGATAGAGGAGATGAAGGCAGTTCCTTATGCTTCGGTAGTAGGAAGCCTCATGTATGCGATGCTATGTACGAGACCAGATATCTGCTTAGCCGTGGGCATGGTCAGCAGATATCAGAGTAATCCAGGACAGGGACATTGGACTGCGGTAAAGCATATATTGAAGTGCCTGAGAAGGACTAGCGATTATATGCTAGTTTACCGGGCAGACCAATTACTCCTTGTGGGTTACATGGATTGCAACTTCCAATTAGATAGGGATAACAGTAAGTCTACCTCAAGTTTTATGTTTACTTTGGGAGGTGGAGCCATTGTATGGAGGAGTGTCAAGCAGAAATGCGTGGCGGACTCCACAATGGAAGCTGAGTATGTGGTAGCCTCTAAGGCGGCCAAAGAAGCTGTGTGGCTCAGGAACTTCCTGATGGACTTGGATGTGATTCCTGGTTTGCCCAGAACTATCACAATTTATTGTGATAATAATGGTGCAGTTGCAAACTCGAAGGAACCACGAGCTCATAAGGCAAGTAAACACATAAAGCGCAAGTACTTCCTGATACGAGAAATCGTAAAGGAGGTAGAAGTTGCTATCGCCTATATTGCATTAGAGGATGACCTGGTATACCCTTTTCACTAAGGCCCTTCTAGCGAGAGATTTGATAGGCATGTGGAGGGAATGGGGATCAGATGTATGGCAGTTTGAGGACAACATAGTCTTTTAGTATAAGTGGGAGATTGTAGGGATGTATACTGAAAAGTCTACCTTTTGTATGAACATCTTTATTTTGAAATAAGAATCACATGATTATTGTTTGCATGGTTATGCAATATTGTCTAATACATTACATTGTAGATAACATGATGTGTGGTGTCACACGGGATATCATGTTATCGGCTCCTTGTAAAGTATAAGTAAAGGCTCACAACTGAGAGGACTTTGGACAAACCATCGGAATGATTGTAGTGTGATTTGGTATTGGTTTGTCATGACCATAGAATTACACTAGTGCACTTTGTGTGTATTGAGCAGGACCAACTTAGAGGTGATTCGATTTATTACTAACTACATAATCGAATCCAACCTAAGATATTATTTATTACATGCTCTTAATCCTGATATAATAACGGACACATATACTTAGTATTCATCTCTTTGATTTACCAATGGGCGAGATTTATAGATTAAATCGATAGACTCGGTAAGTTGGGAGATGATATTATTTATATGGTGTGCCGTTGATTATAGGAGGAAATCGTGTCCTATATATTATGATGATGATGTCCCCTTGAGGAGCTTCATCATGTATACCCTGCAGGTGGACTTGGTCCGGCATTATAAAAAGGTTGAGTGGTACTACTCAAGGAGTTAGATGTTGATTAATTAATGGTCAGTAAATTAATTAATCGACGGACATTCAAGATCTTAAACACGGGGAGAAAATGTACAAATAATATATGGAGCCCATATTATCATATGGGGTTGGTGAGGTAGATCAATGATGATCCTTTAGTGGATTGGATCATCATTAGTGGATCGGACTTTATGTGGGCTTGATCCATGGGTGGCCAAGATCCAACTCCTCCTCATGGTCCCTAATGTAGTCTATTAAAACCTCATGAAGCTTAGATCCAATGGATGAAAACAAAACTCTAGATCCAAAGGTAGAGATTAAATCTCTAGATCCGACAGTTGAGATTAAATCTCTAGATCAGACGATTTAGACTAAATCCCTACAACCAATAGAGGAGATTAAATTATGGCTTGAGCCCAACTCTATAAATAGAGATCATGAAGTGGGCGGCAAGAAGAGCATGGCTTAAGGGGATTAGGGTTTGCTTCATTTGGAGACTAGGAATCCTAGTTGGTTTAGGATTAGGTTTGGGTGGCTAGGGTTTTGGGAGCTATGGGTGGGCGGCAACTCAAGGAGGAGTTTTTCTTCTTCCTCCTAAGGTGTGGCCAGTTCCTTCCATCTTCCCTCTACCTTGGCTTGTTCTCATCCTAATCTTCTTCCCCACATCCATGGCCAGCCATAAGGAGAGCTAGGATTAGAGTTTGGAGGCTTAGGGTTTAGGAGGCTTGGGTGGCACCAAATAAGGAAGTAGTTTGCTTTCTTCTTCCTCTCCTTTGGTGGCCAGCACCCACAGCCCTATCCCAGCCCTTGGCCAACATCCAAAGACCCCTTCTTCTTCTCCTTAAGTGGTGGAAACAAGATATAAGGCTTTACCTTGGTGTCTTGGCTGGTTTCCACCATTATGTCCTTCTCCTTGTTGGCCGGTGGCAAGCATTCTCCTTGTTGCTTGTTGGTTGGCCATAGGAAGGAGAAGAGCTTTGTTTTTATTCTTCCTCTTGCTTTGGAAAAGCAAGGAAGGAAGATTTGCGATCTAGGAGCTTCGACTTTTGGTAGAGCGTCGCTCACACGATGTCCGAAAGGAGGAAGGTCATACATTAGAAGATCGAGAGGTATATCGATTCTCTAATCTTTATATGTTACATGTTTGTATTTGTTTTTCAACTATGAGCATGATATAAATCTGTATATGGCTAAATAATACTTTGATCCCGAGCATAAATACAAAAATCGGTGATCCAGACATCGTCTATTCTGCGGCTACTCGTAGAATAGAGGATGGTCGCTTGAACAACTAGTTTGTTCAAATGACCTCTCTAAACGAATAGCACGACGATGGCTTGGTTGTTTAGGCAATCCCTTTTGTCTAGTATTAAATTTTTAATCCGGGGACATCGAATGGATCGCCATGATCAAACGCCCGAGGCGAAGTGGGAAGCGAAGTTTCCCCTCACGGACTCGATAAGCTAAAACCATTAAATTTGTATTAGAGCTTCCGGGGTAAAACCCCTACACCCCTAGGGTTTGGGGCAGAGCTTCTTTTATATAGACATCATGTCGGATCGCTGCGAAACCTAGAAAATAACCGACTCGCATCAGAATCGCGCAGCGCCACACGCCGTGTGTTTCCACACAGCTAGGCCATTTGTGGCGCACACGGTCGTGTGTTTCCACATAGACAGACCTTGTGTGGCGCTGGGGTGGCTGATTTTGCCCCTTGGACACGGCCGTGTCACCACACATCCTAGTCGTGCCCCCTTCTGCATCTAGCTACAAAATGCCCTTCTTTTTCTCCGAAAGCGCGCCTTTCCTCATGAAATACTATCCTGCAAGCAAAAGTACAAAGACCATGCAACAAAGTGAAATATGCATGAAACAAACATAAAATGTAATGAGATGTGAGCAAAAATTACTCCTAAAATCCTATATATTTTACTCACATCACTTATGCGTTTAAAAGGGGTTTTAGACACATTGCCAACATTACAAGATCCTATTGGGTCACACACAAATGACATTTTGGTTTGGAGATGGTTTCTTTTAGTTGACTAAAAGAATAATTGAGCAAATGGCCAAGACTTGAGTTAGACTCAAGCTGGTTAAACTTGAGTTAGACTCAAGTTAAACCATGGAAGATGATTCATCATGCAAAAAATCCAAGGGTCATCTATCATCATGCGATTAATCATGCAAGGGAATACCAAGGGCCTTGGTATTCATGATAAGGAGATGAGAGATTTTCACGCATTGATGAAAGGGAATACTAAGGGTCTTGGTATTCATGATAGAGTAAAGAAGTCTTCTTCATGAAGAGATTAGTGAGTTATTTTTTGTGTGGGCTTGAAGTTTTGGACGTGCAAGCCAACAGTGGGCTCTCCTCCTCCTTCTTTCTTCCAAGTGTTCTTGGCGGTTTGCTAGGGTTGCTAGCACAATGTGTCTCTAAAACTGCTGAGTGTCAGTGTGGATACCGTGGAGATACGGTTGTCCTTATCGTATAGAGATCTGGTAGCACTTGGATTAGCAGGATTGCGAAGGGCTCGCATCGAAAATATATTTCTTCTTCTAGATAAAATCTAGATTAAATTAAGAAAATGATTTATATGTTTTGCATGGATCTCTGGAGGGATCCGGTTTATATTTTTGTTTCCGCTGTGGTTGTGCGAAGTATTTCTCCCGCGATGTTGTGAATGTCACGATCAAAATTTCCTTACAACATTGAATCCTACTATAACACTAATCCAATTATCAAAATAATACATAAGAAAATACATCATTCAACCTTTGAAATATTTAAAATTTTCGCGATCGAAGGTTGGCGGAACCGTGACATCATCACCCAATTTTTCTTGAAACTCCATCTTCTTCTCCTCTAGCACTTTGGTCCCTCAGTTATTAATCCTTGAAGAATGACCTCTCTAATACCACTTGTTAGGAATGTTGGCATTGCTTGAGGGGGTGAATAGCATTTTTTGCTTCATCGCTTGGAATTCGTTCGCGTTCGTATGATTGCTTGTCCACAATGATGTTAGTGCTGTTGGAGATTTCGGGATAATGTGCAGCACAATAAAGTGAATAAAATAATTTTATTTCATCGTAAACATCCCCTGGGGGATAGGAATACTTGCTTTGATACAATCACATGTAAACCTGAGAAGGAGAAAAGACATTCCTTCGTGATTCTTTTTAATCTGTCAAAACCACAAGCAAGACCAACGCGCCTTGCCTCTATCAGTATCCATGCTGAGATCACCTAGGACAACTCCTCAAGCAACAAGTCTTTGTCTCCGATTGGTGCTAGCCAACCGGCAAAGACAAGAGAGGGAAAGAGAGAGAAAAGATGGCTACCAAAGAAGAAAACCTAAGATTAGAATCCCTCCTCCAAAGATTATCAAAGGATCTATTTATAGATCACTTGATTAGGGAATCTTAGGAGGCTTAAATGGAACCTATCTTACTATAACTATCCCATAATTAAGGTAAGAACAACCAAGAAATTTCCATAAAAGAAATCTCCAAAAATGGTGGAGCCGTGACATGGTTGTGTGTCTTGCACACGGCTAGCCATGCCCAAAGGTATGACCATGCTAGGACACAAGGCTAGTCGTGTGTCCTTCTAGGCACAACCTAGACTTTGGTCATTTTTGGCCAGAGCTAGGCACGGCCCATTCCTAGTTAGGAACGACCGTATGAGGCTCTGTATGGTCCGTTTAACTTCGTTTAGGTGCGTTATGACCATGCTGAATCTGACAAAGCCATAAGAGGATCCATAGCCTATGTTTTGCACCTTCTTGGCATGGTCCAACCAAATACATCTTCTCTCTCATTGAGAATCTCATTCTCAGACTTGTTTCATGTCTCTAGATTACCTGTTATTGCGTGTGACCAAATAGATTCTCGGCTATGTTGGCCATTCATAATTAACCCATTAATTAAGAATAGATCATGAGTGGCACCTAGCAGTGCATCATGACCCCCAATTGATCGAAAAGTCAAAATCAACTCCAGAACATTTCTGAACCCTTTAGCAGCTTCAGTTGTTCGTGTCTTATTCCTTTCACTCATCCTATACCCACTTGCTACAGGACATGGTCTATGTGTTTGTCCCCACTAGGCTAGCAACGTCTCACCTAGCCCAAGTTAGTTTCCTTGTCCTGTGGATTCAAATTACTCCTACATATTCACAAGAAGACCATCTTCTTAACATGTTTACTCTGGCCAGAGTCTTCTGAGTAACAATCCTGACAAGAGGCCTAGGGTATACATCTCCTTTATCAGGAGTGGTGAATCCTCTTTGGGCTATTCAAGCACCTTCAATCACTTTGGCTTATACCCAATCATTCCGGAGTTAAACCTCATATGGAGATGGCTGCGAAAGATGTCAAAGTATAAGGCATCATGACCAAGATGACTTGAATACCTCAAGTCTAACGAAGCTCACACTTGAGCTGCAATGAGATCTTTAATAACATATAGAACCATATGAAGTCTCATAGCAGGTCACTCGAATGAACTAGTTACCATAACTAGTATCCACATGTTCACTCTCAGCATCTCTATGCTTCCATTCAGTGAGTACTGAATGCTTGGATAAACCAAGAAGACATGTGCTAGTCTCACAAAATCGATGACGTCCAATCTCATTAATTCATCGACTAGGGATTGTTTCAATACTTACATGATTACACATGATGAGATACCCATTAATTGTGATCCAATCATAATTCTTTTATGCCCTGCATCGTATTGTGGACTTCAGTACATGAGTTTATGATACAATCAAATAGTGATTTTTATTAATAACTAGATATTTGATCTTTAATTCCTAGCCACGCATTGATTAGCCAGTCGTAACTGAATGCTATACGCTTCACTTCAACTAAAATGGAAAGATGATTGCCTTAGGACACCTCTCAATTACATTAAACTCCCACTTGGCCTACAACCAATTGCTATGATATCTAATACCATAGGCCTCTATGTGCCTCTCAAACTTTTCTCGGGGAAGAGGCTTTATCAAAGGATCTTCTAGGTTCCTATCGATGGGATCTTTCTCTATTTATACATCTCTTCTACCTATGATCTCTCTGATAAAATGTTAATGATGTAGTACGTGCTTGGATCACTGATGAGACTGTGGTTCCTGTTGGGAGTATGGGGAATACAATCAAAGTCCCACATTGGTAAGACATGGAAAAGATCATGTGCTTATAAGAAAAAAGATATCTCCATTGGTGTGAGGCCTTTTGGGTAAAGCCCAAAAACAAAACCATGAGGGCTTGGGCCCAAAGTGGACAATATCATACCATTGTGGAGATATGTGGATCTTATATGCACTAACAATAGAATTTAGACATAGGTAGTGTCCAAGGTAGTAGTAGCGGCGTTACGACGGCGTGTTGAGAGCTCTTGAATTCTTGTTATTTGCTTGGCCTAAGATTCGGTGAAACCACCAATCTAGCTTTGTTTTTCTTTTTTTTACAGATTTTTTATTTATTTATTTCTGTTTTCGTATAATTATTTCACTTGCTTATCTTCTCCTATATATAGAATTGCATTAGAGGCTTTAGGATCCGGATAAGGTTGTCCTTCGGGTTAGATCCCGAGTAAGGTTGTCCTCCGGAACTTCAACGACATTCGCATTTGATTGTTTATTTCTTTTTGCAAGTTACATTTTATATATCTTTTTTTACTTCCCGCACTACTAATCCAAGACGAAAGTCTTGGAATATTCTTTCCGTGTGTGTTTTGCAAGATTCTTTTCGTCGTTCTTCTTCTTGTTTTTAAATGGCCCATCTCGAAGGGTTTAGCACCGCCCGACCCCCGTTTTACAACGGTAATGACTTTCGTTATTGGAAGGGTCGGATGGAATGCTTTCTTAAAACCCAAATCGAGATGTGGATCGTAATCCAAACCGGTTTCACACTTCCTATTAATGAAGATGGTGAATCTTTGGGTTACGATCAATGGTCAAATTCCATGAAAAAACAAGTAGAAGCCGATGCCAAGGCAACTCAAATCTTGCAATGTGGGTTGTCCAAGGAAGAGCTCAACCGCGTCGGCCCCTTCATTAGTGCAAAGGACTTATGGACCAAGCTAGTGGAACTACACGAAGGCACCGACGACACGAAGATATGTAAAAGAGATTTACTTTTAAATAAATTGTATAACTTGAAAATGCAGGAAAACGAGACCGCAACTCAACTACATGCTCGTATCCAAGACATCGTCAACCAACTCCATGCCATCGGACAAAAGGTCGAGAATCGCGACCTTATCGTATTCTCTTAACTCGTTTCCTAGGACCACCTTGTGGGCATCCATGGTCGATGCCTACAAGGTCTCCAAGGACCTTTCTAAAATTAGGTTAGACGAATTGTTTTGAACTTGAATTACATGAGCAAACTAACGTGGTCCAAAGCCGAGAAGAGTATTGCGTTAGTGTGAGTTCCAAGAAGAAGAAGCCCGCAAGCAAGCCACCCCAAGGAAGAAGACGAGTCCGAATCGGAAGTAGACTCGAATAGAATCCAACTAGTCAATCTAGTTCGAAGATGATCAAGAGACGAAATGACCAACAACTCAAGGTAAGCCTAAACCTAATTCAAATACTTCTAATTTTAGATGCTATGAGTGCAGTTCTGGTCACATCAACTCCGAGTGCCCAAAGCTAAAGAATAACGCATCAAAGACCAAGAAAGCGCTAAACGCTACTTGGGAGGAGTTGTCGGAGGAAGAAGGCGATATCCAAGCTCTAATGGCCAAGCCGACCGAGCACGACTCAAACCAAGAAGAGTCCGAGTCCGAACTGGCGATGAGCTTCCATTCAAGACAAGCCACGGATCCGTGATCCGGTTCAAAAGAATCATTAAGGGTAAGTCGGTCCTTAATACTTTGTATGGTGCAATTAAATTTTTAAATAAGAAACTAGCTAAGTCCGAGTCCAAGGTCGAGACCCTAATTGAGGAGGTTAACCTTCTCAAACATGAGGTCTCCTAACCTCTTCGACTACTCGTATTCAAGAGGAGGACTCAACTCAAGTTGAAAAGCTTGAAGTTGAGAACTCGCTTTTGAAAACACAAGTCGAAGACCTTAGGAACACGTTGGAAAGGTTCACTTTGGGATCCAAGGGACTTGACCTCTTACTTGGATCACAAAGGGCCGTGTACAACAAGGCCGGACTCGGGTTTAACTCAAATACAACCAATAAGTCATATATGTCTATAGTAAACCAACATAAGAAAAATGTCCAAGCATGGGTCCCTAAGACCACTTTGATTTCAACTTTAGGATCTAACATGTATTGGGTTCCCAAGGACCAAATTCACTATGTGAATAGACCCACTCGATTCAATGGTCCAGGGGGAGCCAATACAAAATGTATTTTTGTTAAGTCTTAGAAATTGCATGCTTAGTTTTTCCTTTATTTTTAGAATGGTTAGATAGGACTCATAACCAACTAAAATCCTGCGAAAAGATTGAGCCTCGGGGAGCCTCTTTTCAAAAATAAACCAACTAAAATCCTACGAAAAGATTGAGCCTCGGGGAGCCTCTTTTCAAAAATAACTAGTTAGACCAAGACGTAGTCTCAAGTAAGTCGAGTTATCAATTTCTTGAAATTAGCTTTGTCTAAGGAAGTGGTCGTTGTTCCGATCAAAGAAGGCCTCGGTGCCTCGCCACGACCTGGAAGCTAATCTCTTGAAAAGATTACTTGATGAGCTTAGACTAAATCCGAATCTAACCTAATGTTGGTTAATTTAAATTCATTAAAATTAATCAAGTAAAATTGAAAGTCATCTCACAATAACACATAGGAATAACATGTTTTGATCATGTAGATATTGGTGAGATGATTTAGGTTTAAAAACTTACAAACAACCCTTTAGTAATTCCAATATCCGATCCAACTACCTTATGTGTAGGATCCTTATGGTAAAGAGGCACCAAAAGACCTCGTACGAGATTTATCACGATAAAATACCGAACATCAAGTACTTTAGGGTATTTGGATGCAAGGTACATATCTTAAACACTAAGGATTACCTAGGGAAATTCAAATCCAAAACCTCTCGAACCTTTCTAGGATACTCAACCACCAGTAGATCTTATAGGGTATACAATCACGACACTCTTAGAGTCGAAGAAACCATTAATATAGTTTTCGACGAAGGACACGAACCCGTTCAATCCTTAACAAAACCAACTAGCAAATCAACTTATAGCGAACCCGACTCTGATCTTGAACTTGAATCTCGTCCTAACCCAAGTCATCCTATCGACCAAGTGATAGATGACTCTAACCCAAGTCAAACTAGAACTCACCCAAGTCATCCTATCGACCAAGTGATAGATGACCCTAACCCGAGTCACACTAAGACTCAAACAAATCATCCTATCAATCAAGTTATAGGTGATCCAAATTTAGTGGTTCGAACTAGAGCTTCATATCGAAACCTTAGTCAAATCTCGTTAATTTCCAAAATCGAACCCAAAACTATTGAACAAGCACTTCTTGATCCCGACTGGATTATTGCTATGCAAGAAGAGCTAGCTCAATTCACTAGAAATGAAGTCCGGAATTAGTACCACCACCTAAAGAAAAATCAATTATTGGAACAAGGTGGGTATTTCGAAATAAACTTGATGATAAAGGTGAAGTAGTTAGAAATAAAGCTAGGTTAGTCGCAAAAGGGTGTAGTCAAGTCGAAGGTTTAGATTACGATGAGACCTACGCCCCCGTAGCCAGACTAGAGTCCATCCGAATGTTGTTAGCATATGCACAGCGAGGTTTTAAATTGTTTCAAATGGATGTCAAGTCAGCATTTTTGAATGGATACATTAAGGAAGAAGTTTACGCTACCAACCTCCCGGATTCAAAATCTAGATAAACTGACCATGTCCTTAGACTTAAGAAAGCCCTATATGGACTCAAACAAGCCCCAAGAGCTTGGTACGAAAGGCTTTCGATCTATCTTAAGTCCAAAGGATTCAACCAAGGTTTAGTCGACCCAACCTTATTCGTTAAAACCGTAGGAAAAGAAATCTTTATAGCCCAAATCTATGTAGATGATATAATTTTGGAACTACCAACTCGATCCTCGCTAAACGAATTCATCTCACTTATGGAAAGTGAATTTGAAATGAATTTAGTAGGAGAGTTAAGTTTTTCTTAGGTTTACAAATTAAACAAACTAAAGATGGAATATATTTACATCAACAAAAATATACTAAGGACTTAATAAATCGATTTGGAATGCAAGATGCTAAAATAATCAATACACCTATGGCAACTAATGTTAATATAAACGAAGATGTAGAAGGAAAACCCGCTGACCTAAAAATACTATAGGAGCGCAATAGGAAGTCTCCTATACTTAACCGCGAGCCGACCTACATTTTATTCGCGGTAAGTATGTGCGCAAGGTTACAAACCTGTGCCAAGGAGTCTCACCTAACCCTAGTCAAGCGTATCCTTAGATATCTAAAGGGCACGCTAAACGTAGGTATTTGGTAGCCTAGATCTACCGAGTTTAATCTAATCGGCTACTGACTCGACTATGCCGGTAGTAAACTCGATAGAAAGAGCACGAGTGGTTGTTGTCAAATCCTCGCCGAGTCTAGTAAGTTGGTGCGAGGAAGCGATTATGCGTTGCCTTATCTACCACCGGCCGAATACGTATGCGATGGGTGAGTGTGTCTCTCACTCGTGGATGAAGCACACTCTCCAAGACTTTAGCTTAATCTTTAACAACATTAAAACCTACATAGATAACATTAGTTCAATTAACTTAACTAAAAATCCAATATGTCATTCTAGGACAAAACATATAGAAGTTAAACACCACTTCATTAGGGAACATGTAACTAATGGAACTATACAACTAGAGTATGTTGAGTCCAAATCAAACCTAGCGGACATCTTCACCAAACCACTACCCGAAGCCGAATTTAGTTTATTAAGACGAAAGTTAGGTATGTGCGTAATAGAGTAGGATTTAAATTTTTCTATATATGTACTCTACTTTTGCTTTTTTTATGAAATTAGCCTAAGTCTTACCTTAGAAATCATATACCTATAGATTTAAGGAGCCAACACATCTCACAACACATAGGACTAATGTGTTTGTGTACTTAGCCAATGAGGCGGGCGTGAGATGTTAGGACCTTACTCCGGTTCCGATGTAGATTCGGCATCGACATGAACCATGGAGTATAATTATTTAAAATTAATCAACTCCTTCAAGACTTATTGATCATTCTATATCAATCAAGTCCAACCGGAGTTGTACATTTTAGATGAACATATTTTCAAGCTTATTATTATTTTAAAAAAAAATATATTTATATTGGGAACTTGCTTGGACTTACAAACCTTAAAATATATTTACAAACTTTTTGAGTTAAGGCAAAAGGGGGAGAAAGTCACAAAAGTAAGGAAGAAAGTAAACAAAATTATTACCTTTTATATTAAGTAATTCCGTTTACTTAAGCAACTATTAAGGGGGAGTAAAAATTATTTTTCAAGAACTCACCTTCGGTCAAGGGGGAGGTTACCTCAAAGGGGAGAACTTGAAACAATAATATTTCTCATTCATGCTTAATCATTATGCTAGCTCATTCATATTTAATCTTTATGCTAGCTCATTCATGCTTAATCATTATGCTAGCTTACTGTTATGCTTAATTTTTCCTTAACTTTTGTGTCGGTTTGCCATGAATCAAAAAGGGGGAGATTGTTGGTGCAGTGGGCGGTGGGCACCAAAGTCGAACCGGTATTTTGATTATGGCAAAAGGCTCAATAGTTAAGGGTATATTTGTTATCTTACGAGCTCAATTAAGTGTGCAGAAATGCTAAAGTTGAGCGGAAGGTCTGCGACATCCGGTGGGAACCGAGGTGGTCGGGCAACGCCAGAGGGACTTCGGAGGAAGCCGAGGTACTCGGGTGAAGACCGGAAGCGAGGCTACAAGGTAAGCTCGTGTGAAAGCGAAGCAAGGTCGTTAAGCGTAGATCCGACCCAATACCTCCAATGGAAGGTCTAGGTCGAGATCAGATGGTTAGAACCATCGTACTTTATATTTTAAGCTAACTTGTACTGCAGTCCAAAACCCTTTGACTACCAACTGCTAGTTAAGTTCCACCTCGAGAAGAGCTCGAATTTCAAGGGGGTGAATTTGGACTTGACTCGTGTTTTGGTACAAAGGGTGATGTGGCATCAAGGTGGACATCCAAACCATCACCAAGCTTCCTTGTGGTGGACGCCCAAAATAAGGTGAGTTGGCACAAGATGGTTGGCTCCCATGATGTGGCACAAGTTGAATGGCTCCAACAAGTTGGCACCCAAGGAGGTTGGAGGTGGCACAAGGTGGTTGGATGAAACACCTCATCCTCAAGTTGGCGCCCAAGGAGGTTGGAGGTGGCACAAGGTGGTTGGATGAAACACCTCATCCTCAAGTTGGCGCCCAAGGAGGTTGGAGGTGGCACAAGGTGGTTGGATGAAACACCTCATCCTTGAGTTGGCGCACAAGAAGGTTGGAGGTGGCACAAGGTGGTTGGATGAAACACCTCATCCTTGAGTTGGGATAAGAACCTCACCTTGGACACTACCTATGTCTAAATTCATAGATCAATATCCATAAATAGACATGTTCAAGCCAAGCAAATAACAAGAATTCAAGAGCTCTCAACACGCCGTCGTAACGCCGCTACTACTACTCACATTTGCTACGACGGCGTCACGACAACGAAAGCTACATCTTCTACTTATAAGAGTTGTCGGTATATTTATTTAAGTTCTACTTCTTTAAATTGTCTTTGTGCTTTAATCGTAACAAGGAAAGGGGAGTGTCCTTTGCCTTGATTTCTTTTGTGTAATCGTTGCTCCTACTTCCAACGAAGAGGAGTGGTTTTAGTGAATTGCCCTCCGTACGTGATCAAGGATCACTAGGGCCGTGGATTAGCAATCGAAAGATTGTGAACCACGTAAAAATATCTTGTCTACTTTATATTTCCGCTGTGCATTCTCTACTTGCTTTTTACTTATTGCAAAAGTTTTTAACGACACCGTATCGCTATTCACCCCCCCCTCTAGCGACACTTTCGATCCAACAATTGGTATCAGAGCCATGGTCCATGTCAAGCCATGAACCTCGAACGAAGGAAGTTGAGCTCCCACGTCCGGATCAAGAGAACCAGACATCAGGAAGGAAGTCTAGTTGGGTCGGGGGGACCGAACAACTGACAGGACGTCCTGGTGGGTTGAAGATCGGACATCAAGCAGAGAAAATCCTTCGAGGAGGGATAGGCTTGAGGGGGGGCCCAATGTGGTCCTTCGTTTGAGGGGGGGATTGTTGGGAGTATGGGGAATACAATCAAAGTCCCACATTGGTAAGACATGGAAAAGATCATGTGCTTATAAGAAAAAAGATATCTCCATTGGTGTGAGGCCTTTTGGGTAAAGCCCAAAAACAAAACCATGAGGGCTTGGGCCCAAAGTGGACAATATCATACCATTGTGGAGATATGTGGATCTTATATGCACTAACAGTTCCTTCGCCTGTGCAATGGTGTCATTATTGTCGCAGTAAACCGATAATGCTTCAACAATGCTCAGAACAACTCCAAGTTCAATAATGAACTTCTTGATCCATATCGCCTCCTTTGCTGCTTCAGAAGCTACAATGTACTCTGCCTCCATAGTAGAATCAGCAACGGTGTCTTGTTTGAAACTTTTCCAACTCACCGCACCTCCATTCAAGATGAATATGTATCCAGACTAAGATTTGAAATCATCCTTATCTGTATGGATGTTGGCATCAATATACTCACTCATTACCATATCACCTCCTCCATATACCAAGAACAAATCCTTAGTCTTTCTCAAGTACTTAAGGATTGACTTGACAGCCACCCAATGGTCCATAACAGGATCCGACTGGTATCTACTCATAACGCTCAAAGTGTACGAAACATCATGCCTCGTACATAACATAGTATACATGATTAATCCTATAGCTTATGCATATGGGATCTGACTCATGCGAATCCTCTCATCTTCAGTGCGCAGGCACATAGACTTTGAAAGGTGAATCCCATGACTAATGGGAATAAAACCTTTCTTCGATTCTTCTATGCTAAATAGTTTTAGCACTTTGTCTATGTATGTAGTATGCGAAAGACCAAGCAACCGATTCGATCTATATCTATAGATCATAATCCCCAAAATATAGGTTTCTCTTCCCATATCTTTCATGGAGAACATTTTGGACAACTAAACCTTGACTGTTTACAAAATAGCAATATCATTTCCTATACTTAATATGTCATCGATATATAATACAAGGAACATGACCGCACTCACACTTACCTTCTTATACACACAAGGCTCTTTAGGATTTTGTGAGAAATCAAACTGTTAGATTGCCTCATCAAAATGGATATTCCAACTCTTGGATGCTTTCTTCAATCCATAAATGCATCCTTGAATCTTGCATACTTTGTTCTTGTCAATGGATGTGAAAACCTCAGGTTGTATCATATATACATCCTCAGACTAGTTTCCGTTAAGGAAAGCTATTTTCACATCCATCTACCATATCTCATAATCAAAATGAGATGCTATGGCTAGGAGTATCCGAATGGATTTAATCATAGCTACTGGTGAAAAGGTTTCATTATAGTCAACACCTTGTCTTTGACGATAGCCTTTTGCCACTAATTTAGCTTTATAGTAAATAACATTACCATCCATGTTGATTTTCTTCTTGAAAACCCACTTGCACCATATAGGCATTATGCCTTCGGGTGGGTCCACCAAGTTCTAAACTTGGTTTTCATACATGGAATCCGTTTCTGATTTCATGGCTATTAGCATCTTTCCCTGTCTGAACTATTTAGTACATCTTCGTAACTAGTGGGTTCCTCATTCTCTATAAGCAACACGTCATTAGATTCACTTATGAGAAATCCATATATCTCAAGAATCCTACGTGTCCTACTAGATCTACAAGGAGGTGGTGTATCATCAGGTTAAGCTATTACCTCATCTGAATGAGTAATCAACTGTGGTTCTTGACTAGACTTCTCTTCTGTGTCTATCGGAGTCTCTTGAACTACACTTAGTTCAATCTCACATCCACTGTTTTCCTCCAAGAGAAACTCCTTCTCTAGCAATATAGCATGCCTTGAAACAAACACCTTTTGTTCCAAGGGATGATATAATTGGTAACCCTTATTTCCTTATGGTAACCAATAAATAGATACTTATCAGACATAGCCTCCAGCTTGTCTGATAGTGTCCTCTTCACATAAGTAGGACAAAACCCCATATCTTCAAATAAGATAAATGAGATTTTCTACTATTCCACATCTCATATGGAGTAGTAGAGGTTGCCTGAGTCGGGACTCTATTTAACAAGTAGATAGCAGTCTTGAGTGGATAACTCCAAAAGGTTTTTGGAAGACTTGCATGCTGCATCATTGACTAAACCATGTCCAACAAGGTTCAGTTTCACCTTTCAGCCACACTATTATGTTGTGACGTGTAAGGTTGAGTCCTTGGGACAAGATGCCATTGTCCTTTAGATGATCTTGAAACTCTTGGCTTAAGTATTCACTGCCTCGATTCGATCGAAGAACTTTAATACCATTCCCAAGTTGTTTCTTTACTTCTATTCTAAAATCTTTAAACCTTTTAAATACTTCAGATTTGTATCTTAATAGATACAAATACCCATATCGTGAATAATCATCAATAAAGGTAACGAAGTAGTTATAACCTCCTATGGCATGAGTTGATATTGGTCCACATACATCAGTATGTGTTAGGCCAAATACCTCAACTGCTCGTTTACTGTTTCTACCAAAAGGTAACATGGTCATCTTTCCTTTTAGTATGAAACACATGTTTCTAATGAATCTGATTCATAAAACTCCAAAATGCTAAGCTTATGCAGTTTTAACATGCGTTTATTGCTTATATGACCAAGATGACAATGTCATAATTGCGAGGTTAACTGATTATCTAACTTAGCGGATTTGCTATTTGATTAAATATTGAATATCTCATTTGATGTATCTAACATGTAGATTCCATTATTTAACATTCTAGTAGCATAAAGAACACCATTTAATGTAATGTAACAATAATTATTACTAAACGTTAAATGATAACCTTTCTTATTCAAACATGAAATAGAAACAATGTTCTTTATTAATGCAGGAATATAAAAACAATCATCCAATTCAAAAACTAGTCCCGTAGGAAGTCGCAACATATAAGTTCCCTTGGCAGCAACAACTTTTGCTCCATTGCCAACCCTTAGATCTGCTTCTCCCTTAACCAGTTTTCTTCTATTCCTAAGCACCTATATATCATTAAATATATGTGAGCCACACCTGGTATCCAATGCCCAAGTGTTAGAAGAAATAATATGGCATTCATTAAAAAATATACCTGAAGTAGATTGGGCATTAAATGCCTTTTTCTACTTCAGTGACTCCAGATACTGCTTACAGTTTCTTTTCCAATGTTCATCCTTGCCACAATGATGGTAGGTGTCCTTGGGAGATAATTCTTCCTTCTTTGTGTTTTTCTTCCCTTTGGCTTTGGTTTTCAACTTCCTCTTAGAACCATTCTTTGAGAAGTCAACCAGCATTACCACTTTCTGTTCTTTAGCAACAGATGACTCCACTATTTTGAGCATATTGATCAATTTAGGAATAGTGGACTCAATCTTATTCATCCGATAGTTCATCACAAATTGTGAATAGCTACTAGTCAGATTGTGAAGAATTAAGTCAATACTTAATTCATGATCCATAAAAAATCCTAATGATCCCAATCACGCAATATAGTCATTCATCGTTAGTACAAAGACACTACAGATGAACCTTCCTGCATCTTTGATTGAAAGAGGAGTTGGGTGACCTCGAATCTTTCAGATCGCACCTGCTCATCAAACAACTCTCAAAGATGGAAGACAATTGTATTATCATCCATATGCACATGTTTCTTCTATAACTCAGAAGACATCGACGCTAATATAATGCAACTCACCATCTCAGTGTTAACATGTTTTTGGTAAGCCAAATTTTGGTCATTGATGCATTGTCTGTAGGAGGCTGGGGAAGAACCTCTTCAAGGACATAAGCTAGCTTTTCAACCTTGAGAACAATTCTCAGGTTGCAAAGCCAGTCCAAGAAGTTTAACTCAGTCAATTTTTTGTTGTCTAAAATAGAACGTAAGTTAATGGAGGTCGAAATGCTATTCTAATTAGTACCTAGACATACAAAAAGGTGTATAAGAGAGATGAATTTATAGTAATCCAAACAATTTACATTAACAAGAAACTCCCACTATTTTTTTCAAATTCAATAGCCCTCACTTTGAATTTGAGAGATGATAGATTATCTCCTAGTGGGTTGATATCCATTATGACTAAGAATAACCTTGGAGAGATTCCAACAAGCCATTCATAGTCATAATGTTAGGTATCAACAGTACCCATTATATATCAAATATATAACTATCACTTTATACTATCAACTAATTGAATATTCACATATACATTAGGTTGTTAACTCATTAACAAATATACATCCAATGCATATCACTTAATGGTACCTCTACCACATTGACATTGGAGAGAGTCCAACAAATCAATGCTTTCAATTAGGATCGACCCATTAATCGTGAGATTGAATATAAATGGTTTGAACACATCCAATTTACAAGCCAGAATTGGAGAGAGTCCAATGACCCAAATTTTAAATTGACTTTTTTCCTTACCATTTAAAATAAATATCAAATCTCATATGAATTGAACATGTTCGATGTCATGCCAGGCTTAGAGAGAGTCCAAAAATCCAAACACAAAAAAGTGTTGGTGCAGGGGCACTAGTTAATCGAACATTGGTTTTGATAATGGAAAAGATTCAAAGTTAAGCTATTTTGATATCTCATATGCTATGCTAAGTGTGCAGGTATTGTATTAGACTTTGCCAAAGTCAACGACACCAGGAGAATCTCTAGATGAGAAACTTTGGTGGTCAACGACACCAGGAGAATCTTGGGATGAGAAACCTCGATAGTCGGGTGACACTATGAGAATCTCAGGATGAGAAACCTCGGTGGTCAATGACACTAGGAGAATCTCAGGACGAGAAATCTCGGTGGTCGAGTGACACAAGGACAATCTCGGAAGGAGAAACTTCGGTGGTCGGGTGATGCCAGGAGAATCTCAAAATGAGAAACCTCGGTGATCAAGTGACTGAAAGCTAAGTGTCAGGTCAGGAGGACCAAAGGTAAGCTCCGAGTGTGGAGCGGTGGTAAGGGTGCATCCTCGGTTAGAGGACAATCCTAGGTGTCGATTTGACCAAGGCTTCCAGAGGAATGCCGAAGTCGAGATAGGAAAGTCAAAGGACTGTCACACTGCATGACATTATGCATCTCTTGTGCTAATCTTGTGTTGCAGGTGTCAGGTAGAATTCTCAAGTGTAGCAATTGACTGAAGGTTTCAGCAGTCGACTTGAGGCAGTCGATTTCTAAGAGGATTAGTCATCTGATGTCGACGAATCAGCCCAATGCACATGGTCAAAGAGATATCGATCGATTCAACCACCTCATGATAAGATAAGCTACCAAAATATCCACAAGTTTTGGATCTGGATCTGGACATATTCCAAGGCACAAATCTATAAAAGGAGGGGAGGACTCAAACCCTACATCATCAATCAATAAATCAATGAACTCCTAAGTGTGCTTGCTCTCTGACCGCAATCCTTCATGCTACAATGCTACTCCGACCGTGCATCTGCTATAAGTTATTTGTTGGTATCTTGTTTACTTCTTAATTATTATTTACAAATAGGTGAGGTAAGGTTGTTACCTCTTCCTCTACATCAATGTAATTGCTTGTCTCTTACCTCTAACAAGGAAGAGATATTTAGTGCTTTGCCCTTCGGAAGCAATCAAGGATTGCAGGGCCTTAGATTAGCAGTCGGTGGGCTGTGAACCAAGTAAAAATTACTTGTAATTTTTGGTTGTGTGTTTTCTACTTTCCGCTGCTTACTTTGGTTTTAACAAAGAAACAATAAAGGTTTTCTGAATGCTATTCACCCCCCTCTAGCATTTTCCTTGATCCAACAATTGGTTTCAGAGCGGGGATGCTCAGATTCGTTGCAACCACCGGTCGAGTATTTTTTTCTTTATTTTTATTTTTAATTATCTCCCGCACTACTAATTCAAGTCCAAGTCTTGGGACTTTTTATTTTTTGTCTTTTTTTTTGCGTGTATTGGAAGATCGTTGACCAAGCTAAACATGGAAGAGCATCCCACAAGGCATAAAGGTAACAATGTGATTTTAAATTTTAAATTCCATATTATCTATTTTAAGTGCAGGGAGAGAAGAAACTATAAAAATAAGTGTCCTGCTCATAAGACTCGGATGACACAACTGGCGGCAAAGGAGGCACCAATGCTAGAAGTCCGGAGGAACAAGGAGCACATCATGTGCTTCAGGTGCAGAAGGTTCGGCCATTACAAGAACTGATGTCCGGAGAGGAAGAAAAGGTCCACAAAATTAGGTGATGCAACCCAGGTTAGTAAAAATGTTGTTATTTTAAGTTTTAAATTGCATGATGATTTAGGCAAATTATGGGTTAAATCTAATAATACTAAATGTAAGAATATACTTGATTGTTATGCAAATAATAAGGGTCAATCAATTAACACAATTAATAATTCAATTAACAAAAAATTAATTAATTCATATTTAATTAGTTTAAATAATAATATTATTATTGAAGAAAATGATCAAATTAATCTAACATTTGATAAAATTAACCAAATCTTAATAAAATATTTAGTTTAATCAACATAGACCTAGACCAAGTTAAGAATAAAACCAACCTAGTGCTTAATTAGAATAATCAAAGCTTAGATCAAAATAATCAAGCCATTGGACAGAATCATCAAACACTAGATTTGATTAATCTAGATAATTCCAAATTAAAAAATTATGCTTTGAAAAATTCAACCATAAAAAATTTGAAATTAAATTTTAAAAATTCTAAATCTAATCTAAATAATTATAAAAATTATAATAATTATAATAATTCTACTTTTAAAAATTCTAATAATCTTATCTTGAAAAATTCTATTAATAATTCTACTTTTAAAAAGTCTAATAATCTTATCTTTAAAAATTCTAATAATTCTATTAATAATTTGACTTTTAAAAAGTCTAATAATCTTATCTTTAAAAATTCTAATAATTCTATTAATAATTCTACTTTTAAAAAGTCTAATAATCTTATCTTCAAAAATTCTACTAATTCTACTTATAAAAACTCTAATAATCTTACTTTGAAAAAGGCTAATAATCCTATTAAATATATTTTAAATTCAAAATCTAACTTAATTAAAAATTCAAAATTAAATAATCAAACCAGTAAAATTAATTATAATAGAATAACATTTCAATATAAAAAAATTAATAATTTGGCAATTAAACCTTCAACTTTTAGAAATTCAACAAATAAAAGTCTACCTAAGAAATAACCATTTCATTGAATTGATTGAACATAATATGCTCATGCATTCATATCATTTTAATTAATTTCCATGATTATTTTTGTCATGTCATACTTACTAGTTTTAAATTAAATCTCATAGAACGGTTAGATAGGAAATGGTTAATTAACCTTGACAATATAGTATCAGGACGCGATGAGATGATAATACGTTAGGAAAATGAAGTCTCGTGTATCCGGGTTAGTTAAGGAGTATCTAGCTTGGAGCACTTGGCTAAGTGGAACTGGCTGAATCTACAGTTGGGATGTATACTGAAAAGTTTATCTTTTGTATGAACATCTTTATTTTGAAATAAGAATCACATGATCATTGTTTGCATATTTATGGTTATGCATATTGCCTAATTCATTACATTGTAGATAACATGGTGTGTGGTGTCACACGGAAGATCATGTTATCGGTTCCTTGTAAAGTATAAGTAAATGCTCACAACCGAGATGACTTTGGACAAACCATTGGTATGGTTGTAGTGTGATTTGGTATTGGTTTGTCTTGACCATAGAATCACACTAGTACACTTTGTGTGTATTGAGCAGGACCGACATAGAGGTGATTCGATTTATTGCTGACTAGATAATCGTATCGGACCTTAGATATTATAGTGTACATGCTCTTAATACCGATATAATAACGGACACATATACTTAGTATTCATTTCTTTGATTTTCCAATGGGCGAGATTTATAGATTAAATCGATAGGCTCGGTAAGTTGGGAAATGATATTATTTATATGGTGTGTCGTTGATTATAGAAGGAAACCGTGTCCTATATATTAGGATGATGATGTCCCCTTGAGGATCTCATAAGGTTCATCATGTAAACCCTGCAGGTGGACTTGGTCCGGCATGATGATAAGGTTGAGTGGTTCTACTCATGGAGTTAGATGTCGATTAATTAATTGTCAGTAAATTAATTAATCGACGGACATTCGAGATCTTAAACACGGGGAGAAAAATGTGCAAATAATATATGGAGCCCATATTAACTTATGGGGGTTGGTGAGGTAGATCAATGATAATCCTTTAGTAGATTGGATTATCATTAATGGATTGGACTTTATGTGGGCTTGATCCATTGGGTGGGCAAGATCCAACTCCTCCTCATGGTCCCTATTGTAGCCTATTAAAACCTCATGAAGCCTAGATCCAATGGATGAAAACAAAACTCTAGATCCAACGGTAGAGATTAAATTTCTAGATCCGACGGTTCAGATTAAATCTCTTGATCCGACAGTTGAGATTAAATCCCTAGAAGCAATGGTGGAGATTAAAACAAGGCTTATCCCTAACTCTATAAAAGGAGATGATTAGGGTTGGCGTGGAGAATAAGAATCAAGAGAGGACCTAAGGTTTTGGGTTGCAAGGAGCAAGGGTGTTGGGCGACCTCAATTAAGGAAAGATTTTCCTTTTCTCTTCTTCTTCTTGTTGGCTGGCGCCCAAACAAGCCTTCTCCTCTCCTTGGCCGGCGTTCAAGCCCTCCTTCTTGTCTCCTTGCCTGGTGGAAACAAAGCCTAGGGTCTTCCATTGGAGCTTTTGGCCGGCATCCATCTTCCTCATCCCTTCTCCTTGTTGGTCGATGGCAAGCATCTAGGTTGGTGCTTGTTGGTTGACTAAATGAAGGAGAAGGGTTTTGTTTCTATACTTCCTCTTGTTCGGAGCGAGCAAGGAAGGAAGATTGGTGATCTAGGAGCTTCGACTTTTGAAAGATCGTCGCCCACACGACGTCTAAAAGGAGGAAGGACATACAATAGAAGATCGAGAGGTATATCGATTGTCTATTTTCTTTTGTAACAAGTCTATAATTG
This sequence comes from Wurfbainia villosa, assembly GCA_025175895.1. Classification (NCBI taxonomy): domain Eukaryota; kingdom Viridiplantae; phylum Streptophyta; class Magnoliopsida; order Zingiberales; family Zingiberaceae; genus Wurfbainia; species Wurfbainia villosa. Next base: position 82,309,577 of record CM045989.1, on the reverse strand, counting down.
TTTTTCAATTATATATGCTTTTTGTATTCTGTTTTTATGGTTAAATATACTTGGACCCAGAATATAAACACAAAAGTCGGCGATCCGTACATCATCTATTCTGCGGCTATTCGTAGAATAGAGGTTGGTGGCTTGAACAACAAGTTTGTTCAAGTGACCACTCTAATCGAATTGCACGACGATGAAACGGTTGCTTGGGTGATCCATTTTGTCTAGGATTAATTTTTTTTTAATCCAGCGACGTCAATGGGATCGCCATGAACAAGCGACCGAGTTGAAGTGGAAAGCGAAGTTTCCTACCTTCAAGTGGTATCAGAGCCACGATTTCTGATTTTGTGTGTTTAGGATTTGGTTACTTTTATGCACTTTTCATATATTATATGTGCCGGATAATAGAAGGATATGTGTAGGTTAACTTTTTGGTTGCAAGCATAGGATCCAACTATTATAGCCATATGTGTGTATGTGATTGTATGTGTGTAATTGTATATTTTATTGAATCCTCGGGGTTGACGAGGCTAGTATTTAATTTTTGTAATTAGATACGGCATTGTTTAGCCACTCTTTTTATTTTAGTTTACTTTCGATCTAGATTTCATGTACACTTTCTCGTGGAGTATAGGATCGATGGATGTAAATTAAAATAGTTTTTAGTCTCGGCTCGGATCTCCGGATGGCTCGTTCATGGCGTAGGGAGGATCGAACGAGATGGCGGAACGATGGGAGACATATTGCAGACAAAAGCCATAATAGTTGAAAAATATTTATTGCTTATTGTTTGATATACATGTCGTTGGCTAGAAAATTCTTCAATTTTAAATTACTAAGTGGGAGAGGGATATTTTTATAAATTCCCACGACCTCCATTACGATTTGACATGTGATGCAAACAAACTTGCGTGTCGGCTCTGAGTGCCTTCCTCCCCATCGGATGAGTTTGTTTTCCTATCACAAGGTCGAATATGGTTATAGGAAATTATTAAGGAGTGTGTGTACTTCCCCATCGGAAGGAACATAACCCAAGATAATTACCTTGGTACCGAGTAATGGTGAACACTTAGATACAAATATAAGTATCCTCCCCATCGGAGTCACTGCTTTTATTTATAAGGCCAAAGAGGAACCAACTATTAATTTTACTTGTCAAAAAGTTAGGTTGACAAGATAGTAAAATTAATGGGTAAAACCTCCTCATACAAATGTAAAATTCGTATACGTCCACACTATCGTGGCATACGATATTCTCGGTGGTTTGAGGTGTTGGTTGATTTTAAAATTTTATTGTTTGAGGAATCAATAATTTTTTGAAATCTAATGTTTTGATCTATGTGATTCTTAGGTTTTCTTTCAAAATGACTTTTAACCCGCTTGTTGTGATACTGAAAGAAAATAAACTTACTGGACCCAAATATGTTGATTGGAAGAGGAATCTTGACATTGTCTTGCCTGCTGAGGAATATAAATATGTACTCCTCGAAGAGTGCCCTCTTAAGCCTCCAAATGATTCCGGGGAAAAGGAGAAGGAGAGTTATAAGATGTGGATCAAGGCCGATGAGATGGTGCGGTGTTACATTTTGGCATCTATGTCAAATGTACTACAACATCAGCATCAAGCCATGCCCACTGCTTATGACATGATGCTCAATCTCAAAGAGCTTTTCGGACACCAGAATCAGGCTGCCAGGCAGGAAGCCATGAAGAACTTGATGACGACCACCATGATCGAGGGAACACCTGTGAGGGATCATGTTCTCAAGATGATGGCTCATTTAAATGAGTTGGAAGTCCTCAGAGCTGAGATCGATGGGGAAACCCAGGTCGATATCATTCTCCAGTCTCTACCTAGGAGTTTTGAGCAGTTTCGCCTGAACTACAACATGAACAAGAGGTTGTATTCTTTGGCGGAGCTTCTGATAGAACTACAGGCGGTAGAGGGGCTATTTCATCAGAGTGCTCAGGCGCAAGCCATGGTTGCCCAAAAGGTTTCTACTTCTAAGCCAAAAGGCAAGAAGAAGAAGAAACAAGCTGGGGAAAAGGCGGTGGGAGGAACTCAGGGAGGAGTGAAGAAGCCGAAAGGCAAGTGCTTCACTTTTAAGTAGACTGGACATTAGAAGAAGGACTTCCCCAATCGCAAGCAGAACAAAGGTATATCTTTTGGTCTAATCGTTGAAACATATTTAGCGGTGTTATCTACCGCCACCTGGTGTGTAGATACGGGAGCCACTGATCATGTCTGCAATACTTTGCAGGGGTTCCAGGAAACCAGAAGACTGACTAAGGGGTAGATTACCGTATACTTGGGCAATGCCACGAAGGTGGTGGTTGTTGCAGTGGGAGATGTTTATTTGTCTTTGGAGAGAAATAAAGTTTTGGTTCTTAAGAATTGCCTTTATGTACCTTTATTTAGAAAGAATTTAATTTCGGTTTCTAAATTGTTTATGGATGGATTTTCTATTTCTTTTAATGATAGAGTTGTTATAAAAGGAATAGGGAGATTATCTGTTATGGTGCATTGATAGGAAATTTGTATACACTCGAACCAAAAGCTCCCACGATACAAATAGAAGTTAATAACTCATCTTCTAATTCCAATAAGAGAAAAGAACCTTCGAAGATGAACCAAACATATGTTTGGCATCTTAGGCTTGGTCATATTAACCTAAGCAGAATTCAAAGGTTGATAGCTGATGGACCTCTGGGTTCATTAGTAGTGGAAGATTTCCCAACCTGTGAATCTTGCTTGGAGGGTAAAATGATAAAGAGGCCTTTTAAGGCCAAGGGGTATAGAGACAAAGATGTGTTGGAGCTGGTTCATTCTGATTTGTGTTGTCCTATGTCTATCCAGGCTAGAGGTGGCTTTGAGTATTTTGTCTCTTTTATAGACGATTATTCGAGATATGGTTACATTTACTTGATGCGCCGCAAGTCTGAATGCTTTGACAAGTTCAAAGAATTCAAGGCTGATGTGGAGAAACGTCAAGGTAAAAGTATCAAGATGTTATGATCTGATCATGGTGGTGAGTACCTCTTGGGAGAGTTTAGGAATTACTTATCAGAGGTTGGGATTCAATCCTAATTGTCTGCACCCGGTACACCCCAGCAGAATGGTGTAGCAGAGCGAAGGAATAGGACTCTTTTGGAGATGGTTAGATCGATGATGAGTTATTCTTAGTTGCCAAATTCGTTCTGGGGATATGCTCTAGATACGACAGTGTATATTCTGAACTTGGTCCCATCTAAATCAATGTCTTCTACTCCCAAAGAATTGTGGACTAGGTGAAAGCCTAGTCTAAGACATATTCGAATTTGGGGGAGTCTAGCACATGTGCTGAAGGCAGATGCTAGTAAGTTAGAACCTCGTACAGAAGTGTGCATATTCGTTGGCTATCCTAGAGGAATGAAAGGTGGTTTGTTTTATACTCCTAGAGACCAGAGGATGATCGTTAGCATGAACGCCAGATTTCTAGAGGAAGACTATGTGATGAACCACAAGCCCATGAGTAAGATTGTTCTGGAGGAATTGAAATGGGAAGTCACTTTTTCAGTACCACAGGTACAAAAGGATATACCACAAGTCACTGCACTGTGTGTCACAGAGGATACACAGGTGATACCTCATCGTAGTGGGAGGGTCGTAAGACAGCCAGATAAATTCATGTTCTTGGAAGAATCTTCTTATTTGGTCCCTGGCGAACATGAACCTGATCCCTGGACATATGATAAGGCAATCCAAGATAAAGATACGGTATCTTGGCAAAGTGCGATGAATACTGAGATTGAATCTATGGATTCAAATCAGGTCTAGGAGCTATTAGAACCACCCGATTGTGTAAAAACCATTGGATGCAAGTGGATCTACAAAAGAAAGAGAGGAATAGATGGGAAGGTTGAGACCTGCAAAGCGAGGCTTGTTGCGAAGGGGTATACTCAGAAAGAGGGGATCGATTATGAGGAGACCTTTTCACCGGTAGTCATGCTTAAGTCTATCCGGATTCTCATATGCATTGCTGCTCATATGGATTATGAGGTATGACAGATGGATGTCAAGACAGCTTTTTTTTATGGAAGTCTTGAGGAAAACATCTATATGAAGCAACCAGAGGGATTCATTGCAAAGGGCAAAGAGCATCTTGAGTGCAAGCTTAATCGGTCCATTTATGGATTGAAGCTAGCTTCAAGGTCTTGGAACGTCCGCTTTGATGAGGTAATCCAGTTTTATGGATTTATTCAAAGTCTGGATGAGTCTTGTGTATACAAGAGACATGACGGAAATGTAGTGGTATTTCTTGTACTATACGTAGATGACATTTTGTTAATTGGCAACAATGTCAAGGTGTTATCGGACGTAAGGGTATGGTTATCCAAACAGTTTAATATGAAGGACTTGGGAGAAGTGGGACACATCCTTGGGATCATGGTTATAAGGGATCGCAAGAAAAGGATGTTGTGCTTATCTCAAGCTTGATACATAGACACCATTATGGATCGTTTTAGCATGAAAAACTCCAAGAAGGGTTTTCTACCTTTCAGGCATGGAGTTCCTTTATCTAAGGAGATATGTCGTAGAACATCTGAGGAGATAGAGGAGATGAAGGCGGTTCCTTATGCTTCGGCAGTAGGAAGCCTCATGTATGCGATGCTATGTATGAGACCAGATATCTGCTTTGTCGTGGGCATAGTCAGCAGATATTAGAGTAATCCAGGACAGGGACATTGGACTGCGGTAAAGCATATATTGAAGTACCTGAGAAGGACTAGGGATTATATGCTAGTTTACCAGGCAAACTAATTACTCCCTGTGGGTTACACAGATTCCAACTTCCAATCAGACAGGGATAACAGTAAGTCTACCTCAGGTTTTGTGTTTACTTTGGGAGGTGGAGCCATTGTATGGAGGAGTGTCAAGCAGAAATGCGTGGAAGACTCTACCATGGAAGCTGAGTATGTGGCAACCTTTAAGGCGGTCAAAGAAGTTGTGTGGCTCAGGAACTTCTTGATGGACTTGGATGTGATTCCTGGTTTGCCTAGAACTATCACAATTTATTGTGATAATAGTTGTGCAGTTGCAAACTCGAAAGAACCATGAGCCCATAAGGCAAGTAAGCACATAGAGCGCAAGTACCACCTGATACGAGAAATCGTAAAGAGAGGAGAAGTTGTTGTGGCCAAGATTGCATCAGAGGATAACCTGGCAGATCCTTTCACTAAGGCCCTTCCGGCGAGAACTTTTGATAGGCATGTGGAGGAAATGGGAATCAAATGTATGGTAGTTTGAGGACAGCATAGTCTTTTAGTATAAGTGGGAGATTGTTGGGATGTATACTGAAAAGTCTATCTTTTGTATGAACATCTTTATTTTGAAATAAGAATCACATGATTATTGTTTGCATATTTATGGTTATGCATATTGTCTAATTCATTACATTGTAGATAACATGGTGTGTGGTGTCACTCGGGAGATCATGTTATCGGTTCCTTGTAAAGTATAAGTAAAGTCTCACAACCGAGATGGCTTTGGAGAGACCATTGGTATGGTTGTAGTGTGATTTGGTATTGGTTTGTCTTGACCATAGAATCACACTAGTACACTTTGTGTGTATTAAGCAGGACCGACTTAGAGATGATTCAATTTATTGCTGACTACATAATCATATCGGACCTCAGATATTATATTGTACATGCTCTTAATCCCAATATAATAATGGGCATGTATACTTAGTATTCATTTCTTTAATTTACCAATGGGCGAGATTTATAGATTAAATTGATAGGCTTGGTAACTTGGGAAATAATATTATTTATATGGTGTGCCGTTGATTATAGGAGGAAACCTTTTCCTATATATTAGGATGATGATGTCCCCTTGAGGAGCTCATAAGGTTCATCATGTAAACCCTGCAGGTGGACTTGGTCCGGCATGATGATAAGGTTGAGTGGTACTACTCATGGAGTTAGATGTTGATTAATTAATGGTCAGTAAATTAATTAATCAACGGACATTCGAGATCTTAAACACGGGGAGAAAAATTTGCAAATAATATATGGAGCCCATATTAACTTATGGGGGTTGGTGAGGTAGATCAATGATAATCCTTTAGTGGATTGGATTATCATTAATGGATCGGACTTTATGTGGGCTTGATCCATTGGGTGGGCAAGATCCAACTCCTCCTCATAGTCCCTATTTAGCCTATTAAAACCTCATGAAGCCTAGATCCAATGGATGAAAACAAAACTCTAGATCCAACTGTAGAGATTAAATCTCTAGATCCGACGGTTGAGATTAAATCTCTAGATCTGACGGTTGATATTAAATCCCTAAAACCAATGGTGGAGATTAAAACAAGTCTTATCCCTAACTCTATAAAAGGAGATGATTAGGGTTGGAGTGGAGAATAAGAATCAAGGAGGAGCTAGGGTTTTGGGCGGCAAGGAGCAAGGGTGTTGGGCGACCTCAATTAAGGAAAGATTTTCCTTTTCTCTTCTTCTTCTGTTTGGCTAGTGTCCAAACAAGCCTTCTCCTCTCCTTGGCCGGATTTCAAGCCCTCCTTCTCCTCTCCTTGGCCGGTGGAAACAAAGCCTAGGGTCTTCCCATTGAGCTTTTGGCCAGCATCTATCTTCCTCATCCCTTCTCCTTGTTGGCCGGCGACAAGCATCTAGGTTGGTGCTTGTTGGTTGGCTAAAGGAAGGAGAAGGGTTTTGTTTCTATACTTCCTCTTGTTTGGAGCGATCAAGGAAGAAAGATTGGTGATCTAGGAGCTTCGACTTCTGGAAGATCGTCTCCCACACGACGTCCAAAAGGAGGAAGGACATACAAGTGAAGATCGAGAGGTATATCGATTATCTATTTTCTTTTGTAACATGTCTATAATTGTTTTTCAATTATATGTGCATGTTGTATTCTGTTTTTATGGTTAAATATACTTGGACCCCGAATATAAACACAAAAGCCGGTGATCCGTACATCGTCTATTCCGCGGCTATTTGTAGAATAGAGGTTGGTGGCTTGAACAACAAGTTTGTTCAAGTGACCACTCTAATCGAATAGCACGACGATGAAACGAATGCTTGGGTGATCCCTTTTGTCTAGGATTAAATTTTTTTTTAATCCAGGGACATCGATGGGATTGCCATGAACAAGCGACCGAGTTGAAGTGGGAAGCGAAGTTTCCTATCTTCAGCTACGTCTCCACATCCTAGACTAATTAGACTAGGACGTAACCCTAAGTGAATTAAGTGCACAATTTCTTAAGATTGGTTTTGTCTAAGGAAGTGGTCGTTGTTCCGATCAAAGAAGGCCTCTGTACCTCGCCATGACCTGGAAGCCATCGTTTTAAATGTTCACACAACTAACTAAAGGTTAAATCCAAATCTAACCCAAGGTTAATTAATTTATAATACATTAACATTAACAAAGTAAAATTAAATTCATCTCACAACACCTATTAGGATAACTTGGTTGATCATGTAGAATGGGTGAGATGGCAAGGACAACAATTGAAAATAGTTTTTAAAACGATTTCAATATATATATATATATAAATAAATAGATTCTTAAAACTATTTTTATTGGTTTCCATGATTATTGTGTGTAGTTATACGTAGTGTTCAAAATAACTATGCTTCTTAAAATGATGGTTAGTTGACCAATACTAAATGTCCAGATCCTTAGGTCAACATTAGACACCTAGATCCTCTAGACACTTAGGTAAGCCTTCCTTGTGGCCAACAAAGATGTCCTAAGAGTTTGTAGACAAAGGCGGAGACCCTCTAGATAAGCCTTCCTTGTGGTTAACAAGGATGTTAGGTTAAGGGGGAGGTTCTAATTGGATAATCATTATTTTTATAAGTTGTTAAAATATTATTATTTAAAAAAAAAATTATACCAAGGGGGAGAGAAGACTTAAGTTGGAAAAACTTAGTATCTCTAGCTACCTCTAGTTTGGCATAAAACCTAATAGGTATGAGCCTTAATATCTTGTAAATATTTTCTTTTCAAAATTCTATAACAATGTTAAAGGTTGGATGGTCACATCCTAACCTAGGATATATATTGTTGGTGCATGATCTAAAAACCTAAGCTCATAAATGTTAAAGAGAGTTTAATATGTTAAGTCAAATTGATTATAATGTTTTAAAAATTTTATTTTTGGTAAATGACTCATGCTTGAAAATATTGTTCAAACGTTAACCTTAAAAATGCACCCCTTATAAAGTTAGTTTTGATATATGTCAAAGGGGGAGAGAGGTTAAAGGTAAGAGGTTACCTACTTTTTTTTTCAAAAAGAAATTGTTTTTCAAAGCTCACCTAGGGTTAAGGGGAAGGTACAATTAAGGGGAGGTTTTGAAAAATGCTTGTTTAATGCTTACTGCTTATTTTCTCTTAACATTGAATTGGTTTGTCATAGATCAAAAAGGGGGAGATTGTTGGTGCAGGGGCACTAGTTAATCGAACCTTTGTTTTGATAATGGAAAAGATTCAAAGTTAAGTTATTTTGTTATCTCATATACTATGCTAAGTGTCTAGGTATTGTACTAGACTTTGCTAAGGTCAACAAGACCAGGAGAATCTCGGGACGAGAAACCTCTGTGGTCAATGACACCAAGAGAATCTCGATATGAGAAACCATGGTGGTCGGGTGACACCAAGAGAATCTCGGGATGAGAAACCTCGGTGGTCAACGTCACCAAGAGAATCTCGGGACGAGAAACCTCAGTGGTTGGGTGACACCAGGAGAATCTCGAAGGAGAAACCTCGGTGGTTGGGTGATGCCAGGAGAATCTCGAAAGAAGAAACCTCGGTGATCAAGTGACCGAAAGCTAAGTAATAGGTCAGGAGGACCAAAGGTAAGCTCAGGGTGTGGAGTGGTTGTAAGGGCACGTCCTCGGTTAGAGGACAATCCTAAGTGTCAATCTGACCAAGGCTTCCAGAGGAATGCTGAAGTCGTGATTGGACAGTCAAAGGGTCGTCACACTGCATGACATTATGCATCTCTTGTGCTAATCTTGTGTTGCAGGTGTCATGTTGAATTCTCAAGTGTAGCAGTCGATTGAAGGTTTCAGCAGTCGACTGGAGGCAGTCGATTTCCAAGAGGATTAGTCAACTGATGCAAACGAATCATCCCAATGCACATGGTCAAAGAGATATCCATTGATGTCGCCACCTCATGATAAGATAAGCCCCACGAGTTTTGGATATGGATCTGGACATATTCCAAGGCGCTAATCTATAAAAGGAGTGGAGGACTCAAACCCTACATCATCAATCAATGAATCAATGAACTCCTAAGTGCACCTACTCTCCGACAGCAATCCTTCGTGATACAACGCTGCTCTGACTGTGCATCCACTACAAGTTATTTGTCGATATCTTGTTTGCTTCTTAATTATTATTTGCAAAGAAGATAGGTAAGGTTGTTACCTCTTCCTCTACATCATTGTAATCGCTTGTCTCTTACCTCCAACGTGTTATGGCAATCAACCCATGGGATATGGTTTTGATGTGTGTGGCAAAGGGTTTAAGTTAGGATGATTGGATTTGATATGTGCATTGGAGTCTTGCAGGACTTAGTAATTCGCAAATGGAGCTTAGGCAAGTGTCGCCACTCACAACCTCGTGCTTCAGTCGGTGAAGGAGCATTGCAGAGTTGTGCGCTTGATGCATCTGAGAGACCGCCAGACGAGATGACTTTAAACGAAGCCAAGGAAGCAGACTTCGAGGGCAAGAGACGTGAAGGAGCATTGTAGAGCCATGCGCTTGATGCTGCCAAGGGACGTGACCACGAATGAAGAGAGCTTAGGCGAGGGACTTCAAGTGAGATGAGAGAATGAGTGAATTGTAAGTAGCTCATTTGGTGAATTTGGCTGAATGGCTGAGTGTCGGAGGCTCGACCGCAAGGGTTGAGGTTTACCGGACTGTCGAACGCTCAAATGGATGTTAAGTTTGAGGTCTACCGGTATCAGTCGACTGTCATGTCATGGCAGTCGACTGCTCCAAGTCGATCGTCGATCGACTGGTGTGGTTGATGGATCAAGTTGACATCAGTCGACTGCTTCCCTTAAGCAATCCACTGATAGCACTGTGCATGGGCACAAAAGTTAGTTGAGCTCGTGGGTAACTCGATTGGAAGTCGACATTAGTCGATTGATCATCTGACTATTGGAGAAAGCGGCCGCGGATCCCACGAATCCGGCCTGGTCAGAAGCCGTTGGAGTCGACATCAGTCGACTGATGATGGCATCAATCAACTAATAGTGTCCATCGGGAAGAATTGCTTCCTCTCTATAAAAAGAGAGGGTGTGGGCTTGTAGATGGGTAATGCTTATGCTCTAAACATCCTACTAAGTGGCCCACAAAGCTCAAACTCCTTCTTCTAGTTTTCTTTCATATTTAATGTAAAAGAAAGAGTGCTCTCATTGTTGTAAAGGTTTACCTCCACCTTGCTCGGGCTAAAGGGGCAGACCAATAGTGGATTGGTTGCGGAGTGATTCACCGGAGACGAATCAGACCATGGATTAGCAGCGAGGCCGTGAACCACATTTTATCGTGTGTTAGCATTGTTTTATCCTTTTGCTTATCTTAATTGCTTGTTTAGTTTTTTGTTTCCGTTGTGCTAATTATATTTATAGACAAGCAATTCCGTTCATACGACAAAAGATGGCTATTCACCCCCCTCTAGTCGGCCACCATCGTTCCTACTAGTGGTATCAGAGCCAAGGAAGATTGTTAAGGACTAACCGCCACAACAAGCACTAAATCAAGGATGGCCAGCTCTAACATTCACCCACCGAAGTTCGAGGGAGAATTTACATAGTGGAAGAAACCCATGGAGGTATTCTTTGAAACCGATTTTGAAATTTTATTAATAATGGAAAATGGTTTCGAGGTACCTAGGGATGAAGAGGGGAAGCCAATTGAGAAGTCTAGATGGACTAAAAAGCAAAGGGAAGAGTACTTGGCAAACTCAAAGGCAAAGCACCATCTCTACAACGTACTTCCCCAACAAGAAGTGAACCGGATTGGAGAATGTGCAAGCGCCAAGGAAATGTGGGAGAAACTCATAGAACTCCATGAAGGAACTTTCGAGGCCAAGCTTGCAAGGAGAGACCTTCTTCGCTCCCAACTAAAAAATATCAAACTTGAAAAGGGAGAAAAGGTAACCTTTTTACACTCTAGGTTTAAAGAAATTTTAATTGGGCTAACAAGTGTAGGAGAAAAACTTTCGAATCGGGATATGCTTATGAAAGCAATCGATGCCTTTCCATGGTCATCGAAATGGAGCTAAATGGTGGACTCCTTCTACATGTCGAAGAACCTAGAAGTGAGCACCTTGGAGGAGTTCTCCACCATGGAGCTACATGAGACAAGGCTTGAAGGAATAAGTGAAGAACCAAGCATCAAGCCATCTAGGGGAGTGGCACTAGTAGCCAACAAGGTGAAGAAGAAGAAGATAGAGACTCCCTCCTGCTTCGATGAAGCATCCTCTGAAGGGTTTTGCTTATCGAGTCCGTGAGGAGAAACTTCGCTTCCCACTTCACCTCGGTCGTTTGTTCACGGTGATCCCAACGATGTCCCCGGATTAAAAATTTAATCCTAAACACAAGGGATTTCCCAAACAACCAAGTCATCATCGTGCTATTCGTTTAGAGAGGTCACTTGAATAAACTCGTTGTTCAAGCGACCATCCTCTATTCTACGAGTAGCCGTGGAATAGACGATGTCCGGATCACCGGTTTTTGTGTTTATGATCGGGATCCAAGTATTATTTATCCACAAACAGAATATTACATGCTCATGATTGAAAACAAAAACAAACATGTTACAAAAGAGAATGAAGAATAGATATACCTCTCGATCTTCTAATGTATGATCTTCCTCCTTTTGGATGTCGTGTGGGTGATGATCTACCAAAAGTCGAAGCTCCAAGATCGCAAATCTTCATTCCTTGCTCTTCCAAAGCAAGAGGAAGAATAGAAACAAGGTTCTTCTCCTTCCTAAAACCAACAAACAAGGAGCAAAGACAATCCTTGCCACCGGCCAACAAGGAGAAGGAGATGACGATTGAAACCAACCAAGACACCAAGGGAAACCCCTAAGTCTTGTTTCCACCACTCAAGGAGAAGGAGAGGAGAGGTTTGGATGTCGGACAATGGCTAGAAAAATCTGGGAAAACAAGCTGGATGCCGACCACCTTGAAGGAAGAAGAAGAAAGCAATCACCTTCCTTATTTAGTGTCGCCACCCTCCAAAAACCCTAACCCTAGCTTTTCCGCCAACTCCAAAACCTTAGCCTCTCTTGATTTATTCTCCACACCAACCCATCAAGCTCCTTTTATAGAGTTAGGGATAAGCCTCCTTTTAATCTCTACCATTGGTTCTAGGGATTTAATCTCAACCGTCGGATCTAGAGATTTAATCTCTACCTATGGATCTAGAGTTTTGTTTCTATCCATTGGATCTAAGCTTCATGAGGTGTTAATAGGCTACATTAGGGACCATGAGGAGGAGTTGGGTCTTGGCCATGCATGGATCAAGCTCACATAAAGTCCGATCCACTAATGATAATCCAATCCACTAAAGGATCATTATCGATCTACCTCACCAACCCCCATATGATAATATGGGCTCCATATATTATTTGTACATGTTCTCCCCATGTTTAAGATCTCGAATGTCCGTCGATTAATTAATTTACTGACCATTAATTAATCAACATCTAACTCCATGAGTAGTACCACTCAACCTTTTCATCATGCCAGACCAAGTCCACCTGCAGGGTTTACATGATGAACCTTATGAGCTCCTCAAGGGGATATCATCATCCTAATATATAGGACACAGTTTCCTCCTATAATCAACGACACACCATATAAATAATATCATCTCCCAACTTACTGAGCCTATTGATTTAATCTATAAATCTCTCCCATTGGTAAATCAAAGAGATGAATACTAAGTATATGTGCCCATTATTATATCAGGATTAAGAGCATGTACTAAATAATATCTGAGGTCCGATTCGATTATGTAGTCAGCAATAAATCAAATCACCTCTAAGTGGGTCCTTCTCAATACACACAAAGTGCACTAGTGTGATTCTATGGTCACGACAAACCAATACCAAATCACACTACAACCATTCCGATGGTTTGTCCAAAGCCATCTCGGTTGTGAGCCTTTACTTATACTTTTCAAGGAGCCGATAACATGATCTCCCGTGTGACACCACACACCATGTTATCTACAATGTAAAGTATTAGACAATATGCATAACCATAATAATATTCAAACAATGATCATGTGATTCTTATTTCAAAATAAAGATGTTCATACAAAAGATAGACTTTTCAGTATACATCCCAACATCCTCCTCCCCCTCCATGAATAGCAATGAAGATGCTTATATGGTAAGGAAGGTAAGGCGTGCTTTGAAAAATTTAAAATTTAACAAATATTATGATAGGAGAAGGCACAAGAGGAAGATAATTTGCTACAATTGCCAACAAGAGGGACATTTAAGAGATGATTGCCCCCTCTTGAACAAGAGCAAAGAAGAAAGGAGGAGAAAAGAAGAAAAGAAGAAGGGGAGCAAGAAGAAGGAAGAGGAGAAGAAGGCCAAAGAAAAGGGGAAGACCAAGGCACTCAAGGCAAGGACATGGGATGATCCTTCCTCATCATCATCATCGGAGGAAGAAAATGCCTTTGTCACAAACTTGGCTTTAATGACATTTGATGATCTAGACACCTCCTCCTCCGAACAAGAAAAATCAAGCACAAGTGAGGAGAGATCTAGTGAAGAGGGAGGCTCATCACCATCATCATTCGAATCCGAAGAAGAAGACATGGAAACTATGGTAAAACATCTTCCCACTCAAGAAATAGTTTCCATGATTTCTAGCTCAACTAGGGATTTATTTTGGGCTAAGAAAAAGAACAAATGCATGCAAAATGAAATTAAAATCCAAGAAGAAAAATTAGAGCAAGCATGTTTAAATGTTAATAATGATGATGCATGCTCACATGATTATATGCCCTTTGATGTTAATGATGCATGCATTGAGGAAAATAGGATGTTAAGGGAAAAGGTAGATCATTTGACCAAGTCCCTAGAAAAATTCACAATTGGGTCCAACACCCTTAGTATGATCATAGGGAGCCAAAGGGCAAACTTCAATAGGAAAGGCCTAGGTTATAAGGGAAAGACAAATGAAAAATCTTATAAATGTTTGATTGCTAGGGGTCAAAGAAAAAATAAGACAATTGCTAGAAAACCCTAGGTATTGGGTTCCTAAATCCATGCTTAAGGGTTAGGAAAACCCTAGGTTAGTCAATCATAGTGGACTTCACTTATATCATATGTTTTGGTTGACTTAGGATGGCGGGACTTAATTTTTGAAATAGTGTTGGTTGATGATAATATACCAATAAATAGATAAAATCATGCTTTGGGTGATACTTGACTTATTATCATGATTTTGTACTAAATTCATGATTACAAATTGATTGATACATTTGTTTCATGATCATAATGTAAAATCAATGCATATATGTTTTTATGATCATGTGGTATGTTAGGGTGATACTTAACCATGGGTAGAATTGCATGAATTTGAAGGTTAAGTACATAAATACCTTTAGGAACATCTCACATTCACCATAAGGATAAGTTTGATTGAAAACATAGTATGGGTGAGATGATAGGATGATACTAATGGTCCACTAATGCCTATGACATTTAGATGGTCATGTTAAGTATCAAAATAGCAATAATAGACCAATCATGGGGAAGACTTATGTTTAATTCATAGACATATTGCCCAAAGATCATGGTTGGATATTTCATATGTTTTCAAAACCATTTCTTACTTTAAAATCTGTGCTTTCATGTTTTGAAACAATCAAATGCAAAACTAGGTGTTAAAATTGATACAAACTTAATCAAAACACTAGTTGTTTTTGATGCTTTTGGATTTTTGGCAAATCATTGAAAATATAAGTAATATTCATGAAAACTCATTTTTCACTGATAAAGGACTTTAAAATAAATGTGTTTTCAAAATTTCATGATTTTTCAAATTTTTTGGAATTTCTAATGCATTTCTGAATTTCATCCAGAAAAATCAGAAAATCTAAAACCTGTGTGCCAATCGACTGGTAGTCTGAACCAGTCGACTGATGTACTGTGCACGAGCACAGTGACCTGATTTTATCATATTTTATTTGTTTTTTTGGTATTTTTCTTTCTTAGAGATGATGACATGTGTGTATAACATTTAGAAAATATTTTTGATGGTGTCAAACGGGGAGAAATAGGGAAGTTTAAGTTAATCATGCTAAAAGGAAAATTTTAGCATGTCTTAAGGGGGAGTTGTTATACTCATGTTTTTACTTACATGCTTTCCTTGCTTATGGTTATTGTTATTTGTTTACCTAACTTAAACGGATTGCCACAAATCAAAAAGGGGGAGATTATTAGGCCAATCAACCCATGGGATATGGTTTTAATGTGTGTGGCAAAGGGTTTAAGTTAGGATGATTAGATTTGATATGTGCGTTGGAGTCTTGTAGGGCTTAGTAATTCACACATGGAGCTTAGGCAAGTGTCACCACTCACAACCTCGTGCTTGAGTCAGTGAAGGAGCATTGCAGAGTCGTGTGCTTGATGCATCTGAGGGACCGCTGGATGAGATGACTTGAAGCGAAGCTAAGGAAGCAGACTTCGAGAACAAGAGACACGAAGGAGCATTGCAGAGCCGTGCACTTGATGCTACCGAGGGGCATGGCTGTGAACGAAGAGAGCTTCGACGAGGGACTTCAAGTGAGATGAGAGAATGAGTGAATTGTAAGTAGCTCATTATGTGAACTTCGTCGAATGGCTGAGTGTCGGAGGCTCGACCGCAAGGGTAGAGGTTTACCTGGCCATCGAACGCTCAAACGGATGTTAAGTTTGAGGTCTACCTAGCATCAGTCGACTGCCATGTCATGGCAGTCGACTGCTCCAAGTCGATCGTCTATCGACTGGTGTGGCTGATGGATCAAGTCAACATCAGTCGACTGCTTCCCTTAAGCTGTCGACTGATAGTACTATGCACGGGCACAAAAGCTAGTCGAGCTCGCGGGTCACTCGACTGTAAGTCGACATCAGTCGACTAATGAAAGCATCAATTGACTGATCATCCGACGGTTGGAGAAAGCGGTCGCGGATCCTGCGAATCCAGCCTGGTCAGAAGCCATTGGAGTCAACATCAGTCGACTCATGAAGGCATCAGTTGACTGATAGTGTCCAACGGGAAGAATTTCATCCTCTCTATAAAAAGAGAGGGTGGGGGCTTGTAGATGGGTAATGCTTATGCTCTAAACATCCTACTAAGTGCCCCCACAAAGCCTAAACTCCTTCTAGTTTTCTTTCATATTTATTGTAAAAGAAGGAGTGCTCTCATTGTTGTAAAGGTTTACCTCCACCTTGCTTGGGCTAAAGGGAGAGACCAATAGTGGATTAGTTGCGGAATGATTCACTGGAGACGAATCAGACCGTAGATTAGCAGTGAGGCCGTGAACCACGTTATATCGTGTGTTAGCATTGTTTTATCCTTTTTCTTATCTTAATTGGTTGTTTAGTTTTTTATATTCGTTGCGCTAATTATATTTACAGACAAGCAATTCTGTTCATACGAAGAAAGAGGGTTATTCACCACCCCTCTAGTCAGCCACCATCATTCCTACACAACGAGGAAGAGATATTTTGTGCTTTGCCCTTCGGAAGCGATCAAGGATCGTAGGGCCTTGGACTACCAGCCGGTGGGCTGTGAACCAAGTAAAAAATACTTGTGTTTTTTGGTTGTGCATTTTCTACATTCCTCTACTTACTTTGGTTTTTACGAAGAAAAGAAAAAGGTTTTCTGAACTTTATTCTCCCCCATCTAGCATTTTCCTCGATCCAAAAAAATAAACTCTCGTTCATCCTGATTAATGGAAGGTGTTAGTGTTGGTGCTGGGGCACCAGATAATCGAACCTATGTTTTGATTATGCCAAAGACCCAAAGTTAAGGTCATATTGTTATCTCATGAGCTGAACCTAGTGTGCAGGAATGTTAAGCTGAGTTGAAGGTTGGGCGACATCGAGAGAACTTTGGAGGGAGTCGAAGAACCCAGGTGAATATCGGAAGCTGAGCTACAAGTCGCGAAGAACATAAGGTAAGCTCGTGTGTGAGTGATGTTAGTAATATATGAGAGATGTCCTAAGGCAATCGCCTTATGTTTGAACCATTTATATGATAAATGAATATTCACTATTTGAGTATACATGTTTTCATGTATTTGATTAGATCTTAAACTCATTTTCTGAATGTCCATGATACGATTCACAACATGAGAGAATTTGTGATTGGATCACAACTAGTAAGTATCTCTACATGTGTAATTGTGATGTATCGGAATTATCCCTGGTTGATGAATTGATAGATTTTGACACCATCAATTCTGTCCAGACTAGCACGAGGTATACTCCTTGGTGTATCTAAGAAGCTGATTCTCACTGGCTGGAGACATTGTGATGTCCAGAGTTAATTGTAGATGCTAGTTATTGTAACTAGTTAATTGGAGTGACCAACTATAAAACTTTATATGGTTCTCTGCATATATAGATATGTCAATGAAGTTCTTACTGCAACTTAAGTGCGATGTTCCTTTGACTTGCAATATTCAAGTCATCTTGGTCATGAGGACTTATGCTTTGACATCTTAAGCAAGCATCTTTGAGGAGATGTGGACCCGGGATGATTGGGCATAAGTCGAAGTGATCGAAGGTGTTTAAATAGCCTATAAAGGATTCACCACTCCTTGCGAGGAGATGTATACCCATGGCCTCTCGTCGAATTGTTACTAAAGTCTTTTGCTAAAGCATTACATGTTTAGAGTAAGGTACTCTTGGATACATGTGCAGTAACTAGAATCCGTAGGATGAGGAAATGATACTTGGGCTAGGTGTGACATAGTTAACCTAGTGGTGACTGACACTATACACCATGTCCTGAACCAAGTGGGTATAAGATGAGTGAAGGGAATGAGGCACGATTCATTGTAGCTGCTAAAGGGTTTCAGAAATAGTTCTGGATCAACCGTTGATCTTTTCCGTTAATTAGGGATTATGATGTACTACTAGGTGCCACTCATGATTGTTCTATAATTAATGGTTAATTATAGATGGCCAACATAAACTGACAACCTATTTGGTCACATGCACAACAAGCGTAATCCAAAGGATTTAAAACGAGCTTGAAAATGAGATTCTCACATCGAGAGAAACAAGGTTTGGTTGGACCAAACAAGGATCGAGCATGATATCGTTTCAGTCGCAATGGAATCTTGGATGGGCCATGTCTTATGAAGACATGATGGATGAACCAAATTAGTTTGATTCTAATCCAATGGTGGAGAATAAACTAAAGGGGTTTGGCTTGTTTTAAACGAATGAACCAAAAGTTGGTTTGGTTCGTTTTAACATAAAATAGACCAACACGGTTTGGTTTATTTTAACTTAAGTTATTAGAGTGGGTTAACGGTTTTTGGTTATGAACCAATAACCGTTAGGAGAATGTGTTCTCTATAAAAACATGGCTTAAGGGTTTTTCGTGGATAACTTTTGGTGTTGGAAAATCTAGCCACCCTCTCCCTCTCTTCTCCTTGCCGTCGCCCAGGTTTTTGCCACCGTCCACCCTTGCTGCCTGCATCTAGCTGCTGCCGGCCACTCCTCGGGCGACCCTCCGGTGACTCACCTTGGTTCCGGCGACCAAGGGTTGGCCGACGCAACTTCCTCCACCAAGCTGTCTAGTTTTCTTGACAGCTTGTATCTTTCGTGTCGGAGCATCGTTTGGATGACGTTTGGAGCTCTGACAGTGGCTACCTTACTGGGGATTCGATCTCCGGTAATTCTCATAGGTGGAGGACGAAGGATTCGTCAAACGGTTGACGAATACCTCTCCGGAGAAGCGAGTTTTGGGGACTCATTTTTGAATCCGAATTTTGATTCGGATTGCGATCTTCTCTCGATCACATCGTCTTCGACACGAGGCTAGTGACTCGTACAAAGATGAGGCTCATGGCTTTGTGAAGTCATCCCGATGATACTCGGCATGGATACGGATAGAGGCGATTCTAGCGAGAGTACTCCGGTTGATGCCTTTCCCGCTACACGTGATACGTCAGGTATACGTAGAGTAATTTCATTTTTATTGCAAAATTTGAAACTACGATTATGTCTACACATGTTGTACAATGCATGCGTGTGGTATGTGTGTTGTAATAAATTAGATTTATTGCTTATTATTTCTTCCGCTGCGCACATGTTTACGAAACATGTTCGAACACACACTCGCCGCGGTGTCGGAAATCTAATAGTGGTATCAGATCCCCGGTTGTATTTTGACATAATCGTAAAATTGTTTTTTGATAGTTGTAATTGTATTTATTGAAATTTTCTACTTTTGGAAAGTTTAGAAGTATTTATTGAAATTTTCTACTTTTGGAAAGTTTAGAAGTATTTATGAAAATTTTCTAATTTTGAAAATTTTAGAAGTATTTATGGAAATCTTCTACTTTTGAAAAGTTAGAAGTATTTATAGAAATTAACACTTTTCATAAATAAAATATTTGATTAGATTTGGAAATTTATTTCCTAATTTAATCATGATTTGATTTGGGAAATCAAATCTAAAATATATTTTATTTCCATAGATAGTTTTGACAATTCAGGAAATTTATTTCCTAAATTAAATTTGACTTTCCTTAATTGAGACCTCCCATAAATAAAATATGTGATTAGATTTGGAAATTTGTTTTCATATTTAATGAAGATTTGATTTTGGGAATCAAATCTTAAACATATTTTTATTTCCATAAATAGTTATGACATATAAGGAAATTTTGTACATGTCATAATTGTATACCATGTAATTGCATTAGATCCATATCATTATGACATGCGTGTCGTGACATGTAGATGTATGCCAAGTATGTCATGCCATGTAGATAATAGTTATTTGCATGCAAAGAGGATGAGACATAAAACCCTTACTCAATATTAAAGCCTACACCTTCCATTAATATGGTTTGAACCAAAGTTCTATTTCTTGTATGGGTTGTTGGACTCTCTCTAAACTCGGCTCGAACCTGAACATGTTCAAACCATGGAATAGTTTAATACTAATATGGTAAGAGTCTGAGGTCAATCGTTAGCTTTGGTTGTTGGACTCTCTCCAAGCCGGGGTAATTGGTTGAATGCGCTCTAACCATATTAAAACTATTTCTCGATTAATGGGTTGGCTTTAACCTGGAGAATCGGTTTATTGGACTCTCTCCAAGGTCGATGTGAAGGGAGGTGAAGTTGGGTGCTATGCATATGATGCATACTTGTTAATGTGTTAACAACCCGATGTATGTGTGAACATTCGATTAGTTGATAGCACATTGTGATAGTTGCATATATGTGATATGCAATCGGTATATTTGATACCTACCATCGTAGTTATGAATGACTTGTTGGACTCTCTCCAAGGTTGTTCATAACTATGTTGGATATCAGCCCATTCGGAGATGGACCTACGATCTCCCGAAGTGATTTTGGCCTTTTAAAATTTGTAAAATGAATGGGATTTATAAATGTATATTGATGCATTTTAAAATCATTTTCTCATATATGCTTGATTTGTATTTATACGTTAATTGATTGATCATGATGTCTTTGAATTTGCACTCTATTTTGGATTCAAATAAATTGACTGGGTCGAACTTCTTGGACTGACTTTTGGATTCAACCTAAGAATTGTTCTCAAGGTTGAAAAGCTTGCGAATGTCCTCGAAGCGCCTCTTCTTGCCCGTCCAAGTGACAATGCAACTCCGGACCAATTGTTGGCCTATCAGAAACATGTGACTGATTCTGAAATGGCATGTTGCATCATGCTAGTCGCGATGGTACTTGAGCTATGGAAGCAGCATGAGCATATGAATGCTCATACCATAGTCTTTCATCTTTATAAGTTGTTTTATGAGCAAGAGATTCGAAAGGTTCAAAGTCTCCAACCTCCTCTTCACCTCTGAGTTGCAAGAAGGTTCATCTGTGGTACAGCTCAACATGCTGAAGACTGTGGAGCCTTCTGTGAAGCATGAGCAGGGGACGGTGCTATTAGTTGATTCCTCGAAGAAAGGTTCTAAGAGGAAGTCAAAGGAACAGCAGAAGGGGAAGAAAAAGGCTATAAAGGCAGAACCAGCTCAAAAGGGCACTTGCCATCATTATGGGGAGGGCCATTGGCGAAGAAACTGCAAGATTTATCTTGAGTCCGTGAAGAAGAATGAGGCATCAGATGGCCCATCTTCTTCAAATATCTTCGTTATTCATTGTCATTCTATTTCCTTAGAAACTTGGGTATTGGATACTGGGTGTGTCTCACATATATGTAATGACATACATGAGCTAAGGAATAGAAGTAGACTTGTCAAGGGAGAGAAAAATTTACGTGTTAGGAATGGAGCAAAGGTTGATGCACTCGCCATTGGAATGTATTTGTTGAGACTCCCTACAGGACTTGTCTTAGAACTGGACAATTTCTTTTATGTTCCTTCGATGATAAAGAACATCATTTCTATTTCTTGTTTAAATAGAAATGGGTACCATTTAACTTTTAGTAACAATTGTTGTTACATAACTTTGAATGACGTTCTTTATGGGACTGGAACTTTAAGCAATGGTATTTATACGTTGGACGTATCTAGTGAAATTTTCAATATCAAAGCGAGCAATAAGAGTGCTTGAAAGGATAATCAATTAGACTCCTACATGTGGCATTATCATCTTGGCCATGTAAGCAAGAAACGCATATCCGAATTACACCAATGTGGAATTTTGGAATTGTTTGAATCGGATTCATATGATACATGCAAATCATGCTTAAAAGGCAAGATGACTAAGTTACCTTTTACTAGAAAAGGTGAACAGGTGGAAGAGTTGTTAGGTCTAATACATACTGATGTATGTGGACCTATGTAAACTCAAGCTTTAGGAGGCTATAGCTACTTCATTACCTTCACCGATGATCACTCACGGTTTGGGTATGTGTTCTTGATGAAACACAAGTATGAAGCCTTTGAAAGGTTCAAAGAATTCAGAAATGAAGTATAGAAACAACATGATAAGAGTATTAAAATACTTCAATCGGATCGAGGTGGTGAATACTTAAGTCAAGAGTTTCTAGATTTTCTAATAGACAATGGTATATTGTCTCAATGGACTCTGCCATATACACCGCAGCATAATGGTGTATATGAGAGGCGTAATCAGACCTTGTTGGACATGGTCAGGTCAATGATGAATCATGCAAATCTTCCCAAGTCCTTTTGGGGCAATGCACTTCAGACAATTGTTTACTTGCCAAACAAAATGCCAACCAAGGTAGTCTCCACTACTCCAAATGAGATATGGAATAGTAAGAAACCTCATGTATCTTACTTTAAGATATGGAGTCATCCTGCTTATGTGAAGCAAAGTGTATCAGACAAATTGGATGCTAAGTCTGATAAATGTCTATTTATTGGATACCCTAAGGAAACAAGGGATTACCAATTCTATCATCCTGTGGAACAAAAGGTGTTTATTTCAAGGCATTTTGTGTTTCTAGAGAAAGAGTTTCTCTTGCAAGAAAATAGTGGGAGTGTCGTTGAGCTTGAGGAGGCTCGAGATACTCAAATAGACATCGATGAGATACCTGGTGAAGCACCACAACTGATAACTCATAGTGATGAGCTATCGGTTGGACCTATTGTGACACCACATCTTCGTAGATCTGGTAGAACACACAACATTCTTGAGAGATATGGATTTCTCGTAAGTGAATCGAACGATTTGTTACTCATTGATGATGAGGAGCCTACCAGTTATGAAGAAGTTCTGAAAAGTTCAGAAAGGGATAAATGGCTTAACGCCATGAAGTCGGAAATGGATTCCATGTATGAAAATCAAGTTTGGAAATTGGTTGACCCACTTTAAGGCATAAAGCCTATAGGGTGCAAGTGGGTTTTCAAGAAGAAAACCGACATGGATGGTAATGTGATTACTTATAAGGCTAGATTAGTGGCGAAAGGGTATCGTCAAAAGCAAGTTGTTGATTATGACGAGACCTATTAATCTGTTGTTATGCTTAAATTCATTCGGATGCTCTTGACCATACCGGCTCATTATGATTATCAGATATGGTAGATGGATATGAAAATAACTTTCCTTAATGGAAACCTACTCGAGGACGTGTATATGATACATCCTGAGGGTTTCACATCGGTTGATAAAACCAAGGTATGCAAACTGCGATGATCCACATATGGATTAAAACAAGCATCTAGGAGCTAGAATATTCGTTTTGATGAGACAATCAAAAGTTTGATTTCTCACAAAATTCGGATGAACCTTGTGTGTACAAGAAGGTTAGTGGGATTGCAGTCGTGTTCCTAGTATTATATGTCAATGACATAATACTTATAGGAAATGATGTTTCTATCTTACAGTCAATTAAAATTTGGTTTTCCAAGACATTCTCCAAGAAAGACCTGGGAGAAGCAACCTACATCCTCGGGATTAAGATCTATAGGGATAGATCGAATAGGTTGCTTGGTCTTTCATGTTGGTCCAATCGGCCCAGGTCACGATTGATCAGACTAGAGTTTGACTCGAGTGATGTTTTGATTTTTGACATAGTATGTTTAACATTGATGTTAGTTATTATGTTGGGAAGATTATTGGAGTAGTCGACTGAGGTCATGATTGACTGAACTCGAGTTTGACTCGAGGGAGACTTTGATGGTTGACTAGGGTTGACCATGCGATTATGGAAAGTCCAAGTCATGAGTACTTGGCATGTGAAGTCCATGTCTTGAGCACTTGGCATAGAAAGTCCAAGCATGGGTCTTGGCAAGGGGAAAGTCCAACATGGGTTGGCAAGGAAAGTCCAAGCATGGGTCTTGGCAAGGAAAAGTCCAAGCATGGTCTTAGCATGGAAAGTCCAACATGGGTTGGCAAGGGAAAGTTCAAGCTTGAGTCTTGGATTTGAGAAGTCCAAGGAGTTTGATATTGGCAGCATAAAGTCCAAGCGGGAGTCTTGGCAGCATAAGTCCAATAATTGGCACCGTAAAGTCCAAGCGGAGTCTTGGCGGTGTAAGTCCAATATGCCATGGCGGTGTAGACACTGTTAGCATGACATAGCCGATGGAAGCACCTGGAGGCTAGCGCGATGGATGAACAAGTCATGGATGACATGGAGGGATCCAAGAGGCGTGAGGCTAATGGAGGTGGCTGGAAGGCTTAGATTTAGGCTAAGGGTGGTCTAGCAAGTATGGGGACACCATACTTGGGTTAAAATCTCATCTTTGAGGTTGGCAGTCGACTGACATTATGGTCGGTTCAATTGCCGTGAGTTTAATAGAGCTCGACTGCTATTTAGGGCTGAAATTGCCTTGGCAGTTGACTGCTCATTGGAAGCGATTCGCTATCGATCAGCGCCATCCATGGCGTCATCGCCCGATTGAGTTGCGAGCAGAATGCTCCGTGGTGACGCGGGCGACCGGCTACGAT
The DNA here is from genome assembly GCA_025175895.1 of Wurfbainia villosa. NCBI lineage: Eukaryota > Viridiplantae > Streptophyta > Magnoliopsida > Zingiberales > Zingiberaceae > Wurfbainia > Wurfbainia villosa. The sequence continues at coordinate 82,284,967 of CM045989.1, read as the reverse complement.
CGATCGCCATTGTTGGCAGTCGACAGCCAAGAGATCCGTTGGAGTTTTTCCAGCGTGGATCAACCTGTTTTCTCACAGCTACAGTGTTGGCAGTCGACTAGGGCCTTATGGCAGTCGACTGCCAAGCGGAAATCCAACCCGACGTAGGATATAAAGGTAGCTCGGATGGAGGGTTTTTGCAGTGATTTTCTTGGAATAAATTGAAGGGGAGAGTTGGTTCTTTCCAGTCCTTCATAGCTAGTTCAAGGCAATCAAAGATCAAGCAATCAAAAGCTCATGTAAAGTGTTTTTCCTTTACTTGCATTTGTATTTCATTATCGTATTTTCTTGTATCTATTTGTTTATTGTTGTAAACAATTGTAAGAGGTTTCTCCACCTCCGACTTGTGTCGAGAAGGAGTTAGTTTTGAGTAGTGAGTGTGTGTGCATCACTAGAGCTCTTTAAAGCTCGGTCCGTGGAGTAGGAACCTTTCGGTTCAGAACCATGTTATATCCTTGTGTTTGCATTGTTGTTTATTTCGTTATTTCTTTCATTACTATTCCACTGTGCGCTAACGAAATTTATAGAGACGACACGCGAAAGAATTCCATCATTGCATAACACGACGCTATTCACCCCCTCTAGCGGTCAACGATCCCTAACAAGTGGTATCAGAGCGAGGCTGCTCTTCAAGGTTTAACAACTGAGGGAGCACGCTAGAGGGTAAAGATGGAAGTCCAAGAACAATTAGGTTGGGACATCAACACTCCGATCCCATACACCTTCTATGGACAAGAAGGGTTTAGGCAATGGAGCGCATAGACCAAAGACTTCTTGATGATGAGGGACTTTGAAGATTGCTCCATTTTGATGGAAGGGTTCCAATTTCCAAGAGGGCGTAAAGGAGGGTTCCTCAAAATGAAGAAGTGGACCAAAGCACAACTCCGAGAATTCGAGAGGAGTAATAAGGTAATCAAATATTTGAGTGATTTGATCCCTAATGATATCTTGTGTAGCCTAGGTGAATACAAGGATGCCAAGGAATTTTGGAATGAATTGGCAAAATATCATGAAAACCCTCAACCGGTCCAAGAAGAAGAAGAAGATGTAGAATGCTCAACGGTTCAATCGGAGGAGGCCGAAGAAGCAAGCTCTTCCTCACAAGCAAGTGAGGATTCGGAAGTTGAAGAAGAGTCAACATCCAGGTCAAGAGGAGAGTGTGAAGAATTGGAGGTTGAGAGACCATCAACTTCCAAGGAGGAGGTAGAAAGAGAGGAGACCTCCACCTCTAGGATTGAGGGGGAGAATATTAGGGCATCCTCAATATCGGAGCAACAAGAAGAACCATCTATATCCGGTAGAGAGGAAGAGCAAGCTCAAGAATCCACTCCGACCACCACAACCACCCTAGGTAACTCAAACACCGTGATTCAAAATAAAAATAATATTATGTGTTTTGAGTGTATGGAATTTGGGCACTATAAGAGCAAGTGCCCAAAGAAGATTAGGAAAGCTCCTCCAGCACCCAAAGTCAAGGATATCGGTTCCCCAACATCTAAAGGTAAGGAGCAAGTCATTTGTTTCAAGTGCCGACAACCGGGACATTACCGGAGTCAATGCCCAAGGGGGAATAAGAAGGGGCAAGAAGGAGCTACACATGTAGAGGGAGCTAAGGCTAACCCCAAGGTATATTTTAGTAATGCTCCTTCTAATTTTTATAGTCAAAAGCATGCTAGGAATAATTTTAATAGTCTTGTTATTTATCATAAAGAGCATGCTAGAAATAAGGAATTTTGCTTAGGAGCCAAAAATATCTATCTTTCAAAGAAGAAGAAATTTGGGACTGATGTCCCTAAAAATATCTCATCTAAGGACAATCCTAGGTCAAACAAGTCTTGAAAAATTCTACCTAGGGAATCAATTAGGAAAATAGGAGAACACCTAGGCCTTGATCCTAAATGGACTAGGCATATGCCTAGCAAGTCCCATGCTCAAGAACCTAATCAAAAATCAATTGGGCAATTAGAGTTAGAAAATCAAGCCTTGAGGTCAAGGCTTGAGAAATTGGAAAAGACCCTTAGGAATATACAAAATCAATTTCAAAGGTCTAATGGTCAAAGTCAATGGTCCAAATCTCAAAGTCAACACTTAGGACCTAAAAGATAAAGGTCAACCAAGGACAAGAGAGGTTTGGGTCACAAACCTAAGTCTAAGGTGGCTTATAATAGTGTTCCATTTGATTATGAAACACAAACTAGGTCTAGAAAAACCAAGGTCAATAGGGAAGTCATCCCTAAGGTTGACCAAGGTAGGTGTCTTGTGGCTAGGGTTTCGAAGAAACCTAAGGTGGCCACTAAGAAGGTTATTAGGGAGGCAATCCCTAATGTTAACCATGGCAAGACCAAAATGACCAAGGCTAATAAGCCTAGAAGGGTCATTAGGAGGATATCTAGGGAGGTTATCCCTAAGGAATACCTAGTAAATCCTAGGAGCTCAAATAGATTTTGGGTTCCTAAGAGCATGATAGATTCACGCTAAATGGGTTTAGGATGTGCTAACCTTAAATGGAAGGGTAGTTAACCTAACCATGGTAAAGGTGGCACTTTAAATCATTTTCAGGGTTATGGTTACCTTGGGAATGTGTTTTGATTGTTAATCTTAAAAGATTTTAGGACGCGACAATATTAATTGAGAAGTTTGATAAATTGATCAAATTGGCACAACTTAGGGTTTAGAGTCTTAATGTGTCATTTTTGGTTTTTGGCACATTTGGGAGAAATTAGGTTTTGCAAAATATGATTAATCCCAACAAATGACAACTAATATTAAAATTTAGGTATTACTATACTTATATATTTTATATGTCATGCTTTGATTGTCATATGCCATGTCTTGACATCATGTTTATTTTTAATCATTTTATATGTCATGATTATGCTTAGGTTTTAGGTAAATGTCATGCATGTTTAGTTTTATATCATATGCCATGACATCATGATCATTATGTTGGATCGAGAAGCGTCGCTAGAGGGGGGGGGGGTGAATAGCGATCGTAAATATTTTCGACGTTTCGTTCGAGTATACAATTAAACAAGTAAGAGCAACGGAAAATAAAGGAACACGTTTATTTTTACTTAGTTCACAACCCAGCGGTTGCTACTCCAAGGCCCTATCGGTCCTAGACCGCGTACGGAGGGAAAAGCACTATAACGTCTCCTCCTCGTTGGAGGTAGGAGATAACGATCACAAAAACTGAATGTACGAGGATGAGGCAAAAAGCCTACCTCACCTCGTTACAATTAAAATAAAGAATACAATAAAAATAATTACTTGCTACTGCTGCCGACGAAGGAGATTTGAACTTGTCGTCGCGTCGACATTATGACGGCGTTGGAGCATTGGCGTTGTAGGAGCACTTGATGAATAAACTTGATGATGCTTGGAGTTGGAATCCTCCCCTCCTTTTATAGATTTTGGCCTCTGAATATGTCTCCTCTTTTTTCGGAACAGATCACGAAGTTGTCCAAATTTTATCGCGAAGTAGCCGCGTCAAACCTTATCCGTTTTGACCTAGCGCAAAGGCTGATTTATCGCCATCAGTTGACTGATGCCTCTCATCAGTCGATTGATGAGCATCAGTCGACTGCTTGATGTCCAGCAGTCAACTGCCAGCCTGGCCACTTCCCTGCAGTAAGAGGTTAGCTTGGAAAATGATAAATGCGACGGTTTCTGACCATCTGATCTCGACCTAAACCTTCCATGGGAAGTCTTAATCGGATCGCTGCCTATGGTCGTCCCCATAAAGAGGACACGACCTTACAATCTCTCACTCACACGAGCTTACCTCGATAGTAGCTCTGACTTCTTGCCTTCCACTCGATTCCTTCGGCTCCCTCCGAAGTCACTCAAGTGTCGGCCGACCACCGCGGCTTCCTCCGAGTGTCGCTAGCCTTCAGCTCCAGCTTTAACACTTTTCTGCACACTTGATTTAGTTCATGAGATAATGATGTAAACTTAACTTTGTGTCTTTGCCATAATCAAAACACAGGTTCGATTATCTAGTGCCCCTGCACCAACAATCTCCCCCTTTTTGATCTATGGCAAACCAACACAAAGTTAAGGAAAATTAAAGCATAAAACAGGTATAGTAGAAGATGAATGTGAAGATGAATATCATTTCCAAAAACTCCCCCTCAACCAAAACTCCCCCTCAACCCTAGGTGAGTTTTGAAAGAGATAATTTAATTTTCAAAATTAAATTTTATGTTACTCCCCCTTAACTTTAACTTTTGCTCTTCTCCCCCTTTTGCCATAAATCAAAATTTTTTTGGGGTTTTTGTATAAAATAGGGTTTTGAAAACAATATCGTATATGCATGCATCTAGATAAATCAAATATGAGTCCAAGCATGCGTCTAGCAGTAGTTAGATAGATTGGTTCGAGGTGTGTCCCTCTGCACCAATAATCTAAAGGTTTATAATATAACCCTTAGGGTTAGTTTGCTCTCCCCCTTAATCAAATATATGAAGTATAAAAGATGTAGGGGGCGCTAAACTTTGGCCTAAGAGTTGTTAAGTACAATAGTTGAGAAAATAAGTAGTATTTTGAAGAGATTGTTTTAAGTATATTTCAATTATCCTTAACATCTCACCCATTCTATGTGTCTCAGAATTTGTTCACCTTATATGTTTTGTGAGATGATTTTAAATTAATTAAAGATAGTCAACCATGGATTAGATTCAGATTTAACCTTTAGATCGTTAAGTAACTTTTCGAGAAACTGGCTTCCAGGTCGTGGCGAGGCACAGGGGCCTTCTTTGATCGGAACAACGACCACTTCCTTAGATAAAGCCAAATTCAAGAAAATATCACTTAAGTCACTTAGGGTTACTTCCTGGTCTAACTAGTTTAGGATACGGCGAGGTAGCTTCAGCTAGTTCCACTCGGTCAAGTGCACCAAGCTAGATACGCCTTATCTAGCTCGAATACACGAGACTTTGTTTCCCTAACGTACTATCATCTCGCCGCATCCTGATACTATATTGTCAAGAGTTGACTAACCATTTACCCTATCTATTCTAAAAATTAAAGTAAAATATGCAATGGTTTTGCTAAGTAAGCGGGTATACTATTTTAGTGTTAGCTCCCCCTGGACCATTGAACCAATATGGTCTATTCAAATAATGAACTTGATCCTGGGAAATCCAAACCTTATTAGTCCTTATATGTGAGTTCAATAAAACCTTTGGGACCCATGCTTGGACTCATTGATGACTACGATTTATGATAGACATATAAGACCTATTCGTAGTCTTTGACTTAAATCCGAGTCCGGCTTTGTTGTACACGGCTCTTTGGGTTCCAAGTAGTCGATTAAGGTTCTTAGATCCCAATGTGAACCTTTCCAACCTAGCCTCAACCTCTTGAACTCGGTCTTTCAAGAGAGAATTCTCCTCCTCAAGTTTTTCAATTTGGGTTGAGTTTGCCTCTTGAACTTGACTAGTTGAAGAGGTTAGAGTAGCCTCTTGCTTGAGGGTTTCAACCTCCTCAAGTAACGACTCAACCCTAGACTCGGACTTAGTTAATTTCCTATTAAGCATTTTAATTGTATTGTAAAGCGTATGAATTAGTGAGCGACTAACCTTAATTTTATCTTTTGGTCCGACTTTGAGTTGCTTCTCGAAGTAGTCCTCGAGTTCGGAGTCGGTGTTATAGTTGGACTCGTCTTCAGATTCTGACTCGGACTCCTCCGGTCTTGCCATGTAAGCTATGTCTTCTTTGTTGTCCCAAGTTGCATGGTGTAGGGAGTTGCTTCGGAGGCTCATTGGCTCCCATGTCCCCGGATTAAAATTTTCACTAATGAAAGAATTAATCTGGATGGGATGAGCTTCCTTAGCACAACCATTTCGTCGTCGTGCTAACAACTTGAGTGGTCGCTTGAACAAACTAGTTGTTCAAGCAACACAACTCTTCTAGTTGGTTAGCCGCGGAAGAGATGACGGACGGATCGCCGGTTTTTGTGTTTGTCTTCGGGGTCCATGATTATACAATATATATTCATACGCATACATGTATAATCAAAGAATAAAAGAACATGCTCAGATCTGTAAATAAAGTTAAAAAAACTTTATACCTTATGATTTTCTACCGTATGTCCTATCCTTCTCGTGGACGACGTGTGGACGAAGATCCTCCACGAGTAGAAGCCTTCTAGATCGCGTTCTTCCCTTCCTTGTCCGCTGCGAACAAAGAGAAGAACCAACAAATACCTATCCTTTCTAGAACCGGCCACCAAATTAGGGAATTTGGTGCAACCGTCGGCCAAGGAGCAAGTGGATGAAGCGTCGGCCAACTTGAAGAGGGGTTGCCGCCGGCCACTAAGGAGAAAGGGAGGAGGAAGAGCACCGGCCACCAATAGAAGGAGAACCACCGCCCAAGGAATAAGAGAGAGGCCTTGAGAATGGGCGCCGACCAAGTCTAGATGGAAGAAGGTTGGGCCCCGGCAACTTCTTGGAGGAAGGAGGTTGCCGCCCAAAACAAACCCTAGCTCCCAAACCCTAGCCGCCCACTTGTGGAAGAGCCAAACCCTAATTCTCTATCAATTCTTCTTTTTCTGCCCAAGCCTAAGGCCCCTATTTATAGAATTGGGCTTAAGCCTCCTTTAATCACCACCGTCAGATTTAGGGATTTAATTTCCACCGTCGGATCTAGGGTTTTATCCCAACCGTCCGATCTAGGGTTTCATCCCAACCGTCAGATCTAGGATTTCATCCCAACCGTCGGATCTATGGTTTCATCCCATCCGTCGGATCTGGGGTTTTAACCCAACCGTCGGATCTAGGGATTTAATCCCAACCGTCAATTCTAGGGTTTCATCCTAACCATCGGATCTAGGGATTTAATCCCAACCGTTGGCTCTAGGGTTTCATCCTAACCATCAGATCTAGGGATTTAATCCCAACCGTTGGTTCTAGATTTTGTTTTACATTCTTGGATCTAGACTTCACAAGTATTATATTGGGCTACGATAGGGACCATAAGGAGGAGTTGGATCTTGGCCACCCGATGGATCGGAACCACACAAACTTGATCCATCAATGATGTTCCATTCCACTAGAGGATCATCATTGAACTACCTCACCAACCCCCATAAATTAATATGGGCTCCATATATTATTTGTACATTAATCTCCCCGTGTTTAAGATATCGAATGTCCGTCAATTAATTGATTTACTGACTATCAATTAATTAACATCTAATTCCTCGAGTAGTACCACTCAACCTTATCATCATGTTGACTAAGTCAACCAGCTGGGTTTACATGATGAACCATATTAGCTCCTCATGGGGACATCATCAACCTAATATATAGGACACGGTTTCCTTATATAATCAACCGCACACCATGTAAATAATATCATTTCCCAACTTACCGGGCATATTGATTTAATCCATCTAAATCTCACCCTCTGGTAAATCAAAGAAATAAATACTAAGTACATGTGCCCGTTATTATATCGGGATTAAGAGCATGCACAACATAATATCCGAGGTCCGATTCAATTATGTAGTCAGTACTAAATTGAATCACCTCTATGTCGGTCCTGCTCAATACACCTAAGTGTACTAGTGTAACTTTATGTTCAAGACAAAACAATACCAAGCTACACTACAACCATGCCAATGGTTTGTCCAAAACCATCTTGGTCATGAGCCTCTACTTATATTTTACAAGGGACTGATAACATGATCTTCTGTGCCACACCAAGCACCATGTTATCTACAATGTAAAATATTAGACAATATGCACACATATATAATAAATATAAAAAGTGAAAATAATGATCATGTGATTCTTATTCCAAAATAAAATGTTCATACAAAAAGAGCTAGGCTTTCAGTATACATTCCAACAATCTCCCACTTATACTAAAAGACTATGCCATCATCACTCTGCCATACATCTGATCCCCATGTCCTCCACATGCCTATCAAACGCTTTCGCTGGAAGGGCCTTAGTGAATGGATCCGCCAGGTTATCCTCTGATGCAATCTTGGCGACAGCAACTTCTCCTCGCTTTACGATCTCTCGTATAAGATTGTACTTGCGCTCTATGTGTTTACTCGCCTTATGGGCTTGTGGTTCCTTCGAGTTTGCAACTGCACCACTTTTATCACAATAAATTGTGATAGTTCTAGGCAAACCAGGAATCACATCCAAGTCCATCAAGAAGTTCCTGAGCCATACAGCTTCCTTAGCTTCCTCAGAGGCTGTCACATACTTGTTGGTGCAATCGGCCTAGGTCACGATTGACCAGGACTCGAGTTTGACTCGAGTGATGTTTTGATTTTTCGACAAAAACATATGACAATGTAATTGTCATGGGAAAGTCCAAGTGGGACACTTGGCAATTGGGAAGGTCCAAGTCTTGTGTACTTGGCATGAGAAGTCCAAGCATGGGTCTTGGCAAATGAGAAGTCCAAGCATGGGTCTTGGCAAATGGAAAGTCCAAGCATGGATCTTGGCATGGAAAGTCCAACATGGCTTGGCAAGGGAAAGTCCAAGTCATGGGTACTTGGCATGGAAAGTCCAAGTCATGGGTACTTGCCATTTGGGAAAGTCCAAGTCTTGAGTACTTGGCATGAGAAGTCCAAGCATTGGTCTTGGCAAATGAGAAGTCCAAGCATGGGTCTTGGCATGGAATGTCCAACATGGGTTGGCAAGGGAAAGTCCAAGCTTGAGTCTTGGCATTTGGGAAGTCCAAGGGGATTGATGTAGGCGGCGTAAAGTCCAAGCGGGGTCTTAGCGGCGTAAGCCCAATATGCCTTGGCGGTGTAGACACCGTTAGCATGACATAGCCGAGGGAAGCACCTGGAGGCTAGCGCGATGGATGAACAAGTCATGGATGACTTGGAGGGATCCTAGAGGCGTGAGGCTGATGGAGGTGGCTAGAAGGCTTAGGTCTAGGCTAAGGGTGGTCTAGCAAGTATGGAGGCACCATACTTGGGTTAAAGCCTCATGTTTGAAGAGCCGATCGAATATCGACTCGCGTGATCATTATCGAGCATTGAGCCGATCGGCCGATGTCGGCAATGATCGGCCAAGGGATGGCAGTCGACTGCTAGTTCTGTGTCGAGCACAGAACGCTCCGTAGCCGACTGGCCAGTCGACTACGGGTGCTGGCAGTCGACTGCCAATGTTGGCAGTCGACTGCCAAGAGTCCCGTTGGAACTTGTCCAACGTGGATTGAGTCGTTGTCTCACGACAACAGTGGCATCAGTCGACTGGGGACTTATGGCAGTCGACTGATAGGCGGAAATCCAGCCCGATGCAGGTCAAAAAGAGGAGCTCGTGGAGGATTTCATCATCAGTTCTTTGGGGGCTTTGGTGAGGCGATTTGCAGGTGCATTTCAGGGTCCTTCAAGCTCATCCAAGCAACCGACAAGCAAGCGCTCAAAACCCTAGTTTGTAAAGTGTTCTTTACATTTTCACTTGTATTTGCTTGTATTTCTTTCGTTTATTGTTGTAAACATTTGTACGAGGTTTCTCCACCTCCGACTTGTTGTCGAGAAGGAGTTTATTGATTAGTGATTGCATTGGCATCGCTAGAGCTCGTTAGAGCTCAATCCGTGGAGTAGGAACCGTTCGGTTCCAAACCACGTTATATTCTTGTGTTCGTGATTGTATCTTTTCGTTATTGCTTTTATTATTTCTATTCCGCTGCGCATAACGAGTTTTGTAGAGACGATAGCGAACGAATTCCATCTACGTACGGTCAAATGCTATTCACCCCCCCTCTAGCGGCGTCAAATCTCTAACAATTGGTATCAGAGCCCGGGGCTCTTCTACGGACTAACCGCCGGGAGCTAGGACAAAGAAGCTAGAGGGTGAAGATGGAAGAACAATTGGGATGGAATATTAACACACCGATCCCTTACTCCTTCTATGGACAAGAAGGGTTTAAGCAATGGAAGTCAAGAATTGAAGACTTCCTAATGATGAGGGACTTCGAAGAATGGTCTATCTTAATGGAAGGATATAGCTATCTAAGAGGACCAAAAGGTGGATTCCTCAAGAAAAAGAGATGGACCGAAGAGCAAGTCCAAGCCTTCGAAAAGAATGAGAAGGTAATGAAGTTGCTAATTGATTTAATACCTAACAATATCTTGTGTATGTTAGGTAATTATGTAGATGCAAACGAGCTATGGAGCCAAGTGGCCAAGCTCCATGAAAGCCCATCAATGGTCCAAGAGGAAGAGACCGAAGAGGCTAATGCATCACCCTCACAAGGAAGTGAGGACTTGGAGGTTGAGAGATCATCAACATCCAAAGAGGAAGAGGAAGTAGAATCGGAAGTTGAAAGGGAGTCAATTTCCGGGTTGGTAAAGGAAGTGGAAGAAGCATCCACTTCTAGGATTGAGGAGGAGATTAGAGTTTCCTCAACACCGGAGCATCAAGAAGAAGCTTCTACATCTAGTCAAGATGAAGAAGTGTCAATTCCGAACTCCACCACTAACCTAGGTAACTCAAACACTCTAATTTCAAATAAGAAGAATATTATGTGTTTTGAGTGTAGGGAATTTGGGCACTATAAGAGAAAGTGCCCAAAGAAGATTAGGAAAGCTCCACCGGCACCAAAAGTCAAGGATGTCGTTTCCCCAACACCTAAAGGCAAGGAGCACATCATATGCTTCAAGTGTAATTCAAAGGGGCATTATCGGAGTCAATGCCCTAGGGGGAAGAAGAAGGGGCAAGGAGGAGCATCACAAGTAGGGGAAGCTTCTATAGCTAACCCTAAGGTATATTTTAATAATGCACCTTCCAAATTTAAAAGTCAAAAGCATGCAAGAAATTTTAATTCTCTTGCAATTCACCATGAAAAGCATGCTAGAGATAAATATATTTGTTTAGGAGCTAAAAGCGTTAACTTCAAAAGTAGGGAGGAATTTGGGACTAGTGTCCCTAAAAACAACTTATTTAAGGACAAACCTAGGACAAATAACTCAAGATCAATTTTACCTAGGGAGACAATTAGAAAGGTGCAAGAGCACCTAGGTCTAAACCCTAAATGGACTTGGCATATGTCTAGAAAGTCCCATGCCCAAGAATTTAATCAAAAATCAATTGGGCAATTAGAATTAGAAAACCAAGCCTTGAGGTCAAGGCTTGAGAAACTAGAAAAGACCCTTAGGAACATACAAAACCAATTTAAAGGGTCAAATGATCAAAAGTCTAGGTCCAAATCTCAAAGTCAACACTTAGGACCTAAGAGTCAAAAGACAACCAAGGGCAAGCAAGGTTTGAGTCACAAACCTAAGCCTAAGGTGGCTTACCATAGTGTTCCATTTGATTATGGAACACAAACTAGGTCTAAGAAGACCAAGGTCAATAGGGAAGTCATCCCTAAGGTTGACCAAAGGTTGTGTCTAGTGGCTAGGGTTTCTAGGAAACCTAGGGTGGTCACTAAGAAGGTTGCAAGGGGAGTTACCCCTAGAGTCAACCTAGGTAAGACCCAAATGACCGAGGCCAACAAGCCTAGGAGGGTCATTAGGAAGGTATCTAGGGAGGTTATTCCTAAGGAATACCTAATTAACCCTAGGAGCTCAAATCGGTTTTGGGTTCCTAAGAGCGTGATTGATTCACGCTAAGATGGGTTTAGGGTGTGTCAATCTTGATTGGATGAGTAGTTAACTCAACCATGATAAAGGTGGCACTTTAGGATATTTTCAAGGTTATGGTTACCTTGGAAATAGATTTGAATCAATATCCTAAAAGATTTTAGGATGTGCCAATGCATTTTTGAAAATAAGAAAAATAAATTAAATTGGCACAATTTAGGTTTAGAGGTTAGTGTGTCATTTTGGGTTTTTGGCACACTAGGGAGATTAATGATAATATGGCAAAATATATCTAATTATATCAAATGGCAATTAATATTAAAATTTGGGTATTACTATACCTATATATTTTATATGCCATGCCTTGTTTGCCATATGCCATGTCATGCCATCATGTGTATTTCTAATCATTTTATATGTCATGATTATGCTTAAGGTTAAGGATTTAAATGTCATGTGCTTTAGATTTCAAATTATGTCATGACATCATGGTTATGAGCATATGTTTATTTATATCATCATTAATGCCATAATCATTCATGCTTTTAAGAAAATTTCGATTGAAATTGATTTAAGGACTATGGCATGACTTGAAGTCCCATTTATAAGAGAATCAAGTAGGGTTGCCTAGGAAATGCATGAAACCCAAGATTAGGGAGAACAAAACTCACATCTCACATCACATTGACATGTATGTGTATTTATACACTCTAGATACATGTGAGATGCTAGGATATGAGTTAAGTTCAAGGTGCATAGTTTTTGCATCTATTTGAATCCAAACTCATCTTAACTTAATTTGTGGATCATTGGGAGAGCATGTGTACAAGTCATGTACATAGAGCCCAAGGAATATGATCCAAAATAAGGTTTTGAAAACATTTTAAAATCATTTTGAAAAACCTTGGTGGAGTCTATCTTTTGATAGCAATCACCATTGATAGAGTTGATACAAAAATAGGGCCAAAACATTGAAAATTTCAATGGTTTTGAGTTTTGTATCAAACTCACTATTTTATGGGTAAAATAATTTTCAAATATTTTTCACCCATTGTGTGTCATAAGTATTATACGTATGAATTTTCACGATTTTTCGAATTACGTATAATTATTTATAAATTTCCAAAATTCATTTCTGATAGCTGAAAATCGAGATTTTTAGTTATCGATCGCCTCGGTGGCAATGATCGATATGGGTGGCAATGATCGACATCTGTCAGAGTCGATTGCAGTCCGATTCGGGTTAACAAGGTTTGTTTAGCCCGTGTTCAGCTATGGAAAAGGTTTCTAATCACTCCTAACCCTAGGATATGCTTTAGGAAGCATTATAAATGGTGAAAATTCATTGGATATGGATTAGGAGCTGTGTTAGGTCAAAGTATCAAATTTAGGGTGAGTGAAAGTTCTATGTTGAACTTAGAACCTTAATTTTGATGGTTTAAAGTTCCTATTGGCTTAGGGGCTTCCCAAGGACATTGTTGGTGCAATGGTCAAGGGGGAGCAAGCCTTTAGGGGGAGGTATCCATCTTGGGATGATGGATGTATTTTTCTCCTTGAAGAGGAGAAGTTATTGGGAGAATATGACATCAATTGGGAAATTGATCGGACTTTTGAGAAACCCAATTTGGAAATTGGGAGAGTAAATGGGATTGTCTCTCTTGAGTGATATATGAATTATCACTAGGAAGATGGTAGGCATCCTAGGTATTTATTTTTGGATCAAGGGAGAGATTGTAAGATCTCATTGGGACATGAGACATTGACCTCCTTGGAGAGAAAACCTTTTTGATGTTAGTTAAAAAGGGGGAGAATGTTTGGGGGAGAACATTTGGAGAGTGTTTACCAATTTGGGATAATTGGTAAGGGATTTGAGTTAGTGGTTTAACCCAAATGATTTGTTTGGTTTTTGTCAAACATCAAAAAGGGGGAGATTGTTCGTGCAATCGCCCCAGATCACGATTAACCAGGACTCGAGTTTGACTCGAGTGATGTTTTGATGTTTCGACAAAAACATATGACAATGTAATTGTCATGGGAAAGTCCAAGTCATGGGTACTTGGCATGGAAAGTCCAAGTGGGACACTTGGCAATTGGAAAGGTCCAAGTCTTGTGTACTTGGCATGAGAAGTCCAAGCATGGGTCTTGGCAAATGAGAAGTCCAAGCATGGGTCTTGGCAAATGGAAAGTCCAATCATGGATCTTGGCATGGAAAGTCCAACATGGCTTGGCAAGGGAAAGTCCAAGTCATGGGTACTTGGCATGGAAAGTCCAAGTCATGGGTACTTGCCATTTGGGAAAGTTCAAGTCTTAAGTACTTGGCATGAGAAGTCCAACCATGGGTCTTGGCAAATGAGAAGTCCAAGCATGGGTCTTGGCATGGAAAGTCCAACATGGGTTGGCAAGGGAAAGTCCAAGCTTGAGTCTTGGCATTTTGGAAGTCCAAGGGGATTGATGTTGGCGGCATAAAGTCCAAGCGGAGTCTTGGCGGTGTAAGTCCAATATGCCTTGGCGGTGTAGACACCGTTAGCATGACATAGCCGAGGGAAGCACCTGGAGGCTAGTGCGATGGATGAACAAGTCATGGATGACTTGGAGGGATCCTAGAGGTGTGAGGCTGATGGAGGTGGCTAGAAGGCTTAGGTCTAGGCTAAGGTTGGTCTAGGAAGTATGGAGGCACCATACTTGGGTTAAAGCCTCATGTTTGAGGTTGGCAGTCGACTGACAATATGGCCTGTTCGACTGTCGTGAGTTGACTTAAGTTCGACTGCCGGTTAAGAGCTGGAATTGCCCGCAGCGATCATTTACTCGAGCAATGATCGATAGTGATGCGGCAATGATCGCTAAGGGATGGCAATGATCGCTAGTTCTATATCGAGCACAGAACGCTCCATAGCCGACTGGCCAGTCGACTACGGGTGCTGGCAGTCGACTCCCAATGTTGGCAATCGACTGCCAAGAGTCCCGTTGGAACTTGTCCGACGTGGATTGAGCCGTTGTCAACAAAGGGCATCACGATCGGGACTTATGGCAGTCGACTGATAGGCGGAAATCCAGCCCGATGCAGGTCAAAAAGAGGAGCTCGTGGAGGATTTCATCATCAGTTCTTTGGGGGCTTTGGTGAGGCGATTTGAAGGCGATTTGCAGGTGCATTTCAGGGTCCTTCAAGCTTATCCAAGAAACCGACAAGCAAGCGCTCAAAACCCTAGTTTGTAAAGTGTTCTTTACATTTTCACTTGTATTTGCTTGTATTTCTTTCGTTTATTGTTGTAAACGTTTGTACGAGATTTCTCCGCCTCTGACTTGTTGTCGAGAAGGAGTTTATTGATTAGTGATTGCATTGGCGTCGCTAGAGCTCATTAGAGCTCAATCCGTGGAGTAGGAACCGTTCGGTTCCGAACCACGTTATATTCTTGTGTTCGTGATTGTATCTTTTCGTTATTGCTTTTATTATTTCTATTCCGCTGCGCATAATGAGTTTTGTAGAGACGATCGCGAACGAATTCCATCTACGTACGATCAAACGCTATTCACCCCCCCTCTAGCGGCGTCATATCTCTAACAATACTCAGCTTCCATGGTAGAGTCCGCCACGCATTTCTGCTTGACACTCCTCCATACTATGGCTCTACCTCCAAAAGTAAATACAAACCCTGAGGTAGACTTACTCTTGTCCCTATCTGATTGGAAATCCGAATCCGTGTAACCTACAGGGACTAATTGATCTGCCCGGTAAACCAGCATATAATCCCTAGTCCTTCTCAGGTACTATAATATATGCTTTACCGTAGTCCAATGTCCCTGTCCAGGATTACTCTGATATCTGCTAACCATGCCCACGGCAAAGCAGATATCCGGTCTCGTACATAGCATAGCATACATAAGGCTTCCTACTCCCGAAGCATAAGGAACCGCCTTCATGTCCTCTGTAACGCCCGCCCTTATCTGCTCTCAGGGCGGCGCTACTTTTTTTTTCCTTATAACATAACATATATGGATCATTTCTCCTTCTACTTACTTAAACATGTTATCATGGCTTAAACCTTCTTTTATACATGCATCACATATCATATTCATAATTAGCATGTTATCTCTTCTTATCTCATTTTATAACATGCATAACATCAAGATTCATCCATGAGTTCTAACATACCAAACTTTCATAAGTAATTGAACCGTAACATAACTAAGCAACATTCAATCATGGTACTAATAAATCATAGGTCTTATAAGCGGAACCACAAGTTTTAAGGTGTTCAGTGAGCATATAAATATAAGCAGATAGTAATAGGGTCTCTTTCCACCATGCCACTATCACACACACTTGGCCCCTCCCGCTACTTCCTCTTAGTTCATGTTTCCTTTATCTGCAGTATATGGACAACATAAATTATAAGCATATAGCTTAGTAATATTCTTGCCTACTCACAAAAGCCACAAACTTCATCAAACAATTAGAAAACAGGAGCATACTAGCAAAATAGCATGAGTATTTCATAGCAACACTATTCATCAACATACCAACGTAATGAAAACATAAGCATGACAAACAATTTACATAAACATGCTAAACATAATTAACTCTAAACAAGGCATAAATTAAACATAAGCATTCATAATTGCATAAATCCTAAACATGCATCAAAGACATAATCATAAGCATTCTTAAACTTGAACATAAGCATTCATAATTACATAAATCCTAAACATGCATCAAAGACATAATCATAAGCATTCTTAAACTTGAATATAAGAATTCATAATTTCTTAAATCCTAAACATGCATCAAAGACATAATCATAAGCATTCTTAAACTTGAACATAAGCATTCATAATTACATAAATCCTAAACATGCATCAAATACATAATCATAAGCATTCTTAAACTTGAATATAAGCATTCATAATTTCTTAAATCCTAAACATGCATCAAAGACATAATCATCATCATTCTTAAACTTGAACCTAACATTCATAATTTCTTAAATCCTAAACATGCATCAAAGACATAATCATAAGCATTCTTAAACTTGAACATAAGCATTCATAATTTCATAAATCCTAAACATGCATCAAAGACATAATCATAAGCATTCTTAAACTTGAACCTAACATTCATAATTTCTTAAAGGTCTTTTCTTTTAAAAACATATACATATAGATACTTCAACATAATCATAACTTGCATGGGGGGCCCCAGGTTAAGTACCACATAATGCGCGTTCCCTAATAAGCTGGGGTAGCGAGCCACCAGACCTACTAGAGCAAGACCTCTTACGTCTTACCAGGGCAAGACCTCTTACGTCTTCTTATGTCCCTATGGATTTGATTAATGACCACCTGACGGGTCGGGTACTTAACCTCTTACAAAGTAAAATACTTAATTCCTTTCTTTCATGTCTTATCATAAGGATAGTTCTTAATCCCTACTTGAAAGGGAAGCATCTCCATCTTATCTTATCATAAGGAGAGCTCTTAATCCCTACTTGAAAGGGAAGCATCTCCATCTTATCTTATCATAAGGAGAGCTCTTAATCCCTACTTGAAAGGGAAGTATCTCCATCTTATCTTATCATAAGGAGAGCTCTTAATCCCTACTTGAAAGGGAAGCATCTCCATCTTAGACATTTCATAGCATACATGCATTCATAACATAAGAGTACCCTAAAGGGGTCCTAAAGCATAAACATGTTTATCACATAAGCATAATTCATAGACATATTCATGGCATATTAAATCATAAAACATGTTCATCATATAGGCATATTTCATGGCATATTACATCATAAACATGTTCATCACATAGGCATATTTCATAAACATATTTCTTGGCATATTAAATCATAAAACATGTTCATCATATAGGCATATTTCATGGCATATTACATCATAAACATGTTCATCACATAGGCATATTTCATAAACATATTTTTTGGCATATTAAATCATAAAACATGTTCATCACCTAGGCATATTTCATGGCATATTACATCATAAACATGTTCATCACATAGGCATATTTCATAAACATATTTCTTGGCATATTAAATCATAAAACATGTTCATCATATAGGCATATTTCATGGCATATTACATCATAAACATGTTCATCACATAGGCATATTTCATAAACATATTTCTTAGCATATTAAATCATAAAACATGTTCATCACATAGGCATATAAAGTCATCCACCTAACATAACTTCCTAAGGGGGTGTTTTCATGATGAAACCCTAACCCTAAACCCAAGGTTGGCCGAAACATATAGGGGCACAAAGCTTGGATTTTGTCACCTAAATTTATTCATGTAGGCATATATCATAACATAACTTCATAAGGGGTATTTTCATGAAACCCTAACCCTAAAACCATTGGTGGCCGAAACATATAGGGTCATTATCTTGGATTGTTGACACCTAAAAATCCTACTTGAAGCATACCATCTATGAACATAACCTTAGAATCAAGTTCATGCAACCCTAACCCCAAAAGTTTGGGTTGGCCGAAACATGTAGGGCTATAATCTTTGGACTTTTGACACCTAAAGATTCCTACTTGAAGCATACAACCTATAAAAATTTCCCTAGTAGCATTTTCATGAATCCTACCCCATAAACTTAGTTGGCCGAAACATATAGGGCTACAAACTTCATATTTCTTTCATGTAACCTATCCTACAAAACTAATATACTGTAAGTGAGGGAATCTTACATCCTTCGCTTGCTTTTAGTGGGCAGTTGACCTTATGGAAGCCAAGAACCCGCTTCTCCTTGCTTGGATGGGGTTCGACCAAAGGTGAAAATGGAAAGGGGGAGAGATGGTTTTCGGTGAGGAAGAAGAAGGGAAGAAGAAGTGGCCAAGTGGAAACTTCCTTCATCTTTATAAAGGGAAGAAGAGAAGTTTCTCTTCTCTTTTCCATGCCCCTTCATTTACCCTCATCACACTTATCTACAATTTCCCCTCTTCTTCTAATGATATAATCCTATTGGGATTCTGGTTAGTGGGTGCATCTATAGGGCTTGGCTATCTCTAGAGGTTTGGGGTTCAATTCCTAGGCCTTGCATCTCTTTTTGGCTATTTTCTTTTATTTTTCGAAAAAAGCCCACATCAACCCCATTATTGCAAAGCCAAAAACTCTCGTAAAATTGCTAGAAATTTTACGGGCGTTACATCCTCTATCTCCTTTGATGTTTTGGGACACATCTCTTTAGATAAAGGAACTCCATGCCTAAAAGGTAGAAAACCTTTCTTGGAGTTCTGCATGCTAAAACGAGCAAGGATAGTGTCAATGTATGAAGCTTGAGATAAGCACAACATCCTTTTCTTGCGATCCCTTATAACTTTGATCCCAAGGATGTGTCCCACTTCTCCCAAGTCCTTCATGTCAAACTGTTTGGACAACCATACCCTTACGTCCGATAACACTTTGATATTGTTGCCAACTAACAAAATGTCATCTACGTATAGTACAAGAAACACCACTACGTTTCCGTCACATCTCTTGTATACACAAGGCTCATCCGGACTTTGAATAAATCCATATGACTGGATTACCTCATCAAAGTGGATGTTCCAAGATCTAGAAGCTTGCTTCAATCCATAAATGGACCGATTAAGCTTACATACAAGATGCTCTTTGCCTTTAGCAATGAATCCCTCTGGTTGCCGCATATAGATGTTCTCCTCAAGACTTCTGTTAAGGAAAGCTGTCTTGACATCCATCTGCCAAATCTCATAATCCATATGAGCAGCTATAGATAAGAGAATCTGGATAGACTTAAGCATAGCTACCGGCGAAAAGGTCTCCTCATAATCGATACCTTCTTTCTGAGTATACCCTTTCACAACAAGCCTAGCTTTGAAGGTCTCAACCTCCCGTCTACTCCTCTCTTTCTCTTGTAGATCCACATGCATCCAATGGTTTTTACACCATCGGGTGGTTCTACTAGCTCCCAGACCTGATTAGAATCCATAGATTCTATCTCTGAATTCATCGCTCTTTGCCAAGATACCGCATCTCTATCTTGGATTGCCTCGTCATATGTCCAGGGATTAGGTTCATGTTCACCAAGGACTAAGTCCGAAGACTCTCCCAAAAACATGAATCTCTCGGGTTGTCTAACAACCCTCCCACTACGACGAGGTGCCTCCTGTGTATGCTCTGTGACATGTGGTGCAGTGACTTGTGGTGTCTCCTCTTGTACCGGTGGTACTGAAGTCGTGACTTCCCCTGTTAACTCCTCAAGAACAATCCTACTCTTGGGCTTGTGGTTCATTACATAGTCCTCCTCTAGAAATCTGGCATTCGTGCTAACGATCACCCTCTGATCTCTAGGATTATAAAACAAACCACCTTTCGTTCCCTTAGGGTAGCCAACAAACATGCACACTTCTGTACGAGGTTCCAACTTACCAGCATCAGCCTTCAGCACATGTGCTGGACTCCCCCATATTCGAATATGTCTCAGACTAGGCTTTCGCCCAGTCCACAATTCTACAGGGGTAGAAGGTACTGATTTAGATGGAACCAAGTTCAGAGTGTACATTGCCGTATCCAGTGCATACTCCCAGAATGAAATAGGTAACTCAGAATAACTCATCATCGATCTGACCATCTCCATAAGAGTCCTATTCCTTCGCTCTGCTACACCATTCTGCAAGGGTGTGCCAGGTGCAGACAATTGGGATTGAATCCCAGACTCTGATAAGTAACTCCTAAACTCTCCCAAGAGGTACTCGCCACCACGATCAGATCATAGTGTCTTGATACTTTTACCTTGACGGTTCTCCACATCAGCCTTGAATCCTTTGAACCTGTCAAAGCATTCAGACTTGCGGCGTATCAAGTAAATGTATCCATATCTTGAATAATTGTCTATAAAAGAGACGAAATATTCAAAACCACCTCTTGCCGGATAGACATAGGACCGCACAAATCAGAATGAACCAATTCTAACACATCTTTGGCTCTATACCCCTTGGCCTTGAAAGGCCTCTTGGTCATTTTACCTTCCAAGCAGGATTTGCAGGTTGGGAGATCCTCCATCACTAATGAACCCAAAGGTCCATCAGCTATCAACCTTTGAATTCTGCTTAGGTTAATATGACCAAGCCTTAGATGCCAAAGATATGTCTGGTTCATTTGCGAAGGTTCTTTTCTCTTATTAGACTTAGAAGATGAGTTATTTACTTCTATATGCATCGTGGGAGTTTTCTGTTCAAGAGTATATAAATTGCCAACCAATGTACCAGAACAGATAATCTCTTTATTCCTTTTTATAACCACTTTGTCATTAAAAGAAACAGAATATCCATCCTTAAACAATTTAGAAACTGAAATTAAATTCTTTCTAAAAGTAGGTACATAAAGACAATTTCTCAAAACCAAAACTTTATTCCTATCAAAAGATAAATAAACGTCTCCCACTGCAATAGCCGCCACCTTTGAAGCATTACCCATGAAGACGGTAATCTCTCCCTCAGTTAGTCGTCGGGTTTCCTGGAACCCCTGCAAAGTATTGCAGACATGATCAGTGGCTCCTGTATCTACACACCAGGCACTGGTAGATAAAACCGCTAAACATGTTTCAATAACTAAACAAGAAGATATACCTTTGTTCTTTCGGCGAGGACAGCCCGCCTTCCAATGTCCAGTCTGCTTGCAAGTGAAGCACTTGCCTTTCGGCTTCTTCACTCCTGCCTGAGGTCCCACTGCCACCTTCTTCGCTCCACCTTGCTTCTTCTTCTTCTTACCTTTCGATTTAGAGGAAGAAACCTTCTGAGAGACCATGGCTTGAGCACTCTGACGAAAAAGCCCCTCTATCGCCTGGAGTTCTGTCAGAAGCTCCGCCAATGAATACAACCTCTTGTTCATGTTGTAGTTGAGGTGGAACTGCTCAAAACTCCTAGGCAGAGACTGGAGAATGATATCGACCTGGGTTTCCCCATCGATCTCAGCTCCAAGGACTTCCATCTCATTAAGATGAGCCATCATCTTGAGAACATGATCTCTAACGGGTGTTCCCTCGATCATGGTGGTCGTCATCAAGTTTCTCATTGCCTCCTGCCTAGCCGCCCTACTCTGATGTCCGAAAAGTTCCTTGAGATTGAACATCATGTCATAAGCTGTGGCTATGGCCTGATGCTGATGTTGCAGCACATTTGACATAGATGCCAAAATGTAACACCGCGCCATCTCATTTGCCTTAACCCATTTCTTATAACGTTCTTTCTCCTTTTCATCAGAGTCATTGGAGGGCTTAGGAGGACAGACCTCGAAGAGTATAAATTTGTACTCCTCCGCAGTTAAGACAATATCCAAGTTTCTTTTCCAATCAATGTAGTTTGGTCCAGTAAGTTTGTTTTCTTTTAAAATCACAGCAAGTGGGATGAAAGCCATTTGAAAATCCTAAAAATCACAATGATCAAAATATTAGATTTCAAATATTATTGATTCCTCAAAACAATAAAATCCCGAAATCAACCAACACCTCAAATCTCCGAGAATATCGTATGCCACGCTGTGTGGACGTATACGAATTCTACATTTGTAAGAGGAGGTTTTACCCATTAATTTTATTATCTTTTCAACCTTACTTTTTGACAAATAAAATTAATAGTTGGTTCCTCTTTGGCCCTACAAATAAAAGCAGTGACTCCGATGGGGAGGATACTTTTATTTGCATCTAAGTGTGCACCATTACACGATACTAAGGGAATTATTTCGGATTATGTGCCTTACCGCTGTGGAAGTGCACATGCTCCTAGATAATTTCCTATAACTATTATTTGACCTAGTGATCCACAAACAAACCCGTCCTCAGGGAGGAAGGCACTCAGAGCCAACACACAAGTTTGTTTGCATCACACGTCAAATTGTAATGGAGGCCACGGGAATTAATTAAAATTTCCCTCTCCCACTTAGTAAATTGAAAATGAGGAATTTTAAAACATACACAACATGTATATAAAACAAATAAGCAATAAATATGGAAAAAACACAATTTTTCCAACTATTATGGCATTGTCCTCCAATATGTATCCCGTCGTGTTGCCACCTCGTCCGCTCCACCTTTTCCCGTGCACAAGTCACCAAAGAGATCCGAGCCGAGATATATCATTTTAATTTACATCCATCGATCCTATACTCCACGAAGGAGTGTACAAATAATCTAGATCGAAAGTAAACTAAAATGTGTGGCTAAACAATGTCGTATTTAATTACAAAAATTAAATACTAATCTAGCCTCGTCAACCCCGAGGATTCAAATAATATACATACAATCACACACAAAACCATCACATACAACCAAATAGCCATAATTGTCGGATCTTATGCCTGCAACCAAAAAGTTAGCCTACGCACATCCTATTATTATCCGGCATACTCAATATATGAAATGTGCATGAAAGTAACCGAATCCAAAACACACAAAACCGGAAACCTGGCTCTGATACCACTTGTTGGGAGTTGCTTCGGAGGCTCATTGCCTCCCATGTCCCCGGATTAAAATTTTCACTAATGAAAGAATTAATCTGGATGGGATGAGCTTCCTTAGCACAACCATTTCATCGTCGTGCTAACAACTTGAGTGGTCTCTTGAACAAACTAGTTGTTCAAGCAACACAACTCTTCTAGTTGGTTAGCCACGGAAGAGACGACGGATGGATCGCCGGTTTTTGTGTTTGTTTTCGGGGTCCATGATTATACAATATATATTCATACGCATACATGTATAATCAAAGCATAAAAGAACATGCTCAGATCTGTAAATAAAGTTAAAAAAACTTTATACCTTACGATCTTCTACCGTATGTCCTATCCTTCTCGTGGACGACGTGTGGACGAAGATCCTCCACGAGTAGAAGCCTTCTAGATCGCGTTCTTCCCTTCCTTGTCCGCTGCGAACAAAGAGAAGAACCAACAAATACCTATCCTTTCTAGAACCGGCCACCAAATTAGGGAATTTGGTGCAACCGCCGGCCAAGGAGCAAGTGGATGAAGCGCCGGCCAACTTGAATAGGGGTTTCCGCCGTCCACCAAGGAGAAAGGGAGGAGGAAGAGCACCGGCCACCAATGGAAGGAGAACCGCCGGCCAAGGAATAAGAGAGAGGCCTTGAGAATGGGGGCCGACCAAGTCTAGATGGAAGAAGGTTGGGCACCGGCAACTTCTTGGAGGAAGGAGGTTGCCGCCCAAAACAAACCCTAGCTCCCAAACCCTAGCCGCCCACTTGTGGAAGAGCCAAACCCTAATTCTCTATCAATTCTTCTTTTTCCGCCCAAGCCTAAGCCCCCTATTTATAGAATTGGGCTTAAGCCTCCTTTAATCTCCACCGTCGGATCTAGGGATTAATCTCCACCGTCGGATCTAGGGTTTTATCCCAACCGTCGGATCTAGGGTTTCATCCCAACCGTCGGATCTAGGATTTCATCCCAACCATCGGATCTATGGTTTCATCCCATCCGTCGGATCTTGGGTTTTAACCAAACGTCGGATCTAGGGATTTAATCCCAACCGTCGATTCTAGGGTTTCATCCTAACCATCGGATCTAGGGATTTAATCCCAACCGTTGGCTCTAGGGTTTCATCCTAACCATCGGATCTAGGGATTTAATCTCAACCGTTGGTTCTAGGTTTTGTTTTACATTCTTGGATCTAGACTTCACAAGGATTATATTAGGCTATGATAGGGACCATAAGGAGGAGTTGGATCTTGGCCACCCGATGGATCGGAACCACACAAACTTGATCCATCAATGATGTTCCATTCCACTAGAGGATCATCATTGAACTACCTCACCAACCCCCATAAATTAATATGGGCTCCATATATTATTTGTACATTAATCTCCCCGTGTTTAAGATATCGAATGTACGTCAATTAATTGATTTACTGACCATCAATTAATTAACATCTAATTCCTCGAGTAGTACCACTCAACCTTATCATCATATTGACTAAGTCAACCAGCTGGGTTTACATGATGAACCTTATGAGCTCCTCAAGGGGACATCATCAACCTAATATATAGGACACGGTTTCCTCCTATAATCAACGGCACACCATGTAAATAATATCATTTCCCAACTTACCGGGCATATTGATTTAATCCATCTAAATCTCACCCTCTGGTAAATCAAAGAAATAAATACTAAGTACATGTGCCTGTTATTATATCGGGATTAAGAGCATGCACAACATAATATCCAAGGTCCGATTCAATTATGTAGTCAGTACTAAATTGAATCACCTCTATGTCGGTCCTGCTCAATACACCTAAGTGTACTAGTGTAACTTTATGTTCAAGACAAAACAATACCAAGCTACACTACAACCATGCCAATGGTTTGTCCAAAACCATCTTGGTCGTGAGCCTCTACTTATATTTTACAAGGGATTGATAACATGATCTTCTGTGCCACACCAAGCACCATGTTATCTACAATGTAAAATATTAGACAATATGCACACATATATAATAAATATATAAAGTGCAAACAATGATCATGTGATTCTTATACCAAAATAAAATGTTCATACAAAAAGAGCTAGGCTTTCAGTATACATTCCAACACATGGAAGGCTTTCCTTGCTCCCTTTTTCTTTTGGTTCTCGTACTTCAATTTCCTTCTTTCTTTTCAAACTATTCTCCGCACAACGTTCACTATTGCTTCCACCTCTTCTGATTCGTCTTCGGGTTCGAGTTCATCTGCTTGCCTAGTAGGTGGCTTGCTTCTTTGTTATGCAAGTAGAGAAATACCTCGCTCGGCCCGGACCACGTTAGTTTGCTCGTGAAGTACAAACTCGGAAAATAATTTGTCTAACCTAAGCTTTGAAAGGTCCTTAGAGACCTTGTAGACATCGACAATGGATGCCCACAAGGTAGTCCTAGGGAAAGCATTTAAAGCATACCTTATAAGGTCCCGGTTCTCTATGGCTTGCCCGATCGAGTGAAGACCATTGACGATGTCTTGGATCCGCGCATGTAATTGGGTGGCGGTCTCGCGATCCTGCATCTTTAGATTGTACAATTTATTTAAAAGTAAATCTCTTTTACATACCTTAGCATCGGGCGTCCCTTCGTGTAGATCAATCAATTTGTTCCAGAGGTCTTTGGCGCTAATGATTGGACCGATGCGGTTGAGCTCCTCCTTGGACAAGCCACATTGTAATATTTGAGTTGCTCTTGCATCGGCTTCGATTTGCCTCTTGGTTGTATTTGTCCACTAATTTAAATCCAAGGGCTCTCCTTGATCATTGGTGGGTAGAGAAAAGACGGTTTGGATTATTATCCAAGTCTCGACTTGTGTTTTCAAGAAACACTCCATCTGACCTTTCCAATAACGGAAATCATTTCCGTTAAAGAACGGAGGTCGGGTGGTGCTATACCCCTCAATGTGAGCCATTAAGTCTCTTGCAAAAACACGAATAAAAATCAAAGAGAATTTCAAGACTTGGTCTTGGATTAGTAGTATGGGAAATAATAGGAAATAAATAGAAATAAATAAGAAGAATAAGAAACTAACAAAAACTCGAAACTTACGACCTTCGGTGTCCCCGAAAGGCTACTGAACGTTGGATTTTGGGGCTGGAAACAGCTTATTACGAAGGTAAACCCTCATAAGAAATGTAGATCTCTCAGAGGGCTTCGATTTGGTAGGTAGATCGTTACGTGAGTCCACTTGTGCGAAAAGTTATGGCCGTTTTACTGTCGGCTACTCCAAGGGAGAATACTTGCAAGCATACAACCAAAAGAAAAGTACCAAGACTTCGTCTTGGATTAGTAGTGCGGAAGGAATAAAAACCTAATAAAGATATGAATCAAAAAATACGAAAAGAAAACCAAAACGTGCTAGATTGGTGGTTTCATCAAATCTTAGCGCCCCCGCTCTGATATTGATTGTTGGATCGAGAAGCGTCGCTAGAGGGGGGTATGAATAGCGATCGTAAATCTTTTCGACGTTTCATTCAAGTAGACAATTAAACGAGTAAGAGCAGTGGAAAATAAAGGAACACGTTTATTTTTACTTGGTTCACAACCCAGCGGTTGCTACTCCAAGGCCCTATCGGTCCTAGACCGCATACGGAGGGCAAAGCACTATAACGTCTCCTCCTCGTTGGAGGTAGGAGATAACGATCACAAAAACCGAATGTACGAGGATGAGGCAACAAGCCTACCTCACCTCATTACGATTAAAATAAAGAATACAATAAAAATAATTACTTGCTACTGCTGCCGACGAAGGAGATTTGAACTTATAGTCGCGTCGGCGTTATGACGCTGTTGGAGCGTTGGCATTGTAGGAGCACTTGATGAATAAACTTGATGATGCTTGGAGTTGGAATCCTCCCCTCCTTTTATAGATTTTGGCCTCTGAATATGTCTCCTCTTTTTTCGGAACAGATCACGAAGTTGTCCAAATTTTATCGCGAAGTGGTCGCGTCAAACCTTATCCGTTTTGACCTAGCGCAAAGGCTGATTCGTCGCCATCAGTCGACTGATGCCTCCCATCAGTCGACTGCTTGATGTCCAACAGTCGACTGCCAGCCTGGCCACTTCCCTACAGTAAGAGGTTAGCTCGAAAAATGATAAATGCGACGGTTTCTGACCGTCCGATCTCGACCTAGACCTTCCACGGGAAGTCTTAATCAGATCGCCGCCTACGGTCATCCCGTAAAGAGGACACGACCTTACAATCTCTCACTCACACGAGCTTACCTCGATAGTAGCTCTCGCTTCTGGCCTTCAACTCGATTCCTTCGGCTCCCTCCGAAGTCACTCGAGTATCGCCCGACCACCGCGGCTTCCTCCGGGTGTCGCTAGCCTTCAGCTCCAGCTTTAACACTTTTCTGCACACTTGATTTAGCTCTTGAGATAATGATGTAAACTTAACTTTGTGTCTTTGCAATAATCAAAACACAGGTTCGATTATCTAGTGTGCCTGCACCAATACATTGGCCATTCTTTATTTTGCTATCATTATGCCATGATCATTTCATGCATTTAATGTATTGAAAATTCATTTAAGGACAATGGCATGACTTGGAGTCCCATTTATAAGGGAATCAAGCAGTTTTGCCTTAAAAAATGCATGAAACCCTAGATTAAATGAACCAAAATCCACATCTCACATCCAATTGACATGTATATGTATTTATACACCCTAGATACATGTGAGATGCTAGGATATGAGTTAAGTTCAAGGTGCATAGTTTTTGCATCTAGATGAACTAAAACTCATCCTTAATCAACAAGTGGATCATTTGGAAAACTTATGTACAAGTCATGTACATTAAGCCCAAGGAATATGATCCAAAATAGGTTTTCAAAAACATTTTAAAATCAATTTAGAAAACCTTGGTGAAGTATATCTTTTGATAGCAATCACCATTGATGAGATTGATACAAAGTGAGCTAAAACATTGAAGTTTTTATTCACTTTTGGATTTTGTATCAATTTCGATATTTTATGGGTAAAATATTTTTTAAACATTTTTCACCCATTGTATTTGTCATAGGTATTATAAGTATCAAATTTCATGATTTTTTGAATTACATATAATTATTTTTGCTTTTCCAAATCTCATTTCTGATAATTGAAAATCGAGATTTTTAGTTATCAGTTGATTGCTCATAGTGGTAGTCGACTGATTACTGTAAGTAGTCGACTGCCAAGCTGATTTCGGGAAAAACAAGGTTGTTTAGCCCATTTTCAGCCATGGTAAAGGTTCCTAACCACTCCTAACCCTAGGATATACTTTGGGAAGCATTATAAAGGGTGAAAATCCATTTGATATGGATTAGGAGAGTTTTTAGGGTTTGTATCAATCTTAAGGTGAGTGAAAGTTCTATGTTGAACTTTGAACCTTAATTTTGACGGTTTAGAGTTCCTATAGGCTTAGGGACTTCCCAAGGACATTGTTGGTGCAATGGTCAAGGGGGAGCAAGCCTTTAGGGGGAGTTATCCATCTTGCGATGATGGATGTGTTTGAAGGGGAGAATGTTATCAATTAGGAATATTGATGGGATTTTGAGAAACTCAATTTGGAAATTGGGAGAGAGTATAGGATTGCCTCTCTTAAGTGATATGGGACTTATCAGTAGGAAGATGGTAGGCATCCTAGGTATTTTTGGATCAAGGGGGAGATTGTAAGATCTCATTGGGACATGAGACATTGACCTCCTTGGAGAGAACCTTTTTGATGTTAGTCAAAAAGGGGGAGAAATATTGAGAGAGTGTTTGGCATTACCATTTTGGGATAATTGGTAAGGAGATTTGAGTTAGTGGTCTAACTCAAGGTTTGTTTTATCAAACATCAAAAAGAGGAAGATTGTTGGTGCAATCAACCCAGGTCACGATTGACTAGACTCGAGTTTGACTCAAGTGATGTTTCGATGTTTGACATAGTATGTTTGACATTGATGTCAGTTATTATGTTGGGAAGATTGTTGGAGCAGTCGACCCAGGTCATAATTGATCGGACTCGAGTTTGACTCGAGGGAGACTTTGATGGTTGACTAGGGTTGACCATGCGATTATGGAAAGTCCAAGTTATGGGTACTTGGCATGGGAAGTCCAAGTCTTGAGCACTTGGCATAGAAAGTCCAAGCATGGGTCTTGGCAAGGGGAAAGTCCAACATGGGTTGGCAAGGAAAGTCCAAGCATGGGTCTTGGCAAGGAAAAGTCCAAGCATCGTCTTGGCATGGAAAGTCTAACATGGGTTGGCAAGGGAAAGTCCAAGCTTGAGTCTTGGCATTTGAGAAGTCCAAGGGGTTTGATATTGGCGGCGTAAAGTCCAAGCTGGAGTCTTGGCAGCATAAGTCTAATAATTGGCGGCGTAAAGTCCAAGCGGAGTCTTGGCGGTGTAAGTCCAATGTGCCTTGGCGGTGTAGACACCGTTAGCATGACATAGACGATGGAAGCACCTGGAGGCTAGCGCGATGGATAAATAAGTCATGGATGACTTGGAGGGATCCGAGAGGCGTGAGGCTAATGGAGGTGGCTAGAAGGCTTAGGTCTAGGCTAAGGGTGGTCTAGCAAGTATGGGGACACCATACTTGGGTTAAAACATTATCTTTGAGGTTGGCAGTCGACTGACATTATGGTCGATTCGACTGCCGTGAGTTGACTAGAGCTCGACTGCCATTTAGGGCTGAAATTGCCTTGGCAGTTGACTACTCATTGGAATAGTGGGGCAGTCGACTGCCATGGATGGCAGTCGACTGC
Source organism: Wurfbainia villosa (assembly GCA_025175895.1). Lineage (NCBI taxonomy): Eukaryota > Viridiplantae > Streptophyta > Magnoliopsida > Zingiberales > Zingiberaceae > Wurfbainia > Wurfbainia villosa. The sequence continues at coordinate 82,255,139 of CM045989.1, read as the reverse complement.
CAGTTGAGTTGCGAGCACAGAATGCTCCGTAGCCGAATGGGCATTCGACTCCGGGCGCTGGCAGTCGACTGCCAAGATATCCGTTGGAGTTTTTCCAGCGTGGATCGACCCATTGTCTCACAACTACAGTGTTGGCAGTCGACTGGGGCCTTATGGGAGTCGGCTACCAGGCGGAAATCCTACCCGACGCAGGATATAAAGGCAGCTCGGATGGAGGGTTTTTGCAGCAATTTTCTTGGGAAAAATTGAAGGGGAGAGTTGGTGCTTTCCAATCCTTCAAAGCTAGTTCAAGGCAATCAAAGATCAAGCAATCAAAAGCTCTTGTAAAGTGTTTTTCATTTACTTGCATTTGTATTTCATTATCGTATTTGCTTGTATCTATTTTGTTGGGAGTATGGGGAATACAATCAAAGTCCCACATTGGTAAGACATGGAAAAGATCATGTGCTTATAAGAAAAAAGATATCTCCATTGGTATGAGGCCTTTTGGGTAAAGCCCAAAAATAAAACCATGAGGGCTTAGACCCAAAGTGGACAATATCATGCCATTGTGGAGATATGTGGAGCTTATAAGCACTAACAATTGGTATCAGAGCCATGGTCCATGTCAAGCCATGAACCTCGAACGAAGGAAGTTGAGCTCCCACGTCCGGATCAAGAGAACCAGACATCAGGAAGGAAGTCTAGTTGGGTCGGGGGGACCGAACAACTGACAGGAAGTCCTGGTGGGTTGAAGATCGGACATCAAGCAGAGAAAATCCTTCGAGGAGGGATAGGCTTGAGGGGGGGCCCAATGTGGTCCTTCGTTTGAGGGGGGGATTGTTGGGAGTATGGGGAATACAATCAAAGTCCCACATTGGTAAGACATGGAAAAGATCATGTGCTTATAAGAAAAAAGATATCTCCATTGGTATGAGGCCTTTTGGGTAAAGCCCAAAAATAAAACCATGAGGGCTTAGACCCAAAGTGGACAATATCATGCCATTGTGGAGATATGTGGAGCTTATAAGCACTAACATATTTGTTTATTGTTGTAAACAATTGTAAGAGGTTTCTCCACCTCCGACTTGTGTCGAGAAGGAGTTAGTTTTGATTATTGAGTGTGTGTGCATCACTAGAGCTCTTTAGAGCTCGATCCGTGGATTAGGAACCGTTTGGTTCCGAACCATGTTATATCCTTGTATTTGCATTGTTGTTTATTTCGTTATTGCTTTCATTTCTATTCCACTGTGCGCTAACGAAATTTATAGAGACGACACGCGAAAGAATTCCATCATTGCATAGCACGACGCTATTCACCCCCCTCTAGCGGTCAATGATCCCTAACATTTCACAGTCTACATATATAGACTGAGTGCTAAAGAGGTTTAGCATGTCAGAATCCAAAAAAGGTTTCCTTCCCATCAGACATGGGATACACCTTTCGAAGTCTATGTGTCTGCACACAGAAGACGAGAGGATTTGCATGAATAAGATTCCCTATGCATCTGCAATAGGATCTATCATGTATGCTATGTTATGTACGAGGCCCGATACATCGTATGCTCTGAATGTCATGAGAAAATACTAATCTGATCCAGGAATGGATCATTGGGCGGCTATTAAGACGATCCTTAAGTACTTGAGAAGAACTAAGGATGTGTTCCTAATATATGGAGAAGGAGACATGGTGATAAGTGGGTATACGAATGCCAGCTTCTAGAAAGACAAGGTTGATTTCAAGTCTCAGTCTAGGTATGTATTCACCTGGAATGGAGGCGCAATAAGTTGGAAAGGTTCCAAGCTTGACACTATAGCGGATTCTGCCACTAAGGTAGAATACATTGCAACTTCGGAAGTAGCAAAGGAAGCGGCTTGGATCAAAAAGTTCATCTCTAAACTTGATGTGGTCTCATAAATGATCCAAACATGTGCTTCGCCGCTATCATCTGATCAGAGAGATCATTAGTAGGAAGGAAATACAAATCGAGTAGATTCCCACTGAAAGGAACTTAGGAGATCCTTTAACTAAGGCATTACCTCAAAGTAAGTTTGAGGGACATGTTAGAGCTTATGGTATTGGATATCGTAGCGATTGACATTAGGCCAAGTGGGAGTTTGTTAGTAATATATGAGAGATGTCCTAAGGCAATTGCCTTATCTTTGAACCATTTATATGATAAATGAAGATTCACTATTTGAGTATACATGTTTTCCTGTATTTGATTAGATCTTAAACTCATTTACTGAATGTTCTTGATACGATTCACAACATGAGAGAATTTGTGATTGGATCACAACTAATGAGTATCTTTACATGTGTAATTGTGATGTATCGGAATTATCCCTAGTCGATGAATTGATGGATTTGGACATCATTAATTCTATCGAGACTAGCACGAGGTATACTTCTTTGGTGTATCCAAGAAGCTGATTCTCACTGGTTGGAGACATTCTTATGTCCGGAGTTAATCGTGGATGCTAGTTATGGTAACTAGTTGATTGGAGTGACCAACTGTAAAACATCATATGGTTCTCTACATATATAGATATGTCAATGAAGTTCTTAATATAGCTTAAGTGTGATGTTCCTTTGACTTGCGGTATTCAAGTCATCTTGGTTAAGCAAGCATCTCTGAGGAGATGTGGACTCGGGATGATTGGGCATAAGTCGAAGTTATCGAAGGTGTTTTAATAGTCTATAAAGGATTCACTACTCCTTGCGAGGAGATGTATACCCATGGCCTCTCATCGGATTGTTACTAAAGTCTTTGGCTAAAGCATTACATGTTTAGAGTAAGGTACTCTTGGATACATGTGCAGTAACTAGAATCCATAGGATGAGGAAATGATACTTGAGCTAGGTATAAAGTAGTCAACCTAGTGGCGACTGACACTATCGACCATGTCCTGAACCAAGTGGGTATAAGATGAGTGAAGGGAATGGGGTACGATTCATTGTAGCTGCTAAAGGGTTTCAGAAATAGTTCTGGATCAACCATTGATGTTTTCGGTTAATTGGGGATCATGATGTACTACTAGGTTCCACTCATGATCATTCTATAATTAATGGTTAATTATAGACGACCAACATAAACCGAGAACCTATTTGGTCACACGCACAACGAGCGTAATCTGAAGGATTTAAAACGATCTTGAGAATGTGATTCTCACATCGAGAGAAACAAGGTTTGGTTGGACTAAACAAGGATCGAGCATGAAATCGTTTTAGTCACAATGGAAGTGTGGATGGGTGATCGAACGATTTTAATTGTCGCAATAACGTTTACCAAATTATTTACCGAACCCCCTAACTACACTAATGTAGTATAGGACTGACTCAGATCGTCTCCCAACAAAGCTAATGGCTGGACGTTTGTTTTTAAACAGAAGTAAACACTAGGGGTTCTTACAACTTATTAAAACAATTATTCAAAGCTAACCTAATACAAGAACAATTCAACCTTGCACCGCACTGTCACTATACGATGTAATGGTCAAACAATTCTGGTAAACAAACAAACATGGAAATTAAATCTGCAGGAAGTAAATCTAACTACCAAATAACAAGTAACTATCCTAATGTGCAAAAGTAAGTGATCACGCACCGCACTGTCACTATATGGTACAATGATTAAAACAAATGTGAACAATTCAACCAAGCACCGCACTGTCACTATACGTCACAGTGATCAAATAGTCACTAAAAAACTATACTAACAGACATAAAATAAATCGACCAAGTACCGCACTGTCACTATATGACACAATGGTCAAGAAACAAAGGTGAACATTTCAACCAAGCACCGCACTGTCACTATACGACACAATAATCAAACAGTCACTAAAAAACTAAACTAACAGAGAGAAAATAAATAAACCAAGCACCGCACTGTCACTATACGGTACACTGGTCGAAGATTAACTAAAAACATGAAAAGAACAATTACACTAAAGGAAATAAATCTAACCACTAGGTAAACACTGTAAATGAATAACAAGACTCCCTAAAATATAAAACTAATTACCACGTGCACGATTTACCACACATAAACAAAATACTACTGAAACATCATTGGAACACACTGAACACTAGAAAATCAATACTGATAAAATATAGTGCACAGTAATGAGCCAACAATGTAAAAATACTAAAATATCCAAAGTGAACAATACAGTAAAGCAATAAGAAATAAAACAACAGTAAATCAATAAAGTAAACACAGTTATCCACAAACACAAGAAAGATACCACCCTCTCCGGTGACCTACGACGATACCGAACAACTCCAAGGGTCTCAGGGTACGGATCTCTCGTCAGAACTCGACGAGAGGTGGATCGATGCGGTAGCTCACAACTCCGATAATGGATGCAGGACTGCCGTGACCACGACAGCTACTGTGGATGGAATCGGATCTGGGAACAAAGGATCATCGCCACCAGCTGATGTTGAAGAATGCTCTGGATTGGAAGAAGCACTGCCACCGGAACTGGAAACAGGTTCTGCGGGATCCCGACAGTAGCAAGTCACCCCTAGCTTTGCATGACCACGACCCACTAGGGTAGCTCAGCTCCGCCGATGAGGGATCTGAGGATCGTTGGTGAAGACAAACGAACTCCCACTGCTCGATCAACGGACTGTCGCCGCCCAATTGTAGCTGTGAGCTCCGCCGGACCAAGGGAAGGAGAAGATGCCCGATGAAATGGAATCAGGGAAGAACCTGGGATTGCCGGAATCATCGCCAGAGTGCTGTAGTGGAGAATCGTTGTCGCCACGCTGGTGAGGAAGAAGACGCCGCTGTTCACTTTGTCACGATATTCTTCTTGCAATGGGAAGAAGTTGAAATTTATCTCCAATTTTCTCAACCGTTGGATCGTGCAAGATTTAATCACACCGACCCATTATACATAGGGTTAAATGGCTTCTATTAATCTCCGTAAGTTGTATGAAATAAATCAAACGGTTGTGATAAATCCGATCCAGATCGATGGCTGTAATTGCTCCGATTTAGCTCTTTTCATGTTCCCTACAAAATCACATTCACCCGTGAAAAATAATGCAGAAATTATAGGGGAAAAACAATTAATTTCAACTAGATCCAATATTCAAAAATGTCATGAATAACCGTAATTACCCAAATCAAAGAGCCTAAATTCCCCAAATGTAAATAGAGATCACGCGATAAAAATGCGACTATCAAATTCCCCCACACTTATTTTTACGCGTCTGATAATGGTGAATTATTGTCGTACCATTTCAAATTAATTACCGAACCCCCTAACTACACTAATATAGCATAGTGGATGGCCCAGATTGTTTCCCAATGAGTGTAATCGATGTCACGCCCGCTCTTTCCTAGGGTCCGGAGGGGCGGCGCGTGACGCGACCGTACATGCATACATCGTACTACTTACAGCGGAAGTCTTTAGACACATTTTTTTTTCTTTTAACATAAACATGCATCGTCATTTTATAGATACTTCTTCTTAACATAGAGCATGCATCATTATTTCATAAGTACTTAGTGCTTAGTTCAAGTCCATAAACATCATCATCATAGAGGAAACATACATGAAGAACATAACAGATCTCCTCCACCATGCCACTACCACACACACTTTGCCCCTCCTGCTGCTCCCTTTAGTTTATCCATCCCTTACCCTTATCTGCAGTACAAGGGAAAAATAAACTATAAGCACATAGTCTTAGTAAGATCCTGTCCTACACAAAAACCATACATCGACATTAAGCATGGCATGTAACATTCATAACATATAAGCAACATAACATGTAACATATATGACGTAAGCAAACATAACATGTAGCATAAGTAACCTAAGCAAACATAACATGTAACATATATAACATAGCAACATATCATGTACATATATGGCATAATCAAACATAACATGCAACATATATATCATAGCAACATATCATGTACATATATGACATATTCAAACATAACATGCAACATATATAACATAGCAACATATCATGTACATATATGACATAATCAAACATAACATGCAACATATATATCATAGCAACATATCATGTACATATATGGCATAATCAAACATAACATACAACATATATAACATAGCAACATACCATGTAAACATAACAATCATAACATGTGAACATAACAATCATATCATGTAAACATATGCAGGATGCTCTTTGAAAACATATATTATAGGTACGTAAACATAAATCTCAACATATTGGGCCCGACATTGTACTACCTCATCATCATCATAGCGCGCATCCCTAAATAGACCCGAGGTAGTAAGTCTCGAACCTACTAGGTTACTAGGCCCGATATTAGTCCGTCGACCTAGGGGCCATCGTCATAGTGTAGAAGCCCATCCTAGGCCCGATCTTAGTCCATCGACTTAATGCATCTGGGAGCCCATCCCGTACTAGGCCCAATCATAGTCGTTCGACCTATGGGTAATCATACATTGAAGCCCATCCTAGGCCCGATCTTAGTCCGTCGGCCTAGGGAAACTTAAGAGCCCATCCCTTTGGACCTTGTTAGGGTCCTGGTATAAGCCATGCAGATGGTAAAATACTTATATGCTTTTTATCATAACATATCTTATTTCATTTCGCAAACATATCATACTTCATTTCATAACATATCATATTTCACTTCATGAACATATCATATTTCATTTCATAAACATATCATACTTCATTTCATAACATATCATATTTCACTTAATGAACATATCATATTTCATTTCATAACATATCATATTTCACTTAATGACATATCATATTTCATTTCATAATATATCATATTTCACTTCATGAACATATCATATTTCATTTCATAAACATATCATACTTCATTTCATAACATATAGGGCATGGCATAAGGCATAACATCAAGAGTAAGTAAACACTAACCTAGAGCATGTTATCTTCATCTAGCAACATTTAACATCACAAGTTATCATGAATTTACCTAAAGCATGGCATAAGGAACACATTTGGGGTCTTGGCCGAATGGTTCAAATGGGTTTCATGGATCAACCACTTAACTAACTCATCTAAAGAAATCCCTCTTCATCATATTAATACAAGAAATAGTATGAATCATCATGATAAGCCCTAGCTATGGTCTTGGCCGAATGTTTCATGGGGAATTTAGGGTTAAACTCTTAACCCAATCCATCTAGCATCCTAACATCATTATATTCATACAAGATATGGTATAGAACTTCATTGAAACTCAAGAACAAGGTTTGGCCGAATGGTTCATGGAGAGTTTAGGGTTAAACTCTTAACCTAATCCATCTAACATCCTAACATCATTATATTCATACAAGATATGGTATAGAACTCCATTGAAAACTCAAGAACAAGGTTTGGCCGAATGGTTCATGGAGAGTTTAGGGTTAAACTCTTAAACTAATCCATCTAACATCCTAACATCATTATATTCATACAAGATAAGGTATAGAACTCCATTGAAAACTCAAGAACAAGGTTTGGCCGAATGGGTCATGGAGAGTTTAGGGTTAAACTCTTAAACTAATCCATCCAACATCCTAACATCATTATATTCATACAAGTATAAGATAGAACTTCATGGAAAACTTCAAGAAAAGGGTTTGGACGAATGGTCAAGGGGGCTTTTAGGGTTAAACTCTTAACCTAATCCATCTAACATCCTAACATTATTATATTCATACAAGATATGGTATAGAACTTCATTGAAACTCAAGAACAAGGTTTGGCCGAATGGTTCATGGAGAGTTTAGGGTTAAACTCTTAACCTAATCTATCTAACATCCTAACATCATTATATTCATACAAGATATGGTATAGAACTCCATTGAAAACTCAAGAACAAGGTTTGGCCGAATGGTTCATGGAGAGTTTAGGGTTAAACTCTTAACCTAATCCATCCAACATCCTAACACCATTATATTCATACAAGTATAAGATAGAACTTCATGGAAAACTTCAAGAAAAGGGTTTGGCCGAATGGTCAAGGGGGCTTTTAGGGTTAAACTCTTAACCTAATCCATCTAACATCCTAACATCATCATATTCATACAAGTATGGCATAGAACTTCATGGAGAACTCAATTAAAGGGCTTGGCCGAATGGATCATGGAGAATTGACACAAAAACTTCAATCGAAAAGCTACTTGTATGTAGGTGAGGGGATACTTACATCCTTCGCTTTGCTTTTTGGTTGGAAGATGACCTAAGGGAAGCAACATAGCCTTTCTTCTTGCTTGGATGACTTTCGGCCAAAGGATGGAAAGAAGGAGCTCTAGGGTTCTGTGAGGAAGGAGAAGATGAGGAGAAAAGCAATTTTGATAACTCATGTCTCCTCATTCCCCCTATTTATTCACTTTAAGAGTCGCTTAGTCTCCCTTACCCCTAACTATAATTTCCCACATTCTTGTTGGGCTTCTGGTTATTCGATGCACCCTTAGCGATTGGCTATCTCTAGAGGTTTGGGGTTCAATTCCTAGGCTTTACATCCTTTTTTGCTTATTTTCTTTTATTTTTGAAAGAGCCCACATAAAGCCCATTATCATCAAGCCAAAAATTCTTGTAAAATTTCTAGAAATTTTATGGGCGTTACAATCCTTCATACCTTTTAAAAGTTTCGTCCACCAAACTTAGATCAATTCTGGGTACTTCTGCTTCATGTCCTCTTCGCGTTCCCAGGTAGCTTCTTCGTACCATTGATTCTGCCACAGGACCTTTACTAAGGGCACCCCTTTGTTCCTTAGTCTCTTGACTTCTCGGTCGAGTATCTGGATAGGCCGACTCTCATAACTCAGGTCCTCTTGAACTTGTACTGTTTGTGGCTCGATCACTTGGTCCACACTGGAAATGCATTTCTTGAGCACAGAGACATGGAACACGTTGTGAATAGCCGACATCTCTTGAGGTAGCTCTAGCTTATAAGCTACATTGCCAACCCTCTGCAATATCGGATACGGTCCCACATAGCGCGGACTCAGCTTACCCTTCCTTCCGAATCTCATCACTCCCTTCATAGGGGCCACTCTGAGGAATACCAGGTCCCCGACTTCGAATTCTAACGGTCTACGCCGCATATCCGCATAGCTCTTTTGTCGGCTCTGAGCAGTTTCAATTCTCTGACGGATGTTCTGTATAGCTTGGGTGGTGTCGTTGATGAAGTCCGTCTGGAGTCCCATCCCCTTATTTTCACCACCCTCGTACCAGCATATGGGAGATCTACATTTCCTCACATATAGAGCCTTGTAGGGTGTCATTCCAATAGTAGCTTGGTAGCTATTGTTGTATGCCAATTCTGCCAAACAAAAGTATCGGCACCAGCTACCTTTGAAATCCAGGGTGCAAGCTCGTAACATATCCTTCAGTACTTGATTTACTCTTTCGGTCTGTCCGTCCGTCTGGGGATGGAAGGGAGTATTGAACAATAGCTTCGTGCCTAGGGCCTTCTGAACACATTCCCAGAAATGGGAAATAAAGTGACCATCTCTGTCAGAAATGATGCTCTTAAGAATTCCATGTAGTTTGATAATTTCCCTAGCATATAACTGAGCCAGTTGCTCTGTCGAATAGGTCATCTTGATTGCTAAGAAGTGGGCGCACTTCGTCAATCAGTCCACAATTACCCATATAGCTGTTGGGATGTATACTGAAAGCCTAGCTCTTTTGTATGAACATCTTTATTTTGAAATAAGAATCACATGATCATTGTTTGCACTTTATTTATATATGTGCATATTGTCTAATACTTTACATTGTAGATAACATGGTGCTTGGGTGTGGCACAGAAGATCATGTTATCAGTCCCTTGTAGAGTATAAGTAGAGGCTCACAACCAAGATGGTTTTGGACAAACCATTAGCATGGTTGTAGTGTAGCTTGGTATTGTTTTATCTTGAACATAGAGTTACACTAGTACAATTAGGTGTATTGAGCAGGACCGACATAGAGGTGATTCAATTTATTGCTGGCTACATAATTGAATCGGACCTCGGATATTATGTTGTACATGCTCTTAATCCCGATATAATAACGGGCACATGTACTTGTTGGGAAATGATATTATTTACATGGTGTGTCGTTGATTATAGGAGGAAACCATGTCCTATGTATTAGGTTGAAAATGTCCCCTTGAGGAGCTCATAAGGTTCATCATGTAAACCCTGCAGGTTGACTTATTCAACATGATGATAAGGTTGAGTGGTACTACTCGAGGATTTAGATGTTAATTAATTGATGGTCAGTAAATCAACTAATTGACGAACATTCGATATCTTAAACACGGGGAGATGGATGTACAAATAATATAAGGAGCCCATATTGATTTATGGGGGTTGGTGAGGTAATTCAATGATGATCCTCTAGTGGAATGGAACATCATTGATGGATCAAGTTTGTGTGGATCCGATCCATCGGGTGGCCAAGATCCAACTCCTCCTCATGGTCCCTATCGTAGCCTAATATAAACCTCTTGAAGTCTAGATCAAATGATGGAAAACAAATCTCTAGATCCGACGGTTGAGATTAAATCTCTAGAACCGACGGTAGAGATCAAATCTCTAGAACCGACGATTGAGATTAAATCTCTAGAACCGACAGTAGAGATCAAATCTCTAGAATCGACGGTTGAGATTAAATCTATAGAACCGACGGTTGAGATTAAATCTCTAGATCTGACGGTTGAGATTAAATCTCTAGATCCGACGGTTGAGATTAAATCTCTAGATTCGACGGTTGAGATTAAATCTCTAGAATCAATGGACATGAATAAACCTGGACCTAAACCTAACTCTATATATATGGGAGAATGGGTTGGGCGGCAACTAAGATTTGGATGATGGAGATTAGGGTTTAGCCTCTCATTGCTTGGGCGGCAAGGTTTGGAAGGAAGAGTGGGCGGCAACTTGTGGAAGATCTCTTCTTCTTCCTAGAAGGTGGCCGGCTCCTAGATCTCTTCCCTCCACCTTGGTTGGGCGCCAAGAAACCATAAGGAAGAAACCCTAATTAGATTAGGGTTTGGCTCTTATGGTTGGGCGGTTAGGGTTTGCAAGAAGGTGGGCAGCAACTATAGGAGAGGAGTTGTTCTTCTTCCTAGGGTGTGGCCGATTCCTTCCTCTATTCCCTCCACCTTGGCCGGTGCCCAGCATATTCCCTTTCTCCTCTTCACTTCATCTTGGTCGGCGACACTAGAAGCTAGGGTTTGTCCCTAGCTTGGTTCCTTGGTGGTTTCCATTTAGTTCTCTCTATTCTTGGGGCCGGCGGCATCAATCCTTTGTGGATTGGTGGTTGCCTCAAGCAAGAAGGGAAGGAGAGTTCTTCTTTCTTGGATTGAAGAAGATCTAGAAAGCTTCAACTTGTAGAGGATCTTCCCCTACACGAAGTCTACAAGGAGGTTAGGACATACGATAGAAGATCAAGAGGTATAAAAGTTTTATAACTTTTATTATTGATCTTTGCATGTTCTTATTGATATGCTAGCTTATGTTCTTTATGTTAGTATGTGTTGATTATACTAGTTTACATTTGTATGTATTTGTATAATCATGGACCCCGAAGATAAACACAAAAATCGGCGATCCGTCCGTCGTCTCTTCCGCGGCTAACCAACTTGAAGAGTTGTGTTGCTTGAACAACTAGTTTGTTCAAGCGACCGCTCAAGTTGTTAGCACGACGACGAATTGGTTGTGCTTAGGAAACTCATCCCATCCGGATTAGTTTTCATTAGTGAAAATTTTAATCCGCGGACATGGAAGCCGATGAGCATTCCGAGGGCTTGCATGATTTCCAACAATTGGTATCAGAGCCAGGTTTCCGGTTTTGTATGTTTTGGATTCGGTTACTTTCATGCACATATCATATATTGAGTATGCCGGATAATAGTAGGATGTACGTAGGCTAACTTTTTGGTTGCAGGCATAAGATCCGACTATTATAGCTATATGTGTATATGTGGTTGTTTGTGTGTGATTGTATGTATATTATTTGAATCCTCGGGGTTGACGAGGCTAGATTAGTATTTAATTTTTTGTAATTAAATACGGCATTGTTTAGCCGCTCATTTTAGTTTACTTTCGATCTAGATTATTTGTACACTCCTTCGTGGAGTATAAGATTGATGGATGTAAATTAAAATGATATATCTCGGCTCGGATCTCTTTGGTGACTTGTGCACGGGAAAAGATGGAACGGACGAGGTGGCGACACGACGGGACGCATATTGGAGAACAATGTCATAATAGTTGGAAAAAATTCTATTTTTTCCATATTTATTGCTGATTTGTTTTATATGCATGTTGTGTGTGCTTGAAAATTCCTCATTTTCAATTTACTAAGTGGGAGAGGGACATTTTAATTAATTTCCGTGGCCTCCATTACAATTTGACGTGTGATGCAACAAACTTGCGCGTCGGCTCTGAGTGCCTTCCTCCCCATCGGATGAGTTTGTTTGCGGATCACTATGTCAAATAATGGTTATAGGAAGTTATCTAGGAGCTTGTGTACTTCCACAGCGGTAAGGCACATAATCCGAAATAATTCCCTTAGTATCGTGTAATGGTGCACACTTAGATACAAATAAAAAGGTATCCTCCCCATCGGAGTCACTGCTTTTATTTGTAGGGCCTAAGAGAAACCAACTATTAATTTTATTTGTCAAAAAGTAAGTTTGACAAGATAATAAAATCAATGGGGTAAACCTCCTCTTACAAATGTAGAATTCGTATACGTCCACACTATCGTGGCATGCGATATTCTCGGTGTTTGAGGTGTTGGTTGATTTCAAAATTTTATTGTTTGAGGAATCAATAATTTTTATTGAAATCTACAGTAATAATAAACATATTGTGTGTGCTTGAAAATTCCTCATTTTCAATTTACTAAGTGGGAGAGGGACATTTTAATTAATTCCCGCGGCCTCCATTACAATTTGACGTGTGATGCATCAAACTTGCGCGTCGGCTCTGAGTGCCTTCCTCCCCATCGGATGGGTTTGTTTGCGGATCACTAGGTCAAATAAGGGTTATAGAAAATTATCTAGGAGCATGTGTACTTCCACAGCGGTAAGGCACATAATCCGAAATAATTCGCTTAGTACCGTGTAATGGTGCACACTTAGATGCAAATAAAAAGTATCCTCCCCATCGGAGTCACTGCTTTTATTTGTAGGGCCAAAGAGGAACCAACTATTAATTTTATTTGTCAAAAAGTAAGGTTCACATGATAATAAAATTAATGGGTAAAACCTCCTCTTACAAATGTAGAATTCGTATACGTCCACACTATCGTGGCATGCGATATTCTCGGTGTTTTGAGGTGTTGGTTGATTTCAAAATTTTATTGTTTGAGGAATCAATAATATTTGAAATATAATATTTTGATCATTGTGATTCTTAGGATTTTCAAAATTGACTTTTCAGTCCACTTACTATGATACTAAAGGAAATAAACTCACTGTACCCAAATAATGTTGATTGGAAAAGATTCTAGATATTGTCTTATCTGCTAAGGAGTACAAGTATGAACTCTTCAAAGAGTGTCCTTAAGCCATCATTGCTCAAAAAGGTTTCTACTTCTAAGCCGAAAGGCAAGAAGAAGAAGAAACATGGTGAAGCAAAGATGGTGGGAGGATCTCAAGGAAGAGTGAAGAAGCTGAAAGGCAAGTACTTCACTTACAAACAGGATGGACATTGGAAGAAGGACTGTCCCAATCCAAAACAGAACAAAGGTATATCTTTTGGACTAGTCATTGAAACATGATTAGCGGTGATATCTACCGGCACCTGGTGAGTAGATACGGGAGCCACTAATCATGTCTGCAACACTTTGCAAGGGTTCCAGGAAACCCGATGACTAGCTAAAGGGGGATTACCATTTACTTGGGCAATGCCATGATGGTGGCGGCTATTGCAGTGGGAGAAGTTTTATTTATCTCTTGAGAATAATAAAACTTTGGTTTTGGAAAATTCCCTTTATGTACCTTTATTTAGAAAGAATTTAGTTTCAGTTTCTAAATTATTTTGGATGGATATTCTATTTCTTTTAAAGACAGAGTTGTTATAAAAGGAATAGGGAGAATATCTATTCAGGTACATTGAAAGGAAATTTGAACCAAAACCTTCCACGATGAAAATTGAAGCTAATAACTCATCTTCTAATTCCAATAAGAGAAAAGAACCTTCGAAGATGAACCAAACATATCTTTGGCTTCTTAGGCTTGGTCACATTAACCTAAGCAGAATTCAAAGGTTAATAGTTGATGGACCTTTGGGTTCATTAGTGGTGGAGGACCTCCCAACCTACGAATCTTGCTTGGAGGGTAAGATGACCAAGAGGCCTTTTTAAGGCCAAGGGGTATAGAGCCAAAGATGTGTTAGAAATGGTTAATTCTGATTTGTGAGGTCCTATGACTATCTAGGCAAGAGGTAATCTTGAATATTTCGTCTCTTTTATAAACGATTATTCAAGATATGGATGACACTACGATCTGATCATGGTGATGACAACCTCTTGGGAGAGTTTAGGAACTACTTATCAGAGGTTGGGATTCAATCCCAATTGATCGCACTGGCACACCCTGAGCAGTAATCTGTAGCGATAAGGAATATGACTCTTATGGAGATGGTTAGATCGATGATGAGTTATTCTGACTTGTTTTATAGTCCTAGAGATCAGAGGGTGATCGTTAACATGAATGCCAGATTTCTAGAGGAAGACTATGTGATAAGCCACAAGTCCAAGAGTAAAATTGTTCTGGAGGAGTTAAAAGGGGAAGTCACTTCTTTAGTACCACCGGTACAAGAGGATATACCACATGTCACTGCACCGCGTGTCACAAAGGATACACAGATGATACCTCGTCGTAGTGGGAGGGTTGTTAGACAACCTCTTAGATTCATGTTTTTGGACGAATCTTCTGATTTGGTCCCTAGCAAACATGAACCTGATCCCTAGACATATGACGAGGGAATCCAAGATAAAGATACAACATCTTGGCAAAGTGCAATGAATACTGAGATTGAATCTATGGATTCAAGTCAGGTCTGGGAGCTCTTATGCATAGCAGCTCATATGGATTATGAGGTGTGGCAGATGGATGTCAAGACAACTTTCCTTAATGGAAGTCTTGAGGAAAACATCTATATGGAGCAACCAGAGGGATTCATTGCTAAGGGCAAAGAGCGTATTGTATGTAAGCCTAATTGGTTCGTTTATGGATTGAAGCAAGCTTCGAGGTCTTGGAACATCCGCTTTGATGAGGTAAATCCAGACTTATGGATTTATTCAAAGTCCGGATGAGTCTTGTGTATACAAGAGATGTGACAGAAACATAGTGGTATTTCTTGTACTATACGCAGATGACATTTTGATAGTTAGCGACAATATCAGAGTGTTATTAGACATAAGGGTATGGTTGTCCAAACAGTTTTGAAGGACTTGGGAGAAGTGAGACACATCCTTGGGATCAAGGTTAGTGTGCTAATCTCAAGCTTCATACATAGACACAATCTTGATCGTTTTAGCATGCACAACTCCAAGAAAGGTTTTCTACCTTTTTGGCATGGAGTACCTTTATCTAAAGAGATGTGTCCCAACATCAAAGGAGATAGAGGAGATGAAGGCGGTTCCTTATGCTTCGGCAGTAGAAAGCCTCATGTATGCGATGCTCTATATGAGGCCAGATATCTGCTTTGCCGTGGGCATGGTCAGCAGATATCAGAGTAATCCAGGACAGGGACATTGGACTGTTGGGTTTCCGGGCACCGCGGCGTGTGTGTGTTCGATCATGTTTCGTAAACATGAGCACAGCGGAAGCAATTAAAATTAATAAATCTATATTTATTACAACACACACAACACACGCATGCATGCATATTACAACAAGTGTAGACATAACCGTAAATTATAATTTGCAATAAAAGGAAATTAAACTACGTTATACCTTTCGTATGACGTGTAGCGGGAACGGCATCAACCGGAACGATCCTCGTAAGAATCGTCTCTATCCGTATCCATGCCGAGCTCCTCGGGATGACTTCGCCAAGCCACGAGCTTCGTCTTCGTACGGGTTACTAGCCTCGTGTTGAAGACGACGTGATCGAGAGATGATCACGATCCGAATCCAAATTCGGATCTAAAACAAGTCCTCAAGACTCGCTTCTCCGGAGAGGTATTCGTCAACCGTTTGGCCAGATCGCCCGTCCTCCACCTCAGAGGATTACGGAGATCAAATCCCGGTAAGTTAGCGCTGTCGGGCACTAACCGTCGTCAAGCAGCGCTCCGGCGAGAGGAAGAAGCTGTCAGAAAACTGGACAGCTTGGTGGAAGGATAGGCGCCCGGCCAAAACAAGGAGAGAAAGCTCACCTTGATGCGAACCTATAGGAGATCACCGGAGGTCGGAGGTTCACCGGCTGGAGCTTGGGCCGCGGCAAGGGTCTTGGGGCGGCACAAAGCTGGTGGGTGGCAACTAGGTTGGGCGGCCAAAATAGATTAGGGTTTTGGATTAGGGTTTAAGCCCTATTTTATAGAGAACTAATTCTCTTAATGGTTAATGGATCATATCCATAAAGCCCGTTAACCCGCTCCATTAAGATAAGTTAAAATAAACCAAACCATGATAGTTTATTTTAAGTTAAAACGAACCGAACCAACCTTTGGTTCATTCGTTTAATATAAACCAAACCCTTTGGTTTATTCTCATCCATTGGATTAGAACCAAACCATTTTGGTCCATCCATTATGTCTTCATAAGACACTGCCCATCCACGCTTCCATTGCGACTGAAACAATTTCATGCTCGCTTTATGTTTGGTACAACCAAACATAGTTTCTCTCGGTCTGAGAATCCCATTCTCAAGCTCGTTTTAAATCCTTTGGATTACACTCGTTGTGCGTGTGACCAAATAGGTTCTCGGTTTATGTTGGCCGTCTATAATTAACCATTAATTATAGAACGATCATGAGTGGCACCTAGTAGTACATCATGATCCCCAATTAAGCGAAAAGATCAAGCGGTTGATCGAACTATTTACGAAACCCTTGATGCTCGAATGAATCGTGCCCCATTCCCTTCACTCATCTTATACCCACTTGGTTCAGGACATGGTATATAGTGACAGCCCCCACTAGGATGACTACATCTCACCTAGCCCAAGTATTATTTCCTCGTCCTCACGATTCTAGTTACTCCACATGTATCGAAGAGTACCTTACTCTAAACATGTAATGCTTTGGCCAAAGACTTTAGTAACAATCCGACGAGAGGCCATGGGTATACATCTCCTCGCAAGGAGTGGTGAATCCTTTATAGGCTATTCAAACACCTTGATCACTTGACTTATACCCAATCATCCGGGTCCACATCTCCTCGGAGATGTTTGCTTAAGATGTCAAAGCATAAGTCTCCATGATCAAGATGACTTGAATACCGCAAGTCGAAGGAACATCGCACTTAAGCCCGATAAGAACTTCATTGACATATCTATATATCGAGAGAACCATATGAAGTCTTATGGTGGTCACTCCAATGAACTAGTTACCATAACTAGCATCCACGATTAACTCGGACATCACAATGTCTCCGGCCCGGTGAGAATCGGTGCTTGGATACACCAAGGAGTATACCTCGTGCTAGTCTCGACAGAATTGATGGTGTCCAAATCCATCAATTCATCGACTAGGGATAATTCCGATACATCACAATTACACATGTAGAGATACTCACTAGTTATGATCCAATCACAAATTCTCTCATGCTGTGAATCGTATCGTGGACATTCAGTAAATGAGTTTAAGATCCAATCAAATACATTAAACATGTATACTCAAATAGTGAATCTTTATTTATCATATAAATGGTTCATACATAAGGCGATTGCCTTAGGACATCTCTCATATATTACTAACATGGACTGCAGTAAAGCATATATTGTAGTGCCTGAGAAGGACTATGGATTATATGCTAGTTTACCGGGCATACCAATTACTCCCTGTGGGTTGCATGGATTGCGACTTCCAATCAGATAGGGATAACAGTGAGTCTACCTCAGGTTTTGTGTTAACTTTAGGAGGTGGAGCCATTGTATGGAGGAGTGTCCAGCAGAAATACGTGGCGGACTCCACCATGGAAGCTGAGTATGTGGCAGCCTATGAGGCGTCCAAAGAAGTTGTGTGGCTCAGGAACTTCCTGATGGACTTGGATGTGATTCCTGGTTTGCCCAGAACTATCACAATTTATTGTGATAATAATGGTGCAGTTGCAAACTCGAAGGAACCACGAGCCCATAAAGCTAGTAAACACATATAGCGCGAGTACCACCTGATACGAGAAATCGTAAAGGAGGTAGAAGTTGTTGTCGCCTAGATTGCATTAGAGGATGACCTGGTAGACTCTTTCACTATGGCCCTTCTAGCGAGAGCTTTGATAGGCATGTGGAGGGAAGGGGAATCAGATGTATGGCAGTATGAGGATAACATAGTACTTTTAGTATAAGTGGGAGAATGTTGGGATGTATACTGAAAGCCTAGCTCTTTTGTATGAACATCTTTATTTTGAAATAAGAATCACATGATCATTGTTTGCACTTTATTTATATATGTGCATATTGTCTAATACTTTACATTGTAGATAACATGGTGCTTGGGTGTGGCACAGAAGATCATGTTATCAGTCCCTTGTAGAGTATAAGTAGAGGCTCACAACCAAGATGGTTTTGGACAAACCATTGGCATGGTTGTAGTGTAGCTTGGTATTGTTTTATCTTGAACATAGAGTTACACTAGTACAGTTAGGTGTATTGAGCAGGACCGACATAGAGGTGATTCAATTTATTGCTGACTACATAATTGAATCGGACCTCGGATATTATGTTGTACATGCTCTTAATCCCGATATAATAACGGGCACATGTACTTAGTATTTATTTCTTTGATTTACCAAAGGGTGAGATTTCTATGGATTAAATCAATAGGCCCGGTAAGTTGGGAAATGATATTATTTACATGGTGTGTCGTTGATTATAAGAGGAAACCGTGTCCTATGTATTAGGTTGATGATGTCCCCTTGAGGAGCTCATAATGTTCATCATGTAAACCCTGCAGGTTGACTTAGTCAACATGATGATAAGGTTGAGTGGTACTACTCGAGGAGTTAGATGTTAATTAATTGATGGTCAGTAAATCAATTAATTGACGGACATTCGATATCTTAAACATGGGGAGATGGATGTACAAATAATATAAGGAGCCCATATTGATTTATGGGGGTTGGTGAGGTAATTCAATGATGATCCTCTAGTGGAATGGAACATCATTGATGGATCAAGTTTGTGTGGTTCCGATCCATCGGGTGGCCAAGATCCAACTCCTCCTCATGGTCCCTATCGTAGCCTAATATAAACCTCTTGAAGTCTAGATCAAATGATGGAAAACAAATCTCTAGATCCGACGGTTGAGATTAAATCTCTAGAACCGATGGTAGAGATCAAATCTCTAGAACCGACGGTTGAGATTAAATCTCTAGAACCGACGGTAGAGATCAAATCTCTAGAACCGACGGTTGAGATTAAATCTCTAGAACCGACGGTTGAGATTAAATCTCTAGATATGACGGTTGAGATTAAATCTCTAGATCCGACGGTTGAGATTAAATCTCTAGATCCGACGGTTGAGATTAAATCTCTAGAACCAATGGAGAAGATTAAACCTTGGCCTAAACCTAACTCTATATATATGAGAGAATGGGTTGGGCGGTGTAACGCCCGTAAAATTTCTAGCAATTTTACGAGAGTTTTTGGCTTTACAATAATGGGCTTGATGTGGGCTTTTTTTCGAAAAATAAAAGACAATAGCCAAAAAGAGATGCAAGGCCTAGGAATTGAACCCCAAACCTCTAGAGATAGCCAAGCCCTATAGATGCACCCACTAACCAGAAGTCCAATAGGATTATATCATTAGAAGAAGAGGGGAAATTGTAGATAAGTGTGATGAGGGTAAATGAAGGGGCATGGAAAAGAGAAGAGAAACTTCTCTTCCTCCCTTTATAAAGAAGAAGGAAGTTTCCACTTGGCCAATTCTTCTTCCCTTCTTCTTCCTCACCGAAAACCATCTCTCCCCCTCTCCATTTTCACCTTTGGCCGAACCCCATCCAAGCAAGGAGAAGCTAGTTCTTGGCTTCCATAAGGTCAACTACCCACTAAAAGCAAGCGAAGGATGTAAGATTCCCTCACCTGCAGTATATTAGTTTTGTAGGATAGGTTACATGAAAGAAATATGAAGTTTGTAGCCCTATATGTTTCGGCCAACTAAGTTTATGGGCTAGGATTCATGAAAATGCTACAAGGAAATTTTTATAGGTTGTATGCTTCAAGTAGGAATCTTTAGGTGTCAAAAGTCCAAAGATTATAACCCTATATGTTTCGGCCACCAATGGTTTAAGGGTTAGGGTTTCATGAAAATACCCCTTATGAAGTTATGCTATGATATATGCCTACATGAATGAATTTAGGTGACAAAAAAATCCAAGCTTTGTGCCCCTATATGTTTCGGCCACCAATGGTTTTAGGGTTAGGGTTTCATGAAAATACCCCTTATGAAGTTATGCTATGATATATGCCTACATGAATAAATTTAGGTGACAAAAATCCAAGCCTTGTGCCCCTATATGTTTCAGCCCCAATGGTTTTAGGGTAAGGGTTTCATGAAAATACCCCTTATGAAGTTATGTTATGATATATGCCTACATGAATAAATTTAGGTGACAAAATCCAAGCTTTGTGCCCCTATATGTTTCGGCCAACCTTGGGTTTAGGGTTAGGGTTTCATGAAAACACCCCCTTATGAAGTTATGTTAGGTGGATGACTTTAATATGCCTATGTGATGAACATGTTTTATGATTTAATATGCCAAGAAATATGTTTATGAAATATGCCTATGTGATTAACATGTTTATGATGTAATATGCCATGAAATATGCCTATGTGATGAACATGTTTTATGATTTAATATGCCAAGAAATATGTTTATGAAATATGCCTATGTGATGAACATGTTTATGATGTAATATGCCATGAAATATGCCTATGTGATGAACATTTTTTATGATTTAATATGCCAAGAAATATGTTTATGAAATATGCCTATGTGATGAACATGTTTATGATGTAATATGCCATGAAATATGCCTATATGATGAACATGTTTTATGATTTAATATGCCATGAATATGTCTATGAATTATGCTTATGTGATAAACATGTTTATGCTTTAGGACCCCTTTAGGGTACTCTTATGTTATGAATGCATGTATGCTATGAAATGTCTAAGATGGAGATGCTTCCCTTTCAAGTAGGGATTAAGAGCTCTCCTTATGATAAGATAAGATGGAGATGCTTCCCTTTCAAGTAGGGATTAAGAGCTCTCCTTATGATAAGATAAGATGGAGATGCTTCCCTTTCAAGTAGGGATTAAGAGCTCTCCTTATGATAAGACCAGAAAGAAAGGAATTAAGTATTTTACTTTGTAAGAGGTTAAGTACCCGACCCGTCAGGTGGTCGTTAATCAAATCCATAGGGACATAAGAAGATGTAAGAGGTCTTGCCCTGGTAAGACGTACGAGGTCTTGCTCTAGTAGGTCTGGTGGCTCGCTACCCCAGCATATTAGGGAACGCACATTTTGTGGTACTTAACCTGGGGCCCCCCATGCAAGTTATGATTTTGTTGAAGTATCTATATGTATATGTTTTGAAAAGAAAATACCTTTATGTAATTATGAATGCTTATGTTCAAGTTTAAGAATGCTTATGATTATGTCTTTGATGCATGTTTAGGATTTAAGAAATTATGAATGTTAGGTTCAAGTTTAAGAATGCTGATGATTTTGTCTTTGATGCATGTTTAGGATTTATGTAATTATGAATGCTTATGTTCAAGTTTAAGAATGCTTATGATTATGTCTTTGATGCATGTTTAGGATTTAAGAAATTATGAATGTTAGGTTCAAGTTTAAGAATGCTGATGATTATGTCTTTGATGCATGTTAAGGATTTAAGAAATTATGAATGCTTATATTCGAGTTTAAGAATGCTTATGATTATGTCTTTGATGCATGTTTAGGATTTAAGAAATTATGAATGCTTATATTCAAGTTTAAGAATGCTTATGATTATGTCTTTGATGCTTGTTTTGGATTTATGTAATTATGAATACTTATGTTCAAGTTTAAGAATGCTTATGATTATGTCTTTGATGCATGTTTAGGATTTATGTAATTATGAATGCTTATGTTCAAGTTTAAGAATGCTTATGATTATGTCTTTGATGCATGTTTAGGATTTATGTAATTATGAATGCTTATGTTCAAGTTTAAGAATGCTTATGATTATGTCTTTGATGCATGTTTAGGATTTATGCAATTATGAATGCTTATGTTTAATTTATGCCTTGCTTAGAGTTAATTATGTTTAGCATGCTTATGTAAATTGTATGTTATGTTTTCATTACGTTGGTATGTTGATGAATAGTGATTGCTATGAAATACTTATGCTATTTTGCTAGTATGCTCCTGTTTTCTAATTGTTTGATGAAGTTTGTGGCTTTTGTGAGTAGGCAAGAATCTTACTAAGCTATATGCTTATAGTTTATGTTGTCCATATACTGCAGATAAAGGAAACATGAACTAAGAGGAAGTAGCAGGAGGGGCCAAGTGTGTGTGATAGTGGCATGGTGGAAAGAGACCCTATTACTATCTGCTTATATTTATATGCTCAGTGAACACCTTAAGACATGTGCTTCCGCTTATAAGACCTATGATTTATTAGTACCATGATTGAATGTTGCTTAGTTATGTTACGTTTTAATTACTTATGAAAGTTTGGTATGTTAGAACTCATGGATGAATCTTGATGTTATGCATGTTATAAAATGAGATAAGATGAGATGACATGCTAATTATGAATATGATATGTGATGGATGTATAAAAGAAGGTTTAAGCCATGATAACATGTTTAAGTAAGTAGAAGGAGAAATGATCCATATATGTTATGTTATAAGGAAAAAAAAAGTAGCGCCGCCCTGAGAGCAGATAAGGGCGGGCGTTACAGGCGGCAACTAAGATTTGGATGATGGAGATTAGGGTTTAGCCTCTCATTGCTTGGGCGGCAAGATTTGGAAGGAAGAGTGGGCGACAACTTGTGGATGATCTCTTCTTCTTCCTAGAAGGTGGCCAGCTCCTAGATCTCTTCCCTCCACCTTGGTTGGGCGACAAGAAACCATAAGGAAGAAACCCTAATTAGATTAGGGTTTGGCTCTTATGGTTGGGCGGTTAGGGTTTGCAAGAAGGTGGGCGGCAACTATAGGAGAGGAGTTCTTCTTCTTCCTAGGGTGTGGCCGATTCCTTCCTCTATTCCCTCCACCTTGGCCGACGCCCAACATATTCCCTTTCTCCTCTTCACTTCATCTTGGCCGGCGGCACTAGAAGCTAGGGTTTGTCCCTAGTTTGGTTCCTTGGTGGTTTCCATTTAGTTCTCTCTATTCTTGGGGCTGGCGGTATCAATTCTTTGTGGATTGGTGGTTGGCTTAAGTAAGAAGAGAAGGAGAGTTCTTCTTTCTTGGATTGAAGAAGATCTAGGAAGCTTCAACTTGTGGAGGATCTTCGCCCACACGAAGTCTACAAGGAGGTTAGGACATACGATAGAAGATCAAGAGGTATAAAAGTTTTATAACTTTTATTATTGATCTTTGCATGTTCTTATTGATATGCTAGCTTATGTTCTTTATGTTAGTATATGTTGATTATACTAGTTTACATTTATATGTATTTGTATAATCATGGACCCCGAAGATAAACACAAAAACCGGTGATCCGTCCGTCGTCTCTTCCGCGGCTAACCAACTAGAAGAGTTGTGTTGCTTGAACAACTAGTTTGTTCAAGCGACCGCTCAAGTTGTTAGCACGATGATGAATTGGTTGTGCTTAGGAAACTCATCCCATCCGGATTAGTTTTCATTAGTGAAAATTTTAATCCGGGGACATGGGAGCCGATGAGCATTCCGAGGGCTAGCATGATTTCCATCAATTGGTAGATCACTTGGTTACCAGGATTCATAAACTTTAGTACTTAGCCTGGAGGTCTAGAGTTCGAATCCTGGGGAAGGAAAAAACCCACTTCCAGGGGGTGGGAAGTCCAGGTGAGTAACGACAGGCCAACAGGGGCGACGGTCGTTGACCAATAGGGGTCGCCGAATTCCACCAATAGGGGTCGGGTCGTTACAATAACATCATAACCATTTGTCGTCTTGGGCAATCCTGAGATAAAATCCATAGAAATGTCTTCCCATTTCCATTCTGGAATCTAGATCGGCTGCAGTGTTCCTCCAGGTCTCTGGTGTTCTTCTTTAACCCTCTGGCAGGTCAGGTATGTACTGACATACTGAGCCACATCTCTTTTCATTCCGAACCACCAGAATTTTTCTTTTCAGGTCTTGGTACATCTTGGTGGTTCTAGGATGCATCGCATAAGGAGTTCCATGAGCTTCCTCAAATATCTTCTTCCGTAATTCTGGATCGTCGGGAATACACAAGCGATCCCTGAGGTAGAGTACTCCACTATCAGAGATACGAAACCCGTCGTCCTTTTCTTCTAGGACCTCTTGCTTGATCCTTTGAATGCTTGGGTCACGGGCCTGCTTTTCCAGTATATCATCGAACAACGTCGGTGCTATCGTCATGGTCGAGAGCTATCCGGAAATGATTTCAACCCCGTAACGCATAATCTCCTTTTCTAAGGGCCGAGATAACACTAATAGAGACATCAAGGTGGCGCAGGACTTTCTGCTGAGTGCATCAGCCATCTTGTTTGCTTTCCCCGGATGGTAGAAGATCTCGCAGTCATAATCCTTGACGAGCTCGAGCCATCTGCGTTGTCTCATGTTCAGGTCCTTTTGTGTGAAGAAATATTTCAGACTCTGGTGGTCTGTATAAATCCTACACTGAGCTCCAAATAGATAATGCCTTCATGTTTTGAGAGCAAAGACCACGGCAGCTAGCTCTAAATCGTGGCTGGGATAATTCCTTTCAGGTTCTTTGAGTTGCCTAGAGGCGTAGGGAATGACCTTGCCATTCTGCATGAGTATAACTCCGAGTCTCAACTTGGAAGCGTCACTGTACATGTCGAAGCCTTCGTTACTGTCCGGAAGAGCAAGGATTGGAGTGCTGGTCAACCTCCTTTTCAATTCTGTGAAACTCCTCTCGCAGGCGTCCGTCCACTCATATTTCTTGTTCTTTCTGGTGAGGACTGTCATAGGGGCTGCAATCCTGGAGAAGTTCGCTACAAACTTCCTGTAGTAGCTTGCTAGCCAAAGAAAGCTTATGATCTCGCTGGCATTCTTTGGTCGGTTCCAGTTACTCACAGCTTCAATCTTTATTGGGTCTACCATCACTCCGTGCCTGGATATAACATGACCCAAAAATGCTACTTGATCGAGCCAGAACTCGCATTTGGAGAACTTTGCATACAGATGCTTTTCCTAAAGAATCTGATTCAGCAAATCATAGCAGGTGCATTCATTACTCCGAAAGGCATAACTACGAACTCATAACGTCCGTATCTTTTTCGAAAAGTCATCTTCGGTATATCATCTAGTTTCACTTTCACTTGATGATAGTCAGACCTCAGATCAATCTGAGAGAAGACGGTGGCACCCTTTAACTGGTCGAACATGTCATCAATCCGTGGTAAAGGGTACCTATTCTTGATCGTCACATTATTTAGCGCTCGGTAGTCTATGCACATTTGCATAGACCAGTCTTTCTTCTTCACCAACAGTACTAGAGTTCAGTAACCATATGCATAAGAGCAGGTGGGGGTACTGTCTCGTCGACTCTATTACTACGTCTTCCCTATATTACTATCTCATCGACCCTATTACTACGTCTTCCCTACATTACTATCTCATCGACCCTATTACTACATCTTCCATATATTACTATCTCATCGACCCTATTACTACGTCTTCCAGCCATGTTTATCTTCATATATTAGAGTAAAGCTAGTATAAGATTATCGTTCATTTATCTATACATAGTTAAACTAAAAGCTAGTTCATTTAGGTATGCATGGTTAAACTAAAAGCTAGCATAATGTTATCTTACATACTTTCAGGCATACATATTTTCAAGCATAATTAAGCTAGAGGCATTTGTTATCATACATGAAAGAAATAAAGTAGGCATAGAAATTCTTACTTGGAGCGGCAGGATTTGGAGCTTGATGTGTGTGTAGTGGAAAGGCAGATCTTCTCTGATACCAACCTGTTACGCACGCCCTTTCCTAGGGTCCGGAGGGGCGGTGCGTGACGCGACCGTACATGCATACATCGTACTACTTACAGCGGAAAACTTTAGACACATTTTTTTTTCTTTTAACATAAACATGCATCGTCATTTTATAGATACTTCTTCTTAACATAGAGCATGCATCATTATTTCATAAGTACTTAGTGCTTAGTTCAAGTCCATAAACATCATCATCATAGGGGAAACATACATAAAGAACATAACAGATCTCCTCCACCATGCCACTATCACACACACTTTGCCCCTCCTGCTGCTCCCTTTAGTTTATCCATCCCTTACCCTTATCTACAGTACAAGGGAAAAATAAACTATAAGCACATAGGCTTAGTAAGATCCTGTCCTACTCACAAAAACTATACATCGACATTAAGCATGACATGTAACATTCATAACATATAAGCAACATAACATGTAACATATATGACGTAAGCAAACATAACATGTAGCATAAGTAACCTAAGCAAACATAACATGTAACATATATAACATAGCAACATATCATGTACATATATGGCATAATCAAACATAACATGCAACATATATATCATAGCAACATATCATGTACATAAATGACATATTCAAACATAACATGCAACATATATAACATAGCAACATATCATGTAAATATATGACATAATCAAACATAACATGCAACATATATATCATAGCAACATATCATTTACATATATGGCATAATCAAACATAACATGCAACATATATAACATAGCAACATAGCATGTAAACATAACTATCATAACATGTGAACATAACAATCATATCATGTAAACATATGCAGGATGCTCTTTGAAAACATATATTATAGGTACGTAAATATAAATCTCAACATATTGGGCCCGGCATTGTACCACATCATCATCATCATAGAGCGCATCCCTAAATAGACCCAAGGTAGCAAGTCTCGAACCTACTAGGTTACTAGGCCCGATCTTAGTCCGTCGACCTAGGGGTCATCGTCATAGCGTAGAAGCCCATCCTAGGCCCGATCTTAGTCCATCGACCTAGGGCATCTGGGAGCCCATCCCGTACTTGGCCCGATCTTAGTTGTTCGACCTAGGGGCAATCATACATAGAAGCCCATCCTAGGCCCGATCTTAGTCCGTCGGCCTAGGGCAACTTAGGAGCCCATCCCTTTGGACCTTGTTAGGGTCCTGGTACAAGCCATGCAGAAGGTAAAATACTTATATGCTTTTTATCATAACATATCTTATTTCATTTCGCAAACATATCATACTTCATTTCATAACATATCATATTTCACTTCATGAACATATCATATTTCATTTCATAAACATATCATACTTCATTTCATAACGTATCATATTTCACTTAATGAACATATCATATTTCATTTCAAAACATATTATATTTCACTTCATGACATATCATATTTCATTTTATAACATATCATATTTCACTTCATGAACATATCATATTTCATTTCATAAACATATCATACTTCATTTCATAACATATAGGGCATGGCATAAGGCATACACTACAACAAATATGACTTTCCGCAGCACGTTATCAACAGTGCACAATTTTAGGACGCTGTTAATAATAGTTTTTACAGCGCACCCAATTTTATACGTTGCGGATAATATTATATTTTTGCAAACAACAGCATGCAAAAATAATACGCTGTCAATACTCATTTTAACAGCGTGTAGTGCACGCTATTAATATTAAATAATAACAGCGTGCATTTTGCGCGCTGTTAAAATTTTATCATAAAAAATTAAACTTTTCGCAGTGCGTCAATCATGTGCGCTGCGGATAATATTAGATTTATTAATATGAGACTTTTAACAGCGTGCATTTTGTACGCTGTTAAAAGTCTCACTATAAAAATTAAATTTTTCGTAGCGTGCCAATCAAGTGCGCTGCGGATACAATGTTTGTTAATATGAAATAATAACGGCGTATAATTTGCACGCCGTTAAAAGTATCATTATAAAAACTTAAATTTTTCACAGCGTGTTAATCAAGTGCACTGCGGATAATATTAGCATTGTTTATATTATCTGTAGCGTGCATTTTACATGCCGTTAAAAGTACACTACAACAAATTTGACTTTCCACAGCACGTTATCAACAGCGCACAATTTTAGCACGCTGTTAATAATCGTTTTTACAGCGCGCCTAATTTTGTACGCTGCGGATAATATTATATTTTTGCAAACAACAACATGCAAAAATAATACGCTGTCAATACTCATTTTAACAGCATGCAGTGCACGCTATTAATATTAAATAATAATAATGTGCATTCTGCGCGCTATTAAAAATTTTATTATAAAAAATTAAACTTTTCGCAGCGCACCATGAGCTGTGGATAATATTAGATTTATTAATATGAGACTTTTAACAGCGTGCAATTTGCACACTGTTCAAAGTCTCACTATAAAAATTAAATTTTTTGCAGCGTGTCAATCAAATGCGCTGCGGATACAATGTTTGTTAATATGAAATAATAACGATGTACAATTTGCATGCCGTTAAAAGTATCATTATAAAAACTTAAATTTTAATAATGAAGGTGGACAAAATCACTAATAAAGTTTTTATAATAAAGTATCATTATAAATAATAACAGCGTGCATTTTGCGTGCTGTTAAAAATTTTATTATAAAAAATTAAATTTTTCACAGTACGCCAATCATGTGTGTTGCAGATAATATTGACAGCGTGCATTTTGCACGTTGTTAAAAGTCCCCCAATAGAAAATTAAATTTTTCACAGCGCGCCAATTAAGTGCACTGCAGATATTACAATGTTCGTTAATATGAAATTATAACGGTGTACAATTTGCACGCCGTTAAAAGTATCATTATAAAAATTAAAATTTTTCACAGCGTGCCAATCCAGTGTGCTGCGAATAATACTAAACTTGTTAATATGAAATAATAATAGTGCACAATTTGCACGCCATTAAAAGTTTCATTATATAAAAATAAATTATTCACAGCGTACCAATCAAGTGCACTGTAGATAATAATTAAATTTGTTAATATTATCTGCAGCGTATATTTTGTATGTCATTAAAAACATCATTATAAAATTAAATTATTTTTTAATCTGAAAATATTTTTTTTAAAAAAAGATTAACAACGCATTTATATTATAACTAAAAAAAAGCTTTAAAAATTATTCACGAATAAACTTATCTATTCATTGCCATTTTTATTAAGTATATTATTAATTAATTATACTTTTGTTTTAGGTTAAAAGTTTCCCAAACCCGCCGCAACTTTCTCACGCGCCAATTGCTCACGCTCGCCGTCGTAGCCTTTTCACGCGGCGATTTCTCACGATCGCCATCGTAGCTTTCTCCGGCGATTTTCTTCACCTTCGTCAGTGCTTTCTGCACGCTCTTCTCACGCTCGCCGCCGTAGGTTTCTCACGCGGCAATTTCTCACGCTTGTCGCCGTAGCTTTCTCAGGCGATTTTCTTCACCTTCCTCACTGCACGCTCTTCTCATGCTCGCCGCCTTCTGTCTCCATCATTCAGGTTTGCCAGTGTCTTTACAGTCTATTGGTTTTATTGTGTATGCTATAAAAATATGACGAAACTAGATCCTATAACATATATCTTGCTGTATTTTATCCAGTTTCATGAATATTTATGTTAGATTCGTATTCCTTCATTTTGATAATGAACTAAACCACACTTCTCCACACCAAAGTTAAAGAATAGCTGTGAACCGAAAATATTGAATTTTAAGTAAAACTGAGTTACTTAATATTCAACAGAGCAACAACTAGGAAAAACAAATCACAAAAGTCAAGATCATATGATATGTCATATATATAAGAAGATCATATGATCGTCTTATATCATATGATGCGTCATATATATAAGATCGTATAATCATAATGCAGTATAGGATGCCTGAGGCATATGACCAAGAAGGTGTAAATCAAGAGAAAAGATTTGCTGCAGCTATCCAGAGATACAGGTATGATAGTGTGTGCACACACATCCTTTTTCATTTGGACCTTCTTTGTCGAACTCATCTTTAACCTTCTAACCATTGTTATTGCATTGCTGTAATATTCTATTTGTATGTGCATTTTTTATTTTCTTGTTGACTAGAGTCCTGGTGCTGGAGATAAGATGGACCCTTTTGCTGAACAGGAAGCATGGGAAAACTATCAAAGTGGTACGGAGATATTTTTTTGTTTCAACCAACTTGTTTTGTTTATCCTTTAGTTGTAGTACTAATGTCAAGTTGCCAATGTTGGTTATGCAGGGAAGGCAGCTTTAAAATTTGGTTCGAGGAACAAACAAGCTTCTGCTGACTATGAGCAAGTCATTTCTTTATTTTTTGCGTTTGTTTCTGCAACTGTGAAAATCTAATTTGCTTTCCTGCTAATGCTTAGTATGTCAATGCTAATTGCCATGTAACTGTAACCAGATACTATTATCATCTTTCATTTTATGATTGTTGGACACAGCCAAGTTACTTCTACTTTCTGTTCAGGTTTGTCTTTGAAAATGGTATTGACTTCATCAAGGAGTTCATTATGGATGGAGTCAATGTATGTGACAGAACAAACATTCTTCATATATAATTATTGTGAGATATCTCTTTGTCTCGTTCTAGATATTCCTTTATTTATTAATTTAATATAAATTTTGACAGTTTGAAGATGAAATGTCTTCTGAGAAACTTGATGATTCAACTGCAAAGAATGCATTGCAAAAACTTCAAGTATGTCATCTTTTGAGGATATATTTTGGCATTTATACACTTCATTTTAAGTTCTGAGACAAAATGCTTTTCTTTTTGTTGAATGTAGATCTTGCACTTTTTCCTAAATCGTTGACTAACTGCTTGTTTCTTCTTGCTTTTTTTTGCCAGGAAGAGAAAAAGACTCTGCTTATTTACCCTTATAGGGATGAATTACTCCAAGCTATTCATGATCATCAGGTTTGTAAGCCTATTTAAATATATTAATTCTGTTTTTAGCTGGATTTTTTGTTTTTTAGAAGATGTTAATTGAGGCTTCAAACATGAAGTAACATTATACTTTTATAATATAAAAAAACTGTTAAGACAAGTGTATAATGGTTTTTGTTAAACAATTCTGCTTCTCTTTTGTGTTTTAGTTTGGAAACTTCTGGACCACGTGGGTCCTTTGCATGTCCAATTTGGAAGTTACGGTGAAAGGAGTTTATTTATTTATTTATCTGCTTTATTTTTCTACTGGACATAAAAAAACTAGAACATGCCATGGGAAACTATTTATCCGGTGAGGCGCTAATGTATGCTCTCAAATCTCTATCTGATTTTCATGTCTTGCAATGATGTTAGTTGATTTGCTATAATCGAGCCTACAGAATTGTTAATTATTTAATTGCATGTGTTAGTTCTTCAGTCAGAAGAAATTTATTTTAAATATTCATCCGTCTTGTATTTTACTCTTGCTACATGTTTTCACTCTTTTTGTCTAATGAATACAACTTTTTTGGGTGAGATACATTTGTTATTTGTTTGCAACTAATTTCGTGAATTGTGGAGATGTCAGCGTTAATACTAAGTATAAGCTGCTTCATTGGTCTGGTGATGGAGTTGTTGCAGAAGGTCGAATTGCATCCACAGATCCAAAAGCAAAAGTGCATCACGTTCCTCTTGGTGGATCTTATTGGAAAGTTTGGATTGATAGAGTTTTGATGGAGAAAGTGGATCTAATTCGACCCAATGATGAAATGTATTTTCTTGAGGATGCAATAGGAAGCATAGTCGCTTGGTTCTCTAAGTGTATATTTTTGTGTGACTGATATAGATTGTGTTGTTGGTTGAATTGTTAATGCGATTAAGTGAGTATTTATTTTGTAGGAAAGAAATTATGTAAGTGAATTTATGTTATTAGTTTGAATTTTTTTCTGTGACTAAATGAATAATTAGTACACTAGCTATTTAAGTGTGGTGGTGATGATTATTTATGGTATCATAATTGTTTTAGTTTTGATTTTATAATCGTGTGTATGTGATGTTAAAAATGGGTATAATATTTGTATGTGATATTATAATTGTGTGGTCTTTGTGGATTGGATTATAATTATTTGAGTTTTTATATTCTGATCTTGCGCATAGCGGCGGCGCGATCGCGATGCGAATACACTAAGCGCAGCTTGCGATCGCGCTTCGCTACGCTATGCGCCGCGATGTGCATGCGATCGCTGCGAATGCATAACCGCGCGTGCGATCGCGCTGCGAATACCTGCCGCGTGCGCGATCGCATCTTTGCGAATGCATAACAGCGTCGATCGCATGCTGCGAATGACTTAACGCGCATGCGTCATCGCGCGCAAATGCATTACCTATAACGCGCGTACGATCGCGCCTTCAGAATACATAAGCTAAGCGCGCGATTGTGCCAGTAGATACACTTAATCGCGGCGTGCGATTTTTGTTGTAGTGATAACATCAAGAGTAAGTAAACACTAACCTAGAGCATGTTATCTTCATCTAGCATCATTTAACATCACAAGTTATCATGAATTTACCTAAAGCATGGCATAAGGAACACATTTGGGGTCTTGGCCAAATGATTCAAATGGGTTTCATGGATCAACCACTTAACTAACTCATCTAAAAGAAATCCCTCTTCATCATATTAATACAAGATATAGTGTGAATCATCATGATAAGCCTTACGTATTGCTAAACTCAAGAACAAGGTTTGGCCGAATGGGTCATGGAGAGTTTAGGGTTAAACTCTTAACCTAATCCATCCAACATCCTAACACCATTATATTCATACAAGTATAACATAGAACTTCATGGAAAACTTCAAGAAAAGGGTTTGGCCGAACAGTCAAGGGGGCTTTTAGGGTTAAACTCTTAACCTAATCCATCTAACATCCTAACATCATCATATTCATACAAGTATGGCATAGAACTTCATGGAGAACTCAATTAAAGGGCTTGGCCGAATGGATCATGGAGAATTGACACAAAAACTTCAATCGAAAAGCTACTTGTATGCAGGTGAGGGGATACTTATATCCTTCGCTTTGCTTTTTGGTTGGAAGATGACCTAAGGGAAGCAACCTAGCCTTTCTTCTTGCTTGGATGACTTTCGGCCAAAGGTTGGAAAGAAGGAGCTCTAGGGTTCGGTGAGGAAGGAGAAGAGGAGGAGAAAAGCAATTTTGATAACTCATATCTCCTCATTCCCCCTATTTATTCACTTGAAGAGTCTCTTAGTCTCCCTTACCCCTAACTATAATTTCCCACATTCCTCTAATAATAAAATCTTGTTGGGCTTCTGGTTATTCGATGCACCCTTAGGGCTTGGCTATCTCTAGAGGTTTGGGGTTCAATTCCTAGGCCTTGCATTCTTTTTGGCTTATTTTCTTTTATTTTTGAAAGAGCCTACATAAAGCCCATTATCATCAAGCCAAAAATTCTTGTAAAATTGCTAGAAATTTTACGGGCGTTACAATCGATAGAATAGTAAATTTAGGACTTCTAATTATTGCTAATGGGGGTTGGAAATTTACAAGACTAATCCTACTGAATGAAAGACAATGCAGGTAATTAAAGCATTAATCTAAGTAGCTAAGATAATAATGAAATTAAAGAAAATCTAAACTAAGCATGCAAAGGAAAACATTCGAAAACATAAAGACAATGCATGAAATTGAACAACAAGTCAAATGCAAACTAACATGTGTATAAAGGAAAACATGAAATAAATCTAACTTACTATTAAACACGTCTAACTAATGAAATTAACACTTAAACAGATAAGTAATCAAACTAACAATTAATTAAGCTAAGCATCATAATTAAACTACAACTAAACTACCAAATGAAACTACTAATTGCTCTAAGTCAAACTACGAAATAGCTACAATGTAAACTACAAGACAACTACAAACTAACTACAAATTAGACTACAAACTAACTTCAAGTCAACAACAACAACGATTTTGGGGGTTTTTGACAAGTTCAATTCATGAATCCAAACATAACGTAAAGTAAACAAACAATGCAATAAAACAAGATAAACATCCAAATCAAGGGATCAAGAATCCAAATATAACCACCAATCACTCCACGACGATGACGACAATTTAAATGAGCTCATCCGGTGGATGATATGGCTAGATCCTTGCCAGAAATCATCAAGCAAATGCTGAATTGATGAATGAAGCGAGCCCTTTTCTCCGGTAGATGGTGCGAAACTGTCGAAGCGGGGTATAGTTGTTGGGATCCGAACCCAAGTCTCTCGGAAGCCAAGTATACTCACCACTATACTACAACGACACCAGAACCTGACAGTCTATGGATGACTCTGTGAAGGTGGAGCAGTCCGTAGTTCCGCCGTCGGGGATGTTAGGTGGATGCTTCGGAGGCTCATTGGCTCCCATGTCCCCGGATTAAAATTTTCACTAATGAAAGAATTAATCCGGATGGGATGAGCTTCCTTAGCACAACCTATTCGTCGTCGTGCTAACAAATTGAGTGGTCGCTTGAACAAACTAGTTGTTCAAGCAATACAACTCTTCTAGTTGGTTAGCCGCGGAAGAGACGACGGATGGATCGCCGGTTTTTGTGTTTGTCTTCAGGGTCCATGATTATACAATATATATTCATACACACACATGCATAATCAAAACAAATAAGAACATGCTCAGATCTATACATAAAGTTAAAATAACTTTATACCTCACGATCTTCTACCGTATGTCCTATCCTTCTCGTGGACGACGTGTGGACGAAGATCCTCCACGAGTAGAAGCCTTCTAGATCGCTTTCTTCTCTACCTTGTCCGCTGCGAACAAAGAGAAGAACTAGCAAATACCTTTCCTATCTAGAACCGGCCACAAAATTAGGGAATTCGGTGCAACCGCCGGCCAAGGAGCAATGGATGATGCGCCGGCCAACTTCTCCAAGAAGAGTTGCCGCTGGCCACTTTTGGAGAATAGGGAGGAGGAAGAGAACCGGCCACCAATGGGAGGAGAACCGCCGGCCAAGGAAGAAGAGAAAAGCCTTAAGGTTGGGCGCCGGCCAAGTATTGATGGTGCAAGTTGGGCGCCGGCAACAACTTTGGATGAAGATGGTTGCTGCCCACCCTAGCTCGAAACCCTAGCCGCCCACCTCTCCAAGAGCCAAACCCTAATTCTTTCAATCCAATCTTGCCGCCCAACCTAAGCCTCTATTTATATAATTAGGCTTAAGCCTCCTTTAATCTCCACCGTCGGATCTAGGGATTTAATCTCCACCGTCGGATCTAGGGTTTTATCCCAACCGTCGGATCTAGGGTTTAATCCCAACCATCGGATCTAGGATTTCATCCCAACCATCGGATCTAAGGTTTCATCCCAACCGTCGGATCTAGGGTTTTATCCCAACCGTCGGATCTAAGGATCTAATCCCAACCGTCGATTCTAGGATTTCATCCTAACCATCGGATCTAGGGATTTAATCCCAACCGTTGGTTCTAGGGTTTCATCCAACCATCGGATCTAGGGATTTAATCCCAACCGTTGGTTCTAGGTTTTGTTTTACATTCTTGGATCTAGACTTCATAAGGATTATATTAGGCTACGATAGGGACCATAAGGAGGAGTTGGGTCTTGGCCACTCGATGGATCGGAACCACACAAACTTGATCCATCAATGATGTTCCATTCCACAAGAGGATTATCATTGAACTACCTCACCAACCCCCATAAATCAATATGGGCTCCATATATTATTTGTACATTAATCTCCCCGTGTTTAAGATATCGAATGTCCGTCAATTAATTGATTTACTGACCATCAATTAATTAACATCTAATTCCT
Source organism: Wurfbainia villosa (assembly GCA_025175895.1). Lineage (NCBI taxonomy): Eukaryota > Viridiplantae > Streptophyta > Magnoliopsida > Zingiberales > Zingiberaceae > Wurfbainia > Wurfbainia villosa. The sequence goes on along the minus strand of CM045989.1, from coordinate 82,218,972 downwards.
CGAGTAGTACTGTTAGGGCAATCTCTTGCCGTAATATGGTTTTGATGGTGTGACAAAGGGTTTAAGTTAGTTTGATATGTTGATTTGATATGTGCATTGAAGTCGTGCAGGACTTAGTAATTCGCACATAGAGCCGTGGCGAGTTTCACATCTCATGACTCGTGCCTTGAGTCGGTGAAGGATAGCTTTGTGGAAGCCGTGCGCTTGGAGCATCCGAGGGACCACCGGACGAGAAGCTTGGAGTGAAGCCGGAGGAAGTAGACTTCGAGGCAAGAGACGCGAAGGAGCATTGCAGAGCCGTGCGCTTGATGCTGCCGAGGGACGTGGCCGAGAACGAAGAGAACTTCGAAGGCGAGGGACTCCGAGAGATGAGAGTGAGCGATTGTAACCCGGGGAAGGGTAGCTCTTAGGTGAAACTTGGCCATTTGGCCAAGTGTCGGATGGGTTTTCGACACGGTCATTGCCATGTCATGGCGGTCGCCCGCTATCGAGTGTAGTTCGACCGGTATCATTGACTGGATTGGCCAGCGATCGCCATTCATGGGCATCGATCTTGCCAGACCATCGATCAGGCTGGCGTGATCGTAGTCAATAGGGTTTCGACCCGCAGCGTTCGTAGCCGACTAAGCGATCGACTACGGAGCGGCGATGGTGATGAGGTCCATCGATTGATCGCCAAGAGTTTCGTTGGACTCTGACGGTCGGGATCAATGTGTTCGGAGGCCATTGTAGTGGACGATCGGCGCCAAGCGGCGGTCGGTAGTGGCGGCCAACGGGAAGAAAATAGCCCTCTCTATAAAAAGAGAGGGTGTAAGCCTTTGTGAGGCTAATGCTTATGCTCCAAGTGATCTTCCTAGTGCCCCACAAGCTCTAAACTCTTCTTACTCGCTTTTACTCCATTCTATTTGTAAGAAGAGTGATCTTGATTGTAAAGGTTACCTCCACCTAGCTTGGTGCAAAGGAGAGACCATTTAGTGGATTGGTTTAGCGGAGTGATTCACCGAGGACGAATCGGGGACCGTGGATTAGCGGCGTAGCCGTGAACCACGTTACATTCTTTGTTAGCGTTTGTTTTCTTGTATTTCTATTTGCTTGTCTTTATTAGTCTTCCGCTTGCGCTAATTAGTTTTGTAGACGAGCAAATATCGGCATGTAAACGAAAAGGGCTATTCACCCCCCTCTAGCCGTCCAATCGATCCCCTACAAGTGGTATCAGAGCCAGGGAAAGCTTGTCGAGGACTAACCGCCACAACAAGCAACATTCAAAATGGCCGGCTCAAACATCCACCCACCGAAGTTCGACGGCGAATTCTCTTGGTGGAAAAAGAGAATGGAGGTATTCTTCTAGACCGATTTTGATATTATGCTAATAATGGAAAATGGGTTCGAGTTGCCTAGGGATGAAAAGGGTGAACAAATCGAAAAATCACGATGGACTAAGAAGCAAAGAGAGGAGCACCTTGCGAACTCAAAGGCAAAACATCATCTTTTCAATGTGCTCCCCCAACAAGAGATCAACCGGATCGGAGAATGTGCTAGCGCCAAAGAGATGTGGGAGAAGCTTATAGAACTCCATGAAGGCACATCCGAGGCCAAGCTAGCAAGGAGAGACCTCCTCCGCTCCCAACTATCCAATATAAAACTAGAAAAGGGAGAAAAGGTAACCTCACTACACTCTAGGTTTAAAGAAATTTTAATTGGGCTAACAAGTGTAGGTGAGAAGCTATCAAACCGGGACATGCTCATGAAGGCTATAGATGCCTTTCCCCGGTCCTCAAAGTGGAGCTCCATGGTGGATTCGTTCTACATCTCCAAGAACTTGGAAGTAAGTACCTTGGAGGAATTTTTCTCAACAATGGAGCTCTACGAAACTAGGCTTGAAGGAATACAAGAGGAGCCTAGAATTCAACCCTCAAGAGGAGTAGCATTGTTGGCAAATAAGGGGAAGAAGAAGATGGAAATCCCCTCCTCCTCCGATGACGAAGCGTCTTCCTCCTCCTCCATGGATAGCACCGAAGGAGCCTATATGGTAAGGAGGGTAAGACGTGCATTTAAGAATTTTAGATTTGATAAATCTAATGATAGGAATAGAAGACCAAGGGGGAAGGTCATATGCTACAATTGCCAAGGAGAAGGGCACATAAGGGACAATTGTCCTCTCCTAAACAAGAGAAAGGAAGAGAGGAAAAAGAAAGAAGAAAAGAAGAAGAAAAAGGGGAGCAAGAAGAAAAAGGAAGAGGAGAAGAAGACAAAGGAAAAGGGAAAGGCCAAAGCTCTCAAGGCAAGGACTTGGGATGACCCATCTTCATCCTCCTCATCATCATCGGATGAGGAGAATGCCTTTGTCACCAATTTGGCCTTGATGGCCTTTGATGACTTGGATTGCTCTTCATCCGAAAATGAAGGATCAAGCTCAAATGGGGAGAGCTCAAATGAAGGGGGAGCTTCTACATCCTCCTCATCCGAAGAAGAAGAAGAGGATATGGAAACTATGGTAACGAAAGCTTCTCCTAAGAAAATAGTTTCCATAATTTCTACTTTAACTAAGGACTTATTTGGCATGAAAAAGAAAAATAAGAGCATGCTAGATAAAATTAAGGCATTGGAAAATAAGCTAGAAAATGCATGCTTAAATGATAATATTTCTTCTAGCTTAGATGATGCATGCTCACATGATTATATGCCTTTGAATGTTAATGATGCATGCATAGAGGAAAATAGGGCATTAAGGGAAAAGATAGATTATTTAACCAAAGCCCTAGAGAAATTCACAATTGGCTCCAACACCTTAAATATGATCTTAGGAAGCCAAAGAGCTAGTTTCAACAAAAAGGGCCTAGGCTACAAGGAAAAGAAAAATGAAAAAGCCTACAAATGCCTTATAGCTAGGGGACAAGATAAAAAGAAAGTAATTACTAGGAAATGGATCCCCAAGGAGTATTTAGTGAACCCAATAGGAAAGAATTTATTTTGGGTTTCAAAATCCATCCTTAAGGGTTAGGATAACCCTAGGGTAGTCAACCATATGAACTTGACCTATATCATATTTTGGTTGACTTAGGATGACGGGACAACATTTTTTAGATAGTGTTGGGTGATGATAACGTGCCCATAAATAGATAATATTGCTTAAATCATGATGATTAATGTAATTGCTGTGTATGTTTGAAATCATGATTTATGTTTTTGATATTGGGCACTTCATCATGAGAAATAGGTTTGAATCATGCTTTAGTTGATACATTGGTTATTATCATCTTATAATACCTAATGCATGACTATAAATTGATGAAAACATGCATTTCATGATCATAATGTGAAATTAAATCATATATGTCATTATGATCATGTAGGTTGTTAGGTTGATACTTAACCATGATAGAATTGCATGAATATATTGGTTAAGTATATACAAATACCCCCTAGGATGCATCTCACACTCACTATAGGCTAACTTGATTGCAAACTTAGCATGGGTGAGATATTAGGATGATACAAATGTCCACTAATGCCTATGACATTTAGATGGTCATTTAAAGTATCAAAATAGCAATAATAGACAAATCATGGGGAAGGCTTATGTTTAATTCATAGATATATTGCCCAAAGATCATGGTTGGATATTTCATATGTTTTCAAAACAATTTCTTAATCTAAAATCTATGTATTCATGTTTTGGAACAATTCAAAGCAAGACTAGGTGTTAAAATGGATACTAACATGCTCAAAAACTAGTGGTTTTTCAAGTGTTTGGATTTTTGACAAATCTCAGAAAATATAATGATTTTTCATGAAAAACTATTTTTCCTTGATAGATATACTAGTAGAAATATGCTCCTCAAATTTCATGATTTTTTGAATTTTCTGGAATTTTTAATGCATTTTTGAAATTTGCCCAGAAAATCAGAATTTCGGAATCAATTGTGCCAGTCGACTGCCATACTGATAGCAGTCGACTGCTCACCTGAAAATCAGCCTGCAATTTTCTGATTTCATATCTTATTCATGTTTTTGGTATTTTCCCTCCATTATACTTGATGCCATGAGCTTATAATTTAGTGTTAATCTTTTTGATGGTGTCAAAGGGGGAGAAATAATTTATGTTTAAGTTAATTATTTTAGGGGGAGAAATATATGATAGGGGGAGAAAATTTGCATAGAGAGTTTCATGGATTAAGGGGGAGTTGCATGTTGCTATATCATGTTTATCTTTACATGCTCTCTTACCTTAGAATTTATATCAAATATTTTTACCTAACTTAAACGAATTGCCACACATCAAAAAGGGGGAGATTGTTAGGGCAATCTCTTGCCGTAATATGGTTTTGATGGTGTGGCAAAGGGTTTAAGTTAGTTTGATATGTTGATTTGATATGTGCGTTGAAGTCGTGCAGGACTTAGTAATTCGCACATAGAGCCGTGGCGAGTTTCACATCTCATGACTCGTGCCTTGAGTCGGTGAAGGATAGCTTTGCGGAAGCCGTGCGCTTGGAGCATCCGAGGGACCGCCGGACGAGAAGCTTGGAGTGAAGCCGGAGGAAGTAGACTTCGGGCAAGAGACGCGAAGGAGCATTGCAGAGCCGTGAGCCTGATGCAGCCGAGGGACGTGGCCGAGAACGAAGAGAACTTCGAAGGCGAGGGACTCCGAGAGATGAGAGTGAGCGATTGTAACCCAGGGAAGGGTAGCTCTTAGGTGAAACTTGGTCATTTGGCCAAGTGTCGGATGGGTTTTTCGACACTACCGACCGCTATGTCATGGCGGCCGATCGCTTCCGAGTCGAGTGTAGTTCGACCGTATACGATCGATCGGATTGCGGCGCCAGCCATCGCCATACATGGGCAAGCCATCGATCGGATCAGCGAAGGCGCAATGATCGGTAGTCAATAGGGTTTCGCCAACCGCTTCGTAGCCGATCGGGCGTCGACTACGACGCAGACTAATGAGGTCCATCAGTCGACTGCCAAGAGTTTCGTTGGACTACAACGGTCGGGATCCGACGTGTTCGGAGGCCGTTGTAGTGACGGCAGTCGACTGCCAAGGGCGGCAGTCGACTGATGGTGGGCAACGGGAAGAAAATAGCCCTCTCTATAAAAAGAGAGGGTGTAAGCCTTTGAGAGGCTAATGCTTATGCTCCAAGTGATCTTCCTAGTGCCCCACAAGCTCTAAACTCTTCTTACTCGCTTTTACTCCATTCTATTTGTAAGAAGAGTGATCTTGATTGTAAAGGTTACCTCCACCTAGCTTGGTGCAAAGGAGAGACCATTTAGTGGATTGGTTTAGCGGAGTGATTCACCGAGGACGAATCGGGGACCGTGGATTAGCGGCGTAGCCGTGAACCACGTTACATTCTTTGTTAGCGTTTGTTTTCTTGTATTTCTATTTGCTTGTCTTTATTAGTCTTCCGCTTGCGCTGATTAGTTTTGTAGACGAGCAAATACCAGCATCCAAAGGAAAAGGGCTATTCACCCCCCTCTAGCCGGCCAATCGATCCCCTACAGGTACCACTCAACCTTATCATTATGTTGACTAAGTCAACCAGCTGGGTTTACATGATGAACCTTATGAGCTCCTCAAGGGGACATCATCAACCTAATATATAGGACACGGTTTCCTCCTATAATCAACGGCACACCATGTAAATAATATTATTTCCCAACTTACCGGGCATATTGATTTAATCCATCTAAATCTCACCCACTGGTAAATCAAAGAAATAAATACTAAGTACATGTGCCCGTTATTATATCGGGATTAAGAGCATGTACAACATAATATCCGAGGTCCGATTCAATTATATAGTCAGTACAAAATTGAATCACCTCTATGTCGGTCCTACTCAATACACCTAAGTGTACTAGTGTAACTCTATGTTCAAGATAAAACAATACCAAGCTACACTACAACCATGCCAATGGTTTGTCCAAAACCATCTTGGTTGTGAGCCTTTACTTATATTTTACAAGGTACTGATAACATGATCTTCTCGTACACACCACCACCATGTTATCTACAATGTAAAATATTAGACAATATGCACACATATATAATGAATATATAAAATACAAACAATGATCATGTGATTCTTATTTCAAAATAAAATGTTCATACAAAAAGAGCTAGGCTTTCAGTATACATTCCAACAATCTCCCACTTATACTAAAAGACTATGCCATCATCACTCTGCCATACATCTGATCCCCATGTCCTCAACATGCCTATCAAACGCTTTCGCTGGAAGGGCCTTAGTGAATGGATCCGCCAGGTTATCCTCTGATGCAATCTTGGCGACAGCAACTTCTCCTCGCTTTACGATCTCTCGTATGAGGTGGTACTTGCGCTCTATGTGTTTACTCGCCTTATGGGCTCGTGGTTCCTTCGAGTTTGCAACTGCACCACTATTATCACAATAAATTGTGATAGTTCTGGGCAAACCAGGAATCACATCCAAGTCCATCAAGAAGTTCCTGAGCCATACATCTTCCTTAGCTGCCTCAGAGGCTGCCACATACTCAACTTCCATGGTAGAGTCCGCCACGCATTTCTGCTTGACACTCCTCCATGCTATGGCTCCACCTCCAAAAGTAAACACAAACCCTGAGGTAGACTTACTCTTGTCCCTATCTGATTGGAAATCCGAATCCGTGTAACCCACAGGGACTAATTGATCTGCCCGGTAAACCAGCATATAATCCCTAGTCCTTCTCAGGTACTTCAATATATGCTTTATCGCAGTCCAATGTCCTGTCTGTGATTACTCTGATATCTGCTAACCATGCCCACGGCAAAGCATATATCCGATCTCGTACATATCATAGCATATATAAGGCTTCCTACTGCCGAAGCATAAGGAACCGCCTTCATGTCCTCTATCTCCTTTGATGTTCTGGGACACATCTCTTTAGATAAAGGAACTCCATGTCTAAAAGGTAGAAAACCTTTCTTGGAGTTCTGCATGCTAAAACGAGCAAGGATAGTGTCAATGTATGAAGCTTGAGACAAGCACAACATCCTTTTCTTGCGATCCCTTATAACTTTGATCCCAAGGATGTGTCCCACTTCTCCCAAGTCCTTCATATCAAACTGTTTGGACAACCATACCCTTACATCTGATAACACTTTGATATTGTTGCTAACTAACAAAATGTCATCTACGTATAGTACAAGAAACACGACTACGTTTCCGTCACATCTCTTGTATACACAAGGCTCATCCGAACTTTGAATAAATCTATATGACTGGATTACCGTATCAAAACGGATGTTCCAAGATCGAGAAGCTTGCTTCAATCCATAAATGGACCGATTAAGCTTACATACAAGATGCTCTTTGCCTTTAGCAATGAATCCCTCTGGTTGGCGCATATAGATGTTCTCCTCAAGACTTCCGTTAAGGAAAGCTGTCTTGACATCCATCTGCCAAATCTCATAATCCATATGAGCAGCTATAGATAAGAGAATCCGGATAGACTTAAGCATAGCTACCGGCGAAAAGGTCTCCTCATAATCGATACCCTCTTTCTGAGTATACCCTTTCGCAACAAGCCTAGCTTTGAAGGTTTCAACCTTCCCATCTACTCCTCTCTTTCTCTTGTAGATCCACTTGCATCCAATGGTTTTTACACCATCGGGTGGCTCTACTAGCTCCTAGACCTGATTAGAATCCATAGATTCTATCTCTGAATTCATCGCTTTTTGCCAAGATACTGCATCTCTATCTTGGATTGCCTCGTCATATGTCCAGGGATCAGGTTCATGTTCACCAGGGACTAAGTCCGAAGACTCTCCCAAAAACATGAATCTGTCGGGTTGTCTAACAACCCTCCCACTACGACGAGGTGCCTCATGTGTATGCTCTGTGACACGCGGTGCAGTGACTTGTGGTGTCTCCTCTTATACCGGTGGTACTGAAGTCGGGACTTCCCCTGTCATCTCCTCAAGAACAATCCTACTCGTGGGCTTGTGATTCATCACATAGTCTTCCTCTAGAAATCTGGCATTCGTACTCACGATCACCTTCTGATCTCTAGGACTATAGAATAAACCACCCTTCGTTCCCTTAGGATAGCCAACAAACAAGCGCACTTCTGTACGAGATTCCAACTTACCAGCATCTCCCTTCAGCACATGTGCTGGACTACCCCAAATCTGAATATGTCTTAGACTAGGCTTTCGCCCAGTCCACAACTCTGTGGGAGTAGAGGGTACTGACTTAGATGGAACCAAGTTCAGAATGTGTGCTGCTGTTTCCAGAGCAAACCCCCAGAACGAATTAGGTAACTCAGAATAACTCATCATCGATCTGACCATCTCCATAAGAGTCATATTCCTTCGCTCCGCTACACCATTCTGCTGGGGTGTGCCAGGTGCAGACAATTGGGATTGAATCCCAGCCTCTGATAAGTAACTCCTAAACTCTCCCAAGAGGTACTCGCCACCACGATCACATCGTAATGTCTTGATACTTTTACCTTGACGGTTCTCCACATCAGCCTTGAATTCTTTGAACTTGTCAAAGCATTCAGACTTGCGGCGCATCAAGTAAATGTATCCATACCTTGAATAATCATCTATAAATGAGACGAAGTATTCAAAGCCACCTCTTGCCTGGATAGACATAGGACCGCAAAAATCAGAATGAACCAATTCTAACACATCTTTGGCTCTATACCCCTTGGCCTTAAAAGGCCTCTTGGTCATTTTACCTTCCAAGCAAGATTCGCAGGTTGGGAGATCCTCCACCACTAATGAACCCAAAGGTCCATCAGCTATCAACCTTTGAATTCTGCTTAGGTTAATATGACCAAGCCTTAGATGCCAAAGATATGTTTGGTTCATTTGCGAAGGTTCTTTTCTCTTATTAGACTTCGAAGATGAGTTATTTACTTCTATTTGCATCGTGGGAGTTTTTGGTTCAATAGAATATAAATTGCCAACCAATGTACCAGAACAGATAATCTCCCTATTCCTTTTTATAACCACCTTGTCATTAAAAGAAATAGAATATCCATCCAAAAACAATTTAGGAACTGAAATTAAATTCTTTCTAAAAGTAGGTACATAAAGACAATTTCTTAAAATCAAAAATTTATTCCTATCAAAAGATAAATAAACATCTCCCACTGCAATGGCCGTCACCTTTGAAGCATTGCCCATGAAGACGGTAATCTCTCCCTCAGCTAGTCGTCGGGTTTCCTGGAACCCCTGCAAAGTATTGCAGACATGATCAGTGGCTCCTGTATCTACACACCAGGCACTGGTAGATAACACCGCTAAACATGTTTCAACAACTAAACAAGAAGATATACCTTTGTTCTTACGGCGAGGACAGTCCGCCTTCCAATGTCCAGTCTGCTTGCAAGTTAAGCACTTGCCTTTCGGCTTCTTCACTCCTGCCTGAGGTCCTGTTGCCACCTTCTTCGCTCCACCTTGATTCTTCTTCTTCTTACCTTTCGGTTTAGAGGAAGAAACCTTCTGAGCGACCATGGCTTGAGAACTCTGACGAAAAAGCCCCTCTGCGCCGCTGAGTTACATCGGAAGCTCCAACCTTTTGTTCATGTTGTAGTTGAGGCGGAACTGCTCAAAACTCCTAGGCAAAGACTGGAGAATGATATCGACCTGGGTTTCCTCATCGATCTCAGCTCCTAGGACTTCCATCTCATTAAGATGAGCCATCATCTTGAGAATATGATCCCTAATGGGTGTTCCCTCGATCATGGAGGTTGTCATCAAGTTTCTCATAGCCTCCTGTCTAGCCGCCCTACTCTGATGTCCGAAAAGTTCCTTGAGATTGAACATCATGTCATAAGCTGTGGCTATGGCCTGATGCTGATGTTGCAGCACATTTGACATAGATGCCAAAATGTAACACCGCGCCATCTCATCTGCCTTAACCCATTTCTTATAACGTTCCATCTCCTTTTCATCAGAGTCATCTGAGGGCTTAGGAGGACAGACCTCAAAGAGTACAAATTTGTACTCTTCCGCAGTTAAGACAATATCCAGGTTTCTTTTCCAATCAATGTAGTTTGGACCAGTAAGTTTGTTTTCTTTTAGAATCACAGCAAGTGGGTTGAAAGCCATTTGAAAATCCTAAAAATCACAATGATCAAAATATTAGATTTCAAATATTATTGATTCCTCAAAACAATAAAATCCCGAAATCAACCAACACCTCAAAACACCGAGAATATCGCATGCCATGATAGTGTGGACGTATACGAATTCCACATTTGTAAGAGGAGGTTTTACCCATTAATTTTATTATCTTGTCAACCTTACTTTTTGACAAATAAAATTAATAGTTGGTTCCTCTTTAGCCCTACAAATAAAAGCAGTGACTCCGATGGGGAGGATACCTTTATTTGTATCTAAGTGTGCACCATTACACGATACTAAGGGAATTATTTCGGATTATGTGCCTTACCGATGGGGAAGTTCACACGCTCCTAAATAATTTCCTATAACCATTATTTGACCTAGTGATCCGCAAACAAACCCATCCGATGGGGAGGAAGGCACTCAAAGCCAACGTGCAAGTTTGTTGCATCACACGTCAAATTGTAATGGAGGCCGCGGGAATTAATTAAAATATCCCTCTCCCACTTAGTAAATTGCAATCGAGGAATTTTAAACATACACAACATGCATATAAAACAAATAAGCAATAAATATGGAAAAAATAGAATTTTTCCAACTATTATGGCATTGTCCTCCAATATGCATCCCGTCGTGTCGCCACCTCGTCCGCTCCATCTTTTCCCGTGCGCAAGTCACCAAAGAGTTCCGAGCCGAGATAAATCATTTTATTTACATCCATCGATCCTATACTCCATGAAGGAGTGTATAAATAATCTAGATCGAAAGTAAACTAAAATGATCGGCTAAACAATGCCGTATTTAATTACAAAAATTAAATACTAATCTAGCCTCGTCAACCCCGAGGATTCAAATAATAAATTTTTACACACATCCATTCACATACACACACATGGCCATAATAGTCGGATCTTATGCCTTAACCGAATCCTAAACACACAAAAACGGAAACCGATGGCTCTGATACCAATTGTTAGGTGGATGCTTCGGAGGCTCATTGGCTCCCATGTCCCCGGATTAAAATTTTCACTAATGAAAGAATTAATCCGGATGGGATGAGCTTCCTTAGCACAACCTATTCGTCATCGTGCTAACAACTTGAGTGGTCGCTTGAACAAACTAGTTGTTCAAGCAACACAACTCTTCTAGTTGGTTAGCCGCGGAAGAGACGACGGATGGATCGCCGGTTTTTGTGTTTGTCTTCGGGGTCCATGATTATACAATATATATTCATACACCCACATGCATAATCAAAACAAATAAGAACATGCTCAGATCTGTACATAAAGTTAAAATAACTTTATACCTCACGATCTTCTACCGTATGTCCTATCCTTCTCGTGGACGACGTGTGGACGAAGATCCTCCACGAGTAGAAGCCTTCTAGATCGCTTTCTTCTCTACCTTGTCCGCTGCGAACAAAGAGAAGAACTAACAAATACCTTTCCTATCTAGAACCGGCCACCAAATTAGGGAATTTGGTGCAACTGCCAGCCAAGGAGCAATGGATGATGCGCCGGCCAACTTCTCCAAGAAGAGTTACCGCCGACCACTTTTGGAGAATAGGGAGGAGGAAGAGAACCGGCCACCAATGGGAGGAGAACCGCCGGCCAAGGAAGAAGAGAAAAGCCTTAAGGTTGGGCGCCGGCCAAGTATTGATGGTGCAAGTTGGGCCGAACAACTTTGGATGAAGATGGTTGCCGCCCACCCTAGCTCCAAACCCTAGCCGCCCACCTCTCCAAGAGCCAAACCCTAATTCTTTCAATCCAATCTTGCCGCCCAACCTAAGCCTCTATTTATATAATTAGGCTTAAGCCTCCTTTAATCTCCACCGTCGGATCTAGGGATTTAATCTCCACCGTCGGATCTAGGGTTTTATCCCAACCGTCGGATCTAGGGTTTAATCCCAACCATCGGATCTAGGATTTCATCCCAACCGTCGGATCTAAGGTTTCATCCCAACCGTCGGATCTAGGGTTTTATCCCAACTGTCAGATCTAAGGATCTAATCCCAACCGTCGATTCTAGGATTTCATCCTAACCATTGGATCTAGGGATTTAATCCCAACCGTTGGTTCTAGGGTTTCATCCAACCATCGGATCTAGGGATTTAATCCCAAACATTGGTTCTAGGTTTTGTTTTACATTCTTGGATCTAGACTTCATAAGGATTATATTAGGCTACGATAGGGACCATAAGGAGGAGTTGGGTCTTGGCCACCCGATGGATCGGAACCACACAAACTTGATCCATCAATGATGTTCCATTCCACTAGAGGATCATCATTGAACTACCTCACCAACCCCATAAATCAATATGGGCTCCATATATTATTTGTACATTAATCTCCCCGTGTTTAAGATATCGAATGTCCGTCAATTAATTGATTTACTGACCATCAATTAATTAACATCTAATTCCTCGAGTAGTACCACTCGACCTTATCATCATGTTGACTAAGTCAACCAGCTGGGTTTACATGATGAACCTTATGAGCTCCTCAAGGGGACATCATCAACCTAATATATAGGACACGGTTTCCTCTTATAATCAACGGTACACCATGTAAATAATATTATTTCCCAACTTACCGGGCATATTGATTTAATCCATCTAAATCTCACCCACTGGTAAATCAAAGAAATAAATACTAAGTACATGTGCCCGTTATTATATCGGGATTAAGAGCATGTACAACATAATATCCGAGGTCCGATTCAATTATATAGTCAGTACTAAATTGAATCACCTCTATGTCGGTCCTACTCAATACACCTAAGTGTACTAGTGTAACTCTATGTTCAAGATAAAACAATACCAAGCTACACTACAACCATGCAAATGGTTTGTCCAAAACCATCTTGGTTGTGAGCCTTTACTTATATTTTGCAAGGTACTGATAACATGATCTTCTGTGCCACACCAAGCACCATGTTATCTACAATGTAAAATATTAGACAATATGCACACATATATAATGAATATATAAAATGCAAACAATGATCATGTGATTCTTATTTCAAAATAAAATGTTCATACAAAAAGAGCTAGGCTTTCAGTATACATTCCAACAGGGGACCAAACCCAAGTCTCTCGGTTGTAACCGAGTATACTTACCACTATACTACAATCGAACTGCCGGTGCTTCGTGGAGAGGATGGAACCAGAGTAGAAGCTGAAACTCTTCGTCGGCGATGAAATGAAGTGATGCCGTTGAAAATTGGAGAAGGGATATCACTGTCGTGAACTGGAAACAGATTCTGCGGGATCCCGACAGTAGAAATCACCACAACCTTCCGAAATCTCATCCAGCTGTGGCCGCAGGAATGGATGGAAGGAAGGGCCGCCGCAGTGGATGGAAGGAAGGGTCGCCGCCGCGTGGAGGAGGCGCTGCTCGCCACCGTCGCTCGCGAGGAAGAAGCATCTGCCTGCCGCCGTCGCTCACGAGGAGGAAGAACCTGCCACCGGAACTCACCTGGAGGAGCAGGCGACGGTGCCGACGCTCGCCCGCCCATGAGGAGTAGGCGACAACACCGATGCTCTCTCGGTTCGATGATGAAATCACGTTTTGCTGCTGTGGAGAAGATGTTGATTAAATGAATTCTTTGAGCCGTCCGATTCAATGCTTTCTTGATCACAACCACCCAATTAAGCGAGGGTTTGATGGATCCATTATTTTCTTAATTAAGCTGCTCCATCCAACGGTGGTAATCGATTCAACTTTGGATTGATGGATCTGATAAATCTGAAGGGACAATCGAGATCCAACGGTCCGGATGAACAAACAAGATGTGTAGATCACAATGCATGGGTCAGATTGCTTCAGATTCAGATTAATGGCACAGATTGAGCCATCACATTGGACGGTCCAGATTGCTCCGATCTCTAATGAATGGAACTGATTCAATCTGAATGAAAAATCACGATCGACCGGATCTAGATGAAAGGATAAGATGTCCAGATCTAAATGTACCGATCGGATCTCTTCAGATCTGGATAGATGGCTCAGAATCGATTAGATGTCATCGCATGGTCAGGATTGACTAGATCTGAACCCTTTGATTAAACTGCTTCTGATATTGATGAAAGGTCCAGATTAATCACATTTGAAATAATCCTTCTTGCCCTAGATGTAGCCATATTTGATCCAACTTGAGTCTAGTCCAATGGCACATCTCGATCTCCTACAAACAAAGATAAAATTTGCATATAAATCTAAAATTTAGGAAAATTTACAAAAAGGTCCAAAAATAATCCAAACTCATAAAACATGTAAATAATCAATAATAAATCATTAGAGAGGATAAAAACAGTGATATTAAGGACCAAAATAATACAATAAAATGGTAGTGATCAATTCCCCCACACTTATTCTTGCGCGTCCCGAGCAAGCAAAGAAAATTAAAAGTAAACTGAAAGTATATTTTCCTAGCAATTCCTAAGCATATATAGAAAATCGTGAAAGAAAGTTACTTAGGATTGTCAAATCTCAAAGACTCAAGCAATCATGGACTCAAATCCTACACAGGTTAACAAACATGGTGACTTCAATCCATCAAGAATAAACTAAGAATGATTAAGCCTCACAAGATACGTGGTGACTTCTCTCGCTCTCATAAGCAGATAATAGTGGAGTTTACTCAAGCTACTCATGGTTTATGCACTACCATATGCTTGCTTTTCTTCTACGTTCACCACTATATACACATAAGAATGCCAATCACTGAAGGCTTATTAAGAATGCAAGGGAAACATGAATACAAGAAAAATGAAAATATGTGTGAAAGGAAAGAAAGGTAAAACATGAAATAGCTACAGAAATGGAAGGAGATATGAAAATACTGGAATGCTACATAGATGAGTACAAGAAAATAGTGCTCTAAAAATTTTTCATCCAAGTTAGCATTTTACCATCCACTAAACATGTAAACAACCCCTATCACATTCACAATACAAGTCCAGATATGATATCAAATAACTCTCTCAATCGTTGTAATAAGGGATGTCTATCACAAAAATACTATCACACAGATAAAAAAAACTGCACAACATGTCAAAGTTTTTTTTTCCAAATGTTTTTTTTCGATTTTTTTTTTCTTTTTTTTTCAATTTTTTTTCATTTTTTTTTGACATGCAGTACACTTTCATATATTCTAAAACATCAAGCTCAGCTATACTAATAAAAACACGGCTTGTCCATGGTGATCAAGCACGACATGCCTATGCTTACATTAAATTCTCCTGAGCTACTCTCTCCCCCACACTTAAACTTTTGTCCATCCAGGGCAAAAACTCATCATGAAACATCCAATATTCCACATCCAAGAATAGAAATGGAGAAAAAAATGACATTATGAAAATGCAGGTATAGAAAGACAATAGAATGAATAATGAACATAGCATGACGTATGATAAAGAAATTATTTAAGTAGCATGTGACAACAAAAGTAGTGAAAAAAACCAGTAAGATTGCCTTCATAATAATCATGCACACCTATGGTTGTGTGGTCTCGAAAGAATTAAAGCAAGTTCTAGAGTTACAATAACCACAAGTGTACCACACACAAGCAATAAAAACAGGCACAATCTTCACTAGGAATGAAAAAAAATCATCTTAATCTATCAATATATAATCCATCACCAAGGAGTAACCATATGCAATCAAATAATTCATTCATGACAATAAATCCCCAAAACTCAACAATCAAATTTAACTAGCTTTCATGACTTCTAAGATGATATAAAGGAATGCATAGGAAATTTATTTGAAAGCATCGACAAAACAAAAACTCAACAAACGAAACATAACAACTAAAATGAAAACAAATAAAGTAAAATGAAGTGAAAGAAGTGTATATACAATGAAAAGAAAGGTAGTTGGGATAAAACAAACTCCCCTGAGGTCCTGGTAGTTGGAGGCGGTTCAGTAAGAAATCCAGGCTAGGAGTGGGATGGATCGGATGGAGGTGAGTGCTCTCTTGATGTGATCAGGGTAGTTCCATGTTGCTCCCTCCGAAATGATCATCGCCTCATCATATGTACTCTCTGGTAGTCGGAGGCGATCATAAAAATTATCCAACCTTGGGGCTGGATTACTGCATTTTTTTTAGAGGCTTCATCAACAACATTCTTGGAGACTCTATCTCAGGTGGGAGTGTCCAATCTGGGGGTGTCTAGCTATCCACCACTCCTGTGTCAACATCCTCAACATTTGAAACAACAGCAACTTCATCAATGAAATCACATCCATCAGCGTCCGAAATCACATCACAACACAATGGTTCATAGGAGTCCTGTGTAGTAGTATGCCTATCACCCACTCCACAATCCATCTCGATAAGCGCATCGATATCCACAGAAGTGGTCTTTGACGGAGGCTGAATGAACTCTTGTGCTGCATCTGGCTGAAGGATGTTGCAATTTGATCTAGATATTTGATCAATGATACTAACTATCACCGTAGTCTCCATACTGCTAATTATAAAGATCCATGTTTCTCAAAAAAGAGAATTCCTAGTGTTTCCTAAAACATCAATAGACAAATCAAAAGACACAGGAAGTAGACATGACAAAATACATGGATACACAAAAAATGAAAGAATGAAGCCCTAATATTTTTTTTTGAAAAATGGGAAAATAATCCTAAGTTTACTAAGCATCATTACACTCCTCGGCAACGACGAGTGGCTACACACGGCCGTGTCCAATGGGCGAGATCAGCCACCCTAGGGCCCCACACGACCTAGCCATGTGGAAACATACGGTTGTGTGGCGGCTCAGCAGATTGACATGACTATGGTTTTTTTCGGATTTTGCAGCGGTCCGAGGTGATGTCTATATAAGGATGGCTCCGCCAAAACCCTAGGGGGGAGGCACAATGATATGCATGGTTATTTTGTCATGGTATCATTTCAAATTAATTACCGAAACCCCTAACTACACTAATATAGCATAGTGGATGGCCTGGATCGTTTACCAACGAGTGTAATCGATAGAATAGTAAACTTAGGACTTCTAATTATTGCTAATGGAGGTTAAGAATTTACAAGACTAATCCTACTGAATGAAAGACAATGCAGGTAATTAAAGCATTAATCTAAGTAACTAAGATGACAATGAAATTTAAGAAAATCTAAACTAAGCATGCAAAGGAAAACATTCGAAAACATAAAGACAGTGCATGAAATTGAACAACAAGTCAAATGCAAACTAACATGTGTATAAAGGAAAACATGAAATAAATCTAACTTACTATTAAACACGTCTAACTAATGAAATTAACACTAAAACAGATAAGTAATCAAACTAACAATTAATTAAGCTAAGCATCATAATTAAACTACAACTAAACTACCAAATGAAACTACTAATTGCTCTAAGTTAAACTACGAAATATCTACAATGTAAACTACAAGACAACTACAAATTAGACTATAGTTAAACTACAAACTAACTACAAGTCAACAACAACAAAAATTTTGGGGGATTTTTGACAATTTCAATTCGTGAATCCAAACATAACGTAAAGTAAACAAACAATGCAATAAAACAAGATAAACATCAAAATCAATGGATCAAAAATCCAAATATAACCACCGATAACTCCACGACGATGACGACAATCCAAATGAGCTCCTCCAGTGGATGATATTGTAGGGGATCGATCGGCCGGCTAGAGGGGGGTGAATATCCCTCTTTCATTGGGTAACGGAATTTGCTCATTTACAAACAAGATTAGCGCAACAGAAACAACAAGACAAGCAAATCAAGCAAATAAAGACAAAGTAAAGGAAACAAACAATGCTAACACAAAGTCGTAACGTAGTTCACAGCTACACCGCTAATCCACGATCCCGATTCGTCCAAGGTGAATCACTCCTTTGCCAAATCCACTAAGTCTCTCCTTTGCACCAAGCTAGGTGGAGGTAACCTCTTTACAATCCCTCTTCTTACAATTGAATGAGAATTAGCACAAGAAGAAGAGTGGAAAAATCCTTAGAGCACTTTGGGAGATGTTATGAGTTAAAGCATTAGGTTCCCAAAGCCCCACACCCTTCCTCTTTATAGAGGAAGAGGGTTTCTTCCCGTTGACACGAGGCGATCCGCGATGTCCCTATCGATCGATGGTCCTATAGCCGACTGCCAATAACGGTACGCTTTCTCGTTGGATTTCATCAGCGATGCATCGATCGACTGATATTGCCATCAGTCGACTGATGCTCCGATCAGTCGAGTGCTTGCGAGCTCGACTCCATTCTGTGTCCGAAACACTTGCGACCCGATCGGTGATGCCTTCATCGGTTGGATGGTTAATCTCCGATCATTGCCATTCCATGGCGGATCGTAACACTGAGCCGGACTCAAACACTAGTCGAGTCACCGTCGACTTAGAGTAGCCGACTACCATAACATGGTAGTCAACTGATGTAGGGAAATGCCATCCTACACTTAGCCAAATGACCAAGTTTTACCTAAGAGCTACTACCCCTTCCCGGGTTACATTCGCTCACTCTCATCCCTCAGAATCCCTCGCCTTTGAAGTTATCTTCGTCCTGCCACATCCCTCGGATGCGCCAAGCGCACGGCTCTGTAGCGCCATCCTTCACATCTCGCCTTGAAGTCTACTTCCTTCGGCTTCACTCCCAGTTCCTTGTCCGGCGGTCCCTCGGATGCTCCAAGCACACAACTTCTGCAAAGCCATCCTTCACCGACTCAAGGACCGAGTCATAAGAGGTGAAACTCGCCAACGCTCCATGTGCGAATTACTAAGTGCTGCAAGACTCCAATGCACATATCAAATCATAATACCAATCTAACTTAAACCCTTTGCCACACACATCAAAACCTTATCATGACAATAGATTGCCCTAACAATCTCCCCCTTTTTGATGTGTGGCAATCCGTTTAAGTTAGGTAAAATATTTGATAAACTATTAAGGAAAGAAAGCATGTGAATAACATGATTAGAAACTCTCCCCCTTAATACATGAAACTCTCCCTAAATATATTCCCCCTTACTTAAACATATACATTTATCCCCCTTTTGACACCATCAAAAATAATTAACAAGGTTTATATAGAATGGCATCAAATCTAGATAGAAACAAAAACCAAAACATGCCTTAAAATTGGATAAAAGAAATTACTGGGCATGTTATCAGGCTACCAGTCGACTAGTTAAGACTACCAGTCGACTGGCACGTGCATTTCGGGTTTTTCAGTTTTTCAGGGTGGATTTCAGAAATGCACTAGAAAATGTATAAAATTCGAAAAATCATGAAATTTGAGGAACATATTTCTTGTAAGTATATTTATCCATGAAAAATAGTTGTTCATGAAAAATCATTATATTTTCAAGTATTTTCAAAAAATCCAAAAGATTTAAAAACCACTAGGTTTTTTATCATGTTTGTATCCATTTTAACACCTAGTTTTGCTTTGAGTTGTTTCAAAACATGAATACACAGATTTTAAAGTAAGAAATTGTTTTGAAAACATATGAAATATCCAACCTTGATCTTTGGACAATATGTCTATGAATTAAACATAAGCCTTCCCCATGATTGGTCTATTATTGCTATTTTGATACCTTAAATGACCATCTAAATGCCATAGGCATTAGTAGACATTTGTATCATCCTATCATCTCACCCATGATAAGTTTTCAATCATGGTAGCCTATGGTGAGTGTGAGATGTATCCTAAAGATATTTATATATACTTAACCATTATTTTCATGCAATTTTATCAAGGTTAAGTTTCATCCTATCATTCCACATGATCATAAAGATGTATATGAATTAATTTCACATTATGACCATGAAACAAATGTATTCATCAAATTGTGATCATGCATTAGCAAATGTCACCTAAAGCATGATTTATCTATTTGTAGGTGCATTATCATCACCTAACACTATTTCAAAAATGTTGTCCTGCCATCCTAAGTCAACCAACAATATGATATAGGTGAATTCCATATGGTTGACTATCCTAGGGTTTTCCTAACCCTTTAGGATGGATTTTGGAACCTAATTAAATTCTTGCCTATGGGGTTCACTAAAAATTCTTTAGGAATCCATTTCCTAGGAATTACTTTCTTTTTGTCTTGACCCCTAGCAATTAGACATTTATAGGCCTTTTCATTTTTCTTTTCCTTATATCCTAGGCCTTTCTTGTTGAAGCTTGCCCTTTGGCTCCCAATGATCATGTTAAGGGTATTGGAGCCTATTGTATATTTTTCTAGGGCTTTGGTCAAATAGTCTACCTTTTCCCTTAGAGCCCTATTTTCTTCTATGCATGCATCATTAACATCCAAAGGCATATAGTTATCATGTGAGCATGCATCATCATCATTATCATTAAAACATGCTTTTTCTAATTTTTGTTCTAAATCCTTAATTTGCTCAAGCATGCTCTTGTTCTTTTTCTTGGCTCTAAATAAATCCTTAGTAAGGCTAGAAATCATGGACATTATTTGCTTAGGAGGTAAATTCGTTACCTCACTTACCAAATCCTCTTCCGATGATGAGGATGTAGAGGAGGCTCCCCCTTCACTTGAGCTATCCTCACTTGAGCTTGCTTCTTCATTTTTGGAGGAGGAGCAATCTAGGTCGTCAAAAGCCATTAGGGCAAGGTTGGAGTAGACATGTTCTTCCACTTCGGATGATGATGAGGAAGAAGGATCATCCCATGTCTTTGCTTTGAATGCCTTGGCCTTCCCTTTTTCTTTGGCCTTCTTTTATTCTTCCTTTTTCATCTTGCTCCCCTTCTTCTTATTTTCTTCCTTCTTTCTCTTCTCCTCCTTGCCTTTGTTCAATAGGGGACAATTGTCCCTTATATGTCCCTCTCCTTGGCAATTGTAGTAAATAATCTTCCCCCTTGGTCTTCTACTCCTATCATTTGATTTATTACATCTAAACCTTTTAAAGCACACCTTACCCTCCTTACCATATAGGATTCTTCCGTGCTATCCATGGAGGAAGAGGAGGATGCTTCATCGGAGGAGGAGGGGATCTCCATCTTCTTCTTCCCCTTGTTGGCCAAAAGTGCTACTCCTCTTGAAGGTTGAAATTTTGGCTCTTAAATTATTCCTTCAAGTCTTGTTTCATGGAGCCCCATTGTTGAAAAGAACTCCTCCAAGGTGCTCACTTCTAAGTTCTTGGAGATGTAAAATGAGTCCACCATAGAGCTCCATCTTGAGGACCGGGGAAAGGCATTTATGGCCTTAATTACCATATCCCGGTTAAAGAGCTTTTCACCTACACATGTCAAGCCGGTTAGAATTTCCTTAAATCTAGAGTGTAGGGATTTTACCTTCTCTCCCTTTTCGAGTTTGATGTTGGATAATTGGGAGCGAAGGACATCTCTTCTTGTTAGTTTCGCCTCGGATGTGCCTTCATGAATTTCTATTAGTTTCTCCTACATTTCCTTGGGGCTAGCACACTCCCCTATCCTATTTACTTCTTGTTGGGGGAGTACATTGTAGAGGTGGTGCTTGGCCTTTGAATTCGCCAAGTACTCCTCTCTTTGTCTTTTACTCCATCTTGATTTCTCTAATAGCTCCCCTTCTTCATTCCTAGGCAATTCGAAACCGTTTTCCATAATCAAAAGAATTTCAAAATCGGTCTCGAAAAATACCTCCATTCTCTTTTTCCACCAAGAGAATTCCCCCTCGAACTTTGGCGGATGAATATTTGAGCCGACCATTCTTGAATGTGCTTGTTGTGGCGGTTAGTCCTCGACAAGCTTTCCTTGGCTCTGATACCACTTGTAGGGGATCGATCGGTCGACTAGAGGGGGGTGAATATCCCTCTTTCGTTGGATAACGGAATTTGCTCGTCTACAAACAAGATTAGTGCAACGGAAACAACAAGACAAGAAAATCAAGCAAATAAAGACAAAGCAAAGGAAACGTCGTAATGTGGTTCGTGGCTACGCCACTAATGCACGATCCCGATTCGTCCAAGGCGAATCACTCCTTTGCCAAATCCACTAAGTCTCTCTTTTGCACCAAGCTAGGTGGAGGTAACCTCTTTACAATCCCTCTTCTTACAATTGAATGAGAATTAGCACAAGAAGAAGAGTGGAAAAACCCTTAGAGCACTTTGGGAGATGTTATGAGTTGAAGCATTAGGTTCCCAAAGCCCCACACCCTTCCTCTTTATAGAGGAAGAGGGTTTCTTCCCGTTGACACAGGAGTAGTCGAGTGATGTCCCTATCAGTCAACTGATCCTTTAGCCGTTGCCCAATAACGGCTGCTTTCCACGTTGGATTTCATCCAACGACACTGGCATCAATCGACTGATATTGCCATCAGTCGACTGATGCTCGATCAGTCGAGTGCTCTGTGAGCTCGACTCCATTCTCTGCCCGAAACACTTGCGACCAGTTGACTGGTGGTCTCGCAGTCGATTGTTGGCACTTGAACCGTACACGAACACTAGTCGAGTCACCGTCGACTTAGAGTAATCGACTACCATAACATGGTAGTCCACTGATGTCGGAAAATCCCATCCAACACTTAGCCAAATGGCCAAGTTTCACCTAAGAGCTACTACCCCTCCCGGGTTACATTCGCTCACTCTCATCCCTCGGAGTCCCTCGCCTTTGAAGTTATCTTCGTCCTGCCACGTCCCTCGGATGCACCAAGCGCACGACTCTGCAGCGCCATCCTTCGCGTCTCTCCCTGAAGTCTACTTCCTCCAGCTTCACTCCAAGCTCCTCGTCCGATGGTCCCTCGGATGCTCCAAGCGCACGGCTTCAACAAATCCATCCTTCACCGACTCAAGGACCGAGTCATAAGAGGTGAAACTCGCCAAGGCTCCATGTGCGAATTACTAAACCCTGCAAGACTCCAATGCACATATCAAATCATAATACCAATCTAACTTAAACCCTTTGCCACACACATCAAAACCTTATCATGGCAAGAGATTTCCCTAATAGATATGGCTGGATCCTTGCCGGAAATCATCCGGCAAATGCTGAATTGATGAATGAAGCGATCCCTTTTCTTCGATGGATGGTGTGGAACTGTCGAAGTCGGGTGTAGTTATCGGGATCCGAACCCGGGTCTCTCGGAAGCCGAGTATACTCAACACTATACTTCAACGACACCGGAACCTGACAGTCTATGGATGACTCTGTGAAGGTGGAGCAGTCCATAGTTCCGCCATCGGGGACCGAACCTGAGTCTCTCGGTTGTAACTGAGTATACTCACCACTATACTACAATGTAACTGCCAGTGATGCATGGAGAGGATGGAACCGGAGTAGAAGCAGAAACTCTTCGTAGACGATGAAATGAAGTGTTGCCGCCGGTAATTGGAGAAGGGATATCACTGCTGTGAGAAGGAAACAGATTCTGCGGAATCTCGACAATAGCAATCACCATAACCTTCCGAAATCTCGTCCAGCTGCGGCTCTCAACTCCGGCAGTTGGCGGAGGAAGCTATCGCCGGAGAAAAGCCCAGAATCTCCTCTCCTACACGTTGCCGATGAGCTGGCCAGAATCCCAGCATCTCATCGGCAGCATCTTGGATGGAGGTTGCCACCGGAATGGATGGAAGGAAGGGTTGCCGGAGTGGATGGAACGAAGGGTCGCCGCCGCATGGAGGAGGCGTTGCTTGCCGCCGTCGCTCGTGAGGAAGAAGCATCTACCCACCGCTGTCGCTCGTGAGGAGGAAAAACCTGCCACCAGAACTCGCGAGGAAGCGAGCGCGGCCAGTCGGCCTTCGCTACTTTGCCGCGAGGAGCAGGCGACAATGCCGGCACTCTCTCGGTTCTGTGATGAAATCGCATTTTGCTGCTGTGGCGAAGATGTTGATTAAATGAATTCTCTGAGCCATACGATTCAATGCTCTCTTGATCACAACCACTCAATTAAGCTAGGGTTTGATGGATCCATTATTTGCTTAATTAAGCTGCTCTATCCTACTGTGGTAATTGATTCAACTTTGGATGGACGGATCTGATAAATCTGAAGGGACGATCGAGATCCAATAGTCCGAATGAACAGCCAAGATGTGTAGATCACAATGCATGGGTCGGATTTCTCCAGATTCAGATTAATGGCTCAGATCGATCCATCACATTGGACAGTCCAGAATGCTCCGATATCTAATGAATGGAATTGATTGAATCTGAATGGAAAATCATGATCGACCGGATCTAGATGAAAGGATAAGATGTCTAGATCTAAATTTACCAACCTGATCTCTTCAGATCTGGATAGATGGCTCAGAATTGATCAGATCTCATCGGATGGTCAGGATTGACTAGATTTGAACCCTTTGATTAAACTGCTTCTGATCTTGATGAAAGGTCCAGATTAATCACGTTTGAAATAATCTTTCTAGCCCTAGATGAAGCTATATTTGATTTAGCACATGACAACACTAGGAATCTGTTCACCTTGATGGTTGGCAGCCTTTGGTAGTTGTTCTCAATCCACAAAATTCATGGGATAACAAAGAGGTTAAGAGCTCCAATTTCCCTACTTCCCGTCTGCTACAACAGCAACAGAAGCTGCTGATATTGAGAGTATCAAAAAATGGTAAAACCATTTAAATGAGTTCATGAACTTCACTAACAGAACTTGCTACCAATCACTTTCTTCCTTGGTATTTGCATGTTTCTTTTTTCTGGAAACATGCTGCTCAAATCTTCTTTGGTTGAAGGTTTTGAGTAGGCATCAATTTTCCTAAAATCCCTCATCTGCCTACTGCTGGATTTTCAGATTCAAAACAGTGGATGCCAATTTCAGATTAAAAAAACTGTTATGTAGCAAGAATATTGGAAATTGACATCAATCACAAGGTTCATCCTTTTGTTTGTTCGTTGCAACAATGTCCAACACTAAATACAATTCAATCCAGATCTTGCACGTACAACTCCTGAAAATCTGATACAACCAAACACATTCAATCCATTCCTAAGTTCTGACTCCATAAGCAGAATTTTAACTTGTTTGCCTTGTAATTGGCACAACATTTTGAACTGCTTTTCAATGGTCCTTTCACGTTGAGATTTTTACTTGTCCAACTGGTTACACCAAGCAGAACCAAATTTTTTTCTTTCTATTGTGCTCTCAGCAGAAACACGATCTACAGTCTCTAAAACCCAAGCTTCATCTACCAGCTTATCAAAATGTCATAGCAACAGGAGCTGCATTAAGTTGCTTTGTTCAGAACGTTCTACAACTGCTATTTTCAGAAATTCTACTGCACCCTTGTTGAGGTTGAAATTTGCTGCACGTATAGGTAAGGCGCTATTGGTACTGGCACAATTATGATAACGCTGTAAATGTTTCGGTGCAGCCCATTCAGATCAGTACATAGCTGCAACGAACAAGTTCTTTTTTTCTTTTTTTTTGGATTTTCAGAAAGCTGCTCTTACTTGTCACACTTGCATAAAATTTCTTGGCCTTATGTTCCTCTTCTAATATCCACAGTTGTTGAAATTGATGTATCACATTTCCAGCTAACCAACAAATTGTATCTCCATCAACCTGAGGCTATTCATTTGTGTTGGTGTAGTAGGCACCTAAGTCGAACCTGGGTTTTGATTATAGCAAACGATACAAAGTTAAGCTCATATCGTTATCTCACGAGCTGAATCGAGTGTGTAGAAGATTGATATAGCTGGAGCTAAAGGCTAGCGACACCTGGAGGAAGGCGCGGTGGTCGGGCGACACTCGAGTGACTTCGGAGGGAGCCGAAGGAATCGAGTGGAAGGCCGAAAGCAAAAGCAACACGTAAGTATCGAGGTAAGCTCGTGTGTGCGAGCGTAAGTGAGGTCGTATCCTCCTTACGGGGATGATCTTAAGCATAGATCCGACCAGAGACATCCCATCGATGGTCCATGTCGAGATCGGACGGTCGAAGGCCGTTGAAATAATGTTTTCTTTGAGCTAACTTTGCCTCGCAGCGCTAGCATCGATCGCGATTGGAGGACTCATCGGCCAAACAACGATCGCCAAGGTTAGCCCTCGATCGATGTCGCCATCGGTCATCGATGATGGCCATCAGTCGACTGATGGTCAATGATCAGATTCGAGGAGTCAAGGCTTATCACCCCATTTCAAGGAGATTGGTGCTCAATTTCGATTGGCTAGGGTTCCTCTCGAAAAGGGGCTCAAAGGCTATAAAAGGAGGGCTTGTCTTAGGGTTTTGAATCAATTAAAAAGCTTCCAAGTGCTTCCGATACGCTCCGACTCTCCGACATCCCTACGACGAAGCGCTGCCGAGACGACGACTAGAGCTTCAACCTCCAACCTTTGAAGTCGTCGGTAACGAAAAGTTTCTTTAAATCATATCAAGGAGAGGGGAAGTGTCCCTCTACCTTGAGCTTTTTTCATTTTGTGTATCCGTCTAACTCCTACCTCCAACGAGGAGGAGTTTTTTTAGTAGATTGCCCTCCGTAGGTGGTCAAGGACCACTAGGGCCTTGGAGTAGTAGCCTTCGGCTACGAACCAAGTAAAACCTTTGTGTCTATTGTGTTTTATTTTTGTTTATTTTTCTGCTGCGTATATTTGTCTTGAAACGAATTCGAAAGAAAGATTTCTATCGCTATTCACCCCCCCTCTAGTGATCCGATCGATCCAACAATTGGTATCAGAGCCGGGGGTTGCTAAGATTTGGTGAAACCACCATTCTAGCCATTTTTACAGATTTATTTTTTTTTCTTTTAATTCTGTTTTTTTTATTTTATTCTGCTTTGTTAAGTTTTTCTCCCGCACTACTAATCCAAGACGCGAGTCTTGGTACGTGTTTTTGTGTTTTTGTCGTTGCTAGTTTCTTCGTCTTCGTCTCTTTGTGTGTTTTGTTCTAATGGCCCATCTTGAGGGTTTTAGCACCGTCCGACCTCCGTTTTACAACGGAGATGACTTCCGTTATTGGAAGGGTCGGATGGAATGCTTTCTCAAAACCCAAATCGATATGTGGATCATAATCCAAACGGGTTTCACACTTCCGACTAATGAAGTGGGTGACTCCTTGGATTATGATCAATGGACCATTGCGACAAAATGACAAGTCGAAGCCGACGCCAAGGCAACACAAATCCTCCAATGCGGCCTATCCAAGGAGGAGCTAAATCGCGTTGGCCCCTTCATAAGCGCAAAAGATCTTTGGACGAAACTAGTGGAGCTACACGAAGGGACCGATGAAGCCAAGGAATGTAAGCGTGATCTCCTTTTCAATAAACTATATAACCTAAAAATGCAAGAACACGAGTCCGCGACGCAACTCCACGCCCGTGTCCAAGACATAGTCAACAACCTACACGCAATCGGGCAAAAGGTCGAAAACCGCGACATTATAAGGTATGTTCTAAACTCTTTTCCAAGGACTACCTTGTGGGCATCCATGGTCGACGCCTACAAAGTCTCCAAGAATCTTTCTAAAATTAGGTTAGATGAACTCTTTTCTAATTTTGAATTACATGAGCAGTCCAACTCGGAACCCGAGAGGGGTATAGCCTTGTTTGCAGGTTCAAAAAAGAAGAAAATTGCAAGCAAGCCACCACCAACCAAGGAGGAAGACGAGCCCGAAGAAGAAGTTGACTGCCGAACTAATGAACCTAGCTCGAAGGATAGACAAGGGACGAAAGCGAACCACGTCTCGACCCAACCAAGGTAAGCCTAAAAGTTCTAATATTAGGTGTTATGAGTGTAACAGGTTTGGACATATCAAGTCTGAGTGCCCCAAGCTCAACCACCAAGCACCTAAGCATAAGAAGGTCCTTAACACGACATGGGAAGAAGCGTCATCCGAAGAAGATGAAGACCACGTCTTCATGGCGAAATCGATTGAGTCAGACACGGAGACCGAACCTGAACTTGAGTCAGAACCTGAGGATGACTCGGACTACGAAGCTACCTTCAAGTCAAGCCACGGATACGCATCCGGTTCAAAAGATACCCTTAAAGTGAGTCGAACTTTATTTAATACTTTACATAATACGGTTAGGTGTTTGTCTAGGAAATTAGCTAAGTCCGAGTCCAAGGTCGAGACCCTTGTTGAGGAGGTTAAACTCCTCAAACACGAGGTCTCCCTAACCTCTTCGACTAGTCGAGTTCAAGAGAAGGACTCTGTTAGTAATATATGAGAGATGTCCTAAGGCAATCGCCTTATGTATGAACCATTTATATGATAAATGAAGATTCACTATTTGAGTATACATGTTTTATGTATTTGATTGGATATTAAACTCATTTACTGAATGTCCACGATACGATTCACAGCATGAGAGAATTTGTGATTGGATCACAACTAGTGAGTATCTCTACATGTGTAATTGTGATGTATCGGAATGATCCCTAGTCGATGAATTGATGGATCTGGACACCATCAATTCTGTTGAGACTAGCACGAGGTATACTCCTTGGTGTATCCAAGCAGCTGATTCTCACTGGCTGGAGACATAGTGATGTCCGGAGTTAATCGTGGATGCTAGTTATGGTAACTAGTTCATTGGAGTGACCAGCCGTAAGACTTCATATGGTTCTCTGCATATATAGATATGTCAATGAAGTTCTTACTGTGGCTTAAGTGCGATGTTCCTTTGACTTGCGGTATTCAAGTCATCTTGATCATGGAGACTTATGATTTGACATCTTAAGCAAACATCTCCGAGGAGATGTGGACCCGGGATGATTGGGTATAAGTCGAAGTGATCGAAGGTGTTTGAATAGCCTATAAAGGATTCACCACTCCTTGCGAGGAGATGTATACCCATGGCCTCTCGTCGGATTGTTACTAAAGTCTTTGGCCAAAGCATTACATGTTTAGAGTAAGGTACTCTTCGATACATGTGGAGTAACTAGAATCCGTAGGACGAGGAAATGATACTTGGGCTAGGTGTGACGTAGTCAGCCTAGTGGGGACTGACACTATAGACCATGTCCTGAACCAAGTGGGTATAAGATGAGTGAAGGGAATGAGGCACGATTCATTCGAGCTACTGAAGGGTTTCAGAAATAGTTCTGGATCAACCGTTGATCTTTTCGGTTAATTGGGGATCATGATGTACTACTAGGTGCCACTCATGATCGTTCTATAATTAATGGTTAATTATAGACGGCCAACATATACCGAGAACCTATTTGGTCACACTCACAACGAGTGTAATCCAAAGGATTTAAAACGAGCTTGAGAATGGGATTCTCAGACCGAGAGAAACTATGTTTGGTTGGACCAAACATAAATCGAGCATGAAATTGTTTCAGTCGCAATGGAAGCGTGGATGGGCCCTGTCTTATGAAGACATAATGGATGGACCAAAATGGTTCGGTTCTAATCCAATGGATGAGAATAAACCAAAGGGTTTGGTTTATATTAAACGAATGAACCAAAGGTTGGTTCGGTTCGTTTTAACTTAAAATAAACCATCATGGTTTGGTTTATTTTAACTTATCTTAATGGAGCGGGTTAACGGGCTTTATGGATATGATCCATTAACCATTAAGAGAATTAGTTCTCTATAAAAGAGGGCATTAGGGTTTGTTAAGCCCTAATGAAGAGGCAAACCTAATTTGGCCGCCCACCCTCCTCCTCTTGTTGGCGCCACCTCTATTGCCGCCAACCATCTCTTCCAACCGGCGACCAGCTGCTGCCGTTTCCTCCTCTTGCCAGCGACGAGCTGCTGCCGGAGGAGCTCCGGTGATCTTCCTTGGCTCCGGCGACAAGGTGAGCAAGTCGCTTTCCTTATTTGGCCGGCGCAAGGTCTCCACCAAAGCTGTCCAGTTTTCTGGACAGCTTGTTCTCCTCTCGTCGGAGCGTCATTTGGACGACGGTTAGTGCTCTGACAGTGGCTAACTTACCGGGGATTTGATCTCCGGTAATCCTCTGAGGTGGAGGACGAAGGATTCGTCAAACGGTTGACGAATACCTCTCCGGAGAAGCGAGTTTTGAGAACTCGTTTTGGATCCGAATTTGGATTCGGATCGTGATCATCTCTCGATCACGTCGTCTTCAACACGAGGCTAGTAACCCGTACGAAGACGAAGCTCGTGACTTAGCGAAGTCATCCCGAGGAGCTTGGCGTGGATACGGATAGAGACGATTCTTACGAGGATCGTTCCGGTTGATGTCGTTCCCGCTACACGTCATACGGAAGGTATAACGTAGTTTAATTTCCTTTTATTGCAAATTTTAATTTACGGTTATGTCTACACTTGTTGTAATAGCATGCGTGTGTTGTGTGTGTTGTAATAAATATAGATTTATTATTTTTAATTGCTTCCGCTGTGCTCATGTTTACGAAACATGATCGAACACACTGCCTTGTGATGCCGAAACCCAACAAAGGGTATCGAGCCAGGTTGTGTTTCGACATAATCGTAAAAATGGTTTTGCGATAGTCATAATGTATTTCTGGAAGTTTTCTAAATTTTGGAAATTTAGAAGTATTTTTGGAAATTTTTCAATTTTGGAAAGTCTAGAAGTATTTATGGAAATCTTCCACTTTTGGAAAGTTGGAAGTATTTATGGAAATTGATATTTTCCATAAATAAAATATTTGATTAGATTCTGGAAATTTGTTTCCTAATTTAATCATGATTTGATTTGGGAAATCAAATCTTAAAATATTTTATTTCCATAAGTAGTTTTAATGATTTAGGAAATTGGTTTCCTAAATAGATTTTCCTTAATCAAATAATTCCATGAATAAAATATGTGATTAGATTTGGAAATTTGTTTCCTAATTTAATTATGATTTGATTTGGAGAATCAAATATTAAACATATTTTATTTCCATAAATAGTTATGACATATAAGGAAATTATATACATGACATAATTGTATGCCATGTAATTGCATTAGATGCATAACATTATGCCATGCGTGTCGTGACATGTAGATGTATGCCATGTATGCCATGCCATGTAGATAATAGTTATTTGCATGCAAAGAGGATGAGACATAAAAACCCTGAATCAATATTAAAGCCTACACCTTCCATTAATATGGTTAGAACCAGAGTTCTGTTTCTTGTTTGGGTTGTTGGACTCTCTCCAAGCCCGGCTCGAACCTGAATATGTTCAAACCATGGAATAGTTTAATACTAATATGGTAAGAGTCAGAGGTCAATCGTTAGCTTTGGTTGTTGGACTCTCTCCAAGCTGGGCTAATTGGTTGAATGCGCTCTAACCATATTAAAACTATGTCCTGATTAATGGGTTGGCTTTAACCTAGAGCATCGGCTTGTTGGACTCTCTCCAAGGTCGATGTAAATGGAGGTGAAGTTGGGTGCTATGCATATGATGCATACTTGTTAATGTGTTAACAACCCGATGTATGTGTGAACATTCAATTAGTTGATAGCACATTGTGATAGTTGCATATACGTGATATGCAATCGGTATAGTTGATACCTACCATCGTAGTTATGAATGGCTTGTTGGACTCTCTCCAAGGTTGTTCATATCTACGATGGATATCAGCCCATTCGGAGATGGACCTACGATCTCCCGAAGTGATTTTGGGGTTTTTGAAATTCGAAAAATGAATGGGATTTATAAATGTATATTGATGCATTTTAAAATCATTTTCTCATATATGCTCATTTTGTATTTCTAAGTTAATATATTGATCATGATGTGTTTGAATTTGCGTTCCATTTTGGATTCAAATAAATTGACTGGGCCGAACTTCTTGGACTGGCTTAGAAACTTGAGAATTGTTCTCAAGGTGAAAAGCTTGTAAATGTTCTCGAAGCGCCTCTTCCCGCCCGTCCTAGTGACGATGCAACTCTGGACCAATTGTTGGCCTATCAGAAACATGTGAGTGATTTTGAACAAATGAGTTGCATCATGCTAGCCACGATGGAACCCAAGCTACGAAAGCAGCATGAGCATATGGATGCTCATATCGTAGTCCTTCATCTTTGTGAGTTGGTTGATGAGCAAGTGAGATTCGAAAGGTTTGAAGTCTCAAAGCTCATCTTCACCTCTGAGATGCTAGGAGGTTCATCTGTGGTACTGCTCAATATGTTGAAGACTGTGGAGTCTTCTGAGAAGCATGAGCAGGGGACGATGCTATTAGTTGATTCCTCGAAGAAAGGTTCTAAGAGGAAGTCAAAGGAACAGCAGAAGGGAAAGAAGAGAAAGGCTAAGAAGGTAGAACTAGCTCAAAAGGGCACTTGCCATCATTATGGCAAGGAGGGTCATTGGCGAAGAAATTGCAAGGTTTATCAAGAGTCCGTGAAGAAGGATAAGGCATCGGATGCCCCATCTTCTTCAGAAATCTTCTTTATTGATTGTCATTCTATTTCCTCAGACACTTGGGTATTCGATACTGGGTGTGGCTCACATATATGACATACATGGGCTAAGGAATAGAAGAAGACTCGTCAAGGGGAGAGTCAAATTTACGTGTTGGGAATGGAGCAACGGTTGCTGCACTCGCCATCGGAACGTATTTGTTGGAACTCCCTGTAGGACTTGTCTTAGAACTGGACAATTGCTTTTATGTTCCTTCGTTGATAAAGAACATCATTTCTATTTTGTGTTTAAATAGAAATGGGTACCATTTGACTTTTAGTAACAATTGTTGTTACATAACTTTGAATGGAGTTCTTTATGGGACTGGAACTTTAAGCAATGGTGTTTATACGTTGGACGTATCCAGTGACATTTTCAATATCGAAGCGAGCAACACACGTGCTCGAAAGGATAATCAAATAGACTCCTATATGTGGCATTGTCGTCTTGGCCATATAAGCAAGAAATGCATGTCCGAATTACACCGATGTGGAATTCTGGAATCGTTTGAATTGGATTCATACGATACATGCGAATCATGCTTAAAAGGCAAGATGACTAAGTTACCTTTTACAGGAAAAGGTGAACGAGTGGGAGAGTTACTAGGTCTAGTACATACTGATGTATGTGGACCTATGTCAACTCAAGCATTAGGAGGCTATGGCTACTTCATTACCTTCACCGATGATCACTCACGGTTTGGGTATGTGTTCTTGATGAAACACAAGTCTGAAGCCTTTGAAAGGTTCAAAGAATTCAGAAATGAAGTAGAGAAACAACATGATAAGAGTATTAAAATACTTCGATCGGATCGAGGTGGTGAATACTTAAGTCAAGAGTTTCTTGATTATCTAAGATATAATGGCATATTGTCTCAATGGACTCCGCCCTATACACCACAGCATAATGGTGTATCTGAGAGGCGTAACCGGACCTTGTTGGACATGGTCAGGTCAATGATGAATCATGCAACTCTTCCCAAGTCCTTTTGGGGTTATGCACTTCAGACAGCTGTTTACTTGTTAAACAGAATGCCTACCAAGGTAGTCTCAACTACTCCATATGAGATATGGAATGGTATGAAACCTCATGTATCTTACTTGAAGATATGGGGTTGTCCTGCTTATGTGAAGCGGACTGTATCAGACAAATTGGATGCTAAGTCTGATAAATGTCTATTTGTTGGATACCCTAAGGAAACAAGGGGTTACCAATTCTATCATCCCATGGAACAAAAAGTGTTTGTTTCAAGGCATGCTGTGTTTCTAGAGAAAGAGTTTCTCTTGCAAGAAAACAGTGGGAGTGTCGTCGAGCTTGAGGAGGCTCGAGAGACTCAAATAGACATTGATGAGATACCTGGTGAAGCACAACAGCCGACAACTCATAGTGATGAGCAATCGGCTGGACCTATTGTAACACCATATCTTCGTAGATTTGGTAGAACACGCAATATTCCTGAGAGATATGGATTTCTCGTAAGCGAATCGAACAACGTGTTACTCATTGATGATGAGGAGCCTACCAGTTATGAAGAAGTGCTGACAAGTTCAGAAAGGGATAAGTGGCTTGGTGCCATGAAGTCAGAAATGGATTCCATGTATGAAAACCAAGTTTGGAACTTGGTTGACCCACCTGAAGGGATAAAGCCTATAGGGTGCAAGTGGGTTTTCAAGAAGAAAACCGACATGGATGGTAATGTGATTACCTATAAGGCTAGATTGGTGGCGAAAGGATATCGTCAAAAACAAGGTGTTGATTATGACGAAACCTATTCGCCAGTAGCTATGCTTAAATCCATTCGGATGCTCCTGGCCATAGCGGCTCATTATGATTATGAGATATGGCAGATGGATGTGAAAACAGCTTTCCTTAATGGAAACCTGCTCGAGGACGTGTATATGATACAGCCTGAGGGTTTCACATCGGTTGATAAAACCAAGGTATGCAAATTGCGACGGTCCATTTATGGATTGAAGCAAGCATCCAGGAGCTGGAATATCCGTTTTGATGAGACAATCAAAAAGTTTGATTTCTCACAAAATCCGAGAACCTTGTGTGTACAAGAAGGTTAGTGGGAGTGCGATCGTATTCCTAGTATTGTATGTCGATGACATACTACTTATAGGAAACGATGTTTCAATCTTACATCGGTGAAGGTTTGGTTATCCAAGACATTCTCCATGAAAGACTGGGAGAAGCAACCTACATCCTCGGATTAAGATCTATAGAGATAGAAAAAGCAGTTGCTTGGTCTTCGCAGTCTACATATATAGACCGAGTGCTAAAGAGGTTTAGCATGTCGGAATCCAAGAAAGGTTTCCTACCCATCAGGCATGGGGTACACCTTTCGAAGTCTATGTGTCCGCACACAGAAGACGAGAGGATTTGCATGAGTAAGATTCCCTATGCATCCGCAATAGGATCTATCATGTATGCTATGTTATGTACGAGGCCCGATGTATCGTACGCTCTGAGTGTCACGAGCAGATACCACCGATCTAGGAATGGATCATTGGGTGGTATTAAGGCGATCCTTAAGTACTTAAGAAGAACTAAGGATCGTTCCTAATATACGGAGAGAAGGGTACATGGTGATACGTGGGTATACGGATGCGGATCGAATGATGCGATGATGATTCCATGTCTTGAATGCAGGTATGTATTCACCTAGAATGGAGGCGCAATAAGTTGGAAAGGTTCCAAGCTTGACACTATAGCGGATTCTGCCACTAAGGCAGAATACGTTGCAACTTTGGAAGCAGCAAAGGAAGCGGTTTGGATCAAGTAGTTCATCTATGAACTTGATGTGGTCTCATCAATGATCCAAACATGTGCTTCGCCGCTATCATCTTATCAGAGAGATCATCAGTAGGAACGAAATACAAATCGAGAAAATTCCCACTGAAAGGAACTTAGCGGATCCCTTGACTAAGGCATTACCTCAAAATAAGTTTGAGAGTCATGTTCGAGCTTATGGTATTGGATACCGTAGCGATTGGCATTAGGCCAAGTGGGAGTCTGTTAGTAATATATGAGAGATGTCCTAAGGCAATCGCCTTATGTATGAACCATTTATATGATAAATGAAGATTCACTATTTGAGTATACATGTTTTATGTATTTGATTGGATCTTAAACTCATTTACTGAATGTCCACGATACGATTCACAGCATGAGAGAATTTGTGATTGGATCACAACTAGTGAGTATCTCTACATGTGTAATTGTGATGTATCGGAATGATCCCTAGTCGATGAATTGATGGATCTTGACACCATCAATTCTGTTGAGACTAGCACGAGGTATACTCCTTGGTGTATCCAAGCAGCTGATTCTCACTGGCTGGAGACATAGTGATGTCCGGAGTTAATCGTGGATGCTAGTTATGGTAACTAGTTCATTGGAGTGACCAGCCGTAAGACTTCATATGGTTCTCTGCATATATAGATATGTCAATGAAGTTCTTACTGTGGCTTAATTGCGATGTTCCTTTGACTTGCGGTATTCAAGTCATCTTGATCATGGAGACTTATGCTTTGACATCTTAAGCAAACATCTCCGAGGAGATGTGGACCCGGGATGATTGGGTATAAGTCGAAGTGATCGAAGGTGTTTGAATAGCCTATAAAGGATTCACCACTCCTTGCGAGATGTATACCCATGGCCTCTCGTCGGATTGTTACTAAAGTCTTTGGCCAAAGCATTACATGTTTAGAGTAAGGTACTCTTCGATACATGTGCAGTAACTAGAATCCGTAGGACGAGGAAATGATACTTGGGCTAGGTGTGACGTAGTCAGCCTAGTGGGGACTGACACTATAGACCATGTCCTGAACCAAGTGGGTATAAGATGAGTGAAGGGAATGGGGCACGATTCATTCGAGCTGCTGAAGGGTTTCAGAAATAGTTCTGGATCAACCGTTGATCTTTTAGGTTAATTGGGGATCATGATGTACTACTAGGTGCCACTCATGATCGTTCTATAATTAATGGTTAATTATAGACGGCCAACATAAACCGAGAACCTATTTGGTCACACGCACAACGAGTGTAATCCAAAGGATTTAAAACGAGCTTGAGAATGGGATTCTCAGACCGAGAGAAACTATGTTTGGTTGGACCAAACATAAAGCGAGCATGAAATTGTTTCAGTCGCAATGGAAGCGTGGATGGGCCGTGTCTTATGAAGACATAATGGATGGACCAAAATGGTTTGGTTCTAATCCAATGGATGAGAATAAACCAAAGGGTTTGGTTTATATTAAACGAATGAACCAAAGGTTGGTTCGGTTCGTTTTAACTTAAAATAAACCATCATGGTTTGGTTTATTTTAACTTATCTTAATGGAGCGGGTTAACGGGCTTTATGGATATGATTCATTAACCATTAAGAGAATTAGTTCTCTATAAAAGAGGGCATTAGGGTTTGTTAAGCCCTAATGAAGAGGCAAACCTAATTTGGCCGCCCACCCTCCTCCTCTTGTTGGCGCCAACTCTATTGCCACCAACCATCTCTTCCAACCGGCGACCAGCTGCTGCCGTTTCCTCCTCTTGCCGGCGACGAGCTGCTGCCGGAGGAGCTCCGGTGATCTTCCTTGGCTTCGGCGACAAGGTGAGCAAGTCGCTTTCCTTATTTGGCCGGCGCAAGGTCTCCACCAAAGCTGTCCAGTTTTCTGGACAGCTTGTTCTCCTCTCGTCGGAGCGTCGTTTGGACGACAGTTAGTGCTCCGACAGCGGCTAACTTACCGGGGATTTGATCTCCGGTAATCCTCTGAGGTGGAGGACGAAGGATTCGTCAAACGGTTGACGAATACCTCTCCGGAGAAGCGAGTTTTGAGAACTCATTTTGGATCCGAATTTGGATTCGGA
The DNA here is from genome assembly GCA_025175895.1 of Wurfbainia villosa. Classification (NCBI taxonomy): domain Eukaryota; kingdom Viridiplantae; phylum Streptophyta; class Magnoliopsida; order Zingiberales; family Zingiberaceae; genus Wurfbainia; species Wurfbainia villosa. Next base: position 82,181,739 of record CM045989.1, on the reverse strand, counting down.
TCGTGATCATCTCTCGATCACGTCGTCTTCAACACGAGGCTAGTAACCCGTACGAAGACGAAGCTCGTGACTTAGCGAAGTCATCCCGAGGAGCTCGGCGTGGATACGGATAGAGACGATTCTTACGAGGATCATTCTGGTTGATGCCGTTCCCGCTACACGTCATACGGAAGGTATAACGTAGTTTAATTTCCTTTTATTGCAAATTTTAATTTACGGTTATGTCTACACTTGTTGTAATAGCATGCGTGTGTTGTGTATGTTGTAATAAATATAGATTTATTAATTTTAATTGCTTCCGCTGTGCTCATGTTTACGAAACATGATCGAACACACACACGCCGCGGTGCCGGAAACCCAACAGACTCAACTCGAGTTGAAATGCTCAAAGTTGAGAACTCTCTCTTGAAAAGTCAAGTTGAAGATCTTAGGAACACGTTGGAAAGGTTCACTTCGGGATCCAAAGGACTTGACCTCCTACTTGGATCTCAAAGGGCCGTGTACAACATGGCTGGACTAGGGTTTAACTCAAACACGACTAATAGGTCGTATATGTCGATTGTAAGTCGACATAGGAAACATGTCCAAGCATGGGTCCCTAAGAACTTTTTGATTTCAACTCTAGGATCCAACCCGTACTGGGTTCCCAAGGACCATATCCACTATGTGGATAGACCGAACCGATTCAACGGTCTAGGGGGAGCCAGTACAAAACATGTTTGTGCTTTAACTTAGAAATTGCATGCTTAGATTTTTTTTTTGTTTTGTTTTTGTGAACTCACTTAGAACACTACATAACCAACTAAAATCCTTCGAAAAGATTGAGCCTCGGGGAGCCTCTTTTAAAAAATAACCAGTTAGACTAGGAAATAGTCTTAGGTGAGTCAAGTCATCATTTTCTTGAAAATGGCTTTGTCTAAGGAAGTGGTCGATGATCCGATAAAAGAAGGCCCTTGTGCCTCGCCACGACCTGGAAGCCATGATCTTGAAAAGGTAAACTTGACAAGCCTAGGGTCAAATCCAAATCTAACATAAAATTACTTGAACCTAAATGCACTTAATCAACTTAATTGGAAATCATCTCACAAAAAACACATAAGTATAACATGCTTGATCATATAGACACAGGTGAGATGACCTAGGTTTAACAACTTACAACCAATTTTAAAAAAAAAAAAAAATTCTAACATCCAATCCAACCACCTTGTGTGTAGGATCAATGGATGTTGGACAGCGGTTGCTCCCGACACATGACCGGGGATCAACTCAAATTCACAAAGCTTCGATTCAAACGACAAGGATCGGTAGCCTTTAGGAATAACGGCAAGCTCAAAATCATTGGATCAGGTGATATCGAGCTTAACTCGAATTTTGTTATTAAAAATGTATTACTTGTAGAAAATTTTGAATATAACCTGCTTAGCGTAAGCCAATTATGTGACAATAACTATAAGGTCGTATTTTTAGAAAATGAATGTGTAATTAAAACAAATAAAATAGCTAAAACAATACTCAAAGGAACTAGGACAAATAACATTTATACAATTAACTTAATCAAATCCTCAACCAAATGTCTTATGACACAGGAAGAGGAATCATGGTTGTGGCACCGACGACTCGGTCACTCGCACCCAAGACTCGTCCACAAGATGAGTCAGAGTGGCTTAGTCAGAGGCTTACCCAACCTCAACAATTTGGTTAATAAAATCTGTAATGCTTGTCAACAAGGAAAACAACCTAGGACACAACACAAGTTAACTAACCAAGAACGAATCTCAAGTGTACTTGAGCTCCTGCATATGGATCTATTCGATTCACATGGAGCCAAGTCACTCAATAGAAGTCAATATTGCTTAGTCATAATTGACGACTACTCCAGGTTTACCTGGGTTAGGTTCATCAAACATAAAAATGATACCCTAGATCAATTAATCAATCTATTCAAATTAATCGAGAATAAAAAAAAACCTTAAGGTTAAAAGACTTAGAAGCGATCATGGTGGTGAATTCGAAAATCAAAGGTTCACTGACTTCTGTAACCTAAACGGATATCACCATGAATTCTTTTTCCCTAGGACCCCTCAACAAAATGGCGTAGTGGAGCGGAAAAACCGAACTCTACAAGAAGCCGCTAGGACCATGTTGAACGAATACGACCTACCTGATAGGTTTTGGGCAGAAGCAGTTAGCACGACTTGCTATGTCCAGAATAGGATCCTTATGGTAAAGAGGCACCTTAAGACCTCGTACGAGATTTATCACAATAAAGTACCCAACATCAAGTACTTTAGGGTATTTGGATGTAAAGTACATGTCTTAAACACTAAGAACCACCTAGGGAAATTCGAATCCAAAACCTCCACCGGAATCTTCTTAGGATACTCAACCATGAGTAGGGCCTATAGGGTATATAACCACGATACCCTTAAAGTCGAAGAGACTATTAATGTAGTGTTCGATGAAGTACCCGAACCTACAAAACCCTTAATGACCCCAAGTGTTGAGCCCACTGATACCAAACTCGTCTCCGACCCTGAGATCGAGTCTAATCCACATCAACCAACTTCTCTTGTCGACCAAGTGACAAGTGATCTGAGTCAAACTAGTGTTCAACCAAGTCACTCAATTGATCAAGCATTAGGTGACACAAACCCAACCCAATCTAGGATTCAGACTAACCACCCTATCGATCAAGTGATAGGAGATCCTAATCTAGGAGTTCGAACTAGAGCATCCTATAGGAACCTTAGTCAAATTTCCTTAATTTCAAAGATAGAACCCAAATCAATTGAACAAGCTCTTCTTGATCCCGATTGGATTATTGCAATGCAAGAAGAGCTAGCTCAATTCACTAGGAATGAAGTGTGGGAACTAGTACCACCACCTAAAGACAAAACGATAATTGGAACAAGGTGGGTGTTTCGAAATAAGCTTGATGATAAAGGTGAAGTAGTTAGAAACAAGGCTAGGTTAGTCGCCAAAGGGTTTAGTCAAGTCGAAGGCTTAGATTACGACGAAACCTATGCCCCAGTAGCTAGACTCGAATCCATTCGAATGTTGCTAGCTTATGCCACACATCGAGGATTTAAGCTATTTCAAATGGATGTTAAGTCGGTATTCCTAAATGGATACATTAAAGAAGAAGTTTATGTTAGCCAACCCCCCGGATTCGAAAATCTAGATAAACCCGACCATGTTCTAAAACTTATGAAAGCTCTCTATGGACTTAAACAAGCTCCTCGAGCTTGGTACGAGAGACTTTCAATCCATCTTAAGTCAAAAGGGTTTAACCAAGGCTTAGTTGACCCAACTCTCTTCGTAAAAACCTTAGGTAAAGAAATATTCATAGCTCAAATTTACGTAGACGATATAATTTTTGGAACCTCTAACTCAGCCTTACTAAACGAGTTCGTTTCACTCATGGAAAGTGAGTTCGAAATGAACTTGGTAGGCGAGTTAAGTTTCTTTTTAGGTCTACAAATTAAACAAACTAAGGATGGTATATACCTATATCAACAAAAATACACTAAGGAGTTAATTAAAAGATTTAGAATCCAAGACGCTAAGATAATAAACACCCCAATGGCGATTAATGTTAACATAGGAGATGACCTAGAAAGTAAGTCCATTGACTTAAAGTACTATAGGAGCGCAATAGGAAGTCTCCTATACTTAACTGCGAGTCGACCCGACATTCTATTCGCAGTAAGTATGTGCGCCAGGTTTCAAACCTGTGCTAAGGAGTCTCACCTAACCCTAGTTAAGCATATCCTTAGATATCTTAAGGGTACACTTAAGGTCGGTATTTGGTATCCTAGATCTACCGAGTTTGAACTAACCGGCTACTCTGATTCGGACTATGCCGGTAGTAAGCTCGATAGAAAGAGTACGAGTGGTTGTTGTCAACTTCTCAGCTCGAGTCTAGTGAGTTGGTGTAGTAGGAAGCAACACTGTGTTGCTTTATCTACCACCGAAGTCAAATACATCGCGATGGGTGAGTGTGTCATGCAGCTTCTTTGGATGAAGCACACTCTCCGTGACTTTAAGTTAGACTTTACAAATACTAAACTTCACGTAGATAACATTAGTTCAATTAATCTTACAAAGAATCTGATATGTCACTCTAGGACCAAACATATAGAGGTCAAATACCATTTCATTCGAGAACATGTGGCCAACGGAGCCATACAACTCGAATATGTCGAATCGAAGTCTAACTTGGCACACCTATTTACTAAACCCCTACCCGAAGCCGAATTTAGTCTATTAAGACGAAAATTGGGCATGTGCGTAATAGAATAGGTACTTGCAAATTATATGTTCTTACTACTATTTCTATAATTTCATTTCTATGGAACTAGTATAGGACATACCTTAGATATCATGCACCTATAGATTTAAGGAGCCAATACATCTCATAACACATAGGACTAATGTGTTTGTGTACTTAGCCACGTAGATGAGCATGAGATGTTAGGACCTTACTCCTGGTTCCAGATGTAGAGCTAGTGCATTGCTATGAACCACAGAGTATAATCATACATACAAACCGACTCTGACCAGGACTGGTTGATCTTTCATATCAATCAAGCCAAATATGAGTCGAACATTTTATAGATGAAATTATTTTCAGTATATTATTTTCGAAATAATGTGGAACATGCTTGGACTTTAAAATTAAAAATTATTTTTTTTCCACACACACCCTCACTCTTTTTGATATATGGCAAAAGGGGGAGAAAAAGGCCAAAGTTAAGGGATCATTTTTTTTATGGCCAAGGCTTACTTACTTAACTTTAAGTTAACAAAACAAGTTAAGGGAATTCTTAACTTAAACACATTTAGTTAACTTGTTTTCGTTAACAATACAAAAAGTAATTTACTTAACTCTTAGTTAATTTGTTAACAAAATGAAAGTAAAGGCCAAGGTTAAGAAATCATTTTTTTTTTATTTCTTAACTTAGAATTTATTTTAAACCCTATGGCCAATATTAAGTGATTTCGGTTACTTAATTCTTTTTTAGTAGCAAATATCAAGGGGGAGAGTTAAAACTCTTTCTCAAGTACTCACCCTCGGTCAAGGGGGAGGATTCCTTAAGGGGAGCACTTGAAAAGAGTTTTATATACTCTGCATTCATGCATATCTCTTACTCTTTACTTAATGCACTTAATTTGTCTTTCTTAACTTTGTATGTGGGTTTGCCATAAATCAAAAAGGGGGAGATTGTTGGTGCAGTAGGCACTTAAGTCGAACCTAGGTTTTGATTATAGCAAACGATACAAAGTTAAGCTCATATCGTTATCTCATGAGCTGAATCGAGTGTGCAGAAGATTGATATAGGTCGAGTGAAGGCTAGCGACACTGAGGAATGGGGGCGACACTCGAGTGACTTCGGAGGGAGCCGAAGGAATCGAGTGGAAGGCCGGAAGCAAAAGCAACACGTAAGTATCGAGGTAAGCTCGTGTGTGCGAGCGTAAGTGAGGTTGTATCCTCCTTACGGGGATGATCTTAAGCGTAGATCCGACCAGAGACATCCCATCGATGGTCCAGGTCGAGATCGGACGGTCGAAGGCCGTCGAAATAATGTTTTCTTTGAGCTAAATTTGCCAGCTAGCATCGATCATTGCCCGGCTTGGAGGACTCATTGCCGTCAAGCGATCTCTGCCAAAGGTCGGCACTCGATCGCCATCGATCGGTGATGATGGCCATCAGTCGATTGATTGTCAATGATCAGATTCGAGGAGTCAAGGCTTATCACCCCATTTCAAGGAGATTGGTGCTCAATTTTGATTGGCTAGGGTTCCTCTCGAAAAGGGGCTCAAAGGCTATAAAAGGAGGGCTTGTCTTAGGGTTTTGAATCAATTAAAAAGCTTCCAAGTGCTTCCGATATGCTCCGACTCTCTGACATCCCTACGACGAAGCGCTGCCGAGACGACGACTAGAGCTTCAACCTCCAACCTTTGAAGTCGTCGGTAATGAATAGTTTGAATTATAATTCAGTTTATAAGTTATTCTTCTTTTCAAGCTTTAAATCATATCAAGGAGAGGGGAAGTGTCCCTCTACCTTGAGCTTTTTTCATTTTGTGTATCCGTCTAACTCCTACCTCCAACGAGGAGGAGTTTTTTTAGTAGATTGCCCTCCGTACTTGGTTAAGGACCACTAGGGCCTTGGAGTAGTAGCCTTCGGCTACGAACCAAGTAAAACCCTTGTGTCTATTGTCTTTTATTTTTGTTTATTTTTCCGCTGCGTATATTTGTCTTGAAACGAATTCGAAAGAAAGATTTCTATCGCTATTCACCCCCCCTCTAGCGATCCGATCGATCCAACAATTTGAAGCCTGTGACATTTGATTCTACCATGAATGAAAAGCCATTCCAACCTCTGTAGCAAATTTCTGCCCAACAAAACAATATATCCTCCCCCACACTTAAGAATTTTGTCCATCTCGGACAAACAACTTATCGAGTTATTCTTCAAATATGAGAACAAAAGATACGAGAGAAGATAATCCATGAAGATAACAAAGACAATAAATGGCAAATGTAAGGATATGACATGTAAGACAACATGGAAGTATCAAGTGGATTAGACAAACAATACAAGTGAGGAAAAGAATCAAGAGTGAAATCCTTCATCATATTCATGCAAATAAATGCTATTGCAGTTTTGAAAAGACTCAAAGCAAGTTCTAGAGCAACAAGTAACACATGTGTATCACACCAAAGTGGTTAAATGATGAAAATGGCTTACAACCTCACTAGGTGAAAAAGACATCAAGCTTAGTCTATCAATAAAAAGTTCACCACCATAACAAGTGACTGCATGCAAGTGAAGTCTCCTATCATACACCAAAAATCCACAACTTGATGATCAAATTTAACTAATTTTTACCACCTCTGAAATGATACTAAGGCATGTATAGGGAAAATTATTTGACTAAACAACAACCTAACAACAAACAAACCTAAGTCAACATGTAAACACAAACAAACAAACAAACAACTCAGTTTATTTCAAACATGAAAGGAAGGAAGGAAATACAGTAAGTAAAAGAACACACTCCCCTTTCATATCGGAGAAGAAGCATCATAAAAGCACACTTCCTCTACCAAAGCATCGCTCGCCCCCTCGTGAAATATCATGAGACGGTGTCCATTCACTCTGTGAGTGTTCCCTGAATAAGGTTCCTGCACCTCTACAACACCATAGAAACAAGGAAAGGACCGTCCCACCTGGATCTCAACTTACCTCTAATAAGCTTGAGACAAGACTGGTACATTAAAACTTTGTCGCCGATATGGAACTCCTTCTTCACAAGCCTCTTGTCATGAAAATTTTTAGTCTTTTCTTTGTAAATGCGGGAGTTCTCATATGCCTCTAACTGTGTCTCCTCAAGTTCCTGAAGTTGGAGTTTTCTCTCTCTCCCAGCTCTGTAAGCATCCATGTTACAAGCTTTCACTGCCCAGTAAGCTCTGTGCTCAATCTCCACCGGCAAGTGACATGCTTTGCTATAAACCAATTTGTACAGGGACATGCCTATGGGAGTCTTATAAGCAGTCCTATAGGCCCACAGAGCTCCAATCTCTTGCTCCAATCTTTTCTGTCTAGTACCACTGTCTTCTCCAGTATGGATTTGATCTCTCTGTTTGACACTTTAGCTTGTCCATTTGTCTGAGGGTGATAAGGAGTAGAAATCTTATGAACCACCCCATACTTGCTTAACATGGCTTCCATGCGTCTGTTGCAAAACTGAGACCCTTGATCACTGATGATCGCCCTGGGTACCCCAAATCTGCAAAATATGTGAGACCTGACAAAATTCACAACAATTGGATAATCATTAGTCCTGGTGGGAATGGCGTCCACCCATTTGGAAACATAATCAACTGCCAAAAGTATATATGAAAATCCAAAAGATACAGGAAACGAACCCATAAAATCAATACCCTAAACATAAAAAATCTCACAGAATAACAAAGGTTGTTGAAGCATTTCATTTCTACGTCCTATGTTCCCTGTTCGTTGACATTGCTCACAAGACTTATAAAATTCATAGGCATCACGAAATAAAATGGGCCAATACAAACCAGACTCTAACACTTTCCTAGCAGTCCTCTGGGATCCAAAATGCCCCCCCCAAACCAGAGTATGACAAAAAGTAAGTACAGAATGATCCTCATAGTCAGGAACACATCTCCTAATAATCTGATCACTATAAAACTTCCAAAGGTAAGGATCATCCCATACATAATATTTGGCATCACTTTTCAATTTCTGGGATTGTGCATGAGTAAAATATGAAGGTACAACACGGGCAACTAAATAGTTAGCAATATCTGCATACCATGGTGTCTTACCCTCCAGGTGAAAAAAATTGCTCATCGGGAAAGGAATCTGCTATGGGGGTGGGCTCGATCTCCATCACAATCCTAGTCAAGCTGAAATACCACCTCCTTCTGCAACAAGTTAGTCAAGGGTAGGGCAATCTTACTGAAGTCTCTGATAAAACGTCTATAGAAACCTGCATGTCCAAGAAAAACATAACTTCCTGCACATAAGCGGGGTAAGATAGAGAAGAAATAACATGAATTTTAGTAGGATCTACTTCAATACCATACACAGAGATAATATGACCTAAGATATCCCATGCTCGACCATGAAATGACATTTCTCACAAACATCTGATGGAAGTGATCCTTGGGGCGTCACCTGAAGCGTGCAAGTCCCTACACATTCCATATCCCTGTCTACAAAAAAAGAGGGCCCACAGATAGGTCCTAATGAAAAATCATCATCAACATCAGAATCAATAAAATCACAACAAAATGTAGAAGGTGCAGAGATATCCAAATGAAAAACAGACTAAAAAATAAAAATTCATGCAGTCCAACTCATCAACTATAACCACGCTAAGAATAGAATGATCCTCCATTAGGTGTCTCATAGCGTCCAAAACACTGAACTGAACCAATGTATCTCCTATCTCCATATCAAGAATATAAAAATCTACAAGAAATTCTTTCAGCTTCTTTTTGTGAATACATAAATCTTTCAGAACCTTGGCATACTTAAGAATCCGCTAGCTCTTGGAATTCCCTAGCCTTTTCTTCAACAAGCCTCTTCCTAGGCCGGGCCTCTGAGGGAAGAGTTGCATAAGACTCAAATAGATTATCGTCTGAAGACCTAGTCATCCACACAAACAAACACAATGAGAAACAAATAGAAATGATAAGAAAGACACTAATAACAAAAGAAAAAGAAAACACACAAACAAACTACAGTTTAAAAACAAACGAACACGATTAAAGGCCCCGGCAATGGCGCCTAAATTTGATCGAACGATTTTAAGTGTCGCAATACCATTTACCAAATTATTTATCGAACCCCCTAACTACACGGATCATCTCCCATCGAACCTAATGGCTGGACGTTTGTTTTTAAACAGAAGTAAACACTAGGGGTTCTTACAACTTATTAAAACAATTATTCAAAGCTAACCTAATGCAAGAATAATTCAACCTTGTACCACACTGTCACTATACGATGCAATGGTCAAACAATTCTGGTAAACAAACAAACATGGAAATTAAATCTGCAGGAAGTAAATCTAACTACCAAATAATAAGTAACTATCCTAATGTGCAAAAGTAAGTGATCATGCACCGCACTGTCACTATACGGTACAATGATCAAAACAAATGTGAACAATTCAACCAAGCACCGCACTGTCACTATATGACACAGTGATCAAACAATCACTAAAAAACTACACTAACAGACATAAAATAAATCGACCAAGCACAACACTATCACTATACGACACAGTGGTCAAGAAACAAAGGTGAACAATTCAACCAAGCACCGCACTGTCACTATACGGCACAATGATCAAACAGTCACTGAAAAACTAAACTAACAGACAGAAAATAAATCAGCCAAGCACCGCACTGTCACTATATGGTACATTGGCCGAAGATTAACTAAAAACATGGAAAGAACAATTACACTGAAGGAAATAAATCTAACCACTAGGTAAACACTGTAAACGAATAACAAAACTCCCTAAAATATCAAACTAATTACCATGTGCACGATTTACCACACATAAATAAAATACTACTGAAACATCATTGGAACACACTGAACACTAGAAAATCAATACTGATAAAATATAGTGCATAGTAATGAGCCAACAATGTAAAAATACTAAAATACCCAAAGTGAACAATACAGTAAAGCAATAAAAAATAAATCAACTGTAAATCAATAAAGTAAACACAGTCATCCACAAACACCGGAGAGGTACCACCCTCTCCGGTGACCTACGACGATACCGAAGAGCTTCAAGGGTCTCAAGGTACGAATCTCTCGTAAGAACCCAACGAGAGGTGGATCGATGCGGTAGCTCATAGCTCTAATGATGGATGCGGGACTGCCTTGACCACGGTAGCTACAGTGGATGGAAACGGATTTGGGAACAAAGGATCATCGCCACCAGCTGCTGTTGAAGAACCCTCTGGATTGGAAGAAGCGTTGCCGCCGGAACTGGAAACAGGTTCTGTGGGATCCCGACAGTAGCAAGTCACCCCTAGCTTCGCGTGACCATGACCCACTAGGGTAGCTCAGCTCCGTCGGTGAGGGATCTGAGGATCGCTGGTGAAGATAGACGAACTCCCACTGCTCGATCAACGGACTGCCGCCGCCCAATTCCAGCTGCGAGCTCCACCGGACCAACGGAAGGAGAGGACACCCGATGAAATGGAATCAGGGAAGAACTTGGGATTGCCGAAATCATCACCAGAGTGCTGTAGTGGAGAATCGCTGTCACCGCGCTCGTGAGGAAGAAGACGCTGCTGTTCACTGTGTCGTGATATTCTTCGCACGATGGGAAGTTGGATTTTATCTCCAATTTTCTCAGTCGCTGGATCGTACCAGATTTAATCACAGCCACCCATTATATCTCGGGTTAAATGACTTCTATTAATCTCCCTAAGCTACATGAAATAAATCCAACGGCTGTGATAAATTCGATCCAGATCGACGGCTATAATTGCTCTGATTTAGCTCTTTTCTTGTTCCCTACAAAATCACATTCACCCGTGAAAAATAATACTGAAATTATAGGGAATAAACAATAAATTTCAACTAGATCCAATATTCAAAAATGCCATGAATAGCCGTAATTACCCAAATCAAAGAGCCTAAAATCCCCAAATGTAAATAAAAATCATGTGATAAAAATGCGACTATCATTGGGTCGTGTCTTATGAAGACATGATGGATGAACCAAATTGGATTTGTTCTAATCCAATGGTGGAGAATAAACCAAAGGGGTTTGGTTTGTTTTAAACGAATGAACCAAAAGTTGGTTTGGTTCATTTTAACTTAAAATAGACCAACACGGTTTGGTTTATTTTAACTTAAGTTATTGGAGCGGGTTAACGGGTTTTGGTTATGAACCAATAACCCTTAGGAGAATGTGTTCTCTATAAAAACATGGATTGAGGGTTTTTCATGGATAACTTTTGGTGTTGGAAAACCTAGACACCCTCTCCCTCACTTCTCCTTCCCGCCGCCCAAGGGTTCCACGCCACCCAGCTTTTTGTCGCTGTCCACCCTTGCTGTCGGCGTCCAACTACTATCGGCCACTCCTCGGGCGACCCTTCGGCGACTCACCTTGGTTCCGATGACCAACGGTTGGCCGACCATCCTCTTGGCCGACACAACATCCTCCACCAAGCTGTCCAATTTTCTGGACAGCTTGTATCCTTCGTGTCGGAGCGTCGTTTGGAAGATGTTTGGAGCTCCGACGGTGGCTACCTTGCCGAGGATTCAATATCCGGTAATCCTCATAGGTGGAGGACGAAGGATTCGTCAAACAGTTGACGAATACCACTCGAGAGAAGCGAGTTTTGTGGACTCGTTTTTTAATCCGAATTTTGATTCGGATTGTGATCTTCTCTCGATCACATCGTCTTCGAAACAAGGCTAGTGACTCATACGAAGATGAGGCTCGTGGCTTTGTAAAGTCATCCCGACGATACTCGGCGTGGATACGGATAGAGGCGATTCTAGCGAGAGTCACTCTGGTTGATGTCTTTCCCGCTACACGTGATACGTCAGGTATACGTAGAGTAATTTCCTTTTTATTGCAAAATTTGAAACTACGATTTTGTCTACACATGTTGTATTATGCATGCGTGTGGTGTGTGTGATGTAATAAATTAGATTTATTACTTTTTATTTCTTCTGCTGCGCACATGTTTACGAAACATGTTCGAACACACACTCGTCGCGGTACCAGAAACCCAACAAGTGAAGGTAAGGTCGGGTCCTCCGTATGGGGACTATTTTAGATGGCGATCCGACTAAGACTTATAGTGGAAGGTCTAGGTCGAGATCAGAGGGTAAGTGGTCGTCAGTTTTACCTTTACTTACTCATTTTGGACTAACTCTTTGCTGTAGTCGAGAAACCTATCCATCAGTCGACTGATGGCTATTAGCAATAGACTAATGGTGGAATCAGTCGACTGATGAGGGTGAATAGTCGACTATCATTCAAATTCCATCTTCGAGGAAAGTCAAGATAAGCTCCACTTATCTTGGGGAGATGAGGTTCTTTGACCATGAGCTGGAACTGAACTGGAGAGCTTCTAAGGCTATAAAAGAAGGGGGGTTTCACCCCTTTAGGTCATCTCAAGTGCTTACAAAGTGATCCCACAACGCCGAAGGTCTACAACAACATTACGCCGCCATTATGCCGATGTCACACAGAGATTGTCACTCCTAAACATCGGTAGTTTTATTAAGTTGTCTTACCTTTGTATTCGAGTTTTGTTTATCGAAGTTTTATTGTAAAGATGAGAGGTGGGATTGTCCCTCTTCCTCATTCTTTTAGTCTTTGTATTCGTTGCCTCCTACCTCCAACGAGGAGGAAACTTAGTTAGTGTTTTGCCCTCCGTACACAATCTCAGATCGTAAGGGCCTTGGATTAGCAACCGTCAGGTTGTGAACCAAGTAAAAATAAATATGTGTTTATTTACTTTTCCACTTCTACTCTTGTGTTATCGAATCGTAGGTAAAGATTTTATCGCGCGATATTCACCCCCCCCCCTCTAGTGACTCTTTTGATCCAACAGTTAGCCCTAATTTTTGCATGAGGGATTTCAGGTTATTATGAGTCTCATCTATAATAGAAAATAAACCTCAATATGGAAAAACCAAGGTCACATTAGGAAATATACTTCCCAATGTGAACGTGAGCCAAACAATTGACTCACATGCCATTTTAAGAATTAGATATGCGAACCGCGCAACCTATCCCCCAACATATGACTAGTCTATGCTTAGGCTCTAATGATGTGGCCAACACCTTTGGTGTTGCTAGGCACATCCTCGGTATTTCCTTTTAGGTTACAAACATATCCTATATGTAGAAGCATGCATACTCTAATATATAATATAGAAAATCATCGCACAGGTATATTAAAACATCAAACATGCTTTAAATATTCTATGTCAATATGCAATCTATGCCAAACAAATACAGTGGCTCTGATACCACTTGTTGGAGATTTTGAGATAATGCACAGTGGAATAAAGCGAATAAAACAATTGTATTTCATCCCATACATCCTTTGTGTAACGGTCGTAAAAATTCTAGCAATTTTACGAGAATTTTGGCTTTATGATGATAGGCTTTATGTGGGTTTTTTTGGGAAAAATAAAAGAAAATAAGCCAAAAGAAAAAAAAAAAGATGCAAAGCCTAGGAATTGAACCCCAAACCTCTAGAGATAGCCAAGCCCTATAGATGCACCCACTAACCATAAGCCCAATAGAATTATATCATTAGAGGAAGAGGGGAATTTATAGATAAGTGGAAGAAGGGTGAGTGAAGAGGCATGACAAAGAAAAGAGAAACTTCTCTTCCTCCCTTTATAAAGAAGAAGGAAGTTTCCTTTTTGCCATTTTCTTCCTCTCCTCTTCATCCTCACTGAAACCAACCCCCCCTTCTTCTTCCTTTGGCCGAGACCCCCCCTTCAAGCTAGGAGAAAGCTAGGTGACTCCCATTAGGTCATCTCTCAAGCAAAGTGAAGGATGTAAGTTTCCCCTCACCTGCAGTGTATTAGTTTCGTAAGTAAATTTCATGTAAGAACGATGAAGTTGTAGTCCTTGTAGGTTTCGGCCAATCAAGTTTTCTTGGGCTAAGATTCATGAAAATGTTTCTAGGGAACTTCTATAGGTTGTATGCTCACTATAGGACCTTTTAGGGGACAAAAATTCCAACTTGGTGCCCTTATAGGTTTCGGCCACCAAGGCCTTTTAGGGTTAGGGTTTTTATGACAACTCCCTCTTATGAGGTTAGGCCATGATAATGCTTATGAATGAATTTTAGGGGACAAAACCTAAGCTTGAACCCATTCCATGTTTCGGCCAACCCATATAATTAGGGTTAGGGTTGCATGAAAATGTTCCTAATGACACTAGGTTAAGTAATAATGCTTGATGAATGGACTTTAGGGGACAAAACCTAAGTTTGAACCCATTCCATGTTTCGGCCAACCCATATAATTAGGGTTAGGGTTTCATGAAAATGTTCCTAATGACACTAGGGTAAGTAATAATGCTTATGAATGAACTTTAGGGGACAAAAGTCCAAGGATCTAACCTTACAAGATTCGGCCAACCAATGAAAGTAGCGTTAGGGTTGCATGAAAATATCTCTAATGATACTATGATTAGTTATAAGGCTTCATGAGTGAACTTTAGGGGACAAAACCCAAGCTCAAGCCCCTTACAAGATTCGGCCAACCCATGGTTTTAGGGTTAGGGTTTCATGAAAACACCCCCCCCCCCCCACATGTAGTTGTGCTAAGGGTATGGTTTTGTTTGTTTATATGTCATGAAATATGCTTGTGTGATGTATATGGTTATGATTCAATGCAATATGAAATACGCTTAGGTGATGAACATGATTATGATATAGTATGCCATGAAACATACCTAGATGTGGATCATGTTTTGTGATTTAACATGCCATGATTATGCCAAGGAAATAGGCTTCATGTTATGATGTAATGTGCCATGAAATAGGCTTAGGTGATGAACATGTTTTTATGATTTAATATGCCTTGAATATGCTTAGGAAACATGCTACATGTTGATGATGTAATATGCTTAGGTGATGAACATGTTTTAGTGATTTAATATGCCATGAATATGCCAAGGAAATATGCTTCATGTTTATGATGTAATGTGCCACGAAATATGCTTGTATGATGAACATGTTTATACTTTAGGACCCCTTTAGGGTACTCTTATGTTATGAATGCATGTGTCCTCATGATAAGATGGAGATGCTTCCCTTTCAAGTAGGGACCAAGAGCTCTCCTTATGACAAGATGGAGATGCTTCCCTTTCAAGTAGGGATCAAGAGCTCTCCTTAAGATAAGATAAAATGGAGATGCTTCCCTTTCAAGTAGAGATCAAGAGCTCTCCTTATGATAAGATAAGATTAAGATGCTTCCCTTTTTATGTTGGGGATCAAGAGCATTCTTTATATTATGACAAGAAAAGAAAGGAATTAAGTATTTTACTTTGCAAGAGGTTAATTACCCTACCCGTCAGGTGGTAGTTAATCAAATCCATAGGTACATAAGAATAAGTAAGAGGTCTTGCCTGTAAGACGTAAGAGGTCTTGCTCTAGTAGGA
Organism: Wurfbainia villosa; assembly: GCA_025175895.1. Taxonomy (NCBI): domain Eukaryota; kingdom Viridiplantae; phylum Streptophyta; class Magnoliopsida; order Zingiberales; family Zingiberaceae; genus Wurfbainia; species Wurfbainia villosa. Next base: position 82,166,025 of record CM045989.1, on the reverse strand, counting down.
CTGGTGGCTCGCTACCCTAGCCTACTAGGGAACGCGCATTATGTGGTACTTAACCTGGGGCCCCCCAAACAAGTTATGATGATTTTGAAGTATCTATAAGTATATGCTTTGAAAATGAAAGACTTTTATGATTATTGTGTATGCTCATGTTAAATACTCTGAATGCTTGCAAACCGTGTTCTTTATGCATGCTAGATGTTATGAAGTTATGATGATTTTGAAGTATCTATAAGTATATGTTTTGAAAAGGAAAGACTTTTATGATTATTGTGTATGCTCATGTTAAATACTCTGAATGCTTGCAAACCGTGTTCTTTATGCATGCTAGATGTTATGAAGTTATGATGATTTTGAAGTATCTATAAGTACATGTTTTGAAAAGGAAAGACTTTTATGATTATTGTGTATGCTCATGTTAAATACTCTGAATGCTTGCAAACTATGTTCTTCATGCATGCTAGATGTTATGAAGTTATGATGTTTAGAGTTAAGTTTAAGAACGCTATGACTATGTACTTCATGCTAGTTTAGAATTTATGATGTGGTGAATGTTACGTAAGATTATGAATACTTGCGATTATGTTCTTTCTAAAAGTTTAGGATTTATGTTATTACAAATGTTTATGTCCAAGTTAAACAAATGCTTATGATTATGTCCTTTATGCATGATTGATTTGATGAATGGTCATGGTTAAGTTGAAGAATGTTTGTGCCTATGTACTTTATGTAGGTTTAAGATGTAGGATGTTACGGATGCTTAGGTTAGGAATGCTTATTGTTAAGTTTTAAAACGCTTATGAATATGTCTTTCCTGCATGCTTAGTTTTATGTAGTTATAATGCTTATGTTCAAATTATGCCCTGCTTAGATTAATTATGCTTAACTGGCTTATGAACAATTCTATGACATGCTTAGTTTTTTTTATTACATGGATATGTTGTTGATTAGTGTTGCTATGAAATACTTAGGTCCTTTATGCTAGTATGCTCATGTTCTAATTGCTTGATGAAGTTGTGGCTTTTGTGAGTAGGCAAGGATCTTACTAAGCTATATGCTTATAGTTCATGTTGTCCATATACTGCAGATAAAGGAAGTCTGCGCTAGAGGAAGTAGCAGGAGGGGCCAAGTGTGTGTGATAGTGGCATGGTGGAAGAAGACCCTATACTATCTGCTTGTATTTATATGCTCTAAGAACAACTTAAGACATTGCTTCTGCTTATAAGACTTGTGTTTAATGAGTATCATCTACTTAAGAAGGTTGGAAATGTTAGAACTCATGAACAAATCTTTATGTATGCATGTTATGAAAGATATGTTAAGATGCTAATGATGAATATGATATGTGATGCATGTGCAAAAGAAGGTTTAAGTTATGATGACCTGTTAAAGTATGTAGGTTGTGAGAGGATCCATATGTAGTATGTTTAAAAAAAAAAAAAAGGAGTAACAGTAGCGCCGCCCTGAGAGCAGATAAGGGCGGGCGTTACACTTTGAGGGTAAGGAATACTTGCTTTGACACAATCGGATGTAAAACCGAGAAGGAGAAAAGCTATACCTTCGTGATTCTTTTGAATATGTCAAAACCACAAGAAAGACCAACGAGTCTCGCCTCTATCAGTATCCACGCCGGGATCACCTGAGACAACTCCTTGAGCAACAAGTCTTTGTCTCTGATTAGTGCTAGCCAACCAACGAAAACAAGAGAGGGAAATAGAGAGAGGAAAGATGGTTACCAAGGAAGAAAACCTAAGATTAGAATCCCTCCTCCAAAGATTATCAAGGGATCATTTATAGATCTTTTGATTAGGGCATATTAGGAGGCTTAAATGGAACCTATCATACCATAACTATCCCATAATTAAGGTAAGAATAACCATGAAATTTTCATAAGAGAAATCTCCAAAAATGGCAGATTTGTGACATGACCGTGTGTCTTACACATGGCCAGCCGTGCCAGGACACACGACTGGTCGTGTGTCCTTCTGGGCACAACTCAGACTTTGGTCATTTTTGACCAAAGCTAGGCACGACTCATGCCTGGTTAGGTACGATCGTGTGAGGCTCTGTACGGTCCATTAACTTTGTTTAGATGCGTTATGGCCATGCTAAATCCGACAAGGCCATAGAAGGTTCCATAGCCTCTGTTTTGCACCTTCTTGTCTAGGTCCAACTAGATACATCTTCTCTTTCATTTAAATTCCCATTCTCATACTTGTTTCACGTCTCTAGATCACCCATTATTGCGTCTGGACCATTAAGTTTATGACTATGTTAGTCATTCATAATTAACCCCTTAGTTATGAATAGATCATGAGTGGCACCGAACAGTACATCGTTACCCCCAATTGACTGGAAAGTCTAAATTAACTCTAGAACATTTCTGAACCCTTTAGCATCTTCAATTGTTCGTACCTTATTTCTTTAACTCATCATATACCCACTTGGTTCAGGACAGGGTTTATGTGTTCGTCCCCAGTAGGTTGGATACGTCACACCTAGCCCAAGTTAGTTTCTTTGTCCTGTGAATTCAAATTACTCCTACATGTTCCCAAGAAGACCATTTTCTTAACATGTTTGCTCTGCCCAAAGACTTCTGAGTAACAATCCTGACAAAAGGCCTAGGTTATACATCTCCTTTATCAGGAGTGGTGAATCCTCTATAGACTATTCAAACACCTTCAATCACTTTGACTTATACCCAATCATCCAGGAGTTACACCTCATATGGAGATGGCTGCAAAGAAGTCAAAGTATAAGGCGTCATGACTAAGATGACTAGAATACCTCAAGTCTAAGGAAGCTCGCACTCGAGCTGCAATGAGATCTTCAACGACATATAGAACCATATGAAGTCTCATAGCAGGTCACTCCAATGAACTAGTTACCATAACTAGCATCCACATGTTCACTCTCAACATCCCTATGCTTCCATTTAGTGAGTACCGAATGCCTGGATAAACCAAGGAATTTAACATATGCTAGTCTCACAGAATCGATATTGTCCAATCTCATCAATTCATCGAATAGGGATTGTTTCAATACTTACATGATAAGATACCCATTAATTGTGATCCAATCATAATTTCTTTCATGTCATGCATCTTATTGTGGACTTCAGTACATGATTTTAAGATTCAATCAAATACATAGATAATGTATACTCAAATAGTGATTTTTATTAATAACTTCTACGACGATTGCCTTAGGACACCTCTCAATTACATCTAGTGTGCAGTGAAATATACAACAAATTCAAATGCACAACAAGAATACACAAGCACAACACAAGATATAACGTGGTTTGAAACCTAGAGTTCCTACTCTATGGGGCGAGCTCAATAGCGAGCTCTAGTGATGCACACCACCACTAATAAACCTCTCATTCTCGGAAAACTCTCCGAAGGTGGAGAAACCTCTTACAAAGTGACTAAAATAGTAATACAAGAAATACAGCAAGTATACTAAGCAATAAGCAAATACAAGTAAAGAAAACTTTAAACAAAGAATGTTTGATTGCTTACTTGTTTCTTGCTTTGGATTTCTATTGAAGATCTGGAATGCAGTAGCACTTCCCCTTCAAAATCACCCTTAAAACTAATGCAAAATCCTCCATCTCAAGCTACATTGATAACCTGTATCAAGCTAATTTCACACCTAGCAGTCGACTGCCAAAAGACACTAGTTGACTGCTCTCCCATCTATTGTCTCACAATAGCTCCATCTACGCTGGAATCTACCCAATAGATACCCTAGCACTTGACTTCCTTTACCAGCAATCGACTAATCAATCGACTACCAGAGCTTCTGTGCTCGGGTCTGCTTAAAGAAGTCGACTGCCAAACCCTAGCAATCGACTGATCAAGGATAGTCGAATGCCCACAATGGTAGTTGATTGCTAGTACTTCACCCGAGCAATCAAAGCTCAATCGACTACTTGACCAGTCGATTGGTCACAATCCCAGTTGACTGATCCAAGTTGACTAGGCTACTAAGTGTCAAACACTCAGCTGGTCGAATGGTCCATAACCCCAGTCGATTGATAAATCTTAAACATGAGGTTTAACTCAAGTATGATCCCCTCATACTTGATAGACCACCCTTAGTCTAAGACTTTTAGCCACCTCAATTAGCCTTATACCTATCAGATCCCTCCAAGTCATCCATGACTTTTTTGTGATTCCCCCATTATAACTCCCATTATAATGGTGAAGGGTTCATTCATTGGTGAAGGGTTCATTCATGCTCAATGTTAAAAATCCTAAAAGTTATCCTACCCTCTTCGCTCTCTCTACCCGTTAAAATTTCCGCCTCTAAAGAAATCAAAAATTCTAGAACTATCCTAGGATAGGTTGGGTGTTTTATTCCCATCATCTCTTCCCACCATATTCTTTCTAATAGGGCTTGAATGTCACCCAACAACCCTAAGGACTCTAGCAAATCTTCATCAAGGTAGCTAATAGCAGTGATTTTATGAGTAGAAAGCATATTATATCTATCTCTATGTTCATTGTTGTGAAAAAGAAGGGTTGGTAGAGTGTTACCCTCCTCCAGAGCTTGAGGGGTGTCGACTCTCCTTGTTCGTCGCTCCGAAGCACCAGATCGAGGTGCCACATGCTTGGTCCTCCTTGCTTCTTTTGGCTTCCTTGAAGGTTAGAAGAGCTTCTAGGTGGCGGGAAAGAAGAAACCACATGGCTAGGGAAGGAAAATCAAAGCACACGATGCAAATGGGATGAAAAAATATAGCTCACCCTATTTAACCTTGTGCGACACGGCCGTGTGTGCCTCGGGTTAGTCAGGCACGGCTGCGGGAAAATACACGGCCAGGCTGTGTGTCCCCCTTTTCTCCCATTTTTGCATAACGGTTCGAATTTCCTCATACACTTCATCGTGTATGTTGGATCGAGAAGCGTCGCTAGAGGGGGGGGGGGTGAATAGCGATCGTAAATCTTTTCGACGTTTCGTTCGAGTAGACAATTAAACAAGTGAGAGCAGGGGAAAATAAAGGAACACGTTTATTTTTACTTGGTTCACAACCCAGCGGTTGCTACTCCAAGGCCCTATCGGTCCTAGACCGCGTACGGAGGGCAAAGCACTATAACGTCTCCTCCTCGTTGGAGGTAGGAGACAACGATAAAAAAAACCGAATGTACGAGGATGAGGCAACAAACCTACCTCACCTCGTTACGATTAAAATAAAGAATACAATAAAAATAATTACTTGCTACTGCTGCCGACGAAGGAGATTTGAACTTGTCGTCGCGTCGGCGTTATGACGGCATTGGAGCGTTGGCGTTATAGGAGCACTTTATGAATAAACTTGATGATGCTTGGAGTTGGAATCCTCCCCTCCTTTTATAGATTTTGGCCTCTGAATATGTCTCCTCTTTTTTCGGAACATATCACGAAGTTGTCCAAATTTTATCGCGAAGTGGTCGCGTCAAACCTTATCCGTTTTGACCTAACGCAAAGGCTGATTCGTCGCCATCAGTCGACTGATGCCTCCCATCAGTCGACTGATGAGCATTAGTCGACTACTTGATGTACAGCAGTCGACTGCCAGCCTGGCCACTTCCCTGAGTAAGAGGTTAGCTCAGAAAATGATAAATGCGACGGTTTCTGACCGTCCGATCTTGACCTAGACCTTCCACGGGAAGTCTTAATCGGATCGCCGCCTACGGTCGTCCTCGTAAAGAGGACACAACCTTACAATCTCTCACTCACACGAGCTTACCTCGATAGTAGCTCTCGCTTCCGGCCTTCCACTCGATTCCTTTAGCTCCCTCCGAAGTCACTCGAGTGTCGCCCGACCACCGCGGCTTCCTCCAGGTGTCGCTAGCCTTCAGCTCCAGCTTTAGCACTTTTCTGCACACTTGATTTAGCTCGTGAGATAACGATGTAAACTTAACTTTGTGTCTTTGCCATAATCAAAACACAGGTTCGATTATCTAGTGCCCCTGCACCAATAGTGTAAGCTAATATGAATTTTATTTTTACCTAGCAATGTTCCTTTATAGTCCTAATTCTAAATGATATAAAAATCAAAATTCAAATTAACTAAATGCATGCAATACGATCAAAGGGAACTGAAGTCCTAGAATCCCTTTTAAAGATCTCAGCACGCTCCTTTCTTCCTTCGTGTGACACTGTACTAGAGTTTAGTCCACTGACAACCCTCGCAATCGAAACCTCTAGATTTTACTTCTGAACAATTTCACCCACTGAACAAATCGGTATTCAAATCCCAGTCCCTGTGGCATCGATAATCTTTTATTGCTTGATGACTTCCGTGCAATTGCGGGCGTTGAGCGCGAGCACGCGCTTCGATTCCTCGACGACTTCCGTAATGAGATTTGAGGTCGCATTTGCATGCATCACCGAACTCATCAATTCATCGACTAGGGAATATTTCAATACACTCATAATCACACATGTAGAGATGCTCACTAGTTGTGATCCAATCATAAGTTCTCTCATGCTATGAATTGTATTGAGGACATTCAGTAAATGAGTTTAAGATCCAATCAAAAACATAATGAATGTACACTCAGATAGTGATTCACTAATTTATCAAATAAATAGTACAAACCATAAGGAGATTGCCTTAGGACACCTCTGAAATATTGTTGGAACACCTTGGCATGTGCAGGCTATATCATATATAGTTCGGATACCATGGTTGATTCACGCAAATCTAGCATTTGCATGTTGTGTTTCTACACCGCTATGTGTAGTGGAAGTTTAAATATTTATGATTTAACAATTAAATCGTAGGAGTGTTCATATGGAAATCTAATGCAATACTATCAAGGCATGACCTTTTATTCAAGCAAGCAATACTATCTAACTCATCAAGCAAGATCTTAAATGCATAACAAAGATAAACTATCAAGTGATTGGACATCTAATGCCAATCTAATCATTTTATTTAGACATGCTAAATTATCTAAACAAACATGCTAGATTCTTTAAGAAAAATCAAAATAAAACTATTATCACATGTATTAATATACATATGTGAAGCATAACACAAGTAAAAATTCATACCTTCCAAACAACCTTTGTTTAAGGATATCTAGAAATTGTGCTTCCTCCTTGAACTCGTGCTTCCTTCGTCTAATCCGGTCCATGATCATAAACCCTTTTCCAACGCTTGATCAGACTAGATATCAAGATCCCTTTATCGTTGAGACGATTAGGGTGTATTCCTCAAAGATGAGGGATGTGATGGCAAACTCCAAGAAGATTATTTCTTCTAGATGGAATCATGGAAGAAGATCTCCTATCATCTTCTTTGATAGGGGTCGACCACTATCTCTAAGGAGGAGAGGAGAAGGCTAGGAGTTTTTCAAGAACCAAGAAGTTTGTAGCAAAAACAACTCTCTCTATCTCTTAGGATCTCTTATATTCTCTTGCTTATATAACCTTAAAAAGTAACTCCCATCCTACTTGAAAAGTAACTCCCGACCTACCCAATTAATGTGGCCAACCACCTCATCAAGGTGTGGAGGTTGTTGGAGGATCGGTGGCCGGCTAGAGGGGGTGAATAGCCTTTCGTGTGTACGGTGGAGATCGTTCGTTGATTGCTCGTCTACAAACTCATTAGCGCAGCGGAAAATGTAATGCTAAAGTAAAAAAATTAATACAAAGCAATAAGAAAGAAGATAAACGCTAACATGAGTGCGTAATGTCGTTCACGACCCTTGTCGCTAATCCACGACCCGATTCATTTTAAGGTGAATCACTCCTTAATCAATCCACTAATCTCTCCTATGCATAAAGCTAGGTGGAGGTAACCTTTCATACATAAGAATCAGTCCTCTTACAATATGATTGAAATAAGCTCGAGGAAGAGGATTGAAAACGTGTTGGGCACTTGGGAGATGTTTAGAGGTTAAGCATTGACCCCCCAAGATGACCCTAGGCCTCTTCTTATAGGGAAGAGGCCATTCTTCCCGTTGGGCAGCTAGCAGTCGACTGATGCCTCAATCAGTCGACTGCTGCTGTAGCCGTTGTCTCATAATGGCTTCATCCACGTTGAATTTTAACCAACGGCTCCCACATCAGTCGACTGATTTTACCATCAGTCGACTGATGGAGCCATAAGTCGAGTGGCCGAAGCAATCACTCGACTGATCAACCTTCTGTGCCCGAAACCCTCAACATCAGTCGACTGATCTTCCTATCAGTCGACTGATGGAGCGAACAGTCGACTGCCATTCCTTGGCAGTCGATTGTTCGGCCAGAAACTAGACTCGAATACCAGTTGAGTCTTTAGTCAACTTGGAGCAGTCGACTACCATATCATGGCAATCGACTGATGTCAAGAAAACCCATCCAACACTTAGCCATTTGGCCAAGTTCACCTAAGAGCAACCCCGTTCTGAGTTACAATCACTCACTCTCATCTTCCCTTGGAGTCCCTCTCCTTGAAGTTCTCTTTGTCCGGCCACGTCCCTCGGATGCACCAAGCGCACGACTTCGCAATGTCATCCTTCGCGTCTTGCCCTGAAGTCTAATTCCTTTGGCTTCACTTCAATGCTCCTCGTCCGTTGGTCCCTCTGATGCACCAAGCGCACAGCTTCCGCAATGCTATCCTTCACCGACTCAAGGATTGATTCATGAGATGGTGACTTGCCAATGCTTTCGCCATGTGTGAATTACTAAGTCCTGCACGACTTCAACAAACATATCAAATCCATAATCAACCTAACTTAAACCATTTGCCACACCCATCAGAACATATCATTCATGGGTTGATTGCCCTAACAATCTTCCCCTTTTTGATGTGTGGCAATCCATTTAAGTTAGGTAAAACAATAACATAAAAACATAAGGCAAGAAAGCATGTAAGTAAACATGAGTATGAAACTCCCCCTTAAACATGCAACTCCCCCTTAAGACTTGCTAATTCTCCTCCTAGCATGATTAACTTAAACCCACAATTTCTCCCCCATAGACACCATCAAAAACATCTACCACATGTTATACAAGCATGGCATTAAGTCTAAGGGAAGAAAAATACCAAAAACTGACTCAAACCATAATAAAATAGGTTACTGTGCTCATGCACAGTACATCAATAGACTGAATCAGAACATCAATCGACTGGCACCTAGATTTCAGAATTTCTAATTTTCGAAGTCCAATTTCAGAAATGCATTAAAAATTCTAAAAAATTCAAAAAATCATGAAATTTGGGAAACATATTTTGTGTAATCGGTTACGTATTGCTCTGTTAATGCATAGAGACTAGCATCCTCTTCCAGAAAATTAGGCAAAAACTCAAAAGTTGTAAAATGTCTAAAGTTTGTATCAACTTTAAAGCCTAATTTTGCCTTGAAACTTTTCAAAACATGAACTCACTGTTTATGAAACATGAAATGTTTTTAAATCATTTAAAATATCCAACTATGATCTATGGACAATATGTCCTTTGATTAAACATTTACTTTCCCCATAGTTGGTCTATGATTAATATGGCATGATACATGTAAATGACCATCTAAATGTCATAAGCATTAGTAAACATTTGTATCAACCTAACATCACACTCATGCTATGTTTTCAATCAAGTTAGCCTATAGTGAGTGTGAGATGAACCTAATGGTATTTCATACTTAACCATCAATTTTATGCAAATCTACCAAGGTTAAGTATCTATATCTAAAACACCCAATATGATCATAAGAATATGTATTATCAATAATGATCAAATATTTTCAATTATTACATATCATGATCATAAAACAAATAATATTCATGATTTTATATTATGATCACATTATCATCACCCAACACTTAAATCAAAAACTATTACCCACATCCTTATAAGCCAACCAATTAGCATGATATAAGTTAAGTCCAAGTATGGTTGACTATCCTAGGGTTTTCAAAACCCTTAAGGATGGATTTCGGAACCCAATGTAAGTTCTTTCCTATAGGGTTCACTAAAAACTCCTTAGGGATCCATTTCCTAGCTACCATTGTGTTTTTAGCTTGACCCCTAGCAATTAGGCAATGATAAGCCTTTTCATTTTTGTTTCCCTTATAGCCTAATCCTTTCTTATTGAAACTTGCCCTTTGACTCCCAATGATCATGTTCAATGTGTTAGAGCCAATGGTAAATTTTTCTAAGGCCTTAGTTAGATGATCTACCTTTTCCCATAAGGCCTTGTTTTCTTCAATACATGCATCATTAACATTAAGAGAAATATATTCATCATGTGTGCATGCATTTGCTAATTTTTCTTCTAAGGTCTTAATTTCATTTTGCTTGCATTTGTTCTTTTCTTCTAATTTCCTAATATCATCAAGTATGCATTTATTTTTCTTCTTAGCCTTAAACAAATCCCTAGTTAGGCTAGAAATCATAGAGACAATCTTTTTAGGGGAAAGATTTGTTTCCATACTTTCCATATCTCCCTCCTCCGATTCTGATGAGGATGAGGTTGAAGCTCCCCCTTCACTTGAGCTCTCCTCACTTGAACTTCTTTCTTCTTGCTCGGAGGAGGTTGAGTCCAAGTCTTCTATTTCCATTAGGGCAAGGCTTTTGAATGCTTGATCTTCCTCCGATGAGGATGATAGATCATCCCACGTCACCGCTTTAAGGTTGTGGAGCTTTGACTTCTTCTCCTTCTTCTTTTCTTCTTTCTTCTTCCCTTCTTTCTTCTTGTCATGCTTCTTCCTTTCTTCTTTGCTCTTGTGCAAGAGGAGACAATTATCCCTTATGTGCCCCTCTCCTTGGCAATTGTAGCATATGATTTTCCTCCTTGGCCTTCTTCCCCTATCATTAGACTTGTTAAATCTAAAACTTTTAAGTGCATGCCTTACCTTCCTTACCATGTAGGCCTCTTCATTGCTATCCATGGAGAAGGAGGAAGAATCTTCATCAGATGAAGAAGGTGGAGTCTCCTTCTTCTTCTTCCCCTTGCTTGCTACTAGTGCCACTCCTCTTAATTTTGTGCTTGATTCTTCTACTATGCCTTCAAGCCTAGTTTCATGGAGTTCCATAGTCGAAAAGAATTCTTCTAGAGTACTCACCTCTAGATTCTTGGAGATGTAGAATGAATCTACAATGGAACTCTATCTTGAAGATCGGGGGAAGGCATCTAAGGCTTTCATGATCATGTCCCGGTTCGAAAGATTTTCTCCTACACTTGTTAAATCGATTATAATTTCATTGAATTGAGAATGTAAAGAAAGTACCTTTTCCCCTTTTTCTAATTTGATGTTACTTAATTGTGATCGGAGGAGGTCCCTTCTTGCAAGCTTTACCTCGGAGGTCCCTTCATGAAGTTCTATTAATTTATCTCACATCTCCTTGGCTCTTGCACATTCTCCTATTCGATTTACTTCTTGTTGAGGGAGCACATTGTACAAATGGTGCTTGGCCTTTGAATTCGCCAAGTACTCCTCTCTTTGCTTCTTTGTCCATCTCAATTTCTCTAGTGGCTCCCCTTCCTCATCCCTAGGCAACTCGAAACCATTTTCCATAAATAACATAATTTCAAAGTCGGTTTCAAAAAAATATCTCCTTTCACTTTTTCCACCAAGCGAATTCGCCCACGAACTTTGGCGGATGGATGTTGGAGCCGACCATCTTGTCATGCTTGTGTTGGTCGTTAGTCCTCGATAAGCTCCTCGCTCTGATACCACTTGTTGGAGGATCGGTGGCCGGCTAGATTGGGGTGAATAGCCTTTCGCATGTACGGTGGAGATCATTCATTGATTGCTCATCTACAAACTCGTTAGCGCAGTGGAAAATGTAATGCTAAAGTAAAACAATTAATACAAAGCAATAAGAAAGGAGACAAACACTAACACGAGTGTGCAACATGGTTCACGGCCCTTGACGCTAATCCACGACCCTATTCGTTGCAAGGTGAATCACTCCTTAATCAATCCACTAATCTCTCCTTTGCACAAAGCTAGGTGGAGGTAACCTTTCTTACATAAGAATCACTCCTCTTACAATACGATTGAAATAAGCTAAAGGAAGAGGATTGAGAATGTGTTGGGCACTTGGGAGATGTTTAGAGGTTAAGCATTGACCCCCTAAGATGACCCAAGGCCTCTTCTTATAAGTAAGAGGCCATTCTTCCCGTTGGGCAGCTAGCAGTCGACTAATGGCTCGATCAATCGACTGTTGCTGTAGCCATTGTCTCGTAACGGCTTCATCCATGTTGGATTTTAACCAATGGCTCCACATCAGTCGACTGATGGAGCCATCAGTCGAGTGGCCGAAGCGATCACTTAACTGATCAACCTTCTGTGCCCGAAACCCTCGACATCAGTCGACTGATCTTCCTATCAGTCGACTGATGGAGTGACCAGTCGACTGATGGAGTGACCAGTCGACTGCCATTCCTTAGTAATTGACTGTTTGGCCAGAAACCATACTCGAAAACCAGTTTAGTCTTTAGTCGACTTGGAGCAGTCGACTGCCATATCATGGAAGTCGACTGATGTTGGAAAAACCCATCCGAATCTTAGCCATTTGGCCAAGTTCACCTAAGAGCTACCCTTTCCCAAGTTATAATTGCTCACTATCATCTTCCCTTCGAGTCCCTCGCCTTGAAGTTCTCTTCATCCGACCACATCCCTCGGATGCACCAAGCGTACGGCTTCGCAATGCCATCCTTCGCGTCTAGCCCTGAAGTCTACTTCCTTTGGCTTCACTCCAATTCTCCTCGTCCGGCGGTCCCTCGGATGCACTAATCGAACGACTTCCGCAATGCTATCCTTCACCAACTCAAGGACCGAGTCATGAGATGGTGACTTGTCAATGCTTTCACCATGTGTGAATTACTAAGTCCTGCACGACTTCAACACACATATCAAATCCATAATCATCCTAACTTAAACTCTTTGCCACACCCATCAAAGCACATCATTCATGGGTTGATTGCCCTAACAGAGGCTAGTGTGAGGTTACAATAAATCCATAAGACATCTTCATAGTGGCTTTTAAGAAGATCTTACACTACAAAAATACATCAAAATTCTTAGACTTTTCGAGCTGCAAAAATTGTTTTTTGCATTGCGGAAACCTTGGAAGCCGAGCATGGATCCGTGCGAAGATAAATAAAGTTCATGTACATGTTTATCTACACTAGATCTACCTTAGATCTAGTTGGGAAGAATGTTACCCTTGTAGCGATGCCCTTCGCTTATCCAACTCGTCCAAAAGGTTGTCGGATGTCGTAGAGTGTCAAGTGTACACTCCTTTACACGTATCCATATGGACAAAAGGTGGAGAGAACCACTTAGAGTGTGCTAGCACTCTTGGGAGGTCTCGTCAATGGAGGAGAGGGAGAGAAGAATAAAGGAGAAGGAAGAAGAAGAATTCAATTTTCCTCACTAATGTTTTGGCCGACCACTTAAGGAGGGTTAAAAACATCCATGTAATACCAAGAGCCATGGCTCTTGGTCTTCCTGATGAGGTGGCACACCATGATGTGTCCATGATGATGTGGAACATCATCATTGGCCGGCCCTATGCCAAGTCACCATGAAGTGTTGGTCAATTCAAACTTGACCCTTCATCTTCCCTCTCAAGTCAAGTCAAACTTGACCTCTTATCTCCCATGGTTGATTAAATCTAACCTTTGATTCAAGTCAATTTAATTTAATGAATCTCTATTCATTAGTTTAAATTGACTCAATGAATCAAATCTAAATTAGACTCATTCAACACTGGAATCAAATTGAGTCCAACTCAATTAGTCTAATTTGGATTACTCTTAAAAAAATTTGGTTCTTCACATGAACCTAATCCTCTTGGTCCATCATAAGAACCTAATCTCCATCTAATTGCCCTTTGTGTGTGACTCTATAGGTTCTTGTAACGTTGGCAATGCTCCTAAACTGATTTAGAAACATAAGCAATGAGTGGTATCTAGCAACACATCACTGCTACCCAAGTTACAAGAATATTGAGATCCAACATCACCATTGTGACTCTCACAATATGTGACAATGTTCCTCTATTCTTGACATCTAGATTGATCAATTGAGGCATAGACCATGTCATCCTTTGTACAATCTATATCTTGAACTTCAAGTAGACTCACTCTAATCAAATGAGCTCAATATCTTATATTGACTCATTTGGGCATGACCATGCACTTAGTGGTCTCACCTTATCAAGAATCATGATATCACTCCTGTCATATAGGAGGGATAGATCTCATCTACATCACTCACATCCCTCCGCATAATTTGTTACATACCCAGTAATCGCCTTTATAGTCCACCCATTTACGGGTGACATTTGATAAAGGCAAAGTATGCAACTCCTTATGTAGGGAACCATGGTGACTTCAGGTCCAAGGACTAATAGTCATACTAATAGTCACATGAGAAAGTATATGACACTCATATAACGATCCATGATACTTTCTCATGGCGGGTTATTCAGTATACATTCTCCAATACATACCCATGTGTCAACTTGATATCTCATATTCATGACTTGTGAGATCAAGTCATCGAGTTGACCTACATGCTAGTCTCTTTGCATTAACATTGTCCCTGAATATTAATACTTGACTAGGAATGTTTAAGAGTAATATTCTCTATATCATCTCATTATCGATTCAAACAATCGATTAATATAGATAAGAACCTTCTACTCACGGATGCAATTATACTTAATTATTTGACACCAATACAAGTAAATATAATAACTATAATGAAATGCCTTTATAAATATATATAGGAATATGATACAACAAGTCCATACAACAATCATCAAATGATCGACTCTAGGGCTTTGACTAACAATCTCCCACTAGCAATAGTGTCAATCAATGTAGTATCTAATACCCAATGACCTAGTGTGACTATCATGCTTTTTCTGTGCCAAAGCCTTGGTCAAGGGATCGGTGACGTTAGCCTCTATGCGTACTCTGCAAATCTTCACATCTCCTCTATCGATAATCTCTCGAATGAGATGGAAGCGCCGTAGTATGTGTTTGGTCCGCTGGTGTGAGCGAGGTTCCTTAGCCTGTGCAATCGCTCCATTGTTGTCACAATAGAGCTCTATAGGATCTACTATGCTAGGAACCACCCCAAGCTCAGTAATGAACTTGCAGATTCAAACTGCCTCTTTTGCTGCCTTTAATGCAGCAATATACTCGGCCTCTGTTGTAGAATCAACAATTGTGTCCTGCTTCAAACTCTTCCAGCTCACAGCGCCACCATTCAAGCAAAACACGAACCCTGACTGTGATCTATAATCATCCTGGTCAGTGTGGAAGCTAGCAACACTGTAACCCTTTATAGCTAGTTTCCTATCGCCTCCAAATATCAAGAAATATTCTTTAGTCATTCTAAAGTACTTAAGAATATTCTTGACCGCTATGCAGTGATGCTCACCTGGATCTGATTGGTATCTGCTCGTCATGCTCAAAGCATACGAGACATCAGGACGAGTACATAGCATGGCGTACATGATAGATCCTATGGCATATGCATAAGGGATCTATCCATGCGGTCTCTCTCCTCTCTAGAAGAGGGACTTTTAGTCTTCAAAAGACTCACACCATGTGACATCGGCAGAAATCTCTTCTTGGAATTCTGCATGGTAAACCTTAGTAATACTGTATCAATATATATACTATGACTTAGGCCAAGAAATCTCTTAGATCTATCTCTATAGATCTTGATGCCTAGAATATAGGATGCTTCACCTAAGTCCTTCGTTGAGAAACAATTCCCCAGCCAAGTCTTCACAGACTATAGCAAAGGGATGTCATTCCCAATGAGTAGTATGTCGTCCATATACAATACAAAGAAGACAACTGTATTCCCATTATCCCTCTTGTAAACATAGGTTTCATCTTCATTCTTGATGAAACCAAACTGTTTGATCGCATCATCAAATCGAAGATTCCAGCTCCGAGAAGTTTGTTTTAGCCCATAAATGGACCATTGCATCTTGCATACTTTGCCAGTATGCTGTGGATCTACAAAAACCTCAGGTTGTTGTTGGGTTTCCGGCACGGCGGCGAGTGTGTGTTCAAACATGTTTCGCAAACGTGTGCACAGCGGAAGGAATAAAATAATAAATCTAATTTATTACAACACACACACCACACGCATGCATAGTACAACATGTGTATACATAACCGTAAATTCAAATTTTGAAATAAAAGGAAATTTATACTACGTATACCTGACGTATCACGTGCAGCGGGAAAGACATCAACCGGAGTGATCCTCGCTAGAATCGCCTCTATCCGTCTCCACGCTGAGTATCTTCGGGATGACTTCACAAAGTCACGAGCCTCATCTTCGTACGGGTTACTAGCCTCGTGTTGAAGACGATGTGATCGAGAGAAGATCATGATCCGAATCAAAATTCGGATGCAAAATGAGTCCTCAAAAACTCGCTTCTCCGGGAGAGGTATTCGTCAACCATTTGACGAATCCTTCATCCTCCACCTATGAGGATTACCGGAGATCGAATCCCCGACAAGGCTACCACTGTCAGAGCTCCAAACGTCATCCAAACGACGCTCCGACAAGAAGGAAACAAGCTGTCCAGAAAACTGGACAGCTTTGGTGGAGGAATAGGTGCCGGCCAAATAAGGAAGGTTGAAGCTCACCTTGTCGCCGGACCCAAAGGAGATCACCGGAGCTCCTCCGGAAGCAGCTCGACACCGGCAAGGGGAGAGGACGACAACTGTTGGATGCTGGCAAGGAGCTTTGGGCGGTGGTGGGCGACGGCAAGAAGTTGGCGCCGACCACTAGGAGAAATGGGAGAGGGTGGGAAGCAACTTTAGGGTTACAAGGATTAGGCTTAACATAAAAACCCTTAAGCCCTATTTTATAGAGAAAAAATTCTCTTAATGGTCATCGGATCATAACAAAAAGCTCATTAACCCGCTCCATTAATTTAAGTTAAAATAAACTAAACCATGTTGGTCTATTTTAAGTTAAAACGAACCGAACAAACTTTGGTTCATTCGTTTAAAACAAACCAAACCCCTTTGGTTTATTCTCCTCCATTGGATTAGAACCAAACCAATTTGGTTCATCCATCATGTCTTCATAAGACACGACCCATCCATGCTTCCATTGCGACTGAAACGATTTCATGCTCGCTCCATGTTTGATCCAACCAAACCTTGTTTCTCTTGGTCTGAGAATCTCATTCTCAAGATCATTTTAAATCCTTTGGATTACGCTCATTGTGCGTGTGACCAAATAGGTTCTCAGTTTATGTTGTCCATCTATAATTAACCATTAATTATAGAATGATCATGAGTGGCACCTAGTAGTACATCATGATCCCAAATTATCCGAAAAGATCAACGGTTGATCCAGAACTATTTTTGAAACCCTTCAGCAGCTCGAATGAATCGTGCCCCATTCCCTTCACTCATCTTATACCCACTTGGCTCAGGACATGGTCTATAGTGTCAGTCCCTACTAGGTTGACTACGTCACACCTAGCCCAAGTATCATTTCCTCGTCCTATGGATTCTAGTTACTGCACATGTATCGAAGAGTACCTTACTCTAAACATGTAATGCTTTGGCCAAAGACTTTAGTAACAATCCGACGAGAGGCCATGGGTATACATCTCCTCACAAGGAGTGGTGAAACCTTTTTTGGCTATTCAAACACCTTCGATCACTTCGACTTATACCCAATCATCCTAGGTCCACATCTCCTCAGAGATGCTTGCTTAAGATGTCAAAGCATAAATCTTTATGATCAAGATGACTTGAATACCGCAAGTCAAAGGAACATCGCACTTAAGCTGCAGTAAGAACTTCATTGACATATCTATATATGCAGAGAACCATATGAAGTCTTACAGCTGGTCACTCCAATGATCTAGTTACCATAACTAGCATCCACGATTAACTCCGGACATCACAATGTCTCCAGCCAGTGAGAATCAGCTTCTTGGATACACCAAGGAGTATACCTCGTGCTAGTCTCGACAGAATCGATGGTGTCCAAATCCATCAATTCATCGACTAGGGATAATTTTGATACATCACAATTACACATGTAGAGATACTCACTAGTTGTGATCCAATCACAAATTCTCTCATACTGTGAATCGTATCGTGGACATTCAGTAAATGAGTTTAAGATCTAATCAAATACATGAAAACATGTATACTCAAATAGTGAATCTTCATTTATCATATAAATGGTTCAAGCATAAGGCGATTGCCTTAGGACATCTCTCATATATTACTAACAAACTCCCACTTGGCCTAATGTCAATCGCTACGATATCCAATACCATAAGCTCTAACATGACCCTCAAACATACTTTTAGGAAATGCCTTAGTCAATGGATCCGCTAAGTTCCTTTCAATGGGGATTTTCTCAATTTGTATTTCCTTCCTACTAATGATCTCTCTGATCAGATAATAGCGGCGAAGCATATGTTTGGATCGTTGATGAGACCTTAGCTCTTTTGCCTGTGCAATTGCTCCATTGTTGTCGCAGTAAGCCGGTATTGCTTCAACAATGGCTGGAACCACACCAAGTTCATAAATGAACTTCTTGATTCAAACCGCTTCCTTTGCTTCTTCTGAAGCTGCAATGTATTTTACCTCAATGGTAGAATCCGCTACAGTGTCTTGTTTGGAACTTTTCCAACTCACTGCGCCCCCATTAAAGGTGAACACGTATCCAGACTGAGACCTGGAATCATCCTTGTCTGTCTGGAAGCTGGCATCCGTATACCCGCGTATCACCATGTCTCCTTCTCCATATATTAGGAACACATCCTTAGTTCTTCTCAAGTACTTAAGGATTGTCTTAACAGCCACCCAATGATCCATTCCTGGATCAGACTGGTATATACTCGTGACACTCAGAGCATACGATACATCGGGCCTCGTACATAACATAGCATACATGATAGATCCTATTGCGGATGCATAGGGAATATTACTCATTCAAATCCTCTCGTCTTCTGTGCGCGGACACATAGACTTCGAAAGGTGTATCCCATGCCTGATGGGTAGGAAATCTTTCTTGGATTCCGACATGCTAAACCTCTTTAGCACTCGGTCTATATATGTAGACTGCGAAAGATGAAGCAACCGCTTCGATCTATCTCTATAGATCTTAATCCCGAGGATGTAGGTTGCTTCTCCCAGGTCTTTCATGGAGAATATCTTGGACAACCAAATCGTAACTGACTGTAAGACTGAAACATCGTTTCCTATAATTAATATGTCATCGACAAACAATACTAGGAACACGACTGCACTCCCACTAACCTTCTTGTACACACAAGGTTCATCTAGATTTTGTGAGAAATCAAACTTTTGATTATCTCATCAAAATGGATATTCTAGCTCCTGGATGCTTGCTTCAATCAATATATGGACCGTCACAATTTGCATACCTTAGTTTTATCAACCAATGTGAAACCCTCAGGCTGTATCATATACACGTCCTCGAGCAGGTTTCCAATAAGGAAAGTTGTTTTCACATCCATTTGTCATATCTCGTAATCATAATGAGCCGCTATGGCTAGGAGCTTCCGAATAGATTTAAGCATAGCTACAGGCGAATAGGTTTAGTCATAATCAACACCTTGCTTTTGACGATATCCTTTTGCCACCAATCTAGCCTTATAGGTAATCACATTACCATCAATGTCAGTTTTCTTTTTGAAAACCCACTTGCACCCTATAGGCTTTATGCCTTCAGGTAGGTCAACCAAGTTCCAAACTTGGTTTACATACATGGAATCCATTTCCGACTTCATGGCTTCAAGCCACTTATCCCTTTCTAAACTTGTCAGAACTTCTTCATAACTGGTAGGCTCCTCATCATCAATGAGTAACACGTCGTTCGATTCACTTACGAGAAATCCATATCTCTTAGAAATATTGCGTGTTCTACCAGATCTACGAAGATATGGTGTTTCAATAGGTCCAGCCAATTGCTCATCACTACGAGTTGTCGACTGTTGTGCTTCACCAGGTATCTCATCAATGTCTATTTGAGTCTCTCGAGCCTCCTCAAGCTCGACGACACTCCCACTGTTTTCTTGCAAGAGAAACTCTTTCTCTAGAAACACAGCATGCCTTGTAACAAACACCTTTTGTTCCACACGATGATAGAATTGGTAACCCTTTGTTTCCTTAGGGTATCCAATAAATAGACATTTATCAGACTTAGCATCCAATTTGTCTGATACAGTCCGCTTCACATAAGCTGGACAACCCCATATCTTCAAGTAAGATACATGAGGTTTCTTACTATTCCATATCTCATATGGAGTAGTAGAGACTACCTTGGTTGGCATTCTGTTTAACAAGTAAACAGCTGTCTAAAGTGCATAGCCCCAAAAGGACTTGGGAAGATTGACATGATTTATCATTGACCTGACCATGTCCAACAAGGTCCGGTTACGCCTCTCAGATACACCATTATGCTGTGGTGTATATGGCGGAGTCCATTGAGACAATATACCATTTTCTCTTAGATAATCAAAAAACTCTTGACTTAAGTATTCACCACCTCGATCCAATCAAAGTATTTTAACACTCTTGTCATTTTATTTTTCTACTTCATTTCTGAATTCTTTGAACCTTTCAAAGGCTTTAGACTTGTGTTTCATCAAGAACACATACCCAAACCGTGAGTGATCATCGGTGAAGGTAATGAAGTAGCTATAGCCTCCTAAAGCTTGAGTTGACGTAGGTCCACATACATCAGTATGTATTAGACCTAGCAACTCTCCCACTCATTCACCTTTTCCTGTAAAAGGTAACATAGTCATATTGCCTTTTAAGCGTGATTCGCATGTATCGTATGAATCCAATTCAAACGATTCCAGAATTCCACATTGGTGTAATTCGGACATGCGTTTCTCGCTTGCATGGCCAAGACGACAATGCCACATGTAGGAGTCTAATTGATTATCTTTTTTAAGCAAACTTGTTACTCGCTTCGATATTGAAAATGTCACTGGATATGACCAACATATAAATACCATTGCTTAAAGTTCTAGTCCTATAAAGAACGCCATTCAAAGTTATGTAACAACAATTGTTACTAAAAGTTAAATGGTACCCATTTCTATTCAAACAAGAAATAGAAATGATGTTCTTTATCAACGAAGGAACATAAAAGAAATTGTCCAGTTCTAAGACATGTCCTGTAGGGAGTTTCAACAAATATGTTCCGATGGCGAGTGTAGCAACCTTTGCTCCATTCCCAACATATAAATTTGACTCTCCCTTGACGTGTCTTCTTCTATTCCTTAGCCCATGTATGTCATTACATATATGTTAGCCGCACCCAGTATCCAATACCCAAATGTTTGAGGAAATAGAATGATAATCAATAACGAAGATATCTGAAGAAGATGGGGCATCTAATGCCTTATTCTTCTTCACGAACTCAAGATAAATCTTGCAATTTCTTTGCCAATGGCCCTCCTTGCCATAATGATGGCAAGTGCCCTTTTGAGCTGGTTTTGCCTTTTTAGCATTTTTCTTCCCCTTCTGCTATTCCTTTGACTTCCTCTTAGAACCTTTCTTCGAGGAATCAACTCACAGCACTGTCCCCTGCTAATGCTTCACAAAAGACTCCACAGTCTTGAGCATGTTGAGCAGTACCACAGATGAACCTTCTTGCATCTCAGAGGTGAAGAGGAGCTTGGAGACTTCGAACCTTTCGAATCTCACTTGCGCTCATCAACCAACTCATAAAGATGAAAGACTATGGTATGAGCATCCATATGCTCATGCAGCTTCCACAGCTCAGGTACCATCGTGGCTAGCATGATGCAACTCGCCATTTCAAAATCAGTCATATATTTCTGATAGGCCAACAATTGGTCCAGCGTTGCATTGTCACTAGGACGGGCAGGAAGAGGCGCTTCAAGGACATTTGCAAGCTTTTCAACCTTGAGAACAATTCTCAAGTTTCTAAGCCAGTCCAAGAAGTTCGACGTAGTCAATTTATTCGAATCCAAAATGGAACGCAAATTCAAAGATGTCATGATCAATCGATTAACCTAGAAATGCAAAACGAGCATTGTTGGTGCAATCGGCCCAGGTCACGATTGACCAGGACTCGAGTTTGACTCGAGTGATGTTTTGATGTTTCGACAAAAACATATGACAATGTAATTGTCATGGGAAAGTCCAAGTCATGGGTACTTGGCATGGGAAGTCCAAGTGGGACACTTGGAATTTGAGAAAAGTCCAAGCATGAGTCTTGGTAAATGGAAAGTCCAAGCATGGGTCTTGGCAAGGAAAGTCCAAGCATTGTCTTGGAATGAGAAGTCCAACATGGGTTGGCAAGGGAAAGTCCAAGTTTGAGTCTTGGCATGAGAAGTACAAGGGGTTTGATATTGGCTGCGTAAAGTCCAAGCGGGAGTCTTGGCAGCATAAGACCAATGGTTGGAGGCGTAAAGTCCAAGAGGAGTCTTGGAGGCGTAAGTCCAATGTGCCTTGGCGGTGTAGACATCGTTAGCATGACATAGCCGATGGAAGCACCTGAAGGCTAGCGCGATGGATGAACAAGTCATGAATGACTTGGAGGGATCCGAGGGACGTGAGGCTGATGGAGCTGGCTAGAAGGCTTAGGTCTAGGCTAAGGGTGATCTAGCAAGTATGGGGGCACCATACTTGGGTTAAAACCTCATGTTTGAGGTGTGTCAGTCGATTGGTGCCATATATGATCACCGGACCGTCAACTAGGGTTTGATCATGGAAATGGCCTAGCAATCATTGCGAGGCGGCGATCAATCGATGGCTCGAGCAGTCGACTGATCTTGTGATCAGTCGACTGGTGCTCGAGAAATCGACCACAGAATGGAGTCGAGACTCGACTGGTCGAGTGAGGACTCCATCAGTCGACTGATGGTCACAATCAGTCGACTGATGGTAGATCCGTTGGACTTATCCAGCGTGGATCTAGCCGTTGTCTCACGACAACAGTGGCATCAGTCGACTGATCGACCTTTTCCAGCACAGGTTGAAGTTATATAAGGAGCTCGTGATGGAGGAAAAGATAGCGATTTTCTTGGGCGAAATTGAAGGGGGAAGTTGGTGCTTTCTAGTCCTTCAAAGCTAGTTCAAGGCAATCAAAGATCAAGCAATCCAAAGCTCTTGTAAAGTGTTTTTCCTTTACTTGCATTTGTATTTCATATTGTATTTGCTTGTTTCTAATTGATTATTATTGTAATCATTATTGTACGAGGTTTCTCCGCCTCCGGATTGTTCCGAGAAGGAGTGTTTATTAGTGGTTGCATGTGCATCACTATAGCTCGTAGAGCTCAATCCGTGGAGTAGGAACCATGTGGTTCCGAACCACGTTATATCGTTGTGTTAGCGTGTTGTGCATTTCGTTATCGTTATTACGTTTCTATTTCCGCTACGCTAACGAAATTGTAGAAACAAACGCGAAAGAATTTCATTGACGTTATTCACCCCCCTCTAGCCGTTACAATATTCCTAACAAGTGGTATCAGAGCTCGGGGCTCTTCAACGGATTAACAACCGGGAGCAAGACGCTAGAGGGTGAAGATGGAATTTCAAGACAAGCTTGGATGGGATATCAACACTCCACCTCCATACGACCGAGAAGATTTTCCGGCGTGGAGAGCAAGAATGGAAACATTCTTGATGATGAACATAGAGGATTGGTTCATCCTCATTGAAGGCCTTGAACCCCCTAGGGATAAGAAGGGGAATGTCCTAAAATTGAAAAAGTGGACCCAAGAGCAACGTCAAAAGCTCAAGACCGAAGTTAAGGTAACGAAACTTTTGGAAGATTTAATTCCTAATGATATTTTGTGCAAGCTAGGGGATTACATGTATGCCAAGGAGCTATGGAGGAAATTGGCTAGATTCCATGAAGAGAGTTCATCCTCAAGTGAAAGTGAGGAATCGGAAGTTGAGATGGAGTCAACTTTCGGATCGGAGAAAGAAGAGGTGGAAGAAGTGGAAGGAGCATCCACTTCTAGGATTGAGGAGGAAAGACCATCCTCTATACCGGAGCAACCTCATGAAGAGCCTTCAACATCCGGTCAAGATGAAGAAGCTCAAAATCTAACTCTGGCACCTTCCACCATGGACCTAGGTAACTCGAGCATTTCAAATAATAATAAAATTCATATAATGTGCTTTGAGTGTAGGGAATTGTGGCACTATAAGAGCAAGTGCCCAAAGAAGATTAGAAAAGCTCCACCAGCACCAAAAGTCAAGGATGTCGGTTCCCCAACACCTAAAGGCAAGGAGCACATCATATGCTTCAAGTGCAATTCAAAAGGACATTATAGGAATCAATGTCCTAGGGGGAGCAAAAAGACCCAAGAAGAAGCATCACAAGTAGGGGGAGCTAAGGCTAACCCTAAGGTACATTTTAGTAATGCATCTTCTAATTTAAATGCTAAAAAGCATGCTAGGAACTTTAATTCTCTTGCAATTTATGAAAAGCATGCTAATAGGAATAAATATTTTTGCTTAGGAGCTAAGAGAGTCCATGTAGAAAATAGGGAGAAATTTGGGACTAATGTCCCTAAAAACAAATTACCTAAGAACAAACCTAGGTCAAATAACTCAAGATCAATTTTACCTAGGGAGACAATTAGAAAGGTGCAAGAGCACCTAGGTGTTAACCCTAAATGGACTAGGCATATGCCTAGAAAGTCCCATGCCCAAGAATTTAATCAAAAATCAATTGGGCAATTAGAATTAGAAAACCAAGCCTTGAGGTCAAGGCTTGAGAAACTAGAAAAGACCCTTAGGAATATACAAAACCAATTTAAAGGGTCTAATGGTCAAAGTCAAGGACCTAAGAGTCAAAAGTCAACCAAAGGCAAGCAAGGTTTGGGTCACAAACCTAAGCCTAAGGTAGCTTACCATAGTGTTCCATTTGATTATGGGACACAAACTAGGTCTAGGAAGACCAAGGTCAATAGGGAAGTCATCCCTAAGGTTGACCAAAGGTCGTGCCTAGTGGCTAGGGTTTCTAGGAAACCTAGGGTGGCCACTAAGAAGGGTGCAAGGGGAGTTACCCCTAGAGTCAACCTAGGTAAGACCCAAATGACCAAGGCTAACAAGCTTAGGAAGGTCATTAGGAAGGTATCTAGGGAGGTTATCCCTAAGGAATACCTAATTAACCCTAGGAGCTCAAATCGTTTTTGGGTTCCTAAGAGCGTGATTGATTCACGCTAAGATGGGTTTAGGGTGTGCCAACCCTGAGTTGATGGGTAGTTAACTCAACCATGATAAAGGTGGCATTTTAGGTTATTTTCAAGGTTATGGATACCTTGGAAATAGGGTTGAATTATAATCCTAAAAGATTCTAGGATGTGCCAATATTAGTTATGAAGTTTGATAAAATGATCAAATTGGCACAATTAGGGTTTAGAGTGTTAGTGTGCCATTTTGGGTTGTTGGCACACTAGGGAGATTAATGATAATATGGCAAAATATATCTAACCATATCAAATGGCAATTAATATTAAAATTTAGGTATTACTATACCTATATATTTTATATGCCATGCTTTGATTGCCATATGCCATGTCATGACATCATGCCTAGTTGTATGATTTTATATGTCATGTTCATGTTTAGGATTAAGGTTTTAAATGTCATGTGTTTTTAGATTTCATATTATGCCATGACATCATGATTATGAGCATGTGTTTATCTATATCATCTCTAATGCCATAATCACTCATGCATTTATGATAATTTGATTGAAATTGATTTAAGGACAATGGCATGACTTGGAGTCCCATTTATAAGGGAATCAAGTAGGGTTGCCTAGAAAAATGCATGAAACCCTAGTATGAGGAAGAACAAAACTCACATCTCACATCCAATTGACATGTATGTGTATTTATACACCCTAGATACATGTGAGATGCTAGGATATGAGTCAAGTTCAAGGTGCATAGGTTTTGCATCTAGATGAACTCAAACTCATCTTATATGATTTGTGGATCATTGGGAAAACTTATGTACAAGTCATGTACATTGAGCCCAAGGAATATGATCCAAAATAAGATTTTGAAAACATTTTAAAATCATTTTGAAAAACCTTGGTGAAGTCTATCTTTTGATAGCAATCACCATTGATGAGATTGATACAAAGTGAGCTTAAACTTTAAAGCTTTTAGTCACTTTTGGATTTTGTATCAATTTCTCTATTTTATGGGTAAAATATTTTTCAAACATTTTCCACCCATTTTATTGGTCATAGGTATTATACGTATCAAATTTCGTGATTTTTCGATATACGTATAATTATTTATGATTTTCTTAAATTCAACTCTGATAATTGAAATTCGAAAATTTCAGTTATCAGTCGACTACCATTGGTGTCGCTGGATCGATGGAGGTGCCAATGACCGATTTCAATCACTGACTAGTAGTTCGATTTCGCAAACAAGGTTGTTTAACCCGATTTCAGCCACGGTTATGGCCCCTAATCACTCCTAACCCTAGGATATGCTTTGGGTAGCATTATAAAGGGTGAAAACCCATTGGATATGAATTAGGAGAAGTATTTAGGGTTTGTATCAATTTTAAGGTGTTGGAAAGTTCTATATTGAATTTCTAACCTTAATTTTGATGGTTTAGAGTTCCTATTGGCTTAGGGACTTCCTAAGGACATTGTTGGTGCAATGGTAAAGGGGGAGCAAGCCTTTAGGGGGAGGAATTCATCATGTGATGATGAATGATATTTTTCCTCATGGGAAGGAAAAATGAGTTTTTGAGTTACCCAATTTGGAAATTAGGAGAGAGATAGGATTGCCTCTCTTGAGTGATATGAGACTTATCACTAGGAAGATGGTAGGCATCCTAGGTATTTTTGGACCAAGGGAGAGATTGTAAGATCTCATTGGGACATGAGACATTGACCTCCTAGGAGAGAAGACCTTTTTGATGTTAGTCAAAAAGGGGGAGAATGTTTGGGGGAGAACATTTGGAGAATGTTTAAGATTACCAATTTTGGGATAATTGGTAAGGGATTTGAGTTAGTGTTCTAACTCAATGTGTTGTTTGGTTTTTGACAAACATCAAAAAGGGGGAGATTGTAGGTGCAATCGGCCCAGGTCACGATTGACCAGGACTCGAGTTTGACTCGAGTGATGTTTTGATGTTTCGACAAAAACATATGACAATGTAATTGTCATGGGAAAGTCCAAGTCATGGATACTTGGCATGGGAAGTCCAAGTGGGACACTTGACATTTGAGAAAAGTCCAAGCATGAGTCTTGGTAAATGGAAAGTCCAAGCATGAGTCTTGGCAAGGAAAGTCCAAGCATGGTCTTGGCATGAGAAGTCCAACATGGGTTGGCAAGGGAAAGTCCAAGTTTGAGTCTTGGCATGAGAAGTCCAAGGGGTTTGATATTGGCTGCGTAAAGTCCAAGCGGGAGTCTTGGCAGCATAAGACCAATGGTTGGCGGCGTAAAGTCCAAGCGGAGTCTTGGCGGCGTAAGTCCAATGTGCCTTGGCGGTGTAGACACCGTTAGCATGACATAGCCGATGGAAGCACCTGAAGGCTAGCGCGATGGATGAACAAGTCATGGATGACTTGGAGGGATCCGAGGGGCGTGAGGCTGATGAAGGTGGCTAGAAGGCTTAGGTCTAGGCTAAGGGTGGTCTAGCAAGTATGGGGGCACCATACTAGGGTTAAAACCTCATGTTTGAGGTGTGCCAGTCGACTGGTGCCATATGGCAGTCGACTAGACCGAGTCAACTAGGGTTTAACTGCGGGAAATGGCCTAGCAGTCGACTGCCAGAGGTGGGCAGTCGACTGATGGCTCGAGCAGTCGACTGATCTTGTGATCAGTCGACTGGTGCTCGAGAAATTGGCCACAGAATGGAGTCGAGAGTCGACTGGTCGAGTGAGGACTCCATCAGTCGACTGATGGTCACAATCAGTCGACTGATGGTAGATCCGTTGGACTTATCCAGTGTGGATCTAGCCGTTGTCTCACGACAACAGTGGCATCAGTCGACTGATGGTCCCGATCAGTCGACTGATCGACCTTTTCCAACACAGGTTGAAGTTATATAAGAATCTCGTGATGGAGGAAAAGATAGCGATTTTCTTGGGCGAAATTGAAGGGGGAAGTTGGTACTTTTCAGTTCTTCAAAGCTAGTTCAAGGCAATCAAAGATCAAGTAATCCAAAGCTCTTGTAAAGTGTTTTTCCTTTACTTTCATTTGTATTTCATATTGCATTTGCTTGTATCTAATTGATTATTGTTGTAATCATTATTGTACGAGGTTTCTCCACCTCCGGATTGTTCCGAGAAGGAGTGTTTATTAGTGGTTGCATGTGCATCACTAGAGCTCGTAGAGCTCGATCCGTGGAGTAGGAATCGTGCGGTTCCGAACCACGTTATATCGTTGTGTTAGCATGTTGTGCATTTCGTTATCGTTATTACTTTTCTATTTCCGCTGCGCTAACGAAATTGTAGAAACAAACGCGAAAGAATTCCATTGACGCTATTCACCCCCCCTCTAGCCGTTACAATATTCCTAACACGGGAAGAGGCGCTTCGAGGACATTTGCAAGCTTTTCAACCTTGAGAACAATTCTCAAGTTTCTAAGCCAGTCCAAGAAGTTTGACGCAGTAAATTTATTTGAATCCAAAATGGAACGCAAATTCAAAGACGTCATGATCAATCGATTAACCTAGAAATGCAAAACGAGCATATATGAGAAAATGATTTTAAAATGCATCAACATACATTTATAAATCTCATTCATTTTTCGAATTTCAAAAATGCCAAAATCACTTCGGGAGATCGTAGGTCCATTTCCGAATGGGCTGATATCCAACATAGATATGAACAACCTTGGAGAGAGTCCAATAAGCCATTCATAACTACGATGGTAGGTATCAAATATACCGATTGCATATCACATATATGCAACTATCACAATGTGCTATCAACTTATTGAATGTTCACACATACATCGGGTTGTTAAAACATTAACAAGTATGCATCATATGCATAGCACCCAACTTCACCTCCCTTCACATCGACCTTGGAGAGAGTCCAACAAACCGACGCTCTAGGCTAAAGCCAACCCATTAATCGAGAAATAGTTTTAATATGGTTAGAGCGCATTCAACCAATTAGCCCAGCTTGGAGAGAGTGCAACAACCAAAGCTAACGATTGACCTCTAACTCTTACCATATTAGTATTAAACTATTCCATGGTTTGAACATGTTCGGGTTCAAGCCGGGCTTGGAGAGAGTCCAACAACCCGAACAAGAAACGAATCTCTGGTTCTAACCATATTAATGGAAGGTGCAGGCTTTAATATTGAGTAAGGGTTTTTATGATTCATCCTCTTTGCATGCAAATAACTATTATCTACATGGCATGACATACATGACATACATCTACATGTCACGACACGCATGACATAATGATATGCATCTAATGCAATTACATGACATACAATTATGTCATGTAAAATTTCCTAATATGTCATAACTATTTATGGAAATAAAATATGTTTAAGATTTAATTCTCCAAATCAAATCATGATTAGATTAGGAAATAAATTTTTAAATCTAATCACATATTTTATTTGTGGAAATAGTTGATTAAGGAAAGTCAATTTAGGAAACCAATTTCCTAAATCATCAAAACTACTTATGGAAATAAAATATTTTAAGATTTGATTTCCCAAATAAAATCAAGATTAAATTAGGAAACAAATTTCCAAATCTAATCAAATATTTTATTTATGGAAAATATCAATTTCCATAAATATTTCCAACTTTTCAAAAGTAGAAGATTTCCATAAATACTTCTAGACTTTCCAAAATTAAAAATTTCCATAAATACTTCTAACTTTCTAAAAGTAGAAAATTTCTCGAAATACCATTATGACTATCGCAAAACAATTTTACGATTATGTTGAAACACAACCTGGGCTCTGATACCACTGTTGGGTTTCCGACACCGCGGCGAGTGTGTGTTCGAACATGTTTCGTAAACATATGCACAGCGGAAGGAATAAAATAATAAATCTAATTTATTACAACACACACACCACACGCATACATAGTATAACATGTGTAGACATAACCGTAAATTCAAATTTTGCAATAAAAAGAAATTTATAGTACGTATACCTGACGTATCACGTGCAGCGGGAAAGGCATCAACCGGAGCGATCCTCGGTAGAATCGCATCTATCCGTATCCATGCCGAGTATCTTCGGGATGAATTCACAAAGTCATGATCCTCGTCTTCGTACGGGTTACTAGCCTCGTGTTGAAGATGATGTGATCGAGAGAAGATCACGATCCAAATCAAAATTCGGATCCAAAATGAGTCCTCAAAAACTCGCTTCTCCGGGATTGGTATTCGTCAACCGTTTGACGAATCCTTCGTCCTCCACCTATAAGGATTACCGGAGATTGAATCCCCGGCAAGGCTACCGTTGTCGGAGTTCCAAACGTCATCCAAACGACGCTCCGACAAGAAGGAAACAAGCTGTCCAGAAAACTGGACAGCTTTGGTGGAGGAATAGGGGCCGGCCAAATAAGGAAGGTTGAAGCTCACCTTGTCGCCGGACCCAAAGGAGATCACCGGAGCTCCTTCGGAAGTAGCTCGACGCCGGCAAGGGGAGAGGACGGCAGCAGCTGGACGCCAGCAAGGAGCTTTGGGCAGTGGTGGGCGACGGCAAGAAGTTGGCGCCGACCACTTGGAGAAGAGGGAGAGGGTGGCCGGCAACTTTAGGGTTGCACGGATTAGGCTTAACAAAAGAACCCTTAAGCCCTATTTTATAGATAACAAATTCACTTAATAGTTATCGGATCATAACCAAAATTCCGTTAACCCGCTCCATTAATTTAAGTTAAAATAAACCAAACCATGTTGGTCTATTTTAAGTTAAAACAAACCGAACCAACTTTGGTTCTTTCGTTTAAAACAAACCAAAACCCATTGGTTTATTCTCCTCCATTGGATTAGAACAAAACCAATTTGGTTCATCCATCATGTCTTCATAAGACACGGCCCATCCATGGTTCCATTGCGACTGAAACGATTTCATGCTCACTCCATGTTTGGTCCAACCAAACCTAGTTTCTCTCGGTCTGAAAATCTCATTCTCAAGCTCGTTTTAAATCCTTCGGATTACGCTCGTTGTGAGTGTGACCAAACAGGTTCTCGGTTTATGTTGGTCGTCTATAATTAACCATTAATTATAGAACAATCATGAGTGACACCTAGTAGTACATCATGATCCCCAATTATCCGAAAAGATCAACGGTTGATCCAGAACTATTTCTGAAACCCTTCAGCAGCTCGAATGAATTGTGCCCCATTCCCTTCACTCATCTTATACCCACTTGGTTCAGGACATGGTCTATAGTGTCAGTCCCCACTAGGTTGACTACATCACACCTAGCTCAAGTATCATTTCCTCGTCCTACGGATTCTACTTACTGCACATGGATCGAAGAGTACCTTAATCTAAACATGTAATGCTTTGGCCAAAGACTTTAGTAACAATCCGACAAGAGGCCATGGGTATACATCTTCTCGCAAGGAGCGGTGAATCTTTTATAGGCTATTCAAACACCTTCGATAACTTTGACTTATACCCAATCATCCCGGGTCCACATCTCCTCAGAGATGCTTGCTTAAGATGTCAAAGCATAAATCTTTATGATCAAGATGACTTGAATACCGCAAGTCAAAGGAACATCGCACTTAAGCTGCAGTAAGAACTTCATTGACATATCTATATATGCAGAGAACCATATGAAGTCTTACGGCTGGTCACTCCAATGAACTAGTTACCATAACTAGCATCCACGATTAACTCCGGACATCACAATGTCTCTAGCCAGTGAGAATCAGCTTCTTGGATACACCAAGGAGTATACCTCGTGCTAGTCTCGACAGAATCGATGGTGTCCAAATCCATCAATTCATCGACTAGGGATAATTTTGATACATCACAATTACACATGTAGAGATACTCACTAGTTGTGATCCAATCACAAATTCTCTCATGCTGTGAATCATATCGTGGACATTCAGTAATGAGTTTAAGATCTAATCAAATACATGAAAATATGTATACTCAAATAGTGAATCTTCATTTATCATATAAATGGTTCAAGAATAAGGCGATTGCCTTAGGGCATCTCTCATATATTATTAACAGTTGTATCATGTACACATCCTCGAGCAAGTTTCCATTAAAAAATGGGTTTTGACATCCATCTGCCAGATCTCATAATCGTGGTACGCTGCAATAGCAAACATGATCCGAATGGACTTAAACATCGCACCCAGAGAAAAGGTTTAATCATAGTCAATACCATGAATTTGCTTGAAACTTTTTCCTACCAATCGGCCCTTATAGGTATGCATAAGTCCATCCATGTCAGTCTTTCTCTTAAAGACCCACTTACCCCCAATGAGTTTGATGCCTTCAAGTGGATCAACCAAAGTCAATACTTGGTTGGTGTACATGGATTCCATCTCCAATCTCATGGCCTATAGCCATTTCTCTGAATCTGGGCTCATCATAGCTTCCTGATAGGAGGTAGGCTCATTCTCAACGAGCATAACTTCATTATGGTCAAACAAGAGAAATGAGTATCTCTCAGGCTGACGATGTACCCTATCATACTTGCAAAAAGGTAGGTCTACCTAAACAGGTTGTTGTTCCATAACTCTTTGTGCAATATCTCATCATCCACAACACTTGTTGGTTCCTGTTCAACCTCCATTAAGGCCTCAGTGCTGTGGTCCATATCTTGAATTTCTTCAAGATCGAACGTACTCCCACTAGGTTTTCTTGAAACAAAGTCGCTTTCTAGAAATATCCCAGTTTTGCCACAAACACTTTGTGCTGACTGGGAATGTAGAAGTAATATCCCTTTGTTTCCTTGGGATATCCAACAAAATAGCACTTATCGGATTTGGGTCCCAGTTTGTCTGATACTTGACGTCGAACGTAAGCCTCACAACCCCAAATCCTCATGAAAGACATCTGGGGATTTTTCCTTGTCCATATCATATACAGTGTCTTTATCACAGCTTTGGATGGAACACGGTTAAGTGTGAAGGCTGTTGTGTCTAGAGCATATCCCCAAAAGGATATAGGAATATCTGTGTGACTCATCATAGATCGTACCATATCTAATAGGGTACGATTCCTCTTTTCGGATACACCATTCCACTGTGGTATTCCAAGAGGAGTGAGTTGGGATAGAATCCCACACTCAACTAGATAGTCACAAAACTCATGGATAAGGTATTCACCACCTCGATTTGATCGAAGTATCTTAATACTCTTGCCAAGCTGGTTTTGTACTTCATTCTTGAATTCTTTGAACTTTTAAAAGGATTTTGACTTATGTGTCATCAGATACACATAACCATATCTACTGAAGTCATCAGTAAATGTAATGAAGTACCTATAACCACCTCTAGCAGCGACATTGAAAGGGCCACACACATCACTATGTATAAGTCCTAACAAGTCTATTGCTCTTTCGATGTGTCCATTAAAGGGAGTTTTGGTCATCTTGCCTAGAAGGCAAGACTCGCATGTCTCATATGATTTAAAATCAAATGAGTCCAGCAACCCATCCTTATGGAGCTGGGATAAGTGACTCTCATTTATGTGACCTAAGCGACAATGTCAGAGATAGGTTTGGTTCAACTCATTTGACTTGAACCTTTTGGTACTTATGTTATAAATGGGGTTCTCTAAGTCTAGAATGTAGAGTTCGTTCATCAGAGGTGCACTACAATAGAACATATCATTTAAATAAACGGAACAACATTTGTTCTTTATTATAAATGAAAAGCCTTTTTTATCTAAACAAGAAACTGAAATGATGTTCTTTGTGAGAGCAGGCACATAACAACATTCATCTAATTCTAGTACAAGCCCAGAGGGCAGAGATAGAAAATAAGTTCCTACATCAACAAGAGCAACCCTTGCTCCATTGCCTACTCGTAGGTCTACCTCGCCCTTCGTCAATGCCCTACAATTTCTCAGTGCCTGTACATTAGTTCAAATGTGAGAAGCACATCCGGTATCAAATACCCAAGATAAAGAAATAGATAGATTGACTTCTATAACATATATACCTGAAGTAGAAGTCTCACTTCTCTTCTTCTTAAGATCTTCCAGGTATCCTTTGCAGTTCCACATCCAATGATCGGTCTGACCACAGTGGTAGCATTCAACATCCTTGGCAACCCCTCCTTTAGGTTTCATTGCCTTGCCTTTGCCCTTGGCTTGGTACTTTCCCTTACTTTTAGGCTTGCCCTTGCCTTTATTCTTTTGCACCATCAAAATGGAGTTGGGCTTTGCCTTCTTAAGGTTGAGCTCAGCATTTCTCAACATGCTAAGCATCTCAAGCAATGACTTATCAATTTCATTCATGTTGTAATTCATGACAAATTGATTGTAACTTTCTAGCAAGGATTACAAGATCAAGTCAGTGGCTAGTTCTTGGCCAAGTGGGAATCCCAACCTCTATAGGTTCTCTATCTACCCAATCATCTTGAGTACATATGGACCTATGGGAGTCCCATCTTGCATCTTGCACTGAAACAGTGCCTTAGAGATCTAGAATCTCTCATGCCTTGTTTTTCCTTGATACAGTTGACAAAGATGTTCAACCATATCAAAAGCATCCATCAACTCGTGTTGCTTCTGAAGCTCAGAGTTCATGGTCGCGAGCATGAGGCATGACACATCTAATGCATCATCTTGATGCTTCTTATAAGCATCTCGGTCAGCTCATGTGGCAGTGGCAGGAGGTGCTTCCGGAATGGGCTGCTCTAGGACGTATAATTTTCTTTCTTGTTTGAGAACAATTCTCAGATTCTTATACCAATCTAGGAAATTAGCTCCATTGAGCTTGTCCTTCTCAAGGACAGAATGCAGGGAGAGAGTATTTGTGTTTGATGACATGGCAATCTACAACATAAATAATGCAGAAAGTAAATATCATATTCCATTTATCATTTTATTTGAACTTTAATTAAATGATGCTCCCACTGAATTATAGGACTTTTGTAGAATCGAGTCATGGATATAGTCAAACCACACTACTAGATTCATACACACTAGCTATAATTCTCGCGGGATAAGATCCACATCATACAACGCCTTGAGTTAGCTTTGGCTAAATCGCCCAAGACTTAGTATGATCGGTAGGTAACAAATTACCAATTACATCTCTATGCAACTCTTATTTGTAGGATCAAGATCCACATTTACAAAAAACATGAGTTAGCTTTGGCTAAATCGCCCATGATTTAGTGTAAATGTGATCTTATCCTATCTTTCCAACCGTTGGAATATGCCTATAGTTTTATCCGATCCAATTGAGTTAACTAGTTTCACTCAATATAATTGAGCTTATTCTCACCCAAGCTTTGATAGGCGGGACCAAGATTGTCCCTCTGCACCCTACCAAGATAATATGCGTTGCTCTTCTTTGGCAGATTCAACAACAACAAATGATCGAGGTGAAAGGTTTTGCCCGGAAGCTCTGATACCAATTGTTGGTGTTGATCCGTGAGGGGAAACTTCGCTTCCCCTTCACCTCGGTTGCTTGACCATGGTGATCCCTTTGATGTCCCCAGATTAAAAATTTAATCTTAGACAAAAGGGATTCCCAAAGCAACCAAGTCATCATCATGCCATTCATTTAGAGAGGTCACTTGAACAAACTAGTTGTTCAAGCGACCATCCTCTATCCTACGAGTAGCCGCGGAATAGACAATGTCCGGATCGCCGGTTTTTGTGTTTGTACTCGGGATCCAAGTATTATTTAGCCTATTTACAGAAATATAACATGCTTATATTTTGAAAAACAAACACAAGCAATGAATAAATGAGATAGAAGAATAGTTATACCTCTTGGTCTTCTAATGTATGACCCTCCTCCTTTTGGACGTCGTGTGGGCGACGATCCACCAAAAGTCGAAGCTCCTAGATCGCAAAACTTCCTTCCTTGCTTTCCCAAGCAAGAGGAAGAAGAGAAACAATGTTTTTCTCCTTCCAAAACTCAACCAACAAGGAATCAATCCCTTCCTTGCCGCCGGCCAAGTAAATGAAGGAGATGGTGGTGGGAAGCAACCAAGATACCCAGGGAAACCCTATATCTTGTTTCCACCACCTAAGGAGAAGAAGAAGGAGGCTTTGGGCGTCGGCCAAGGCTGGAAAAAAGATGGGAGAAGCTGCTGGACGTTGGCACAAAGAGGAAGAAGAAGAGAGAAAGAACCTTCCTTATTTGGTGCCACCCTAGCCTCAAAACCCTAACCCTAATTCCAATCCTATCTCAACTAGGATTGCCCTATTCTTGCCGCCCAAGCCTTGCTCCCTCTCTATCATGTTATCCACGACCACTTCCCATGCCCTCCTTTTATATAGTTAGGGATAAGTCATGAATTAATCTCCTCCATTGGTTCTAGGGATTTAATCTCAACCGTCGGATCTAGAGATTTAATCTCAACCGTCGGATCTTAGAGATTTAATCTCTACCAATGGATCTTAGTGTTTTGTTTCTATCCATTGGATCTAAGCATCTTGAGGTGTTAATGGGATACATTAGGGACCATGAGGAGGAGTTGGGTCTTGGCCACCGATGGATCAAGCCCACATAAAGTCCGATCCACTAATGATGGTCCAATCCACTAAAGGTCCATCATTGATCTACCTCACCAACCCCCATATGATAATATGGGCTCCATATATTATTTGTACATTTTCTCCCCGTGTTTAAGATCTCGAATGTCCGTCAATTAATTAATTTACTGACCATTAATTAATCGACATCTAACTCCATGAGTAGTACCACTCAACCTTTTCATCATGCCGGACCAAGTCCACCTGCAGGGTTTACATGATGAACCTTATGAGCTCCTCAAGGGGACATCATCATCCTAATATATAGGACACGGTTTCCTCCTATAATCAACGGCACACCATATAAATAATATCATCTCCCAACTTACCGAGTCTATCGATTTAATCTATAAATCTCGCCCATTGGTAAATCAAAGAGATGAGTACCAAGTATATGTGCCCGTTATTATATCGGGATTAAGAGCATGTACTAAATAATATCTGAGGTCCGATTCGATTATGTAGTCAGCAATAAATCGAATCACCTCTGTGTCGGTCCTGCTCAATACACACAAAGTGCACTAGTGTGATTCTATGGTCAAGACAAACCAATACCAAATCACACTACAACCATTCCGATGGTTTGTCCAAAGCCATCTCGGTTGTGAGCCTTTACTTATACTTTACAAGGAGCCGATAACATGATCTCCCGTGTGACACCACACACCATGTTATCTACAATGTAAGGTATTAGACAATATTGCATAACCATAAAAATATGCAAACAATGATCATGTGATTCTTATTTCAAAATAAAGATGTTCATACAAAAAATAGACTTTTAAGTATACATCCCTACACGAGGTAGTGATGGGTATAAAAACTTGGTAGGCATTTCGAGTTGACTTGATTAAGTTCTAATCTAATCGTGAATGTGTATCATATACACATTAAGACATTAATTACCCTATACTAGCATGCATAACATACATACAAGCAAAAACAAATATATATATATATATACTAATTAATTAATTTTTGATGAGGTCATGGCCCTACTACGATCTTCTCCAGCCAATGAGAAGATCGGACAGTCAACCTAGGGTTAGCGGCTTCTCCAAGCGCCTCCTTTGATCGACAAGTGTCGTCGGCACCCTCCTCGTAACTCTATCAACGAGTGGACCTTCCACCGCTTCATTTTGTACATTACAAATATGAAACTCGAGTTACATTCGAGTCTAAAATCTATTTACAACAAGAATATAATAAGGGAGGCATGACGCGTAGATCACATATCATATACAACATGCACAATACTAAAAATGGCGCGCAAGCCGTATTATGAATTACAACACAATTTTATCGAATCACATTGGGGTGTTTAGGCCATGACAATCATAATATCATACATAATTCTAAATTATGTATTTTACATAAATTTCTATAATTTTTCTAATTTTTTCTTTCAATTTTATGAGTCACAACTCCGCAGTGGTCCCGCTAAGTGGTTTTCGGGCGCGATCGCGAGATAATGCCCCTAGCGGGGTTAGGGGTAGCGCCCTTTCTTGAAAAATGAATCTTGCGAGTTTCCCATACCGATCTTACAACGCCTTAAGTCGCTGTCCCAAAAAAATAAAAATGAGACCTTGCCGTTTTGGAGAGTTTTTCTCGGTGGTTGAAGCCTACAAGTGTCCAAACACTTGTTGCTTCGACTCTACGAGAAAAATACTCACAAAATCTATAAAATTACAGAAAGTTACAGATCTGTAACTTTTTGTATCTAATACAAAAATTACAAATACAAACATGTACATGCTTTGCACGTGGCTCTAATACCACTGTTAGACTTTTCGAGCCACAAAAATCCCTTTTTGCATTGCAGAAACCTCGGAAGCCGGCCACAGATCCGTACGAAGATAAATAAATTTCATGTACATGTTTATTTACACTAGATCTACCTTAGATCTAGTTAGGAAGAATGTTACCCTTGTAGCGATGCCCTTCGCTTATCCCGCTCATCCAAAAAGTTGCCGGATCTCGTAGAGTGTCAAGTGTACACTCCTCTACACGTATCCACATGGACAAAAGGTGGAGAGAATCACTTAGACTGTGCTAGCACTCTTGGGAGGTCTCGGTAATGGAGGAGAGGGAGAAAAGAAGAAAGGAGAAGGAAGAAGAAGAATTCAATTTTCCTCACTCATGTTTTGGCTGGCCACTTAAGGAGGGTTTAAAACATCCATGTAATACTAAGAGCCATGGCTCTTGGTCTTCCTCATGAGGTGGCACACCATGATGTGTCCATGATGATGTGGAACATCTTCATTGGCCGGCCTTATACCAAGTCACCATTAAGTGATATTTGGTCAAGTCAAACTTTACCCTTCATCTTCCCTCTCAAGTCAAGTCAAACTTGACCTCTTATCTCCCATGGTTGATCAAATCTAACCTTTGATTCAAGTCAGTTTAATTTAATGAATCTCTATTCATTAGTTTAAATTGACTCAATGAATCAAATCTAAATTAGACTCATTCAACACTTGAATCAAATTGAGTCCAACTCAATTAGTCTGATTTGGATTACTCTTAATCAAATTTGATTCATCACATGAACCTAATCCTCTTGGTCCATCATATGAACCTAATCTCCATCCAATTTCCCTTTGTGTTTGACCTTATAGGTTCTTGTAACGTTGGCAATGCTCCTAAACTGATTTAGAAACATAAGCAATGAGCGGTATCTAGAAACACATCATTGCTACCCAAGTTACAAGAATATTGAGATCCAACATCACCATTGTGACTGTGACTCTCACAATATGTGACAATGTTCCTCTATCCTTGACATCTAGATTGATCAATTGAGCCATAGACCATGTCATCCTCTGTACAATCTATATCTTGGACTCCAAGTGGACTCACTCTAATCAAATGAGCTCAATTTCTCATATTGACTCATTTGGACATGGCCATGCAGTTAATGGTCTCACTCTATCAAGAATCATGATATCACTCCAGTCATATAAGAGGGATAGATCCCATCTACATCACTCATATCTCTCTGCATAATTTGTTACATACCCAATAATCACTTTTATAGTCCACCCATTTACGGGTGACGTTTGACGAAACCAAAGTATGAAACTCCTTATGTAGGGAACCATGGTGACTTCAAGTCCAATGACTAATAGTCATACTAATAGTCACATGAGAAAGTATATGACACTCATATAATGATCCATGATACTTTCTCATGGTGGGTCATTCAGTATACATTCTCCAATGCATACCCATGTGTCAACTTGATATCTCATATCCATGACTTGTGAGATCAAGTCATCGAGTTGACATACATGCTAGTCTCTTCGCATTAACATTGTCCCTGAATATTAATACTTGACTAGGAATGATTAAGAGTAGTATTCTTTATATCATCTCATTATCGATTCAAATAATCGATTGATATAGATAAGAACCTTCAACTCAAGGACGCTATTATACTTAGTTATTTGGCACCAATACAAGTAAGTATAATAACCATAAAGAAATGCCTTTAAAAATATATAGAGGAATATGATACAACAAGTCCATACAACAATCATCACATGATCGGCTCTAGGGCTTTCACTAACAAAAATAACGACGAAATTTGGCAACGAAAATAATTTATTGCAAATTTACAATAAAATTTGCGACGAAATACAAATTTCGTAACAAATTAGTAACGAAATTTCCAACAAAATTTTTTTTGTTGCAAACATTTTTATATTTACATCAAATTAAATTTTATCGCAATTTTGCAACGATTTTTTTTCGCAAATTTGTGACAAAAAATAAAATTCGTTGCAAAAATTTACAACGAATTCATAATTTATTACAGAATTTGCGACAAATTTGGTGACGAAATATTTTCTTCTGATATTTTCAATTATTTGGGAAAAAAATTAACGACGAGAATTATGAAATTTGTGACGAATTTAATATTCATCGCTAATTTTGCAACGAATTTAATTTTCGTTTCCAATTGTGCAATGAAAAATAAATATCATCGTATAATTTTACGGCGAAATGTAAATTCGTCAGAAAATTTGTAATGATTTAGTAATTCATTGCAAATTTTGCGATAATTTAACAACAAAAATTTTTTCGTTGGTAATTTTAGTTGGCGATGAATACTCTATTCGTTGCCAAATCGTCGATGAATATTGTATTTTTTGCCAAATTGGCGACGAATATTGCAACGAATTAGAAAGCGTCGCCGATTTCCCCTTAATTATCATCAACTTCTCCTTTCCTCCCTCCTCACGCACTCATCCTCGCCTCTTGAACCTCTCGATCCACTGATATGACTCCTCCTTTCTTCCCCTCTTCCATCGTCGAAGCAGAGGCATCACTGTCGCGAGCTCGCGGCACCAGCTGGCAGTGGGCACCTGCAAGTTGTAGCTGCCAGCTTCAATTTTCCATGAGCAACTGCTAGTTGGCAGCTGCCATGGGCACACACGTCGTAGGGCCACGATGACGCGGTAGGTCGGGTTCATCGTCGCCCCTAGATCGCACACTTGGGTGGTTCATTGCCACCCCAACTGGAGTGTTTAATTTAATTTGTTTCAGGCTATGCACAACTCAGTTGGGTCGTTCATCGCCGCCCTTGGATCACACAGAACTTTTGTCGCTTCCTCGTCCCTATGCATCATGTACTCGGTCATAGTAGAGACAACATGTTATTCAAATTAAATCAGTAATGTGTAATTTAAATACAAAACTAATGTTTAATTTTATTTTTCATAAGTTTGTACTTCGTCCTTTAGGTGATCCGTGTGTTCGTGAAGTCTTCAGCTGTGAACTCATCCATTGCTTCCACCAAGGCAAGTATATATAGTGTATATTCACAAATTTATAGCATTATCATTTTATAATATATATAATTAATGTTTGATTTTATGTAATTTTTTTACTATAAATATATAATATTTGTTCGATATGTTATAGTTTGAAATTCAATATCATACAAAAGCATAGTAAGCACTAGAAGAATTTATTTTGAGTATAAATTTATTGTTAGATTAATATGGATGAAATATGGAAAAAATAGAATTAATCCTTGGTATAAATTTGGAAATAGGACAAATGGAGAGAGAAAGAAGTTGGATGTATAAAAAGAATTTACCAGAATGTTGTGGTTTAATCGATGAATTTATTATTGTGCTGGAAGAATTTTTGAATTTTGCTAGTAGGAATGTTGTGTTTATGGATGGGAAAAAATTAAGGTGTTTGTGCAAAAAATGTCATAATGGTAAATTTTTTCCAGTGTGATAATGTCACGCCCCGAGAGCATGCCATGTCGAAAAGCAAACAGACAGCCTCTCCCCTATACGTGGTAATATTTCGGGTTAATACAATACCCGTAGGCCACAACAACAACAATATACATATATATATGAAAACAACAACTACAAAAAACAAAGTGGAAACATAATACAACATCTTAAACCACACACATGCATATTGGTATGACTAACACATCACAACATAACGAAACCTCAACAAAATCTGAATCCACAACATAGTACATCACGAAAACTCCAAATATAATACACTCATACGGAAAGCCCAACACAACTGTTGGTGCAATCGTCTCAGGTCACGATTGACCAGGACTCGAGTTTCACTCGAGTGATGTTTTGATGTTCGACAAAAACATATGACAATGTGATTGTCAATAGGAAAGTCTAAGCATGGGTCTTGGCAGGGAAAGTCCAAGAATGGGTCTTGGCAAGGAAAAGTCCAAGTCTTGAGTAATTGGCATGGAAAGTCCAACATGTGTTGGCAAGGGAAAGTCCAAGCTTGAGTCTTAGCATTTGAGAAGTCCAAGGGGTTTGATATTGGCGGCATAAAGTCCAAGGGTGAAGTCTTGGCAGCATAAGTCCAATGGTTGGCGGCGTAAAGTCCAAGCGGAGTCTTGGCGTCATAAGTCCAATGTGCCTTGGCGGTGTAGACACCGTTAGAAAGACATAGCCGATGGAAGCACCTAAAGGCTAGTGCGATGGATGAACAAGTCATGGATGACTTGGAGGGATCCGAGAGGCGTGAGGCTTATGGAGGTGGCTAGAAGGCTTAGGTCTAGGCTAAGGGTGGTCATGTAAGTATGTGTAACGCCCGCCCGTATCTGCTCTCAGGGCGGCGCTACTTTTTTTTTTAAAACATGACATATAGGGATCATTTCACAATCTACGTACTTAACGTGTTTTCCATGGCATAAACCTTCTCTTATACATGCATTACCTATCATATTCGTAATAAGCATGTTAACATCTCTTATCTCTTTTTATAACATGCATAACATAAAATATCCATTCATGAGTTCTAGCATATCAAACTTTTATAAGTAACTGAACAGTAACATAACTAAGCAACATTCAACATGGTACTAATAAATCTCAAGTCTTATAAGCGGAATCAAATGTCTTAAGGTGTTCACTGAGCATATAAATATAAGCAGATAGTAATAGGGTCTTTTTCCACCATGCCACTATCACACCCACTTGGCCCCTCCTGCTACTTCTTCTTAGTTCATGTTTCCTATATCTGCAGTATATGGACAACATAAACTATAAGCATATAGCTTAGTAAGATTGTTGCCTACTCACAAAAGCCACAAACCTCATCGAACAATTAGAAAAACAGGAGCATACTAGCATAAATAGCATAAGTATTTCATAACAACACTATGTATCAACTTACCAATGCAATGAAAACATAAGCATGGCATACAATTTACATAGGCATGCTAAACATAATTAAATCTAAGCAGGGCATAAATTAAACATAAGCATTCATGATATCATCAACCCTAACATGCATAAAGGACATAGTCCTAAGCATTCTTAAACATAACGTAAGCATTCATAATTTCATAAATCATAGACAATCATCAAGGACATAATCATAAGCATTCTTAAACTTGACATAAGCATTCATAATTTCATAAATCATAGACAAGCAACAAGGACATAATCATAAGCATTCTTAAACTTGACATAAGCATTCATAATTTCATAAATCACAGACAAGCATCAAGGACATAATCATAAGCATTCTTAAACTTGACATGAGCATTCATAATTTCATAAATCAAAGACAAGCATCAAGGACATAATCATAAGCATTCTTAAACTTGACTTAAGCATTCATAATTTCATACAAGTCCTTTCTTTTCAAAACATATACATATAGGTACTTCAACATAATCATAACTTGAATGGGGGGCCCCAGGTTAAGTACCACATAATGTGCGTTCCCTAATAGGCTGCGGTAGCGAGCCACCAGACCTACTAGAGCAAGACCTCTTACGTCTTACCAGGGCAAGACCTCTTACGTCTTCTTATGTCCCTTTGGATTTGATTAACGACCACATGACGGGTCGGGTACTTAACCTCTTGCAAAGTAAAATACTTAATTCCTTTCTTTCTTGTCATATCATAAAGGATGCTCTTAATTCCCCAAATAAAAAGGGGAGCATCTCTATCTTATCTTATCATAAGGAGAGCTCTTAATCCCTACTTGAAAGGGAAGCATCTCCATCTTATCTTATCATAAGGAGAGCTCTTAATCCCTTCTTGAAAGGGAAGCATCTCCATCTTATCTTATCATAAGGAGAGCTCTTAATCCCTACTTGAAAGGGAAGCATCTCTTAGAAATGTCATAACATATATGCATTCATAACGTAAGAGTACCCTAAAGGGGTCCTAAAGCGTAATCATGTTCATCACATCAGTATATTTCAGGGAATATTAAAATCATAATCATGTTCATCACATAAGCATATTTCATGGCATATAAAAATTATAATCATGTTCATCACATAAGCATATTTCATGGCATCTAAAAATCATAATCATGTTCATCACATAAGCATATTTCATGGCATATAAAAAATCATAATCATGTTCATCACATAAGCATATTTCATGGCATATAAAAATCATAATCATGTTCATCACATAAGCATATTTCATGGCATATTAAAATCATAATCATGTTCATCACCTAAGCATATTTCATGGCATATAAAAATCATAATCATGTTCATCACCTAAGCATACCACATGTCCTGATTTCCTAAGGGGTGTTTTCATGCAACACTAGCCCTACAACCATTGTTGGCCGAAACTTGTAGGGTGCCAATTTCTTTATTTATTTTTTTTACACAAACTCCTTC
Organism: Wurfbainia villosa; assembly: GCA_025175895.1. Lineage (NCBI taxonomy): Eukaryota > Viridiplantae > Streptophyta > Magnoliopsida > Zingiberales > Zingiberaceae > Wurfbainia > Wurfbainia villosa. The sequence continues at coordinate 82,121,198 of CM045989.1, read as the reverse complement.
ACGAAGGCATACAACATGATATAACTTCACAAGGGGTGTTTTCATGAAACCCTAACCCTAAACCCAAGGTTGGCCGAAACTTGTAGGGTACCAATTTCTTTATTTTTTTGTTACATAAACTCCTACATGAAGGCATACAACATGATATAACTTCACAAGGGGTGTTTTCATGAAACCCTAACCCTAAACCCAAGGTTGGCCGAAACTTGTAGGGGCTATAAACTTGGATTTTTGTCACCTAATAATTCCTACATGAAGCATACAACTTGTAAAAGATCCTTAGCATCACTTTCATGAAACCCTAGCCCCAAATACATGGTTGGCCGAAACTTGTAGGGGCTATAAACTTGGATTTTTGTCACCTAAAAATTCCTACATGAAGCATACAACTTGTGAAAGATCCTTAGCATCACTTTCATGAAACCCTAGCCCAAAATACATGGTTGGCCGAAACATGTAGGGCACAAAACTTCATATTTCTTTAATGTAACATGTCCTACAAAACTAATATACTGCAGGTGAGGAAATCTTACATCCTTCGCTTGCTTTTAGTTGGTAGATGACCTTATGGAAGCCAAGAACTAGCCTTCTCCTTGCTTGGATGGGGTTCGGCCAAAGGGTGAAAATGGAGAGGGGGAGGGATGGTTTTCGGTGAGGAAGAAGAAGAGAAGAGGAGAAATGAAGTTTGGATACTCATGCCCCCTCATTCCCCCCTATTTATTCATTTGAAGAGCCCCTTGATCTCCCTTTCACTTAACCATAATTTCCCCTACTCCTCTAATGATATAATCCTATTGGGCTTCTGGTTAGTGGGTGCATCTATAGGGCTTGGCTATCTCTAGAGGTTTGGGGTTCAATTCCTAGGCCTTGCACTCCTTTTTGGCTTATTTTCTTTTAATTTTGAAAAAGCCCACATAAGGCCCATTATCATCAAGCCAAAAATTCTCGTAAAATGGTTAGAAATTTTACGGGTGTTGCAATCCCTCATACCTTGTAAATGTTTCATCCTCGAAACTTAAAACAATTCTGGGTACTTCTGCTTCATGTCCTCCTTGCGTTCCCAGGTAGCTTCCTCGTATCCATGATTCTGCCACAGGACCTTTACCAAGGGTACCTCTTTGTTCCTTAGCCTCTTGACTTCTCGGTCTAGTATCTGGATAGACCGACTTTCCATACTCAGGTCCTCTTGAACTTGTACGGTTTGTGGCTCGATCACTTGGTCCGCACTGGATAACCATTTCTTGAGCACAGAGACATGGAACACGTTGTGTATAGCTGACATCTCTTGAGGCAGCTCCAGCTTGTAAGCTACCTTGCCAACCCTCTGCAATACCGAATATGGTCCCACGTAGCGTGGACTCTGTTTACCCTTCCTTCCGAATCTCATCACTCCATTCATAGGGCCCACTTTGAGGAATACCAGGTCCCCGACTTCAAATTCTAACGGTCTACGCCGCATATCCGCATAGCTCTTTTGTCGGCTCTGAGCAGTTTCGATTCTCTGATGGATATTTTGTATAGCTCGGGTGGTATTGTCAATAATATCGGCCTGAAGTCCCATTTCCCTCCTTTCACCACCCTCGTACCAACAGATAGGAGACCTGCATCTTCTCCCGTATAGAGCTTCATATGGTGCCATTCCAATAGTAGCACAGTAGCTGTTGTAAGCAAATTCTGCCAAGCACAAATATCGACACCAACTCCCCTTAAAGTCTAGAGCACAAGCTCGCAACATGTCTTCCAGCACCTGGTTCACTCTTTCCGTCGGCCGTCGAGGCCGAGGATGAAAGCAGCGATCTTGAATCTCAACTTAGTGCCAAGAGCCTTCTGAACACATTCCCAGAAATGGGAGGTAAAACGGCCATCACGATCAGAAATAATAGCCTTAGGCACTCCATGTAATCGGATAATTTCCTTGACATATAATTGAGCTAGCTGCTCAACCGGATAGGTCATCTTAATCGCCAGGAAATGGGCAGACTTTGTCAACCGGTCTATGATTACCCATATAGCATCATAACCATTTGTTGTTCTGGGTAATCCCGAAATGAAATCCATAGAAATTTCTTCCCATTTCCACTCTGTAATCTGTATCGGCTGTAGTAATCCGCCAGGTTTCTGGTGTTCTGCCTTAACCCTCTGGCAGGTCAGACAGGTGCTGACGTACTGAGCCACATCCCTTTTCATGCCGGACCACCAACATTTATCTCTTAAGTCCTGATATATTTTTGTAGATCCAGGATTCATGGTATAAGGTGTTCCATGGGATTCCTCGAGTATCTTCTTCTGAAGTTTCGGATCGTCCGGAATACATAGTCGGTCCCGGAGGTATAATAGTCCACCGTCGGAAATGCGGAATCCATTATCCCTTCCTTCCAGGACTTCCTGTTTGATCTTCTGGATGTCTGAATCACCATCTTGCTTTCCCAATATATCGTCGAACAATGTCGGCGCTATCGTCATGGTGGAAAGTTGTCCAAAAATAATCTCTATTCCGTAATTCATTATTTCACTTTTCAGGGGCTGAGATAGCATTAATAAGGACATCAAAGCGGCACAGGACTTTCTGCTAAGTGCATCTGCCACTTTGTTGGCCTTTTCGGGATGATAGAATATCTCACAATCATAATCCTTGACTAGCTCGAGCCATCTGCGTTGCCTCATATTTAGGTCTTTCTGAGTGAAGAAATATCTCAGACTCTGGTGGTCTGTATAAATCCTACACCGAGCTCCATATAAGTAGTGCCTCCATATTTTCAGAGCGAATACCATGGCTGCTAGTTCTAAGTCATGGGTAGGATAATTTCTTTCGTGCTCCTTGAGTCGTCCTAGAGGCGGAGGCGTATGATAACCTTGCCATTTTGCATAAGTACACCGAGCCCTAGCTAGAAGTGCCACTATACATATCGGCTTTCATTATCTTCTGTGGAGAGTCGTAATGGGAGCGCCGTTAGTCTCTCTTCGGGCTCAGAAACTCCTCTCACAGCCCCTCACCCATTTGTATTGCTGGTCCTTTCGGGTGAGGGCTGTCATAGGGGCTGCAATTCTAGAGAAGTCCTCTACAAACTTTCTATAATAGCATGCTAGCCCGAGAAAACTTCTGATTTCACTCGCATTCCTTGGCCTATTCTAGTTCCTCACAGCTTCAATCTTTATTGGGTCTACCATGATTCCTTCTTTAGAGATGACATGACCCAAGAATGACACTTGATCGAGCCAGAACTCACATTTGGAGAATTTCGCATATAGTTGCTCTTCAAAGAATCAGAGTAATCTTGTCTTCGGATGTTCAAAGATGCTCTTCTCAGTCTCTCGAGTAGATAAGAATATCGTCGATGAAAACGATTACAAATTTTTTGAGGAAGGCCGAGAATACTCGATTCATCAGGTTCATGAACATCGCAGGAGCATTGGTTACTCCGAAGGGCATAACTACGAACTCATAATGTCCGTATCTCGTCCAGAAGGTCGTCTTCGGAATATCGCCTGGCTTTACTTTTACTTGATGATAGCCAGACCTGAGATCGATCTTTGAAAAGACAATAGCTCCCTTCAGTTGGTCGAACAGGTCGTCGATCCTGGGAAGGGGGTACCTATTCTTGATGGTCACGTTGTTCAGTGCCCGGTAGTCTATACACATTCGCATAGACCCATCTTTTTTCTTTATGAACAGCACTGGAGCTCCCCATGGTGAGTGACTGGGGCGGATAAATCCCTGGTCAAGTAACTCCTGTAGCTGTTTCTGAAGTTCTTTCAACTCAGTCGGCACCATACGGCAAAGCGCCTTGGAGATCGGGTTTATCTAGGCTTTCGAATCCTGGGGGTTGGCTAGCGTACACCTCTTCTTTAATAACTCCATTTAAAAACGCTGGCTTGACATCCATTTGACATAACTTAAATCCTCGATGTGCAGCGTAGGCTAACAACATTCAGTTGGATTCTAGTCTAGCTACGGGGGCATAGGTTTCATCGTAATCTAATCCTTCGACTTGACTAAAACCCTTGGCGACTAACCTTGCTTTATTTCTAACTACTGGTTTCCTCGCTGGTTCATTAAAGCATTAATTACTTTTTGTTCGTGACTTGTGACGTAGAGCTCGGTAACCACATGCATTAAATCTGGTGGGGGTGATGATTCCTTCCCTCTAGTACTACGTCTCCCAGCCATGTTATCTAAGTGATAAATAAATAATTAAGGTATTATTATAATTTCTACTCATATTAATGCATCTAAACATTCCTTATCATAAACAAGGTAAGGTGTCCTTTCTAGTGGTATTTCTAGGTTAGAAACATGTTTCCATCATATAAAGCATGGTAAGGTATCATTACTATCTGAGTCACAAGTATGGTTCCATTCTACCAAAACAGGATGAGGTATTATTTCTATCTAAGTCACAAGTATGGTTCCATTCTACTAAAACATGATGAGGTATTATTTCTATCTAAGGCACAAGTATGGTTCCATTCTACTAAAACATGATGAGGTATTATTTCTATCTAAGTCACAAGTATGGTTCCATTCTACTAAAACATGATGAGGCATTATTTCTATCTAAGTCACAAGTATGGTTCCATTCTACTTAAAACATGATGAGGCATTATTTCTATCTAAGTCACAAGTATGGTTCCATTCTACTAAAACATGATGAGGCATTATTTCTATCTAAGCCACAAGTATGGTTCCATTCTACTAAAACATGATGAGGCATTATTTCTATCTAAGTCACAAGTATGGTTCCATTCTACTAAAACATGATGAGGTATTATTTCTATCTAAGTCACAAGTATGGTTCCATTCTACTAAAACATGATGAGATATTATTTCTATCTAAATCACAAGTGTGATTCCATTCTACTAAAACATGATGAGGTATTATTTCTATCTAAATAGAAGACATTCTTCATTATAAAAGAAACTTAGGTATGCATAAAGTTACTTACTTGAAAATAGCAGGATGGAGGCTTGATGTGTGATAGTGGAAAGGTGAACCCGCTATGATACCAACCTGTAACGCCGCCTTATCTCGCTCTCGAGTGGTAGCTCCTTTTTCTTTCTTTTTTTTTTATAACATGACATATAGGGATCATTTCACAATCTACGTACTTAACGTGTTTTCCATGGCATAAACCTTCTCTTATACATGCATTACCTATCATATTCGTAATAAGCATGTTAACATCTCTTATCTCTTTTTATAACATGCATATCATAAAATATCCATTCATGAGTTCTAGCATATCAAACTTTTATAAGTAACTGAACAGTAACATAACTAACCAACATTCAACATGGTACTAATAAATCTCAAGTCTTATAAGCGGAAGCAAATGTCTTAAGGTGTTCACTGAGCATATAAATATAAGCAGATAGTAATAGGGTCTTTTTCCACCATGCCACTATCACACCCACTTGGCCCCTCCTGCTACTTCTTCTTAGTTCATGTTTCCTTTATCTGCAGTATATGGACATCATAAACTATAAGAATATAGCTTATTAAGATTCTTGCCTACTCACAAAAGCCACAAACCTCATCGAACAATTAGAAAAACAGGAGCATACTAGCATAAATAGCATAAGTATTTCATAACAACACTATGTATCAACATACCAACGCAATGAAAACATAAGCATGGCATACAATTTACATAGGCATGCTAAACATAATTAAATCTAAGCAGGGCATAAATTAAACATAAGCATTCATGATATCATCAACCCTAACATGCATAAAGGACATAGTCCTAAGCATTCTTAAACTTAACGTAAGCATTCATAATTTCATAAATCATAGACAAGAATCAAGGACATAATCATAAGCATTCTTAAACTTGACATAAGCATTCATAATTTCATAAATCATAGACAAGCATCAAGGACATAATCATAAGCATTCTTAAACTTGACATAAGCATTCATAATTTCATAAATCATAGACAAGCATCAAGGACATAATCATAAGCATTCTTAAACTTGACATGAGCATTCATAATTTCATAAATCAAAGACATAATCATAAGCATTCTTAAACTTGACTTAAGCATTCATAATTTCATACAAGCCCTTTCTTTTCAAAACATATACATATAGGTACTTCAACATAATCATAACTTGAATGGGGGGCCCCAGGTTAAGTACCACATAATGCGCGTTCCCTAATAGGCTAGGGTAGCGAGCCACCAGACCTACTAGAGCATGACCTCTTACGTCTTACCGGGGCAAGACCAATTATGTCTTCTTATGTCCCTTTGGATTTGATTAACGACCACCTGACGGGTCGGGTACTTAACCTCTTGCAAAGTAAAATACTTAATTCCTTTTTTTCTTGTCATATCATAAAGGATGCTCTTAATCCCCCAAATAAAAAGGGGAGCATCTCTGTCTTATCTTATCATAAGGAGAGCTCTTAATCCCTACTTGAAAGGGAAGCATCTCCTTCTTATCTTATCATAAGGAGAGCTCTTAATCCCTACTTGAAAGGGAAGCATCTCTTAGACATGTCATAACATATATGCATTCATAACGTAAGAGTACCCTAAAGGGGTCCTAAAGCGTAATCATGTTCATCACATCAGCATATTTCAGGGAATATTAAAATCATAATCATGTTCATCACATAAGCATATTTCATGGCATATTAAAATCATAATCATGTTCATCACATAAGCATATTTCATGGCATATAAAAATCATAATCATGTTCATCACATAAGCATATTTCATGGCATATAAAAATCATAATCATTTTCATCACATAAGCATATTTCATGGCATATAAAAATCATAATCATGTTCATCACATAAGCATATTTCATGGCATATAAAAAATCATAATCATGTTCATCACATAAGCATATTTCATGGCATATAAAAATCATAATCTTGTTCATCACATAAGCATATTTCATGGCATATTAAAATCATAATCACGTTCATCACCTAAGCATATTTCATGGCATATAAAAATCATAATCATGTTCATCACCAAAGCATACCACATGTCCTGATTTCCTAAGGGGTGTTTTCATGCAACCCTAGCCCTACAACCATTGTTGGCCGAAACTTGTAGGGTGCCAATTTCTTTATTTTTTTTTTTTTACACAAACTCCTTCACGAAGGCATACAACATGATATAACTTCACAAGGGGTGTTTTCATGAAACCCTAACCCTAAACCCAAGGTTGGCCGAAACTTGTAGGGTACCAATTTCTTTATTTTTTTGTTACATAAACTCCTACATGAAGGCATACAACATGATATAACTTCACAAGGGGTGTTTTCATGAAACCCTAACCCTAAACCCAAGGTTGGCCGAAACTTGTAGGGGCTATAAACTTGGATTTTTGTCACCTAAAAATTCCTACATGAAAGCATACAACTTGTAAAAGATCCTTAGCATCACTTTCATGAAACCCTAGCCCCAAATACATGGTTGGCCGAAACTTGTAGGGGCTATAAACTTGGATTTTTGTCACCTAAAAATTCCTACATGAAGCATACAACTTGTGAAAGATCCTTAGCATCACTTTCATGAAACCCTAGCACCAAATACATGGTTGGCCGAAACATGTAGGGCACAAAACTTCATATTTCTTTCATGTAACATGTCCTACAAAACTAATATACTGCAGGTGAGGAAATCTTACATCCTTCGCTTGCTTTTAGTTGGTAGATGACCTTATGGAAGCCAAGAACTAGCCTTCTCCTTGCTTGGATGGGGTTCGGCCAAAGGGTGAAAATGGAGAGGGGGAGGGATGGTTTTCGGTGAGGAAGAAGAAGAGAAGAGGAGAAATGAAGTTTGGATACTCATGCCCCCTCATTCCCCCCTATTTATTCATTTGAAGAGCCCCTTGATCTCCCTTTCACTTAACCATAATTTCCCCTACTCCTCTAATGATATAATCCTATTGGGCTTCTGGTTAGTGGGTGCATCTATAGGGCTTGGCTATCTCTAGAGGTTTGGGGTTCAATTCCTAGGCCTTGCACTCCTTTTTGGCTTATTTTCTTTTAATTTTGAAAAAGCCCACATAAGGCCCATTATCATCAAGCCAAAAATTCTCGTAAAATGGTTAGAAATTTTACGGGCATTACAGTATGGGGGAACCATACTTGGGCTAAAACCTCATGTTTGAGGTGTGTCAGTCGACTGATGTCATGTGGCAGTCAACTAGCCTGAGTCAACTTGGGTTTGCCTGCGGGATTTGGCCTAGCAGTCGACTGATATTGTGATCAGTCGACAGGTGCTCGAGAAATCGGGCACATAATAGAGTCGAGACTCGACTGGTCGAGCGAAGGCTCCATCAGTCGACTGATAGGTATGATCAGTCGACTAATGATGGATCCGTTGGATTTTTCTAGCATGGATCTAGCCATTGTCTCACGACAACAGTGGCATCAGTCGACTGGTGGTCCCAAGCAGTCCACTGATGGACTTTTTCTAGCACAGGTTGAAGCTATAAAAGGAGCTCGTGATGGAGAAAAAAGGCATGGTTTCTTGAGGGCTTTTAGGGCGATTTGCTGCTGCAAATCAGGGTATCATGTCACGCCCGCCCTTTCCTTGGGTCCGGAAGGTGGCGCGTGACGCGATCCTACATACATACATTACATTAAAGCGGAAGACTACACATATCGTACTTCTTACAGCGGAAGACTTTAGGCATATTTTTTTCTTCTTTTAAACATAAACATGGATCGTCATTTTATAGATACTTCTTCTTAACATAGAACATGCATCATTATTTCATAGACACTTCTTCTTAAACATAGGGCATGCATCATCAGTTCATAAGTACTTAGTTCAATTCATAAGCTAAATCATCTTAGGAAGAACATGCATAAAGAACATAACACATCTCCTCCACCATGCCACTACCACACACACTTTGCCCCTCCTGCTGCTCCCTTTAGTTTATCCACCCTTTACCCTTATCTGCAGTACAAGGGAACATAAACTATAAGCACATAGGCATAGTAAGATCCTGTCCTACTCACAAAACCTTATGTAAGCATAACATGACATAACATAAATGTATCAGCATAGACATAAGCAGGCAATAACATGTAGACATACAACATCGTAAGCAGGCATATAATATGTAAACACATATATAACATAACAATCATAACATGTAAACATATATAACATAACCATCATAACATGTAAACATATAAAACATAACAAACATAGCATGTAAGCATATAAAACATAACAAACATAGCATGTAAACATATATAACATAACAAACATAGCATGTAAACATATATAACATAACAAACATAGCATGTAAACATATAAAACATAACAAACATAGCATGTAAACATATATAACATAACAAACATAGCATGTAAGCATATATAACATAACAAACATAGCATGTAAACATATATGCAGGATGCTCTTTGAAAACATATATCATAGGTATTTGAACATAACACTCAACATATTGGGCCCGACATTGTACCACATCATCATCATCATAGCGTGCATCCCTTAATAGACCCGAGGCAGCTAATCTCAAACCTACTAGGTTACTAGGCCCGATCTTAGTCCGTCGACCTCGGGGCCATCATCATAACATAGAAGCCTATCCTAGGCCCGATCTTAGTCCATTGGCCTAGGGCATCTTGGAGCCCATCCCATACTAGGTCCGTACTATGACCGTCGACCTAGGGGCAATCATAACATAGAAGCCCATCCTAGGCCCGATCTAAGTCCGTCGGCCTAGGGCAACTTAGGAGTCCATCCCTTTGGACCTTGTTAGGATCCTGGTACAAGCCATGCAGAAAGTAAAATACATACATGCTTCTTATCATAACATATCATATTTTATTTCATAAACATATCATATTCCTTATCATGGCATATCATGTTTTTCTTCTTCATATCATAACATACTTCTTCTTCATAACATATCATATGGCTTTCATAACATATTTCTTCTTCATAACATATCATTCACCATAACATATTTCTTCTTCATAACATATCATATTCCTTTTATGCATATCATGTTCCTTCTTTATAAAACATCGTACATTCATACAATTACGAGGTAATAAGCATAACATGATCACAACATCACACACATATAAGCATGGCATAAGGTATAAACATCATGAACAAGTATACATGGAATGACCTAAACTTCATTGAGTTCTATCAAAGTTTTTGTTGGGTTTCCGGCACCGCGGCGTGTGTGTGTTCGATCATGTTTCGTAAACATGAGCACAGCGGAAGCAATTAAAAATAATAAATCTATATTTATTACAACACACATAACACACGCATGCATATTACAACAAGTGTAGACATAACCGTAAATTAAAATTTGCAATAAAAGAAATTTATCTACGTTATACCTTTCGTATGACGTGTAGCGGGAACGGCATCAACCGGAACGATCCTCGTAAGAATCGTCTCTATCCGTATCCACGCTGAGCTCCTCGGGATGACTTCGCTAAGTCACGAGCTTCGTCTTCGTACGGGTTACTAGCCTCGTGTTGAAGATGACGTGATCGAGAGATGATCACGATCCGAATCCAAATTCGGATCCTAAAACGAGTTCTCAAAACTCGCTTCTCCGGAGAGGTATTCGTCAACCGTTTGACGAATCCTTCGTCCCCCACCTCAGAGGATTACCGGAGATCAAATCCCCGGTAAGTTAGCCGCTGTCGGAGCACTAACCGTCGTCCAAACGACGCTCCGACAACAAAGAAACAAGCTGTCCAGAAAAACTGGACAGCTTTTGGTGGAGGAATAGAGGCCGGCTAAGGAAAGATGGAAGCTCACCTTATCACCGAACCCAAAGGAGATCGCCGGAGGGTCGCCGGAGGTTCTCCGGCTGAAGCTTGGACGCCGGCAAAGACTTGGACGGCTGCACACAAGCTGGGCGGCGGCAGCTTTAGGGTTGGCGCCAATTAACTCCAAGGTGGAGGTGGGCGGCAACTCAAGGGGCTAGGGTTTGGATTAGTTAGGGTTTAACAATCCCTTAAGCCCTCTTTTATAGAGAACTAATTCTCTTAATGGTTAATGGATCATATCCATAAAGCCCGTTAACCCGCTCCATTAGGATAAGTTAAAATAAACCAAACCATGATGGTTTATTTTAAGTTAAAACGAACTGAACCAACTTTTGGTTCATTCGTTTAAAATAATCCAAACCCTTTGGTTTATTCTCATCCATTGGATTAGAACCAAACCATTTTGGTTCATCCATTATGTCTTCATAAGACACGGCCCATCCACGCTTCCATTGCGACTGAAACAATTTCATGCTCGCTTTATGTTTGGTCCAACCAAACATAGTTTCTCTCGGTCTAAGAATCCCATTCTCAAGCTCGTTTTAAATCCTTTGGATTACACTCGTTGTGCGTGTGACCAAATAGGTTCTCGGTTTATGTTGGCCGTCTATAATTAACCATTAATTATAGAACGATCATGAGTGACACCTAGTAGTACATCATGATCCGCAATTAACCGAAAAGATCAACGGTTGATCCAGAACTATTTCTGAAACCCTTCAGTAGCTCGAATGAATCGTGCCCCATTCTCTTCACTCATCTTATACCCACTTGGTTCAGGACATGGTCTATTGTGTCAGTCGCCACTAGGCTGACTACGTCACACCTAGCCCAAGTATCATTTCCTCGTCCTACGGATTCTAGTTACTCCACATGTATCGAAGAGTACCTTACTCTAAATATGTAATGCTTTGGCCAAAGACTTTAGTAACAATCCGACGAGAGGCCATGTGTATACATCTCCTCGCAAGGAGTGGTGAATCCTTTATAGGCTATTCAAACACCTTCGATCACTTCGACTTATACCCAATCATCCCGGGTCCACATCTCCTTAGAGATGTTTGCTTAAGATGTCAAAGCATAAGTCTCCATGATCAAGATGACTTGAATACCGCAAGTCAAAGGAACATCGCACTTAAGCCACAAGAAGAACTTCATTGACATATCTATATATGCAGAGAACCATATGAAGTCTTACGGCTGGTCACTCCAATGAACTAGTTACCATAACTAGCATCCACGATTAACTCCGGACATCACTATGTCTCCAGCCAGTGAGAATCAGCTGCTTGGATACACCAAGGAGTATACCTCGTGCTAGTCTCAACAGAATTGATGGTGTCCAAATCCATCAATTCATCGACTAGGGATAATTCCGATACATCACAATTACACATGTAGAGATACTCACTAGTTGTGATCCAATCACAAATTCTCTCATGCTGTGAATCGCATCGTGGACATTCAGTAAATGAGTTTAAGATCCAATCAAATACATTAAACATGTATACTCAAATAGTGAATCTTCATTTATCATAAAAATGGTTCATACATAAGGCGATTGCCTTAGGACATCTCTCATATATTACTAACAGTTTTAAACGCCAAATAACTTATATATGGTCTAACTAACCACATGTTAGTTCTTTAACACATAAAGCATGGCATGGGAGGGCACTTAGGGTTTTAATTAAACCTTGGCCGAATGGGTTTAAAGGACATGAGGCTCAACCACTTAACTCTAGGTTAACCAACAACATGTTACCTTCATCTAACATCAAAAGTCATCATGAACTCAATCAAACATGGCATAGAAACATATTAGGGGTCTTGGCCGAATGGTTCAAAGGCTTAAGGTTCATCCACTTAAATCTAGGTTAACCAAACAACATGTTATCTTCATTTACCATCAAAACATAACATGAACTTATCTATAGCATGGCATAGAACATGTTATCTTCTTTTAACATCAAACATGGCATAAACTCATTTAAAACCTAGCATAGAGCATGTTATCTTCATCTAACACCAAAAGTCATTATGAACTCATGCAAAACATAGCATAGAAGACACCTTAGGGGTCTAGATGGACTTGGCTGAATGGTTCAAAGGGCCTACAGGTTCATCCACTTAAACCTAGGTTAAACAAACAACTTGTTATCTTCATTTACCATCAAAACATAGCATGGACTTATCTATAACATAGCATAGAACATATTATCTTCTTCTAACATCAAACATAGCATGAACTCATTTAAAACCTACCATAGAATATGTTATCTTCATCTAGCATCAAAACTTAGCCTAAGCTCATCTGAACATGGCATAAAAGAAGACACATAGGGGTCTAAAGTGGCTTGGCCGAATGGTCCAAGGCTTAGAAGTTCATCCACTTAAATCTAGGTTAACCAAACATCATGTTATCTTCTTTTACTATCAAAACATAGCATGAACGTGGCTATAGCATGGCATAAAAGAACATATAGGGGTTTAGAGTGGCTTGGCCGAATGGTTTTAAAGGTCATAAAAGTTCAAACACTTAACCTAATTCATCTAGCATCCTATCTTCATCATGTTCATACAACATATGGCATGGATCTTCATGGAAAGCTCAAACAAGTTCTTGGTCGAATGGTTTCAAGAGGATTAACACAATTACATCAATCGAAAACTACTTGTACGCAAGTGAGGGGGATACTTACCTATAAATCTAAACACACCTATATAATCTGATCAAAATATATTCTTTATCATTTATCAAACATTTAACATGATCATACTCCCAAAACTCATATAGGAAGCCTTTCAAGACATGCAATCATGCTCTTTGTCCCCAAAACTTATAGGGGAAGCATCTTTGCGATCTTATGTCTTGCTTCAACATGAAATATACTTAAAATACCTAAAAATATAAACAAACATAATCTGGATAGAACATATAAATTCGAATAAAATATGGTGATAGAAGTTAAATGGGCATATTAAAGAGTTACTTATGCTATAGGTGAAAGATATCATCTTTGTGATCTTAGATCTTGCTTAAAAAGACATATACCTTAATTGTAAATCTGATCACACACATATATCATCTGATCCAAACATATAATCTTCAAAACATATAAAAATAAGCTATATAAAACAATCGAAGAGCTACTTGTACTGCAGGTGAGAGATACTTACATCCTCTCGCTATCGTACTAGTATACCGCTAGGGTTTTTAGGAGATGAAGACCTTCCCTTGTTCCTTAGCCTTAGGAGTGATCCTCTAGCATATACTAAGCCTTTGTATTCCCTTGAAACCCTCTCAAAGACACCAAACAAGGGCATTAGGGTCTCGGTGAAGGAGGAAGGAGGAGGGAACATTTCGGTGGAGTTGGATCTTCTAGCAATACTAAGACTTGTGGGAACTCCTCTTGGAAAACCCCTCTTGAGAATCCCTACACAAGAAACCGTAGAGCTTGGGATGAAAAAGGGTGGAAGGGGAATGAGAAATTCGGCCAAGGATGAGGAAGAAGGAGAATGAAGAAGGAAAGTGAGGTTTTACTTCCTCTCTTCTCTTAATTCTCCTCTTTAATACCTAGGGAATGAACACCCATCATCCTTTCATGGGGGGATGAACCAACTCCTCATCTTCCCATCTATATTCTTTGTATATCTTATCCATGAATCATCTTATGGTCTTGTACATTCTTTATATATCTTATCTATGAATCATCCTATGGTCTAGTGGTGTCAAGGCTACCTCCCTATTAGGAGGTTCATGGTTCAAATCCTACCTTTTATTTTATTTTATTTTATTTTATTTTAAACCTTTTATGGCATTAAAACTCATATAATTACTTTGAATAGTTTAACATTTTACGGGCGTTACAATCCTTCATACCTATAAAAGTTTCGTCCTCTAAACTTAGAACAACTCCAGATACTTTTGTTTCATGTCATCCTCGTGTTCCTAAATTGCATCTTCAAACTTTTGATTTTGCCATATGACTTTCTCTAAGGGTACTTCTTTGGTTCTCTATTTCTTGATTTCTCGATCTATTATCTGAATAGTTCGACTTTCATTACTTAAATCTTCTTGAACCTGTACCATTTGTGGCTCAATCACATGGTCTTAGGAACTCTATGCAATATGATCACCTCCTCAACATACAATTGGGCTAGTTGTTCCATTAAGTACGATATTTGATTGCTAGAAAATGGGCAGATTTTGTCAATCTTTCAACAATCACCTAAATAGCTTCATAACCATTAGCTGTTTTGGGTAGTCCTACTATGAAATCCATAGCTATATCTTCCCACTTCCATTCTGGGATTTGAATAGGCTACAGAACTCCTGTAGCTATCCCTGGAGTTCCGTAACCACATGCATAAGATCAGGTGGGGGTACTGTCTCATCGACTCTATTACTACGTCTTCCAGCCATGATTATCTTCATATATTATAATAAGGCTAGCATAAGATTATCATACATATATTCATGCATATTTAAACTAAGGCTAGCATAAGATTATCATACATAAATGCATGCATATTTAAACTAAAAGTATTCCTTATCATACATGAAAAAAAATAGAGTAGGCATAGAATTTCTTACTTGGACCGGCAGGATAGGAGCTTGATGTGTGTGTAGTGGAAAGGTAGATTTGCTCTGATACCAACCTGTCACGCCAGCCCTTTCCTAGGGTCCAGAAGGCGGCGCGTGACGTGATCCTACATACATACATTACATTACAGCGGAAGACTACACATATCGTACTTCTTACAGCGGAAGACTTTAGGCATATTTTTTTTTCTTTTAAACATAAACATGCATCGTCATTTCATAGATACTTCTTCTTAACATAGAACATGCATCATTATTTCATAGACACTTCTTCTTAAACATAGGGCATGCATCATCAGTTCATAAGTACTTAGTTCAATTCATAAGCTAAATCATCTTAGGGAAAACATGCATAAAGAACATAACAGATCTTCTCCACCATGCCACTACCACACAGACTTTGCCCCTCCTGCTGCTCCCTTTAGTTTATCCACCCTCTACCCTTATCTACAGTACAAGGGAACATAAACTATAAGCACATAGGCTTAGTAAGATCCTGTCCTACTCACAAAACCTTACGTAAGCATAACATGACATAACATCATAACATAAGCTAACATAACATAAATGTATCAGCATAGACATAAGCAGGCAATAACATGTAGACATACAACATCGTAAGCAGGAATATAACATGTAAACACATATATAATATAACAATCATAACATGTAAACATATATAACATAACCATCATAACATGTAAACATATATAACATAACAAACATAACATGTAAACATATAAAACATAACAAACATAGCATGTAAGCATATAAAACATAACAAACATAGCATGTAAGCATATATAACATAACAAACATAGCATGTAAACATATATAACATAACAAACATAGCATGTAAACATATATAACATAACAAACATAACATGTAAACATATAAAACATAACAAACATAGCATGTAAGCATATATAACATAACAAACATAGCATGTAAACATATATGCAAGATGCTCTTTGAAAACATATATCATAGGTATTTGAACATAACTCTCAACATATTGGGTCCGACATTGTACCGTATCATCATCATGATAGCGTGCATCCCTAAATAGACCCGAGGCAGCTAATCTCGAACCTACTAGGTTACTAGGCCCAATCTTAGTCCGTTGACCTAGGGGCCATCATCATAACATAGAAGTCGATCCTAGGCCCGATCTTAGTCCCTTGGCCTAGGGCATCAGGGAGCCCATCCCGTACTAGGTCCGTACTATGACCGTCGACCTAGGGGCAATCATAACATAGAAGCCCATCCTAGGCCCGATCTAAGTCCGTCTGCCTAGGGCAACTTAGGAGCCCATCCCTTTGGACCTTGTTAGGGTCCTGGTACAAGCCATGCAGAGAGAAAAATACATACATGCTTCTTATCATAACATATCATATTTCATTTCATAAACATATCATATTCCTTATCATGGCATATCATGTTTTTCTTCTTCATATCATAATATACTTCTTCTTCATAACATATCATATGGCTTTCATAATATATTTCTTCTTCATAACATATCATTCACCATAACATATTTCTTCTTCATAACATATCATATTCTTTTCATGCATATCATGTTCCTTCTTTATAAAACATCGTACATTCATACAATTACGAGGTAATAAGCATAACATGATCACAACATCACACACATATAAGCATGGCATAAGGTACAACATCATGAACAAGTATACATGGAATGACCTAAACTTCATGGAGTTCTATCAAAGTTTTAAACACCAAACAACTTATATATGGTCTAACTAACCACATGTTAGTTCTTTAACACATAAAGCATGGCATGGGAGGGCACTTAGGGTTTTAATTAAACCTTGGCCGAATGGGTTTAAAGGACATGAGGCTCAACCACTTAACTCTAGGTTAACCAACAACATGTTACCTTCATCTAACATCAAAAGTCATCATGAACTCAATCAAACATGGCATAGAAACATATTAGGGGTCTTGGCCGAATGGTTCAAAGGCTTAAGGTTCATCCACTTAAATCTAGGTTAACCAAACAACATGTTATCTTCATTTACCATCAAAACATAGCATGAACTTATCTATAGCATGACATAGAACATGTTATCTTCTTTTAACATCAAACATGGCATAAACTCATTTAAAACCTAGCATAGAGCATGTTATCTTCATCTAACACCAAAAGTCATTATGAACTCATGCAAAACATAGCATAGAAGACACCTTAGGGGTCTAGATGGACTTGGTCGAATGGTTCAAAGGGCCTACAGGTTCATCCACTTAAACCTAGGTTAAACAAACAACATGTTATTTTCATTTACCATCAAAACATAGCATGGACTTATCTATAACATAGCATAGAACATATTATCTTCTTCTAACATCAAACATGGCATGAACTCATTTAAAACCTAGCATAGAACATGTTATCTTCATCTAGCATCAAAACTTAGCCTAAGCTCATCTAAACATGGCATAAAAGAAGACACATAGGCGTCTAAAGTGGCTTGGCCTAATGGTCCAAGGCTTAGAAGTTCATCCACTTAAATCTAGGTTAACCAAACATCATGTTATCTTCTTTTACTATCAAAACATAGCATGAACTTGGCTATAGCATGGCATAAAAGAACATATAGGGGTTTAGAGTGGCTTGGCCGAATGGTTTTAAAGGTCATAAAAGTTCAAACACTTAACCTAATTCATCTAGCATCCTATCTTCATCATGTTCATACAACATATGGCATGGATCTTCATGGAAAGCTCAAACAAGGTCTTGGCCGAATGGTTTCAAGAGGATTAACACAATTACATCAATCGAAAACTACTTGTACGCAGGTGAGGGGGATACTTACCTATAAATCTAAACACACCTATATAATCTGATCAAAATATATTCTTTATCATTTATCAACCATTTAACATGATCATACTCCCAAAACTCATATAGGAAGCCTTTCAAGACATGCAATCATGCTCTTTGTCCCCAAAACTTATAGGGGAAGCATCTTTGCGATCTTATGTCTTGCTTCAAAATGAAATATACTTAAAATACCTAAAAATATAAACAAACATAATCTGGACAGAACATATAAATTCGAATAAAATATGGTGATAGAAGTTAAATGGGCATATTATAGAGTTACTTATGCTATAGGTGAAAGATATCATCTTTGTGATCTTAGATCTTGCTTAAAAAGACATATACCTTAATTGTAAATCTGATCACACACATATATCATCTGATCCAAACATATAATCTTCAAAACATAGAAAAATAAGCTATATAAAACAATAAAAGAGCTACTTGTATTACAGGTGAGAGATACTTACATCCTCTCGCTATCGTACTAGTATACCGCTAGGGTTTTTAGGAGATGAAGACCTTCCCTTGTTCCTTAGCCTTAGGGGTGATCCTCTAGCATATACTAAGCCTTTGTATCCCCTTGAAACCCTCTCAAAAACACCAAACAAGGGCATTAGGGTCTCGATGAAGGAGGAAGGAGGAGGGAACATTTCGGTGGAGTTGGATCTTCTAGCAATATTAAAACTTGTGGGAACTCCTCTTGGAAAACCCCTCTTGAGAATCCCTACACAAGAAACCCTAGAGCTTGGGATGAAAAATGGAGGAAGGGGAATGAGAAATTTGGCCAAGGATGAGGAAGAAGGAGAATGAAGAAGGAAAGTGGGGTTTTACTTCCTCTCTTCTCTTAATTCTCCTCTTTAATACATAGGGAATGAACACCCATCATCCTTTCATGGGGGGATGAACCAACTCCTCATCTTCCCATCTATATTCTTTGTATATGTTATCCATGAATTATCTTATGGTCTTGTACATTCTTTATATATCTTATCCATGAATCATCCTATGGTCTAGTGGTGTCAAGGCTACCTCCCTATTAGGAGGTTCATGGTTCAAATCATACCTATAACTATCTTTTATTTTATTTTATTTTAAACCTTTTATGACATTAAAACCCATATAATTACTTTGAATAGTTTAGAATTTTATGGGCGTTACATATCTAAGTTGATATCAAGCAACCAAGTGATCAAGCATTCAAAGATCAATTGTAAAGTAGTTTTCTTTACTTGCATTGTATTTCATCATTGTATTTGCTTTTATCCATTTAGATTATTGTTGTAATCTATTGTACGATGTTTCTCCACCTCTGACTTGTGCCGAGAAGGAGTTATTTGTGATTAGTTAGTGCGTGTGCATCACTAGAGCTCTTTAAAGCTCGATCCGTGGAGTAGGAACCGTGCGATTCCGAACCACGTTAAACATCTTGTGTTTGTGATTGTGTTTCATGTTATTGCTTTTATTATTATTATTCCACTGCGCTAACACGATTTGTAGACGCGATCACGATCGAATTCCATTAATGAACAGTAACGCGCTATTCACCCCCCTCTAGTGTCCAATTGATCTCCTACAAGTGGTATCAGAGTGAGGCCGCTCTTCTAAGTCTAACAACAAAGGGAGCACGCTATAGGGTGAAGATGGAGTTTCAAGAGAATTTGTGTTGAGACATTAACACACCACCATCTTATGAGGACTATGGATTTGAAGGCTTCAACTCATGGAAAATAGGAATTGAGAACTTCCTAATGATGGTGGATATCAAGCTTTGGTCCGCCTTGATAGAAGGTTGTGAATTTCCAAAAGGCAAAAAGGGTGGAATCCTCAAGGTTGAAAAATGGACCAAGGAACAACTCAAAGAGTTCAAGACAAATATTAAGGTAATAAAAATGATAAGTGATTTAATTCCTAATAATGTCTTGTCCAAGTTAGGTGAGTACAAGGATGTCAAGGAGCTTTGGAGCGAGTTGGCAAAGTACCATGAAGGACCATCACCGGCCTCAAGTGAAGAACAATCACAAGAGGCCGAAGAGTGCTCATCATCTCAATCAGAAGATGTCGATGAAGGGAGCACATCATCCTCACAAGGAAGTGAGGACTTGGAGGTTGAGAGACCATCAACATCCAAGGAGGAAGAGGAAGAGGAAGAATTGGAGGAGACCTCCACCTCTAGGATTGAGGGGGAGGAGAGACCATCCACACCGGAGCGTGAACAAAATCAAGAAGAAGCCTCAACCTCCGGGAGGGATGAAGAACCCACTCCGATCACCATCACCCTAGGTAACTCAAGCAATGTAGGTTCAAATAAAAATAACATAATTTGTTTTGAGTGTAGGGAAGTAGGACATTACAAGAGTAAATGTCCTAAAAGAATCAAGAAGAGTCCACCGGTGCCAAAAGTCAATGAAGTCGGTGTTCCCACCAAGAAAAGAAAGGAGCAAGTCATTTGTTTCAAATGGCGGCAACCGGGACACTTCCGGAATCAATGTCCAAAGGGAGAGAAAAAGAGAGCATCACAAGTAGGGGGAGCCTTGAAGGCAAACCCTAAGGTATATCTAAATAATGTTCTTTCTTTCAATTATAGGCAAAAGCATGCTAGAACTAATTTTAGCAATCTTGCTTTTTATCATAAAGAGCATGCTAGGAATAACAAATATATTTGTTTAGGTGCTAAAAATATCCACTTAGGAAATAAGGAGAAATTTGGGACTAATGTCCCTAAAAATAATTTTTCTAAGAACAAACATAGATGAAATAACTCAAGACCAATTCTACTTAGGGAATCTATCAAGAAAATAAGAAAACACCTAGGTTTCAATCCCAAATGGACTAGGAATATGCATAGAAAGGACAATGCCCAAAGACCAAATCAAAATTCTAAAATTGGGCAATTAAAATTAGAGAACCAAGCCTTGAGGTCAATGCTTGAGAAATTAGAAAATACCCTAAATAAGATACAAAATCAATTTCAAGGGTCTAATGGTCAAAGTCAACACCTAGGGCCAAATAGAGAAAAGTCAACCAAGGTCAAGAAGGGTTTGGGTCACAAACCTAAGCCTAAGGTGGTTTATCATAGTGTTCCATTTGATTATGGAACACCAACTAGGTCTAGGAAGACCAAGGTTACTAGGGAAGTTATCCCTAAGAATAACCAAAGTTTGTGCCTAGTGGCTAGGGTTTCTAGGAAACCTAGGGTGGCCACTAAGAAGGTTGCAAGGGGAGTTACCTCTAGAGTCAACCTAGGTAAGACCCAAATGACCAAGGCTAACAAGCCTAGGAGGGTCATTAGGAAGGTATCTAGGGAGGTTATCCCTAAGGAATACCTAATTAACCCTAGGAGCTCAAATAGGTTTTGGGTTGCTAAGAGCGTGATTGATTCACGCTAGATGGGTTTAGGGTGTGTCAACCTTGATTGGATGGGTAGTTAACTCAACCATGATAAAGGTGACACTTTATGTAATTTTCAAGGTTACGGGTACCTTGAAAATAGATTTAATGTTATGATCCTAAAAGATTTTAGGATGTGCCAATACATTTTTTGAATTATAAAAAATCAATTAAATTGGCACAATTTAGGATTAGAGATTAGTGTGTCATTTTAGATTTTTGGCACACTAGGGAGATTAGTGAAAATATGGCAAAATATATTTAATTATATCAAATGGCAATTAATATTAAAATTTAGATATTATTATACCTATATATTTTATATGTCATGCTTTATTTGCCATATAACATGCCATGACATCATGCTTATTTTTAATCATTTTATATGTCATGTTCATGTTTAGGATTAAGGTTTTAAATGTCATGTATTTTTAGATTTCATGTTATGCCATGACATCATGATTATGAGTATATGCTTATTTATATCATCGTTAATGCCATAATCATTCATGCATTTGATTAAAATTGAGTAAATGACAATGACATGACTTGGAGTCCCATTTATAAGGGAATCAAGTAGGGTTGCCTTAGAAAAATGCATGAAACCCTAGATTAGGGAAAACAAAAGCCACATTTCACATCACATTGACATGTATGTGTATTTATACACCCTAGATGCATGTGAGATGCTAGAATATGAGTTGAGTTCAAGGTGCATAGTTGTTGCATCTAGATGAACTAAAACTCATCTAATTTCATTGGTGGATCATTGGGAAAGCTTGTGTACAAGTCATGTACATTAAGCCTAAGGAATATGATCCAAAATAAGGTTTTGAAAACATTTTAAAATCATTTTGAAAAATCTTGGTGAAGTCTATCTTTTGATAGCAATCACCATTGATAAGATTGATACAAAGTAAGCTAAAACTTAGAAGTTTTTATTCACTTTTGGATTTTGTATGAATTTCAGTATTTTATGGGTAAAATATTTTTCAAATATTTTTCACCCATTTGTATTGGTCATAGGTATTATACCTATCAAATTTCGTGATCTTTCGATATACGTATAATTATTTATGATTTTTTAAATCTCATTTCTGATAACTGAAAATCGAGATTTTCAAGATTATCGATCGCCTTTGGCGCGTGATTGATGTGAGTGGCAATGATCGTAGTATATACATACGATCGCCAAGGTTGATTTCGAGAAAACAAAGTTGTTTAACCCGTGTTTAACTGCGGTTAAGATCTCTAACCACTCCTAACCCTAGGATATGCTTTGGGAAGCATTAGAAAGGGTGAAAATCCATTGGATACTGATTAGGAGAGTTGTTTAGGGTTTGTATCAAATTTAAGGTGAGGAGAGTTCATGTTTGAACTTTTAACCATATTTTTGATGGGTTAGAGTTCCTATTGGCTTAGGGACTTCCCAAGGACATTGTTGGTATAATAGTCAAGGGGGAGCAAGCCTTTAAGGGGAGGTATCCATCTTGGGATGATGGATATATTTTTTTTCTTGAAAAGGACAAGTTATGGGGAGAATATCATCAATTGGGAAAATTGATGGGATTTTGAGAAACCCAATTTTGAAATTGGGAGAGTGAATAGGATTGCCCCTCTTGAGTGATATTGGACTTATCACTAGGAAGATGGTAGGCATCCTAGGTATCTTTGGACCAAGGGGGAGATTGTAAGATCTTATTGGGACATGAGACATTGATCTCCTTGGAGAGAACCTTTTTGATGTTAGTCAAAAAGGGGGAGAATGTTTGGGGGAGAATGTTTAGAGAATGTTAAGATTACCAATTTGGGATAATTGGTAAGGGATTTGAGTTAGTGTTCTAACTCAATGGTTTGTTTGGTTTTTGTCAAACATCAAAAAGGGGGAGATTGTTGGTGCAATCGGCCCAGGTCACAATTGACAAGGACTCGAGTTTGACTAGAGTGATGTTTTGCTGTTCGACAAAAACTTATGACAATGTGATTGTCAATAGGAAAGTCCAAGCATGGGTCTTGGCATGGAAAGTCCAAGCATCGGTCTTGGCAAGGTAAAGTCCAAGTCTTGAGTACTTGGCATGGAAAGTCCAACATGTGTTGGCAAGGGAAAGTCCAAGCTTGAGTCTTGGCATTTGAGAAGTCCAAGGGGTTTGATATTGGCGGCATAAAGTCCAAGGGTGAAGTCTTGGCAACATAAGTCCAATAGTTGGCGGCGTAAAGACCAAGCGGAGTCTTGGCGGCGTAAGTCCAATGTGCCTTGGCGGTGTAGACATAGTTAGCATGACATAGACGATGGAAGCACCTGAAGGCTAGCGCGATGGATGAACAAGTCATGAATGACATGGAGGGATCCGAGAGCCGTGAGGCTGATGAAGGTGACTAGAAGGCTTAGGTCTAGGCTAAGGGTTGTCTAGTAAGTATGGGGGAACCATACTTGGGATAAAACCTCATGTTTGAGGTGTGCCAGTCGACTGGTGCCATGTGCCAGTCGACTGGCCTTAGTTAACTAGGGTTTTACTGCAGGATTTGGCCTAGCAGTCGACTGCTAGAGGAGGGCAGTCAACTGATATTGTGATCTGTCGACTGGTGCTCGAGAAATTGGGCACAGAATGGAGTCGAGATTGGACTGGTCGAGTGAGGGCTCCATCAGTCGACTGATAGGTATGATCGGTCGACTCATGATGGATCCATTGGATTTTTCCAACGTGGATCTAGTCGTTGTCTCACGACAATAGTGGCATCAGTCGACTGGTGGTCCCGAGCAGTCGACTGATCGACTTTTTCCAGCACAGGTTAAAGTTATAAAAGGAGCTCGTGATGGAAGAAAAATGCATGGTTTCTTGAGGGCTTTCGGGGTGATTTACTGCTGCAAATCAGGGTCTCCAAGTTGATATCAAGCAACCAAGTGATCAAGCATTCAAAGAGCAATTGTAAAGTAGTTTTATTTACCTGCATTGTATTTCATCATTGTATTTGCTTGTATCCATTTAGATTATTGTTGTAATCTATTGTACGAGGTTTCTCCACCTCCGACTTGTGTTGAGAAGGAGTTATTTGTGATTAGTGAGTGTGTGTGCATCACTAGAGCTCCTTCATGCTCGATCCGTGGAGTAGGAACCGTGCGGTTCCGAACTACGTTAAACATCTTGTGTTTGTGATTGTGTTTCGTGTTATTGCTTTTATTATTATTATTCCACTGCACTAACATGATTTGTAGACGTGATCACGATCGAATTCCGTCAATGAACGGTACCGCGACATTCACCCCCCCCCCCCCCCCCCCCGCTCTAGCATCCAATCGATCCCCTACAACAACCACCAGAGTCTCGGAGATGAGATGAGATGTCAGCCAGTGGTGCTCCAAGCCGTCACGAAGACTTCTACTTGTTACCTAGGTGACAGAAAAACCCAGGGTCCGTGGTGGTGGTGAGTAAAACATAGCAGGTAATAGAAAAACATGTATATATCAAATATTACATGTAATTCAACAACATAATCTAGAGGTACAACAGGTATATCAACATAGTATATAAATACAAGCATATACCGTCTAACCAAATGAACAACGTAAAATGCAGACATACCTCAAAGTCTGCTATGCTACTCTGATACAACCTATGCATATATCGAACATATATATAACAGGAAGAGTAATACCAACTCACAACATACTCATGCTATAGGTCAAGGTATCTAATGGTCTGTCCAGCACATATATAAGTATCCGACACAACCGTATAACAGATGCAAGAAGCATGCATGAATATGATGTACAACCAAATGCAACAACCATAGTACAATCAAATGCAATATCACAATAAGCATATATATATATATAGACTGCATCTATATATATATATTAATCACAACCATATGCAAAGCACCATAAGATACGGTAATGCAGCATCCATGGTCATGCCTGCTCACACCTACTCGCTACCACGACCCCAGTGTGGCCTAGGTGGCACGACATGACAACTGCTCCAACTCAACACCAACCACCGCTCTAGAGTGGCCGAGTGGGCAGTATGATCAAGTAGCATATGAGCCTAAAGAGCTCGCTACACAACGGGGGTCCCTGTTGCTAGTCATTCCGACTGACACTACCAATGAGTGGTCGAGTACCACGCACCCAGGACAATTGTACACAATTCCTACTACCACCGTCTATAGTGGTAGAGTGCAGCACAATAGATGCTCTGCCTTCACACCATTTACTACTCGGGAAGTAACCTGGGAGGCAAGATGACTGATGACTCTCTCATCCATAAGGGAGACTATGTCGTCAGGATGCATGCAAATGACATGAATGTGCTGTCACACGTACAAACATCTACCACACACTCTTTATTCAACAAAGAGTCGTACCTATCTAATCAATACCCTCTCTATCCTGTAGAGAGTCATACTCAACTGATCGACAAACTCTCTATCCTGTAGAGAGTCATACTCAACTGATCATAACTCTCTATCCAATAGAGAGTCATACTCAACTGATCCACGCACTCTCTATCCTGTTGAGGGTCGTACTCGATTAATCATATCAAGCTGGGACCATTGGTCCGTAGTGACACACTAATCACCCTTCACTTAACCATTACACAACACATGGTTGGTAATAAATATGCAACATACGGGTATTGGAATAAATCCTACCTTTAGGGTATTATCTACTCACGGATAAACTTTTTGCCAATTTATAAATTTGGCCATCACCCATACTCTAACATCCACACCCTACTAAACATCTAGGCCTACTTACATCACATCTATACCCCTAAATCATAATAAAAGGGAATGTGATATCAACCTTTGAGTAAATATAGCCAACTACAAGTTCAAGCATAAGATAATAAGAACAGGGTCAAGGTAAAATGATCATATAAGATGATCAAGCATCTAAATCTGTATGCATTAAATCTACCTAACCAGGGCAGGAATTACCAACCTGTTAAATAACTCATGCTAGCTAGCCACACATACAAGCCTCTATCGCCATCAAGGTTCTGCAAAAAAAAAACATAGAACATAACTAAGTTCTATCTCTTATCGACTGATTAAATCCAATTCTACCTCGATCTTTAGCTCTAACTAATCCAATATTCTCCAACCATTATCCTATCTAGCAGACTGGTCTAATTTAATAATTAATCTAATAATCATCAACACATTCCATATCCTGTAACCCCCAATAGAACAACTTCTTTCACTAATTATTAATCATCGATTCACTTATAATATCCTCTATAATTAACATACCACAGCTATAATTCAATGAATACAAAATCCATGCTTACCTCGCGTCGTTCCACTTTAGAAAGTTCAAATATGCAGTGACCAGATTCATTAGTCAAACCATCACTCCATTTGCTCTTCTCCACCTCGAAATCACAACATCACAACTGACATCAAATCTTGATCAAATTCCCTAATAATAGAAGAGATCATAATATAACTATGATAGTATCATACTCACCCTCCTCCCCTCTACTAATCAAAATATTCAGACCATCGCAAACCACAACTGTGTAGTGCTTCTCGATCACAACGGCAGCACAATTGTTCCTCAACAAATCGCAGCTCACAACTAGGGAAGAAAACCCAAAGATAACCTGACCTGCGACCTTATCGACATCGTTGCTTCATCTCGATCAAGGAATGGTCATGGGTCTTGTCGGAGATCTGAGCTGTGGCAAAGGATTAGCAAAAAATTGCTCGGTACAACGACAGATAGTTGATCTAGGGCTCAAGGGAGGAGGCGACACAGATCATGCAAGGAAGAGAAATCAGGATTACCTAGCTTCCTCAACAATCGGGCAGAGGCGAAGTCTGGTTGGCTCAGATTCAAGGTAGAATGGGGCAACCACAAGTTGTCCAGCAGTGGCGAGAAGATCAGGCTGAGGAAGGAGACGAGTTGCAGCTTCCTCTTCTCCAGTCGAACCGCCACCGACCCAAAACCCTCGCTTCGACGATGGTCGGCTAGAAGGGCAGCAGCAACGAGTTCGGGTCGGAGATCACTGGATCAACACCGACGACAGCTACTCTTTCTCTCACGGCGGTGAAGAGTCGAGTTCAGGAGGCGTCGACACCCACTGCTGTTGGATCATAAGAGAAGAAGAGGCGACGGCGAATCGTTCCTGCGTCGAGCGGGGATGGCAATGACAGTGAGCTCGGCGGAGATCAATTGGATCGGGCGAAGTTGAGAAGAAGAGAAGGCGATCGGGAAGAGGGATCGGGCTCTGGTCGCTCTGGAGACGAAGGGGAGAGGTCGCAGACGATAGAGAAACGACCGATGGTGAGTTGCGATAAGAAACCGACGGGAAACGAAGGAATTGCATTTATTGAGAAATTCAACACCTCATTATAGTCTAAATAGGCTTTACAAAAGACTGTTTACTTTATCCCCATGAAATATCTATAGAACCTCCATTTAAATCCAGAAAAATTTCTAAAAATATATAGAAAAATTCTATAAGACAATTTAATAATTAACAAGGGTATTAATTATTATTATTATTATTTTTTCCTCGTTATTTTACATTCTCCCCACATATAAAAATTTGGTCCCCAAATTTCGTACTAACATGCAAAAATTTCTTCAAGCAAGTTTCCGAAAGAACCACATACCTTCCTCAAGTGAACAGATGAGACTATTAAGCACGGATACTATCTTTCAGCTCCCACATAGTCTCCTCATCGGTATGATGCTGTCATCCAACCTTTGCCAGTCGAATGGTTTTTGTCCCACTACTATCGCTCCTTGCGACCCAGGCTCCACCCTGGAATCTCCTCCTAAGTCACATTAGAATGATGTAGAATCAGAACCTCTTTCAGGTCATGATCTGAATGCAGAACGTATTTCCTCAGCATATAAACATGAAATACATTATGAACACCTGTAAGTGTCGGAGGTAAAGCCAACCGGTAAGCTACACCCCCAATCCGCTCCAACTTCTCAAATGGACCAACATAGTGTGGAGATAACTTTCATATTAGACCATATCATTTCGCCCCTCTCGTAGGTGAAACACACAGAAATACCTATTCCCCGACTTCCTCCCACAACACGGGAGATCTATAGGGTCTACCGTATAGAGCCTCAGAAGAAGTCATTTGTATGGATGAGTGATAACTGTTCTTATAGTCAAATTCCACTAATGGAATGTGATTCTTCCAACTACCTCCATAATCTATGACATAAGATCTTAATACATCCTCCAATGTCTAAATGGTACGCTCAGACTGTCTATCTGTCTGCGGCTGAATGTTGTACTGAGATGAAGCTCTGTGCCCATGGTCTGGTGTAGACTCTATGAAAATTGTGAGGTAAATCGCGGGTCTCTATCAGATATAATACCCAAAAGTACCCCAAGCAATCCGATAATCTTCCAGCAATACAACTCTGCCAGATGATCCAACGAGTACGACCCACGAATAGGAAGGAAGTGAGCTGATTCGGTTAGTTGATCAACGATCACCCAAATCGCATCAGGTCTTTTATGGGTTCTAGGCAATCCCATAACGAAATAAATAGTGATATGCTCCCACTTCCATTCCGGAATCGGAATTGTCTAGAGCAATTCAGTGAGTTTTTGATGTTCAGCCTTCACCTACTGGCATACTAAACATCGAGCAGCAAAATCTGCTATAACTCTCGGTGAAATGATACATTTGAGTACAACATCCTTTTATCCACTCCGGAAGGATTAACTAATACTCGTGTAAAAGTTAACCCCCGTTTAGGTCCTGTAAACTGGTGTCACCAGCTTCCGACTAAATGATTTCCATCATTACCTTTGTCAAACAAGTCCGTGGTATAGTAATGCTAAAACATTCTATCCACAACTACAGTAGTAACCAAATCATACATGGCATACCACCCTCTACGGTGGTCGAGTGCGCAACTCCAATTACCACAATCAATAGTGGCTAGGTTATGCAACTCCAACAACAACAAACTGATCCAATCGTGTCCAAGATACACGATTCTCAAATCCCATGGCGACTAAGTCGTTAATTAGTCTAACAACTTAATCAAAACTCAAAAAATTCATACTAAGTATGAAATTGTCGTCCTCCATACACCTGCATCCTGCTTATTCTAAGCTGATGATATATCAATCATCACAACGACAATGATAATTGTATGACACAATGTCACTACAATATCAATACTCCAGTCGTAACCCAACCTTAGAGTATACACAGGTGTCTTTGGCTGATCTAAATAGATCATCTATCCCCAATGGAGGATATTCACTTTCAACAACTATCGCATTCCATCGTCGATAATCGATGCATCATTTCAAAGGTCCATCTCTCTTTCAACAAAGAGTTCCGGATCTTCTCAAGGAGGAATACTGGGATAGATAAATATCCCTTCCAACTTCTCCCATAATCGCAACTCACATTCTTCCAATTTTTAATAGTGTTTAATAACACTAATACCAACAAAACTATCACTTGGTATGTGATCTTCGATACCATAACTATTTCCGCAATCATTTTGATCTCCTACTCCACTTGCCTATGCAACGGCAAGGCTAAGAGTTCATCCGAAACTAGTTCCGAATACTCTCAGATTATACGCACATCCGAGAGACATACCATACCATACTTCCAACAATTTAACCATTAGTAAGGATATGTCTATAATGAAAGTATGTCTATCAAAGTCTAAGGGCATCCCTTGACTCCTTAATTGTTGATCTCCATCTCACCTGATGATAGAGATACCACCGACCCACAAGTCGATGTAAAGGACCCTTCTAATCCAAACAAATAATGTTCTAGACGAAGATACTTCAAAACTACAAGTATCTCTCAATATTTTAACCTTGAGGGTAAACTAAAGTAATACCCTGAACAATCCATTATCTGTCGATCCTATCCAAAGGCTCCTCGCAAGTCTCGGCCTTTCTCCGAAGAGAAAATGATTAGATCCAACAGTCCACAATAAAGCGGTCGCATTTCTACGACGAATGACCCGAGGATTTTTCCTAGATCATCCGATCCTATCACATAATCCTACGAGCTGCAATTGTAGAATACCGAATAGATACGACCATTGTCGTATACTCTCGCCTATGTACTAAGCAAAACACATCTGGAGGTAACTGTTGTTGTCTGCTGAATCTTCTAAGATGTCTTCTGCGGATGCTGCTTCTGTGCTGAAGGGTAGTATTAAGGAACTCCAACCACGCCTGAGGTAGTAGGTTGCTATTGATGAAATTATCCAATCTTCTGTGTTGATCCCTACTGTCGAGATGATGTATCTATCTCCTGGAATACCATCGATAGTCTTCAACTGAGTCTTCAAAGTACACCTCCTCCACTGTACTGGTTGCTCACAATATCAACAGACGAACTGATCCAACAAATAATCTGACTTTGCATGTCTTCGTGATCTGCACTACACGCACATAATCCCTTAGGAGTCTTTGTTCTGATTTCGCTAATGTGCACGAGAACATCTTGATGATCTTCGGTTAGTCTTTTATAATCCAAAAATAGCTCAAAGGCTATGACTCCAATCTTGCTCCTTTTATCCAATAGTTAGAGACTTCTGACTCTATTAAGTTGACCTGCAATATTTGCTTATCGGTCTCCAACTCTTAAACCCTTGTACGGAGTCATTTCTAAACTACTGTCTCAATCCAACATCTTCCGGTAGGGTCTGGTAGAAGATCCCAACATCCTAATCCAACTATAAGCCAATAAATCTGGGTGGCTTAAATCATCCATTCATCTTCTTGAGCTATTAGGTGGTCGTAACCTCTGCAAGTCTCACGACCCTGCATAGTACACTATTACTAACCGATCACCCTTTCTTGAAGCTCAAGAATTCCTTACAATGGGTCACTAAAGGTGACACAGGGAAATACTCTCTTTCAACATCACTAAACTATGATCAAGTGATATATTATTTCTCGAAGATTATTTTCTTTATTTATCACCAAATACTGGCTTGATCCCGATAATGGTATGCAAACAACTCTTCTTTCTCGGTATAACATGAGTTAAGTACTCAAAAGTACTGTTAAAGTTATACATCTCAATACGCATAACTCAGGGATAAAAATCCCTATGAAACACTGTAAATTAGCCTTCCGCTATCTGCATCAACAATCGTCTACTTGTCTTATCCATTACCCAACAGGTAATGATCTGACTAGTATAATTAGTGAAAAATCTCTAAGACTATAGTCTCTGATTTCCACAAGAAATGTAACGACTTGAACCCTGTTTTCTGACTCAGTATCAGTCGGTTCTCAAAAGTAAATCACCTTTTCGACACAGGTTCAAGACTCACAGACTTAACAGGTCATTTTCGGGGTCAACTCATACCACGATTACGAACAATAATCAACACACTACAGGTTATTCCTTGTTATATACACTAAAAACATAACCAACAAAATCGAGAGTATAAACACTAAAGGTAACTCCGATTGGTCGCCTCGATGGACGACCTCTACTACAAGTCTGCACAGGTATAATATATCTAACTGTATATACTTGGTAATCAAGTCTAGATAAGTATCCAACTAGAAAATAAGTCATCAGGAATACTTACTTCGTGCTGCTTAGAGCTCAGGCCGCTGTCCATCTCATCTCAGAAAACCAAAACCGAAACAAATCGACTCCCGAGAATCCCTAACTCGACACAAACAACATTGTATGACATCGCAGAACTTAGGGCTCTGATACTACTAAAGTTGTCACGCCCTGAGAGCATGTCGTGCCGAAAAGCAAACAGACGACATCTCCCCTGTACGTGGCAATATTTCGGGCTAATACAAGGCCCGTAGGCCAAAACAACAACAATATACATATATATATGAAAACAACAACTACACAAAACATAGCGAAAACATAATACAACATCTCAAACTTCACACATGCATACCGGTATGACTAACACATCACAAAATAATGAAATCTCAACAAAATCTGAATCCACAACATAGTATATCACGAAAACTCCAAATACAATACACTCATACGGAAAGCCCAACACAACCACCAGAGTCTCGGAGATGAGATGAGATGTCAGCCAACGGTGCTCCAAGCCATCACGAAGACTTCTACCTGTTACCTGGGCGACAGAAAAACCCAGGGTCCGTGGTCGTGGTGAGTAAAACTCAGCAGGTAATAGAAAAATATGTATATATCAAATATCACATGTAATTCAACAACATAATCTTGAGGTACAATAGGTATATCAGCATAGTATATAAATACAAGAATATACCGTCTAACAAAATGAACAACGTAAAATGCAGACATACCTGAAAGTCTGCTACGCTACTCTGATCCAACTTGTGCATATATCCAACATATATATAACAGGAAGAGTAATACCAACTCACAACATACTCATGCTACAAGTCAAGGTATCTAATGGTCTGTCCGACACATATATAAGTATTCGACACAACTGTATAACAGATGCAAGAAGCATGCATGAATATGATGTACAACCAAATGCAGCAAGCAGAGTACAATCAAATACAACATCACAATAAGCGTATATATATATATATATATATATATATATATATATATATATTAATCACAACCATCCATATATATATATATACAAGCATATATGTATATATATATATGATAATATGCAAAGCGCCATAAGATACGACAATGCAGCATGCATAGTCATGCCTGCTCACCCCTACTCGCTACCACGACCCCAGTGTGGCCTAGGTGGCACGACATGACAACTGTCCCAACTCAACACCAACCACCACTCTAGAGTGGCTGAGTGGGCAGTATGATCAAGTAGCATATGAGCATAAAGAACTTGCTACACAATGGGGGTCCCTGTTGCTGGTCACTCCCAGTGACACTACCAATGAGTGGTCGAGTACCACACACCCAGGACAACTGTACACAACTCCTACTACAACCGTCTATAGTGAGAGTGGAGCACAACAGATGCTCTGCCCTCACACCAGTTACTCCTTGGGAAGTAACCTGGGAGGCAAGATGACTGATGACTCTCTCATCCCCAAGGGAGACTATGTCATCAGAATGCATGCAAATGACGTGAATGTGCTGTCACACGTACAGACATCTACCACAGACTCTTTGTTCAACAAGGAGTCATACCTATCTGATCAATACCCTCTCTATCCTGTAGAGAGTTGTACTCAATTGATCGACGAACTCTCTATCCTGTAGAGAGTCGTACTCAACTGATCATAACTCTCTATCCAATAGAGAGTCATACTCAACTGATCGACGCACTCTCTATCCTGTAGAGAGTCTTACTCAAGTAATCATATCAAGCTGGGACCACTGGTCCGTAGCGACACACTAATCACCCTTAACTTAACCATTACACAACACATGGTTGGTAATAAATATGCAACATATGGGTATTGGAATAAATCCTACCTTTAGTGGATTACCTACCCATGGATGACCTTTTTGCCAATTTATAAATTTAGTCATCACCCGTACTCTAACATCCACACCGTACTAAACATCTAGGCCTACTTACATCACATTTATAACCCTAAATCATAATAAAAGAGAATGTGATATCTACCTTTGAGTAAATATGGCCAACGACAAGTTCAAACATAAGATAATAAGAACAGGGTCAAGGTAAAATGATCATATAAGATGATCATGCATCTAAATCTGTATGCATTAAAACTACCTGACTAGGGTAGGAATTACCCACCTGTTAAATATCTCATGCTAGCTAGCCATGCATACAAGCCTCTATCGCCATCAAGGTCCTGCAAAAGAAAACATAGAGCATAACTAAGTTCTATCTCATATCGACTGATTGAATCCAATTCTACCTTGATCTTTAGATCTAACTAATCCAATATTCTCCGACCAGTATCCTATCTAGCAGACTGGTCTAATTTAATAATTGACCTAATCAATCCTCAACACATTCCATATCCTGTAACCCCCAATAGAACAACTTCATTCACTAATTATTAATCATCGATTCACTTATAATATCAGCTATAATTAACATACCACAGCTATAATTCAATGAATACCCAAATTCATGCTTACCTCGCGTCGTTCCACTTTAGTAATTTCAAATATACAGTGACCAGATTCATTAGCCAAACCATCATTCCGTTTGCTCTTCTCCACCTAGAAATCACAACATCATAGCTGACATCAAATCTTGATCAAATTTTCTAATAATAGAAGATATCTTAATATAACTGTGATAGAATCATACTCACCCTCCTCCCCTCTGCTGATCGAAATATTCAAACCATCACAAACCACAACTGTGTAGTGCTTCTCGATCACAATGGCAGCATAGTTGCTCGTCAACAAATCGCAGCTCACAACTAGGGAAGAAAACCCAATGATAACCTGAACTGCGACCTTGTCGGCATCGTTGCTGCATCTTGATCAAGGAACGGTCACGGGTCTTGTCGAAGATCTGAGCTGTGGCAGAGGATTAGCAAGAAATTGCTCGGTGCAATGACAAATAGTTGATCTAGGGCTCAAGGGAGGAGGCGACACAGATCATGCAAGGAAGAGAAATCAGGATTACCTAGCTTCCTCAACAATCGGGCAGAGGCGAAGTCTGGTTGGCTTGGATTCAAGGTGGAATGGGGCGACCACAAGTTGTCCGACAGCGACGAGAAGATCAAGCTGAGGAAGGAGACGAGTTGCGGCTTCCTCTTCTCCAGTCGAACCGCCACCGCCACCGACCCAAAACCCTTGCTCCGATGACGGTCGACTAGAAGGGTAGCAGCAACGAGTTTGGGTCAGAGATCACTGGATCAACACCGACGACAGTAGCTCTTTCTCTCGCGGCGGCGGCAAGTCGAGTTCAGGGGGCGTCGACACCTGCTACTGTTGGATCAGTAGAGAAGAAGAGGCGATGGAAAATCGATCCCACGTCGAGCAGGGACACCGATGATAGTGAGCTCGACGGAGATCAACTGGATTGGGCGAAGTTGAGAAGAAGAGAAGGCGATCGGGAAGAGGGATCGGGCTCTTGTTGCTCCGGAGACGAAGGGGAGAGGTCACGCGCGATAGAGAAACGGCCGACGGTGAGTTGTGATAAGAAATCGACGGGAAATGAAGGAATCGGATTTATTGAGAAATTTAACACCTCATTATAGTCTAAACAGGCTTTACAAAAAACTATTTACTTTATCCCCATGAAATATTTATAGAACCTGTTAGTGAAAGCCCTAGAGCCAATCATATGATGATTGTTGTATGGACTTTATTGTATCATATTCCTATTTATAAAGGCATGGTTATTATATTTACTTGTATTGGTGCCAAATAACTAAATATAATAATGTCCTTGAGTAGTAGGTTCTTATCTATATCAATCGATTGGTTGAATCGATAATGAGATGATATAGAGAACACTACTCTTAATCATTCCTAGTCGAGTATTAACATTCAGGGACAATGTTAATGCATAGAGACTAGCATGTAGGTCAACAAGATGACTTGATCTCACAAGTCATGGATATGAGATATCAAGTTGACACATGGGTATGCATTGGAGAATGTATACTGAATGACCCGCCATGAGAAAGTATCATGGATCGTTATATGAGTGTCATATACTTTCTCATGTGGCTATTAGTATGACTATTAGTCCTTAGACCTGAAGTCACCATGGTTCCCTACATAAGGAGTTGCATACTTTGGCTTCGTCAAACGTCACCCGTAAATGGGTGGACTATAAAAGCGATTCTTGGGTATGTAGCAGTTATCTTGGAGGGATGTGAGTGATGTAGATGGGATCTATCCCTCCTATATGACAGGGTGACATCGATATTCTTGATAGAGTGAGACCACGAAGTGCATGGCCATGCACAAATGAGTCAATATGAGATATTGAGCTCATTTGATTAGAGTGAGTCTACTTGGAGTTCAAGATTTAGATTGTCCCGAGGATGACACGGTCTATGCCTCGATTGGTCAATCTAGATGTCAAGGATAGAGGGACATTGTCACATATTGTGAGAGTCACAATTAGTAGTCACAAAGGTGATGTTGGAGCTCAACATTCTTGTAAATAGCATGATGTGTTGCTAGATACGCTCATTGCTTATGTTCCTAAATCGGTTTAGGGACATTGCCAGCGTTACAAGAACCTATAAGTCACACATGAGAGCAATTAGATGGAGATTAGTTTCATATGATGAACCATGAGGATTAGGTTCATGGGATGAACCAAATTGGATTAAGAGTAATCCAAATTAGACTAATTGAGTTAGACTCAAGTTGATTCAAGTGTTGAATGAGTCTAATTGAGATTTGATTCATCAAATCAATTTAAATTAATGAATAGAGATTCATTATATTAAATTGACTTGAGTCAAGTGGTTAGATTTGATCAACCATGGGAGATTAGAGGTCAAGTTTGACTTGACTTGAGAGGGAAGTTGAAGGTCAAGTTTGACTTGACCAAATGCCATGTCATGATGATGACTAGGCATGGCGGCCAATGATGATGCTCCACATCATCATTGACAGTCATTAGTGCCACATCATGAGGAGACCAAGGGTCATGGGAGTTACATGCATGCATGTAACTCCCCCTCCATAAGTGGCCGCCACCATTTGGGGGTTATGTGAGTGAAAAGTCATGTGGTGAGTACTCACTCATTACTTCATCATCTTCCTTGGGAATTTTCCTCTCAAGCTCTCCCTCTCCTTCCTCTCTTTGGCCGAACCAACCAAGGAGTGCTAGCACACTCAAGGTTTAGTTTTCTTCCACCTATTGCTTGTGTGGATACCATAGAGGAGTGTGCACTTGACACTCTCGAGTTCGTGGACTTTGGGCGGCGGGATTTGCGAAGGGCATCGCATCAAGGGTAACATCCTTATCTCTTAGTTCTAAGGTAGATCTAGAGGATTTTGTAAGCACATACATGTAATTAGTTTAATACTTCTTGCGCGGATCCGTGGCGGGACTTACGGGGTTTCATGACCCAAGCGGTTTTGCGGCCGGAAAAGCCAGCGATGAAGTATCGAGCCACGTCATGAGCATGTATGTGTTGTGTTTTGTATTTTTATATTAGATATAAAAATTACAGATTTTTATGTTTCTGTAAATTTCCTAATTTTATAGAATTTTTGGGTATTTTTCTCGTAGAAATTAAGCAGTGTTGGGACACTTGTAGGCTTCAACTATCGAAAAACTCTCAATCGTGAGTTCTCGCTTTAGGTTTTTAGGACTTAAGTCGCTGTAGGATCGTTAATAGGACACTCGCAAAGTTTATTTTTGCGGTAGAGCTGCCTATCGAAGAGGGTCATCGCGATCGCCAGCAAGCCAGCTGACCGTTTGAGAGGTGACTCATAAATTCGAAATAAATTAGGAAAAATTATAGAAATTTTCTGTAAAAATACATAATTTAGAATTATGTATAATTCTGTGATTGTCATGGCCCAATAACCCAATTTGATTGGATTATGTGTGTTGTAATTCATAATACGGTCTGCGTGCCGTTTTGTGGTTGTGCGTGTTGTAAAATGTTTTGCGACTGCCCTCTTCTTTTAATATTCTAGTTGTAAATAGTTTTAGACTCGAATGTAACTCGAGTTTCGTATTTGTAAGGTACAAAAATGGAGCGGTGGAAAGTCCACTTGAATACGAGCTAACGAGAAGGGTGACGACGACACATGGCGGTCAAAGGAAGCACTTGGAGAAGCCGCTAGCCTTAGGTTGACCGTCCGATCTTCTCATTGGCTTGAGAAGATCGTAGTAGGGTCATGACTATATCACATTTAATTATATATATATATGTTGATATATATATATATATATTTAATTGATTTATGCTTGTATGTATGTGATGCTTGTTAGTGTAAAAATGCTTGTATGTATATGATGCATGCTAGTTTAATTTTCTTGTATGTATATGATGCATTATAGAATAATGATTGTATGTATATGATGCATGCTAATATAGGATAATAAAGGCCTAAATGCGTATAAGATACACATTACGATTAGATTAGATCATAATCGAATCAACTCGAAAATGCCTACCGAGCCTGATACCCATCACTACCTCGATCATTTGTTGTTGTTGAATCTGCCAAAGCAGAGCAACGCATATTATCTTGGTAGGGTGCGAGGGACAATCTTGGTCCCGCCTATCACGACTTGGGTTAGAGTAAGCTCAATTAGATTGAGCAAAACTAGTTAACTCAATTGATCGAGTAGAACTATAGGCATATTCCAATCGTTGGAAAGATAGGTTAAGATCGCATTTACACTAAATCTTGGGCGATTTAGCCAAAGCTAACTCAAGGTCTTTTGTAAATGTGATCTTAATCCTATAAACAAGAGTTGCATAGAGATGTAATCGTAATGTGTTACCCACCGATCGCATTTAAGTCTTGGGCGATTTAGCCAAAGCTAACTCAAGGCTTAGTATGATGTGGATCTTGTCCCACAAGAATTATAGCTAGTTTGTATGAATCAAGTAAATGTGGTTTGACCACATCCATAACTCGATTCTATAAAATTCCTATAATTCAAGTGGGAGCATCATTTGATTAAAGGCCTAATTAAATGATAAAAGGAATATGATATTAATTCTCTGCATTGTATGTTGTAGATTACTATGTCAAACAACACGAACACTCTCTCTGCGATCCGCCCTGAGAAGGACAAGTTCAATGGAGCAAATTTCTGGACTGCACAGAACCCGAGAATTGTTCTCACCCAAGAAAGGAAGTCAGACGCCCCGAGCCCATTCCAGAGGCACCTCCGCCATCGCCTGAAGTGACAAAGATGCTTACAAGAAGCATCAAGATGATGCATTAGATGTGTCATGTCTAATGCTCGCGACCATGAACTCTGAGCTTCAGAAGCAACATGAGTTCATGAATGCTTATGATATGGTTGGACATCTTCGTCAACTATATCAAGGACAAGCTAGGCATGAGAGATATGAAGTCTCTAAAGCACTATTTGGGTCTAAAATGCAAGAAGGGACTCCTGTAGGTTCATATGTACTCAAGATGATTGGGTACGTAGAAAACCTACAAAGGCTGGGATTCCCACTTGCCCAAGAGCTGGCCACTGACCTAATCTTGCAATCTTTGCCAAGAGCCTTCGATCAATTTGTCATGAATTATAACATGAATGAAATTGATATAATGCTGAATGCTCAAAGATGTTGAGAATCACGATCTTAACCTTAAGAAGGGTAAATCTGACACCATTTTGATGGTGCAGAAGAAGAAAGGCAAGGGCAAGCCTAAAGGTAAGGGAAAGTCCCAAGCCAAGGGCAAAGGCAAAGAACTTAAACCCAAAGGAGGGGTAGCCAAGGAAGGGGCTTGTTTCTTCTGCAAGGAAGCAGGACATTGGAAGCATAACTGCAAGGCATACCTGGAAGATCTTAAGAAGAAGAGAAGTGAGACTTCTACTTCAGGTATAAATGTTATAGAAGTCAATCTATCTATTTCTTCATCATGGGTATTAGATACCGGATGTGCATCTCACATTTGTGCAATGCGGTGAAATAGCAGGCATTGACAAAGGCGAGGTGGACCTACGAGGCAATGGAATTCTTGTAGAGGAACTTATGATCTATCTCTGCCCTCTGGGCTTGTACTAGAATTAGATGAATGTTGTTATGTGCCTGCTTTAACTAAGAACATCATTTCAGTTTCTTGTTTGGACAAGAAAGGTTTTTCATTTATAATAAAGAACAAATGTTGTTCAGTTTATTTAAATGATATGTTCTATTGTAGTGCACCTCTAATGAACGGACTCTACTTTCTAGACTTAGAGAGCCCTATCTATAACATAAGTACCAAGAGGTTCAAGTCAAATGAGTTGAACCAAACCTATCTCTGGCATTGTCGCTTAGGTCATATAAATGAGAGTCGCTTATCTCACTCCATAAGGATGTCGCTAGACTCATTTGATTTTGAATCATATGAGACATGCGAGTCTTGCCTTTTAGGCAAGATGACCAAGACTCCTTTAGTGGACATAGCGAAGAGCAATGATTTGTTAGGACTTATACATAGTGATGTATGTGGTCCTTTCAATGTTGCTAGAGGTGGTTACAGTACTTCATTACATTTACTTGATGACTTCAGAGATATGGTTATGTGTATCTTATGACATAAATCTGAATCCTTTGAAAAGTTCAAAGAATTCAAGAATGAAGTACAAAACCAGCTTGGCAAGAGTATTAAGATACTTCGATCAGATCGAGGTGGTGAATACCTTAGCCATGAGTTTCATGACTATCTAACTGAGTGTGGGATTCTATCCCAACTCACTCCTCCTGGAACACAAAGGGAATGGTGTATCCGAAAGGAGGAATCGACTATTGGATATGGTACGATCTATGATGAGTCACACAGATCTTCCTATATCCTTTGGGGATATGCTCGACACAAAGAATTTTACCCTTAACCGTGTACCATCCAAGGTCAGTGGTAAAGACACCATATACGATATGGACAGGAAAATCCCAAGATGTCTTTTATGAGGATTTGGGGTTGTGAGGCTTACGTTCGACGTCAAGTCTCAGACAAACTGGGACCCAAATCCGATAGGTGCTATTTTGTTGGATATCCCAAGTCTACAAAGGGATATTACTTCTACATTCCCAGTCAGCACAAAGTGTTTGTGGCAAAGACTGGGGTTTTTCTAGAAAGGGATTTTGTTTCTAGAAAAACTAGTGGGAGTACCTTCGATCTTGAAGAAATTCAAGATAAGGACCATAGCACTGAGGCCTTGATGGAGGTTGAACAGGAACCACAAAGTGTTGTGGGTGAAGAGGTTGTTGCACAAAGAGTTGTGGAACAACCACCTGTTCAAGTAGACCTACCTCTTCGCAGGTCTGATAGGGTACGTCGTCAGCCTGAGAGATACTCATTTCTCTTGTCTGACC
Source organism: Wurfbainia villosa (assembly GCA_025175895.1). Classification (NCBI taxonomy): domain Eukaryota; kingdom Viridiplantae; phylum Streptophyta; class Magnoliopsida; order Zingiberales; family Zingiberaceae; genus Wurfbainia; species Wurfbainia villosa. Next base: position 82,079,650 of record CM045989.1, on the reverse strand, counting down.
ATGATGACGTTATGCTCATTGAGAATGAGCCTACCTCCTATCAGGAAGATGTGATGAGCCCAGATTCTGAGAAATGGCTAGACGCCATGAGATCCGAGATGGAATCCATGTACACTAACCAAGTATGGACTTTGGTTGATCCACCTGAAGGGGTCAAACCCATTGGGTGTAAGTGGGTCTTTAGGAGAAAGACTGACATGGATGGACTTACGCATACCTATAAGGGCCGATTGGTGGCTAAAGGTTTCAAGCAAATTCATGGTATTGACTATGATGAAACCTTTTCTCCAGTGGCGATGTTTAAGTCCATTCGGATCTTGCTTGCTATTGCAGCATACCACGATTATGAGATCTGGCAGATGGATGTCAAAACCGCGTTTCTGAATGGAAACTTACTCGAGGATGTGTACATGACACAACCTGAGGGTTTTGTAGATCCACAGCATACTGGGAAGGTATACAAGCTGCAAAGGTCCATTTATGGGCTAAAGCAAGCTTCTCGGAGCTGGAATCTTCGATTCGATGATGCGATCAAACAGTTTGGTTTCATCAAGAATAAAGATGAACCCTGTGTCTACAAGAGGGTTAATGGGAATACAGTTGTCTTCCTTGTACTGTATGTGGATGACATACTACTCATTGGGAATGACATCCCTTCGCTACAGTCTGTGAAGACTTGGCTGGGGACGTGCTTCTCAATGAAGGACTTAGGTGAAGCAGCCTGTATTCTAGGCATCAAGATCTATAGAGTTAGATCTAAGAGATTGCTTGGCCTAAGTCAGAGTACATACATTGACACGGTATTACTTCGGTTTGCCATGCAGAATTCCAAGAAAGGACTTCTGCCGATGTCACATGGTGTGAGTCTTTCGAAGACTCAAAGTCACTCTTCTAGAGAGGAGAGAGACCGCATGGATAAGATCCCTTACGCATCTGCTATAGGATCTATCATGTACGCCATGTTGTGTACTGTCTCCGATGTCTCGTATGCTTTGAGCATGACGAGTAGATACCGATGATCCGGTGAGCGCCATCGGATAGCGATCAAGAATATTCTTAAGTACTTGAGAAGGACTAAAGAATATTTCTTGATATTTGAGGCGATCGATGCGGCTTCAAACCCGGCCGGGATGATTACAGATCGTAGTCGGGGTTCGTGTTTTGCTTGAATGGTGGCGTGTGAGGAAGAGTTCAAGCGGTGACACGATTCTTGATTCTACAACAGGTAGAGTATATCGCCGAGGCGAGCAAGGAGGCCGTTTGGATCCGCAAGTTCATTCTTGAGCTTGGGGTGGTTCCTAGCATTGCAGATCCTATAGAGCTCTATTGTGACAACAATGGAGCGATTACCTGAAACTAAGGAACCTCGCTCACACCAGTGGACCAAACACATACTACGGCGCTTCCATCTCATTCGAGAGATCATCGATAGAGGAGATGTGAAGATTTGCAGAGTACCCACAGAGGCTAACATCGCAGATCCCTTGACCAAGGCTTTGGCACAGAAAAAGCATGATGGTCACACTAGGTCATTGGGTATTAGATACTACGGTGATTGGCACTAGTGCTAGTGGGAGATTATTAGTGAAAGCCCTAGAGCCAATCATATGATGATTGTTGTATGGACTTTATTGTATCATATTCCTATTTATAAAGGCATGGTTATTATATTTACTTGTATTGGTGCCAAATAACTAAATATAATAATGTCCTTGAGTAGTAGGTTCTTATCTATATCAATCGATTGGTTGAATCGATAATGAGATGATATAGAGAACACTACTCTTAATCATTCCTAGTCGAGTATTAACATTCAGGGACAATGTTAATGCATAGAGACTAGCATGTAGGTCAACAAGATGACTTGATCTCACAAGTCATGGATATGAGATATCAAGTTGACACATGGGTATGCATTGGAGAATGTATACTGAATGACCCGCCATGAGAAAGTATCATGGATCGTTATATGAGTGTCATATACTTTCTCATGTGGCTATTAGTATGACTATTAGTCCTTAGACCTGAAGTCACCATGGTTCCCTACATAAGGAGTTGCATACTTTGGCTTCGTCAAACGTCACCCGTAAATGGGTGGACTATAAAGGCGATTACTTGGTATGTAACGAATTATGCGGAGGGATGTGAGTGATGTAGATGGGATCTATCCCTCCTATATGACGGGGGTGACATCGATATTCTTGATAGAGTGAGACCACGAAGTGCATGGCCATGCCCAAATGAGTCAATATGAGATATTGAGCTCATTTGATTAGAGTGAGTCTACTTGGAGTTCAAGATTTAGATTGTACCGAGGATGACACGGTCTATGCCTCGATTGGTCAATCTAGATGTCAAGGATAGAGGGACATTGTCTCATATTGTGAGAGTCACAATTAGTAGTCACAAAGGTGATGTTGGAGCTCAACATTCTTGTAACTTGGGTAGCAATGATGTGTTGCTAGATACCGCTCATTGCTTATGTTCCTAAATCGGTTTAGGGACATTGCCAACGTTACAAGAACCTATAGGGTCACACACATGAGAGCAATTAGATGGAGATTAGGTTCATATGATGAACCATGAGGATTAGGTTCATGGGATGAACCAAATTGGATTAAGAGTAATCCAAATTAGACTAATTGAGTTAGACTCAAGTTGATTCAAGTGTTGAATGAGTCTAATTGAGATTTGATTCATCAAATCAATTTAAATTAATGAATAGAGATTCATTATATTAAATTGACTTGAGTCAAGTGGTTAGATTTGATCAACCATGGGAGATTAGAGGTCAAGTTTGACTTGACTTGAGAGGGAAGTTGAAAGGTCAAGTTTGACTTGACCAAATGCCATGTCATGATGATGACTAGGCATGGCCGGCCAATGATGATGCTCCACATCATCATTGACTTGGTCAATTAGTGCCACATCATGAGGGAGACCAAGGGTCATGGGAGTTACATGCATGCATGTAACTCCCCCTCCATGAAGTGGCCGGCCACCATTTGGGGGTTATGTGAGTGAAAATTCATTTGGTGAGCAATCACTCATTACTTCATCTTCTTCCTTGGGAATTTTCCTCTCAAGCTCTCCCTCTCCTTCCTCTCTTTGGCCGAACCAACCAAGGAGTGCTAGCACACTCAAGGTTGAGTTTTCTTCCACCTATTGCTTGTGTGGATACCATAGAGGAGTGTGCACTTGACACTCTCGAGTTCCGGCGGACTTTGGACGAGCGGGATTTGCGAAGGGCATCGCATCAAGGGTAACATCCTTATCTCTTAGTTCTAAGGTAGATCTAGAGGATTTTGTAAGCACATACATGTAATTAGTTTTAATACTTCTTCGCACGGATCCGTGGCCGGGACTTCCGGGGTTTCCGCAACGCAAAAAGCGGTTTTTGCGGCCCGGAAAAGCCCAACAGAACCTCCATTTAAATACAGAAAAATTTCTAAAAATTTCTGAAAAAATTCTATAAGACAATTTATTAATTAACAAGGGTATTAATTATTGTTATTTTTTTTCCCTCGGTATTTTACAGATAAAGTTCAAGAACATCTTTGAGATTTGGTTTTACTACAAATTATTATAATTGGACATGTCATGGTGAACCGTTCATATCCGATGAAGAGGTTGGACGAAACATACAAAGGACAGTTAGTGGAGATCAAAGATATTATGATCAATTCAATCCATATCATAGGATGATAGTTGATGCAGTTGGTCATAATTTGAATACCGAATCAAACGCTGCAAGTTCTAGTTGTCCTCAAACATTTGAACACATGTACACTAGTTATTCATCGCCATTGGAGAAGGTAGAAGTAACTGGTGTTCATGAAAATGTATACGATGAACCATATCTCAAATTTCAAGAAGTGTTGAGAGCTGCAGATGAACCCGTATGGTCTGGTTGTGATAGTCACACTAAATTATCTCTCACGACAAGATTGCTAAATGTTAAAGTTGAGCATAATGTGTCCGAAGATTATTTTAATGATTTTGTTCAAGTTATTGGAGAAGTATTGCTGCATGATCACATAATGCTGAATGATTTTTATAGTATGAAAAAACTTGTGAAAGATTTAGGTCTTCCGATGCAAAGAATTGATGTTTGCAGAGATGGTTGTATGCTATATTGGGGAGATAATGCAGATTTAGAGACTTATAAATTCTGTAATCAATGTAGGTACAAGAGTACCACGAGATCGGACCATAATAAGCGATGTAAATCATTCAGACAAATGTTTTGTTTTCTTTTAACTCCTAGATTGCAAAGGCTTTATGCATCAGATGTCACTACTGAACACATGACTTGGCATGCAAATCATGAAACAGAGGAGGGGCTAATGTGTCATTTATCAGATGCAGAGGCATGGAAAATTTTTGATAGAACATATCCTGAGTTTGCGAATGAAACTCGGAACATCAGGTTGGGTCTATGTGCTGATGGATTTGCTCTATTTGGCAAATCAGGAAGAAATTATTCTTGTCGGACAATTATCGTATCTCCGTATAATCTTCCACTTGGTATGTGTATGAAAACATTGTATATGTTTTTAAGATTAATTGTGCCTGACCCTTATAATCCTAAGAAGGTAATAGATGTTTACATGCAACCACTGATTGTCGAGCTGAAACAACTATGGGATGAGGATATTTCTAAATATGAAGTCCATACTAATCAGATGTTCAAAATGAGAGATGCACATCTTTGGACCGTAAATGATTTTCTTGCTTATGATATGTTATTGGGATGGAGTACCGCGGGAATTTTAGGATGTCCAATATGTATGGAGAGATCAAAGTCATTCAGATTGAAACATGGAAAGAAACTGAGTTATTTTGATTATCATAGATAACTTTTACCGCTAAATCATAAATTCAAAAAAAAATAAAGAAGAATTTACTAAGAATAGAATTGAAAGAACACCTCCACCATTGAGATTCACCGGCCAATTTTTATGGCATAGAGTGCTTAACTTCCCATCTATTATTGAAGAACCAAATGTTACAACATATGACTATGGAATTAAGCAAAAATGGACTAAAGAGAGTATATTTTGGGATTTACCGTATTGGCAGAGTAATTTGATTCATCACAATCTTGATGTAATGCATATTGAGAAGAATGTTTTTTATAATCTGATAAATAGGATGATGGATATTACTGGAAAAATAAAAGACAATCTGAATGCAAGAAAAGATATGCATCTCATCTGTAAATGACTCGCCCTTGATGTTGATGAAAATAGTAGGGGAACAAAACCAAAAGCAGTTTATACATTGAATAAGGATCAGAGACAGATTGTTTGTGAATGGTTGAAATAATTGAGATTTCCTGATGGTTATGTCTCTAATCTTGATAGATGCATCGATTTGAAGGAATACAAATTGATTGGTTTGAAAAGTCATGACTGTCATATATTCATGGAAATACTAATTCTTATTGCTTTTAAGGAATTGTTACCAAATTTTATATGGGGTGCAATTATGGAATTAAGTATTTTCCTTCATAATATTTGCTCGATAGTATTGAGTCATTCACACATGGAGACATTCCAATCAATTTGCGTAACTTAGAAAGAATATTTCTACCGACATTTTTTGATTCCATGGAACATCTTTTGGTTCACTTGCCATATGAGGCTAAAGTTGGATGTCTTGTTCAATTTCGATGGATGTATCCGTTTGAAAGATAAATTTTTTTTATCATTGTTAGTGCATTTAATTAATTTTAGTATAAATTATTTTCTAATACATTTTTTTATTACTATTAGATTCCTCTATCACTTGAAAAAAAAGTGAAAATAATGCTCATGTTGAGGCTTCTATTGTTAATGCATATATTGTGAAGGAAGTTACAACTTTTGCATCATATTATTTTGAACCTCACGTTCAATGCAAAAGTCGTAGAGCAGGAAGAAATGATGAGGGTCCTATTGATCCCTATTTGAAGTCATTCTCAATTTTTAATTACCTTGGTCGACCGAGTAGATCTTGTACAAGTAGATACTTAACTGGTCAAGAGTGGCCAGTAACCCACACATATATTTTACTGAACTGTCCAGAAGTAACGTTGTATTTCGAGTGAGTATATAAATGTTATATTATATATTTCATATATAGTAAATTATTATTCATGTTATATTTAATTTTATGGTACGATTTTTCAAACCCTATATTCTGGGCTTCCAGAGCATGAGTTTGATTGTTTCTACGATGAAGAATTTGCACCATGGTTTAAAAAATATGTAAGTAGTCTATGATATTAAATTTCATAAATCTGGACTTTAACACATACTTATTTGACTTTAGGTTCTTGATAATCACACTCACATTGAGCAAGAACTAGTAAAGCATCTATTATGAGGTCCAAACACTGTGGTGAAAACTTGTCCGGTATATTTCATAAACTGATATAATTTTTATACTCAAGAATATGGAACTGGAAAAGATACAATGAATAGTGGAGTTTGTCTTTAGTCATCTAATGATGGAGGTGCAAGGAATTATTTTTATGGTTTGCTAGATGAAATTTTAGAGGAAGCGTACCCAAGTTCAGATTTGTGAGTTATTTTATTTATGTGTCATTAGTTTGACCCTATCAAAGGCATGAGGGTGCATCCACAGTTTAATTTGGTTGAAATAAATTATAAAAAATTATACAAGAGGTATGAACCATTTGTGTTAGCACAACATGCGATTCAAGTATTTTATGCTTCATATCCTAGTCTGAGACAAGACAAAAGAGATTGGAGGGTTGTTTGTAAAACAAAAGCATGTAAAAAATTGAGAAACACTGGGAAGACATAGCATATCAACAAGATGAAGTTGTAAATACATTTCATATAGAAGAATATAATATTTCAGCGTTACGAGATCCCAGTGACATAGTAATAACCGTTGATGCTAGTGAAATGAATGAGAATGAAGATGAGGAATTTAATTTAGAGGATGCTGATGACGATGATGATGACGATGACGATGACGATGATGATACAATAACGATGATGTTGACGATGACGATGATGATATCGAATAGACGTATGACAAGGATGAAAATCACAATGCGGACTTCGATTTATAATTATGGGTAATTTTTATTGAGTACCAATTATGTTTCAATTTACTGTCTAATTCTAAATTTCATATATTTGATATATTAGTGAACTGTCTTTTTATGTAGGTTATCCAGTTGCTATTAATATGGTATTTTTTCATATTATTCATATTATAAATTCGATATGCAAATGCAATTTTTTTTTTATTGTCATATTCTTCTAATAATTATGATTCTTAGTTTCGACGTAGCAGTCATAGACGGAGTAGCGATGGAAGATCACAGTCTTCCTCTGCACAGTCTGATGCTCTTGCAGGAAATGTACACTCCACCTCTTCTCCACTTGTGAACTTCTTGTTCTCAATAGATACCTTCTAATGTATCTTCCCCAGTACGACAATCACTCGTTGAGAGGGAAGATACGCGAGAGTTCATATCTCTGCACGGAGATTCATAAATATTCAAGTTTTAAATTATATATGTTTTTAATACAATATGTATTTTTATAAGTATCTAACATATGTTGGATCGAAAAAAGAGCGCTAGAGGGGGGGGGGGGGAATAGCACACGACAAATCTTCATTTCTTTTTCGTTCGTTTGATTAAGATAAAGAGTAAAGCAGTAGAAATTAAAAGACACGAGTTTGTTTTTACTTGGTTCATAGCCTACCGGCTGCTAATCCAAGGCCCTAGGGATCCGAGATCACACACGGAGGGCAATTCACTAAAACTCTCCTCCTCGTTGGAGGTAGGAGAAGATGATTACAAGAAACATGAGAAACTCGAGGTATAGGGACAAATTCCCTCTCCTCGTTACGATGAAATCTCAATAGAAAAGTAGAATGCAACAATTAGAAATGTGAATAAGATGTACCGATACCGATGACTAAGATGGAAGAGATTGAGCACGTGTCGTTGGTGGTTCGGCAGCGCTTTAGCGTCGTATGATCGTCGTAGTGTAGCGACATCGTGGAGGCTTTTGGAGAGCTTGAATGATTGAAAATAGTGTGAAACACTCCTCATTTTATAGCCCTTCAACCTAGTGGATGTTGAGCTTGAGATTCTATCAAGAAGGCCACCTCACCCCAAGATAAGGGGATGAGGTTTGACTCTCATCGAAGCTGGAATTTGAATGGTAGTCGACTGATGAACCCTACCAGTTGACTGATGCCACCAATAGTCGACTTCTAATAGCTAGCAGTCGACTGTTGGCTAGGGTATCCAGCTGCATCAAAGAGTTAGCTCGAAATAAAAGTAGTAAGAGTGAATTCAATGACTACGTACCGTCCGATCTCGACCTAGACCTTCCACAGGAAGTCTTGATCGGATCGCTGCCTAAGGATGTCCCCGTATGGAGGACCCATCCTTACTTACACTTACACACATGAGCTTACCTTAGGTCCTTTGTGACTTGTAGTTTTGCTTTTGGTCTACACCTGGGTTCTTCGACTCCCTCTGAAGTTCTCCCAGTGTCGCCCGACCACCACTATTTTCTGACTCGGGATTCTCCGAGTGTCGTCGACCTTCATCTCAACTTAACTGTTCCTGCACACTTGGTTCAACTCTTTAGACAACAATATGGCCTTAACTTTAAGTCTTTGTCATAATCAAAACTCAGGTTCGATTATCTGGTGCCTACTGCACCAACAACATGGTTTGTTTTTATTTTATGTTAGATTTACAAATTATGTACATGTTATTCATGAGGTAAATAAAAAAGTGAATAACTATTTGGGCGAAGCTTCTATGATTTATACGAGCACGCCGGAAGAAATAAAAATTTTATGGTGGGATGAGTTCAAAGAAAGTTATTTAAATCATTTTGTATATAAAATTGCAGTTAATATAATCAATTCAATTTTTCTCTATTGCAATGGTTATTTACTTGGGAGGAGGGTGAACCACTAGAGATTAGAACAATTTTCAAGAAAAAGTGTGGCGATCAGATCAGAAACATACTTAGTAATGCAAAAACCAGAAATAAAAAGTCACACTGTATAACCGAGGAGAATTGGAATAAAATTCTTCCATATTAGGGATCTGAGGATATCAAATAGAGGAGTGAGTAGAATAAGAAAAATCTACATTGTAATTCCAGCGCTATGTCTGCCACGTATGCGGGAGGCTCAATCAATATCGATGAGCATAGACATCAATTGGTGAGTTTTTTCAAATCATAATTTTGTAATCTAATATTCACTAATTTATAAATTATAACTTTGTTTGTTTAAGCCTAAGAGACAGGGGCTGAGCTATTATTCATAGACACTTTCACCCGTACATTCCAAAAGAAAGATAAGACGTGTAGTGGGGAGAGAGAGCTAGAACAATGAAGGATTGTAATTTAAAAAATTTAAATTCTTATTAAGTATTTAACTTTTTTTCTTTCAAAATCGGAGAAATACGATGAACTTGCACAGAGAAATTTGAGCCTTTTTTAGCAATATCAATTTATGGCTTGAAGCAACTGAAGGGGAAAAAAGTGGAAGAATAATTGGACTCGGTTCTTTGAGTCGATCCTATAAAGTCCCTGGTGCTTCTTCTTCATCCTCTCCGGCATCAAGAGCAGAAATTAATCAATTAACCTAAGAGGTTATTCATTTGAGGGAGTTACTAGTACAGAAGGAAAATGAATCGAGACAAAGAGATCAGGAAGTAAAAGAATTAAATGAACATATGAATGAATTTCGGAAGCAACAGATCTTCATTATGCAGCATCTTCAATTAACATCTAGTTCAAGTCAACTTTCTCCTCGATCTGGTCCTCCTCCTGATCCCTGTAATAATGACAATGATGATGTATTTTTTGATGATGATGGTGGTGACAATGATGGTTATGTTTGAATTTATTTGTTGTATTTAAATGTTACTTGACTTCTCATATATAATATCTATATATTGTAAGTTATGTTTATGTTTGTTATGTATATATTGAGTTGGTATTGATGTTTGATGTGTGAATTAGTTTATATTGTTATATGTGTTTGTTGTAAAACAGGGAAAATATTATAATCTATCATAATATTTTTATTAATTTTTCCAGATTAGAAATAGAAAAAAATTCATCGTAGATTTGTGACGAAAAATCATTTTTTGTAGTAAAATTAGCAACGAAAAAAAATTTTGTTGCAAAAAATGTACCACTAGTCGACTGGTATACTATCAGTCGAGTGAGAAGTCGGCTAAAAAAGGTTCTTTGACCAACTTGTCCACCACTAGTCGACTGATGGCCACCATCAGTCCACTAATATATGATAATTTGCGATGAAAAATTTTATTCATCACAGAAATTGAGTCAAAAAAGTTTTTATTGCAGATTATCCTTATTAGTCGACTGATCAACATAATCCGTCGATTGCTATTACTGTAGCACCTTACAGAACATTTGGTAGACAACTGAGTAGTCAACTCTTCACTCACTAGTTGATTGCTATACTGTAGCACCTTATAGAACGTTTGATAACCGACTGACCAGTCGAACTGCTCAAGCGCCAGTCGACTGATGGTATCCTTCAGTCGACTTGCCTTGAATATTTTGCAACGATTTTTTTTTCATCGCAGATTTGGCTACGAAAAAATATTTGTCGCTAAATTTATTTTTATTCATGAAAATATGTTTATTATACTTTTGCGATAAACTGTATTTTCGTTGCAGATTTAGCGATGAATATAACTATTCATCGCTAAATTATGCGACAAAAATTAAATACGTCACTAAATTTTGCAATGAAAATTAAATTCGTCGCTAAATTGGGTCATGGAAATTTTATTTGTTGCCAAATTTGGCGAAAAATAGTTATTTTCATCGCCAAAATTGGCGACAAATAGATATTTTCGTCGCCAAATTTTTGCGACACAGTATTTTTTTTTTCGTTGTAGATTTGGCGATGAACTATTTTTTTGTCAGAGATTTGGTGATGAACTATGTTTCGTCGCCATATTTTACGATGAATAATTATTTTCATCACCAAATTTTGCGATGAATAATTATTTTCATCGCCAAATTTGACGACGAATTTTGCAACGAAAATTTTATTCATTACAATTTTCCCGATGATTTTTTTTTTCGTTGTAGAATTTAGCGGCGAATTATTTGCAACGAAAAAAATTCTTTGCAAATTTCTTTACAAAAAAATTTTGCAATGAATTTTTATTCAAAATTCGTCGCCAAATCCTATAATTTTTGTAGTGTTATCTAACCTCCAAAGCCACATTAATGGGGAAGGTGAAGTGGAAGAGGAAGTGGAAGAGTTTTAGAAGAGAAATCAAATTTTTCTTATCTTACTCATCCATGCCTTTTGCCCTCCTAATCATGATGAGCTTATAATGGGCTTGATTATTTCCCATTGTCCATCTTCCATCTTGGCCCATTATCCATCTTCCATCTTTACACATTAGGTTTTAGAATTTTTCTAGAACCCAATTATGAATTTCATCATGAATTCAATTATAGACCAAGTGTGGAACATTTCCACTCTCATTGTTTTCATTCATTCATAAACTCTTTTATGAATCATAACATTTGATCATATCAAACTTTGTTCATCAATACACCATTAGATCACATAAAACTTCATTCGCCAAATTCAACTCCTTGAATTTAACTTTTTCAACGGGAAATAGGAAAATCAATACTTGTGTGACCCTCAATGGTTCAGGGCTACAGATAGTCGTGGGTTCACAACTCTTTATGATTCAGGACTATACATGTCCTTTATTCGGGCATACCCTTAATAGCCCTATCATATGATCAACTCTTTGATTAAAGGATGTTAGAACTAATTCTGATTAGCACCCAACGAATAATGGTAAGAGCATCTAGCATCACCACCCCATGACTCTTTATGTATCACTGAATAGTGCATGCAAGAACCAGTCGATTATGGTTAACGTATAGTCTAGTCCCTTCAGCTCATATATCCGGTGAAATCTACAACCATTAGTATATCGAGAGTTGCATATTGATTTGGCAACCATGTGATGTATCTTATAGTGACAACACATGTGCAACTAGGAAACTCCTTTTCCTAAAGCACATCTTGCAACTCTGATCAGAGATTCCATGCACTATTGAATAATACATTACATAGGATATCCACACACGTGGTTGTGTGGTGAATCCCTGACTACAATGCACTGACTCCTATATATTTTATTACTGCACACAATCTCACCACCTGATGACCCCAATAGAGTCGGTAAATGAGTCAAAGTACAACTCCAACATATAAAGTCTCAGTGTTGTCACATATCTTAAGGACTACTAGTGTACAACTACAATTAAAAACTTATCCACTCGATAATTGATAACCTCTTGGAAAGTTCGAGTGAGGGTAGTTCAATGAACTCATCGTATGAGCACCCATTTGTATGCTTGAACATCTCTATGTTCTTACCGATGAAACATGGTACAATACATTACAGATGCTAGTCTCTAGCTCGAGCGGCCTTATATCCTTGTTTATTGGCGACCCAATTGACTAGGAACAGATTTAGAATCTATAGTTAATATTGATGTATTTCATGATGATCATCATATGTACCACAACATCTCACTATGGTATATTCAAGGACTTTATCTATGCTTGTAGCATGGGTATTAAGATAAAGTAAATGCCACACTTATTAAATTATATTAAAATAGAGGATGTCTTAACACAAGAGTCACAAAAGCCCTAGCCAATAGTTGGCTTATAGGGCACCTACTCTAACAAATATAACATATAGTCTTTGTGAGAAGTGGGATGGTTCTCCCTTAAACTAAGGATGATGCATTGCTATCTAGGCATATCTAATTTGACCTCCTTACCTAGGATGTCAATTAATGTCATTTGTCATTAATTATAATTTGATAAACATAATGCATAAATTGTGATCGTGGCATAAATTATTTGCATAAGTTAAAAGCATTTGCCAATGATACATGATGCCATGACATAATAAAAATAATCCAAGTATTAGCTGACATTTTAAATAATCATGCGATACATGATGTCTTGACATGGAGTATGGCAAACAAAACATGACAAATTTTATAATATAAAGGTATGGAGATACCTAAGTCTTGAATTTAATTGTCATTATCTAAAATTATGTCAAATACCATATTTAATATAATAATGAACCAAACTCCCTCAAGTATGACAAAACCCCAACTTGCCACACTATTGACTCTAACCTAATTGTGTCAATTATAATCAATTTTCAAGCTTCTATTATTCCAATTTGCACATCCTAAAATCTTTTAGGATTATAGTTCTAAATTCTTTTTCAAAGTATCACTATACCTCAAAAATGTTCAACTCCACTATGGTTAGGTTAACTGCCTTTCCATTTTAAGTAGACACACCCTATACACATATAGTGTGAAGCAATCACACTCCTAAGAACCCAATACCTATTGGAGCTCATTGAGTTTTCTTTGTATTCACTAGGGATGATTTCCATTGATACCTTTCTGATGTGTGCAAAACATATAGGGTTTTATAAGTAGTTTTAGTACACATCTCATTTCATTTTATACTTGTTTCATGCATATTCTTCCTTGTTTTGCATTCATTTACTATTTTCCAGTTCAGAGATCTACTTTGGTGAATTTATGTGTAGGATGACATTTTTAGAGCAAAAATGAAGAATTTTATGGAGCACGAACTTTAGGGAACATGCTTTGCCCGTGTCCCAAGACACAGGCATGTTCTCGAAGTGAAACAGATCAAAACAGAGGCTCCAAGAGTGAGACACGATCGACGGTGTCAATTAGCACAGCAGTGTCTTTTTTCTAGCTCAATTTTCAACCTAGATTTAAGTCATTTTCAGCCTTGCACATGGTTTGACCATGTGAAATTCACACGACTGTGTGGCAGCACCACAAATTCAATGAAATAAGGTTTTTCCAAGCATTTATGGAAAGTCGGAGCCGCCTCTATATATAGGAAACTTGTCTAAGAGGCTAGGGATCACGATGGGAGCCACCCTAGGGCTCCCAAACCTTGGGATGAGGCCCGATGGCTAGGATGACAAGAAGGTGTCCTAAAAAGCACCAGAGACTCGCAACGGGGAGGAAGGAAGTGACAAGAAGATCCATCTCGATGCTCCGACACTGTGGAGGACAACCAAGACACGCAGATTGGATAGGACAGAAAGTAATTTCTTTATTTTCTTGTTCTACTTCCATTGGAATGACTTTTCTTAAGATGTCTTGTGTTTATTCTCATTTTTCTATGGAGTAGATACTTTGATTCTAGGATTAGGGAGTAACTTGTGTATATGGACATGCTAGTTCAAATAGTTATTCATCTCTTTTGATTTTATTTGCAATTTTGTGTTGTTTAGATCGATGAGGATTATGACTTGATTCTATTTATATTGAGCATAGGCGATATAAGGGTGAGAGCCTTTGTATAAAAAATCTAGGAGAACCAAGGATGAACTTTACGGTCATCCTCCCTCCCATAATCATAGAAGATAGAATATGATAGAGTAAGATATGAAATACGATCCACCTCTTCATAGAGATTATTAGGACATCTTCATACCCCAATAACCTATCTTAGCAAAAGGCCCAAAGTATGAGAGATTAACTCTAGAAAGGTTGAGGGACCATAGTGACAGAGGTCTCCCAACAGTATCAACCTCCTGAGCACTGACTATCCGAAAGGGAAACTTGGTTAAGAATAGGTAGTTCCCGATAGAAGCAAAAGTTCATCGGGCAAATGCATGATGATCCTCCCGCAAGATTGTAATTAGAGATCCCAAAAGCATTTGATTGATAGCATGTTCCACGACGCACAAGTGAAACCGATGTCCTAGAATCCTCTTAGGGAACTTCGAACCTACCTTTGCTTCTTCCGAGTGACACCGTACTTGAGTTAGGACTACCGTCAACCTCAAAACCTTTATTCTAAGGATATTAACTCTGAACCACAACATCCACTAGACAAATGTATTCGAATCTTAGTCTATGTGGGATCGATAACTCTTTTATTACTCGACGATATTCATGCACTTGCAAGCATTGAGCGCGAGTGCACGCTCCAAGTCCTTGACGATTCCTATCGAAGATTTGAGGTCGTGCTCACGTGCATTACGTTTTTGGCGCCATTGCCAGGGACTGTTGATTCAATATCAAATTGAAAGTGGATAGTTTGGATCAGACCTATACTAGATTTGCTTTATTGTTTTACTTCATTTCAGTCTATTTAGTTTTGTATTTTCGTTATCTATATTCAGTTTAGATTAGTTTTATTGCTCATATTTCATTTAGCCTTAATTTAATTTTAAGTCTACTTTAGTTGGTTTATTATTTTTAGGTTATTTGATTTCTTCTCAATAAGTAGCATACATACTCTTGATAGTGTACCTTGGTTCATCGTATGCACAGATGCTTTAGAACGAAAAATCTGCTTCCGATCGACATTGAAATAGATAGAACTTATCTTCGAAGGAGAGCCAAACAAAGGGATATGGAGTAATACGATGCCCCATTAGCAAACATTGGTAGCTGTCCTTTGCTGGACTATGTAACTCCCAGTGCTAGAGGATATAAGCCTAGTATAGCTGGACCATCAATTAGAGCAAATAATTTTGAACTAAAATCTGAACGTGTACACATGGTCTAACAGAGTCAATTCGGAGGAGCTACAACTGAAGAACCTAACTGACACCTAGAGATTTTTTAGAAATCTGCTTGACCTTGAAATTCAATGGAGTACTCACCGATGCAATCCATCTGAGCCTATTCCCGTTCTCACTGAGGGACAAGGTGAAGACATGGCTGCACTCCCTTCCTTCAGGAAGCATCACCACATGGGAGCAGTGTGACCAGGAATTTATTAATAAATTCTTTCCACCAATTAAGACAATTCACATGCACCACTTGATCACTAGCTTCTGCCAGAAGGAAGGAGAGTCCCTTTTTGAAGCCTGGGATCGCTACAAGGGGTTACTATTTTAGTGCCCACCATGGTCTAGAGAGGTGGTCGGTGATCCACATTTTCTATAAGGGATCATATACATCACAAAGGATTCCCTAGATTCTGCTATAGGAGGAGCTTTGATAAACAAAACCATCGAAGAAGTAGAAGAGTTGATTGAGGAGGTGGCCCAAAACCACCACCAATAAGCCTCCGAACATAGTCACCTATCACATGGAGTCGGTAGATTTGTCCTTAACTCCATTGATCATCTAGCGGCAAGGATGGATGCACTAAGCAAACGGTTTGACTCCCTAGCCCCTTCTTCTATACGTGTGGTTGATTCCTTTAGTGATAGAGTAGCAGAATATCAAGAAGACTACCGTGGAGGGAAAAGAGGCTCTAAGGAGCAGGTTGAGCATGTCAATGCGGTGGGTGAGTGTAATCAAAGGACCAACAATCCGTATTCTAGTACGTACAATCCTGGATGGAGGAACCACTCGAACTTCTCATATAAGAATAATTCGGGAACTTTCCAATAGTCAGGAAGGTACGAACAACAGGACAATGGGCAGCAACAACCGCCTAAATCTCGACTTGAGCAGATGATGAAAAATTTCATTCAAACACAACAAGTAGTGAACACTGAATTCCAGCAATGAAATTCATAGACAGAAACTATACTAGAAGGATTAAGGACATCCGTAAACGACCTTGTCAATAGACAAAAGAAGTTGGAGATTCAAATAGCACATATCGCCAACCAGTATACTAGAACACTGGGTTGATTACCAGGAAAATATGAAGGACAATCCATCCAATCACCACTAGAGGAAGAAGTTGAGGATTATATAATTGATAATTTAATCGAGGAGTACATTGCTTCAATTAAAACACCTCCTAACCTCAAAGATCTAGAAGAGCCTACCTTTGTTGGAGATCTTTGGAAGGCTAGAGGGGGGTGAATATCCTCTCTTGAATTATATAAACAAAGTTAGTGGAAGCAAAGACAAATAATAATGAAAACAAGAGATACAAACACAAGCGCTAACAAGAATGATTTTACATGGTTCGGAGATTAAGCTCCTACTCCACGGCGATCCTTAAGGTGGATCAGCCCAAGTGAATCTCCACTAAGAAAGCTTTCTTTACACAACACTCCTCTTCTTACAAAAGATGAAGATGAAGACTAGAGAAGAGGAGGACTAAAAAACACTTAAAATGCTTATGAAAATGTGGGGAGGTTGAGAGTAAGTTTAGAATATAAGCACTAGCCTCCTCAAGCACCCCATGACCTCTTTTTATAATGAAGAGGTTAATTTTCCTATTGAGCCTCAATCAGTTGACTGATGTACAATATCAGTCGACTGATGTTGTAGCTGACGCCATCCAACAGCTTCTGACGAGATGGATTCGCGATCATCACTGCCTAATGGGACTTTGATCAGTCGATTAATAATACTATCAGTCGGCTGATTGAGTAACCAGTCGAGTGCTTGAATTGATCACTCAACTGGAGAACCTTCTATGCCGATGTACACTTATAACAGTTAAGTGCTAGGGTATAGCAATTGACTGATGGTGAACCAATTGACTGCTAAACCCTAACAGTCGACTGTTGGCCATAGAACTCAGCCAACTTCAGTCGAGTGACTGATCAGTCGACTGGGACGAAGCACCAGTCGACTGATACACTTCAAGTATGATTAAATCATAATTGAATTAACCTCCTAGACCTAGATTTAAACTTTTATCTCTTCCTTCATCCTTGTGCCTCCAGGATCCCTCGGAGTTCGCGACTCCTTCATCCTTGCGCTTGCTTCCAAGAGCTTCCCTTGGTTTCGTCATGTCTTGCATTTTCCTTTTGCCAAAGGACCGCTTGGACTTTATGCTGCCAATACTACATGCTTGGACTTACACTGCCAAAATCTTTCCTTTGGTCTTCCTTTTACATAGTCCGCTTGGACTTTACGCCGCCAAGACTACATGCTTGGACTTACGCCGCCAAGACCTATCATTGGACTTCTCTTGCCAAGATCACACTTGGATTTTCCTTCACCAAGTCTTTATATTTGGATTTCCTTGTCACTTATGACATTCTCAATTAAATCACAGTTAATGCCTAACTACAAATGATTATCCAAACATTAAAAGACATAAATGCTTGGGGCATTATTGCACCAATAATCTCCCTCTTTTTGATGTTTGGCAATCATGTCTTGAAATATGCTATGAAATAAACATTAAACATTATATATCAATATGAATTCTAACTTAAATTTCCCTTCTCCCCCTTTGACATACATAAAAAAGAGAAGGTCTAAAAGAAATTAAGTTATGCATGAGTAATGTTTAGGTATGTCTTGAACTAAGGTATAAGATAGAAATAAGGCTCCCCCTTAATCCAAGACATGTTTCATGATGTGTAAACAACATGTTGAGCAAAGCATAATATGAAAATATGTCCTTACTTTGCACAAACAATAAACATGATATAGACACAGGGAATGAAAGGTTAATGTGTTATAGAACTCCCCCTAAATCAATGCATGAAACAATCCTATACCCTCTTAATAACTTGGATTGTTTACCATAGGGTTAGGACATTTAGGATTACATTTAAGATGATAGAACAGGACTTAAACTGCAAAAATATAGTGTGTCAGTCGATTGATTACTAAAGTTGTCGACTACCAATCCTGAAACACCAATTTCAGCCTTTTCATCCAAACTTCAGAAATGCGCAAAAAATTTAAGAAACATCACACATTTCTGAAACCATTTTCTATCAGGGAAAAATAATTTAAAAAATATATTTTTTCTAGATTTCAAAAATGATACAATCTTTGGAAGAAGCAAAAGCTTTAATGAATTTTCAATACTTTGTACCACTTTTGCTTGTCAAGTGAAAACTATTTTTCAAAATATAATAAACATAGTTTAAAATATATTTTATTTGATATTTCCAATCATCTTCTTAGAACTATATGCACATCAATTGTACATAAGCCTTCCCAATGATTGGTGCAATGAAGGATTAATGTCTCTAGATGATATTTTGGCTCATAGTAATACATCATAACAAGCATGATGAACCAAATGCATCTTCCTAACATCTCACATATTGTCTAAGTGGCTCAATACAAAAACCATAGTTTCTTAGGTATTTTGTGAGATGCTTAGAGGTATAGTCCAGTATTTTCTATAGGATTGTGCAAAACTAGACCTCTATTCTTCTAAGCACATTCCAAGTTCTCTCCTAAGTGATGAATAATCCGCTTCGGGGAGAGCCTTTGTGAATATGTCGGCTAGGTTGGACTTGGATTCTATGTAATTGAGTTCAATGTCCCCCTTTGCCACATGATCTCTAATGAAGTAATGCTTCACTTAAATGTGCTTAGTCCTATAGTGATGTACAAGATCTTTGGTCAAATTTATGGTACTCACATTATAACAATAAACCTTGACATTGGAGTAGTGTAGCTTATAGTCCTCTAGAGTGTGTCTCATCCAAAGTAATTGAGCTACACAACCACCCATAGCCATATATTCAGCTTCGGTGGTGGACAAAACAACACAAGATTGCTTTCTACTACTCTAACTAACTAGGGAGGATCCAAGAAATTTGCATCCACCACTAGTACTCTTCCTATCCAACTTGCAACCCACATAGTCGGAATCAGTGTACCCAACCAAATCAAAAGATTTTGTCCTAGGGTACCAAAGTCTTACATTTAGTGTGCCTTTGATATATCTTAAAATTCTCTTAACAGGTACTAAATGGGACTCTTTGGCACAAGATTGATATCTTGCACACATACCTACCACAAATAAGATATTGGGTCTACTAGCGGTTAGGTATAGAAAGATACCAATCATGCTTCTATAAAATTTTGTGTCAATTATTTTACCTTCTTGATCATTATCTATTTTTGTGTTGGTTGCCATAGGAGTTGAAACTACCTTAGCATTTTCCAAACCAAATTTCTTGATCATTTCTTTAGCATATTTGGTTTGGTATACATAAGTTCCTTCATTAGTTTGTTTGACTTGTAATCCTAAGAAGAATTTTAATTCTCCAACTAGACTCATTTCAAACTCATTCTCTATATTTTTGATAAAGTCTTGTAGGAGTTCATCATTTGTTGACCCAAAAATAATGTCATCTACATATACTTGGGCCACAAAGATATCCTTTGATTTTTACTTTATGAAGAGAGTTTGATCTACTTGACCTCTTCTAAAACCCTTAGAAACTAAGAAAGATGACAATCTTTCATACCAAGCTCGGGGAGCTTATTTTAACCCATATAAAGCTTTTCTAAGCTTGTATACATGATTTGGATAGTCTATACTCTCAAACCCGGGAGGTTGTTCCACATATACTGTTGGACCAAGCGGATTGCTAGAGGGGGGTGAATAGCGATAGAAACTTTTTCGAAATCGTTCGTTGAGTAGACAATTAATCGTAGAAGAAAGATAAATGACAAATAAAGAGAAACAAATGAATTTTTACTTGGTTCGTAGCCTTCGACTACTACTCCAAGGCCCTAGTCGTCCTTGACCACGCACGGAGGGCAAACCACTAAATGAACTCCTCCTCGTTGGAGGTAGGAGTTAGACGAATACAAAAAAATCACAAAGCTTGAGATAGAGGGACACTCCCCCTCTCCTCATTACGATAAAAACTCTGAGATAATTAGTATGAAAAATATAAACTGAAATGAAGCTTATACCGATGGAAAAGAATAAACAAATAAACCTAGAGCGTCGGAGAGGTAACACTTCATTGTCAGAGAGTTGTAGCTTTGTGGAGGCTTTTGGACGCTTAGAATTGATGAAAAAACCCTAGGATAGACCCTCCTTTTATAGCCTTTGAGCCCCTTTTCGAGAGGAACTTTAGCCAATAAGATTTGAGAACCACCCCCCTTGAAATGAGGTGATAAGCCTTGACTCCTCGAAGCTGATCCTTGACCATCAGTCGACTGATGGCCATCATCAGTCGACTGATGGTAGCATCAGTCAAATGCTGACCGTAGGCAGTCAACTGATGGAAGTCAGTTGAGTCCTCCAAGTTGGCAGTCGACTGATGCTAGCTGCAAGGCAAAGTTAGCTTAACAAAAATATTATTTCGACGGCCTCCGACTGTCCGATCTCGACCTAGACCACCTATAGGATGTCTTTGGTCAGATCTACGCTTAAGATCATCCCAGTAAAGAGGATACGACCTCACTTACTCTCGCACACACACGAGCTTACCTCGATACTTACTATGTCACTTTTGCTTCCAGCCTTCCACTTGATTCCTTCGGCTCCCTTCGAAGTCACTCGAGTGTCGCCCGACCACCGTGGCTTCCTCCGGGTGTCGCTAGCCTTCAGCTCTACCGTTGGCACTTTTCTGCACACTCGATTTAGCTGATGAGATAACAATATAAGCTTAACATTATATCGTTTGCTATAATCAAAACACAGGTTCGACTTAGGTGCCTACTGCACCAACAATCTCCCCCTTTTTTAACTATGGCAAACCCACATACAAAGTTAAGAAGATAATATGCATGAAGAATTAAAATATGCATGAGACACAAGAATAATAATAAAGATTAGTAGGAGTAGTAAGGATTTTCTTCAAGTACTCCCCCTTGAGGAAACCTCCCCCTTGACCGAGGGTGAGTCTTTAAAAGAAGACCTTAATCCTCCCCTTAGATGGTTGCTATTTTGGAAGAGTTTAAGTAATTAACATTACTTAAAGTTGGGCTTAGTAGAACATTTAAGTTAAGAGGACTTCTTAACTTAGCCCTTTCTCCCCCTTTCTTAAGTAAAGCATTAACGTTTGGCCATAGTGTTTAAAAATAAATTTAAGTTAAGAATTCTCTTAACTTGGCCTTTACTTAACATGTTAACAAAAACAAGTTAAGTAAATTTTCAAAACTTAGTTAAATAAACATTTACTTAACTTTTGGCCATGTGAATAAATATGAAGTGAGTTAAGTTATCAAAAATTTTGATCCCTTAACTTTGGCCTTTTTCTCCCCCTTTTGCTATATATCGAAAAAAGTGGGGGGGGGGTGTGAAAAACAAATATAGGTATTAAATTTAAAGTCCAAGCATGTTCCATATTATTTTGAAAATAATATACTAAAAATAAGCTCATCTATAAAATGTTCAACTCATATTTGACTTGATTGATATGAAAGATCAACCAATCTTGGTCAGAGTTGGTTAATATGTATGATTACACTTCGTGGTTCATGGCGATGCACTAGCTCTACATCTAGAACCAGGAGTAAGGTCCTAACATCTCACGCCCATCTACGTGGCTAAGTACACAAACACATTACTCATATGTGTTGTGAGATGTATTGGCTCCTTAAATCTATAGGTTCATGATATCTAAGGTATGTCCTATGCTAGTTCCATGAAAAATGAAAAGTAAGAAATAGTAGTAAGAAAATATAATTTGTAAGTTCCTATTCTACTACGCACATGCCCAATTTTCGTCTTAATAGAGTGAAGTCGGCTTCGGGTAGGGTTTTAGTAAATAGGTCTGCCAAGTTGGACTTCAATTCGATGTATTCGAGTTGTATGGCTCCGTTGGCCACATGTTCTCGAATGAAATGATGTTTGACCTCTATATTCTTAGTCCTAGAATGACATATTGGATTCTTAGTTAGTTTAATTGAGCTAATGTTATCTATGTGGAGTTTAGTGTTTGTAAAATCTAACTTAAAGTCTCGGAGAGTGTGCTTCATCCAAAGAAGCTGAGTAACACACTCACCCATCGCGATGTATTTGGCTTTGGTGGTAGATAAGGCAACACAGTGTTACTTCCTACTGCACTAACTTACTAGACTCGAGCTGAGAAGTTGACAACAACTACTCGTACTCTTTCTATCGAGCTTACTACCGGCATAGTCCGAATCGGAGTAGTCGGTTAGTTCAAACTCGGTAGGTACCAAATACCGACATTAAGTGTACCCTTTAGATATCTAAGGATACCCTTGACTAGAGTTAGGTGAGACTCCTTGGCACAGGTTTGGAACCTAGCAAACATACTTACTGCAAATAAGATATCAGATCGGCTTGCAGTTAAGTAAACGCGACTCCCTATTACACTCCTATAGTATTTTAAATCAATTAAATTTCCGATTACATCTTCTTCTATATTTACATTAGTTGCCATTGGGTATTAACAATTTTAGCGTCCTGCATTCCAAAGCATTTAATTAATTCCTTAGTATATTTGCGTTGATGTAGGTATATTCCATCTTTAGTTTGTTTAATTTGTAGACCTAAGAAGAAACTCAACTAACCTACTAAATTCATTTCAAATTCACTTTCCATAAGTGAAATGAATTCATTCAGCAGCATCGAGTTGGTGGTTCCAAAAATAATATCATCTTCATAGATTTGGACTTTGAATATGTCTTTACCTACGGTTTTTATGAAAAGAGTTGGGTCAACTACACCTTGGTTAAATCCTTTGGACTTAAGATAAATCAAAAGTCTCTCGTACCAAGATCGAGGAGCTTGTTTAAGTCCATAAAGAGCTTTCTTTAACCTAAGGACATGATATGGTTTATCTAGACTTTCGAACCCGGGGGGTTGACTAACATAAACCTCTTCTTTAATATATCCATTCAAGAATGCTGACTTCACATCCATTTGAAATAACTTAAATCCTCGATGTGCAGTATATGCTAATAACATTCAAATGGACTCTAATCTCGCTATTGGGGAATAGGTCTCGCCGTAATCTAGACCTTCGACTTGACTAAACCCTTTAGCGACTAGTCTAGCTTTATTTCTAACTACATCACCTTTATCATAAAGTTTATTTCTAAACACCCACCTTGATTCAACGATTGTTTTATCTTTAGGTGGTGATACTAATTCCCATACTTTGTTCCTAGTGAATTGAGCCAACTCTTCTTGCATTGCAATAATCCAATCGGGATCAAGAAAAGCTTTGTCAATAGTTTTGGGTTCAATTTTGGAAATCAAGGAGATTTGACTAAGGTTTCTGTTTGAGGCTCTAGTTCAAACTCCTAGGCTTGGATCACCTATCACTTGGTCGATAGGATGATTCGTTTGAGTCCAAGTTTGGTTTGGGTTTGGGTCATCTACCAAATGATCAATAGGATGACTCGGTTGAGTCCTAGTTTCGTTAGAGTCATCTACCACTTGGTCAATAGAATGACTTGGTTGACTTAGGTTAGGATTAATACTAGACTTGATCTCTGGATTGGAGTTGAGTCTGGTATGAATCGGCTCGCTAATTGGAGTTGGCGGGGGTTTTGTGAAGGGTTTTGCTTATCGAGTCCGTGAGGGGAAACTTCGCTTCCCACTTCACCTCGGTAGCTTGACCATGGCGATCCCTTCGATGTCCCCGGATTAAAAATAAAATTAATCCTAGACAAAAGGGATTGCCCAAACCACCAAGTCATCATCGTGCTATTCGTTTAGAGAGGTCACTTGAACAAACTAGTTGTTCAAGCGACCATCCTCTATTCTACAAGTAGCTGCGGAATAGACGATGTCCGGATCGTCGGTTTTTGTGTTTATGCTCGGGATCCAAATATTATTTAGCCATTTACAGATTTATAACATGCTTATAATTGAAAAACTAAAACAAGCAACAAACAAAAGAAGAAAGTAGAATAGATATACCTCTCGATCTTCTAATGTATGATCTTCCTCTTTTTGGACGTCGTGTGGGCGACGATCCACCAAAAGTCGAAGCTCCTAGATCGCAAATCTTCCTTCCTTGCTCTTCCAAAGAAAGAGAAAGAATAGAAACAAGGTTTTTCTCCTCACTAGAAACAACCAACAAGGAACCAAAGCTTTCCTTGCCGCCGGCCAACTAGATGAAGGAGAAGATGGTGGAAAACAACCAAGACACCAAGGGAAGCCCTATATCATGTTTCCACCACTTAAGGAGAGGGAGAAGGGAGCTTTTGGGCACTGGCCAAGGGTGGGGAAGGGCCTGGAAACCTGCTGGATGTTGGCCACAAGACAAGGAAGAAGAAAGGAAACCTTGCCTTATTTGGTGCCGCCCTAGCCTCCAAACCCTAACCCTAATCCTAATCCTATCTCAACTAGGATTCCCTTCTCTTGCTGCCCAAGCCTTGCTCTCCTTCAATTTTTGTTCTCGCCAACCCCTTGACACCCTTTTATAGAGTTCGGGTTAAGTCATGAATTAATCTCCTCCATTGGTTCTAGGGATTTAATCTCAACCGTCGAATCTAGAGATTTAATCTCAACCGTCGGATCTTAGAGATTTAATCTCTACCAAAGGATCTTAGACTTTTGTTTCTATCCATTGGATCTAAGCATCATGAGGTGTTAATAGGCTACATTAGGGACCATGAGGAGGAGTTGAGTCTTGGCCTCCCATGGATCAAACCCACATAAAGTCCGATCCACTAATGATGATCCAATCCACTAAAGGTTCATCATTGATCTACCTCACCAATCCCCATATGATAATATGGGCTCAATATATTATTTGTACATTTTCTCTCCGTGTTTAAGATCTCGAATGTCCATCGATTAATTAATTTACTGACAACTAATTAATCAACATCTAACTCTTTGAGTAGTACTACTCAACCTTTTCATCACGCCAGACCAAGTCCACCTGCAGGGTTTACATGATGAACCTTATGATCTCCTCAAGGGGACATCATCATCCTAATATAAAGGACACGGTTTCCTCCTATAATCAATGACACACCATATAAATAATATCATCTCCCAACTTACCGAGCCTATCGATTTAATCTATAAATCTCGCCCATTGGTAAATCAAAGAGATGAGTACTAAGTATATGTGCCCGTTATTATATCAGGATTAAGAGCATGTACTAAATAATATCTGAGGTCCGATTCGATTATGTAGTCAGCAATAAATCGAATCACCTCTATGTCGGTCATGCTCAATACACACAAAGTGCACTAGTGTGATTCTATGGTCAAGACAAACCAATACCAAATCACACTACAACCATTTCGATGGTTTGTCCAAAGTCATCTCGGTTGTGAGCCTTTACTTATACTTTTCAAGGGGTCGATAACATGATCTCCTGTGTGACACCACACACTATGTTATCTACAATTTAAAGTATTAGACAATATTGTATAACCATAAAATTATGCAAACAATGATCATGTGATTCTTATTCCAAAATAAAGATGTTCATACAAAAGATAGACTTTTCAGTGTACATCCCTACAATCTCCCACTTATACTAAAAGACTATGTTGTCATCAAAGTGTCATACATCTGATCCTCATTCCCTCCACATGCCTATCAAAAGGTCTCACCGGAAGGGCCTTAGTGAAAGGATCTGCCAGGTTATCCTCCGATGCAATCTGGCCATAGCAACTTCTCCTCTCTTTACGATTTCTCGTATCAGGTGGTACTTGCGCTCTATGTGTTTACTAGCCTTATGGGCTCGTGGTTCCTTCGAGTTTGCAACTGTACCACAATTATCACAATAAATTGCGATAGTTCTAGGCAAACCAGGAATCACATCCAAGTCCATCAGGAAGTTCCTGAGCCATACAACTTCTTTGGCCACCTCAGAGGTCGCCACATACTCAGCTTCCATGGTGGAGTCCGCCACGCATTTCTGCTTCACACTCCTCCATACAATGGCTCCACCTCCCAAAGTAAACACAAAACCTGAGGTAGACTTACTGTTATCCCTATCAGATTGGAAGTCGAAATCCATGTAACCCACAGGGAGTAATTGGTCAGCCCGGTAAACCAGCATATAATCCCTAGTCCTTCTTAGGTACTTCAATATATGCTTTACCGGAGTCCAATATCTCTGTCCTGGATTACTCTGATATCTGCTGACCATGTCCACGATAAAGCAGATATCTGGTCTCATACAGAGCATCACATACATGAGGCTTCCTACTACCGAAGCATAAGGAACCGGCTTCATCTCCTCTATCTCCTTAGATGATCTAGGACACATCTCCATAGATAAAGGAACTCCATGCATGAAAGGTAGAAAACCCTTCTTAGAGTTCTGCAAGCTAAAACGCTCCATAATCGTGTCTATGTATGAAGCTTGGGATAAGAACAACATCCTTTTCCTGCGATCCCTTATAACCTTGATCCCAAGGATGTGTCCCACCTCTCCCAAGTCCTTCATATCAAACTGTTTGGACAACCATACCCTTATGTCAGATAACACCTTGATATTGTTGCCAATCAACAAAATGTCATCTACATATAGTATAAGAAATATCACTACGTTTCCGTCACATCTCTTGTATACACAAGACTCATCCGGACTTTGAATAAATCCATAAGACTGGATCACCTCATCAAAGTGGATGTTCCAAGACCTCGAAGCTCGCTTCAATCCATAAATGGACCGATTAAGCATACTTACAAGATGCTCTTTGCCCTTTGCAACGAATCCCTCTAGTTGCTTCATGTAGATGTTTTCCTCAAGACTTCCATTAAGGAAAGTTGTCTTGACATCCATCTACCACACCTCATAATCCATATGAGCTGCTATGCATAAGAGAATCCGGATAGACTTAAGCATGGCTATCGACGAAAAGGTCTCCTCATAATCGATACCCTCTTTCTGAGTATACCCCTGTTAGTAATATATGAAATATGTCCTAAGGCAATCGCCTTATGTATGAACCATTTATATGATAAATGAAGATTCACTATTTGAGTATACATGTTTCATGTATTTGATTGGATCTTAAACTCATTTACTGAATGTCCACGATACGATTCACAGCATGAGAGAATTTGTGATTGGATCACAACTAGTGAGTATCTCTACAAGTGTAATTGTGATGTATCGGAATTATCCCTAGTCGATGAATTGATGGATTTGGACACCATCAATTCTGTCGAGACTAGCACGAGGTATACTCCTTGGTGTATCTAAGCAGCTGATTCTCACTGGCTGGAGACATTGTGATGTCTGGAGTTAATCGTGGATGCTAGTTATGGTAACTAGTTCATTGGAGTGACCAGCCGTAAGACTTCATATGGTTCTCTGCATATATAGATATGTCAATGAAGTTCTTACTATAGCTTAAGTGCGATGTTCCTTTGACTTGCAGTATTCAAGTCATCTTGATCATAAAGACTTATGCTTTGATATCTTAAGCAAGCATCTCTAAGGAGATGTGGACCCGGGATGATTGGGTATAAGTCAAAGTGATCGAAGGTGTTTGAATAGCCTATAAAGGATTCACCACTCCTTGCGAGGAGATGTATACCCATGGCCTCTTGTTAGATTGTTACTAAAGTCTTTGGACAAAGCATTACATGTTTAGAGTAAGGTACTCTTTGATACATGTGCAGTAACTAGAATCCGTAGGACGAGGAAATGATACTTGGGCTAGGTGTGACGTAGTCAGCCTAGTGGGGACCGACACTATAGACTATGTCCAGAACCATGTGCGTATAAGATGAGTGAAGGGAATGGGGCACGAATCATTCGAGGTGCTGAAGGGTTTCAGAAATAGTTCTGGATCAACCATTGATCTTTTCGGTTAATTGGGGATCATGATGTACTACTAGGTGCCACTCATGATCGTTCTATAATTAATGGTTAATTATAGACGGCCAACATAAATCAAGAACCTATTTGGTCACACGCACAACGAGCATAATCCGAAGGATTTAAAACGAGCTTGAGAATGGGATTCTCAGACCGAGAGAAACAAGGTTTGGTAGGACCAAACAAGAAGCGAGCATGAAATCGTTTCAGTCGCAATGGAAGCGTGGATGGGCCGTGTCTTATGAAGACATAATGGATGAACCTAAATGGTTTGTTTCTAATCCAATGAAGGAGAATAAACCAAAGGGTTTGGTTTATTTTAAACGAATGAACCAAAAGTTGGTTCAGTTCGTTTTAACTTAAAATAAACCATCATGGTTTGGTTTATTTTAACTTATATTAATGGAGCGGGTTAACGGGCCTTATGGTTATGATCCAATAACCATTAAGAGAATTAGTTCTCTATAAAAGAGGGCTTTAAACCCTAATCCAAAACCCTAACCTAGTTTTTGCCGCCCACCCTCACCATCTAATCAGCGCCAACTCCATTGCCGCCGCCCACCTCTTCCAACCGGCGTCCAGAAGGAGCCTTCCTTCCCCCTCGCCGGCGTCGAGCTACTGCCGGTTGGTGCTCCAGTGATCTTCCTTGGGTTCGGTAAGAAGGTGAGCTTCCACCTTTCTTTTGGCCGGCCCTTACTCCTCCACCAAAGCTGTCCAGTTTTCTGGACAGCTTTTTTTCTTCTCGTCGGAGCATCGTTTGGACGACTTTAGGAGCTCCAACAGCGCCTTACTTATCGGGGATTCGATCTCCGGTAATCCTCATAGGTGGAGGACGAAGGATTCGTCAAACGGTTGACGAATACCTCTCCGGAGAAGCGAGTTTTGAGGACTCGTTTTTGGATCCGAATTTGGATTCGGATTGTGATCCTCTCTTGATCACGTCGTCTTCAACACGAGGCTAGTAACCCATACGAAGATGATGATCGTGACTTAGCGAAGTCATCCCGAAGATACTCGGCGTGGATACGGATAGAGACGATTCTAGCGAGGATCATTCCGGTTGATGTCGTTCCCGCTACACGTGATACGGAAGGTATACGTAGTTAAATTTGCTTTTATTGCAAAATTTAAATTTATGGTTATGTCTACACATGTTGTACTATGCATGCATGTGATGTGTGTGTTGTAATAAATGTAGATTTATTATTTTATTTCTTCCGCTGTGCACATGTTTACGAAACATGTTCGAACACACACTCGCCGCGGTGCCGGAAACCCAACAGTGGTATCAGAGCCCAGGTTGTGTTTCGACATAATCGTAAAATGGTTTTGCGATAGTCATAATGATATTTCTGAAAATTTTCTACTTTTGTAAAGTTAGAAGTATTTATAGAAATTTTTAAATTTTGGAAAGTCTAGAAGTATTTATGGAAATCTTCCACTTTTGGAAAGTTTGAAGTATTTATGGAAATTGATATTTTCCATAAATAAAATATTTGATTAGATTTTGGAAATTTGTTTCCTAATTTAATCTTGGTTTGATTTGGGAAATTAAATCTTAAAATATTTTATTTCCATAAGTAGCTTTGATGATTTAGGAAATTGGTTTCCTAAATTGACTTTCCTTAATCAACTATTTCCACAAATAAAATATGTGATTAGATTTGGAAATTTGTTTCCTAATTTAATCATGATTTGATTTGGAGAATCAAATCTTAAACATATTTTATTTCCATAAATAGTTATGACATATAAGGAAATTATGTACATGACATAATTGTATGTCATGTAATTGCATTAGATGCATATCATTATGTCATGCGTGTCGTGACATGTAGATGTATGCCATGTATGTCATGCCATGTAGATAATAGTTATTTGCATGCAAAGAGGATGAGACATAAAAAACTTTAAACAATATTAAAGCCTACACCTTCCATTAATATGGTTAGAACCAGAGTTCCGTTTCTTGTTTGGGTTGTTGGACTCTCTCCAAGCCCGGCTCGAACCCGAACATGTTCAAACCATGGAATAGTTTAATACTAATATGGTAAGAGTTAGAGGTCAATCGTTAGCTTTGGTTGTTGGACTCTCTCCAAGCTGGGCTAATTGGTTGAATGCGCTCTAACCATATTAAAACTATTTCTCGATTAATGTGTTGGCTTTAATCTGGAGCATCGGCTTGTTGGACTCTATCCAAGGTCAATGTAAAGGGAGGTGAAGTTGGGTGCTATGCATATGATACATGTTAATGTGTTAACCACCCGATGTATGTGTGAACATTCAATTAGTTGATAGCACATTGTGATAGTTGCATATAGGTGATATGCAATCGGTATAGTTGATACCTACCGTCGTAGTTATGACTGGCTTGTTGGACTCTCTCTAAGGTTGTTCATATCTATGATGGATATCAGCCCATTCGGAGATGGACCTATGATCTCCCGAAGTGATTTTGGGGTTTTTGAAATTCGAAAAATGAATGGGATTTATAAATGTATGTTGATGCATTTTAAAATCATTTTCTCATATATGCTCGTTTTGTATTTCTAGGTCAATAAATTGATCATGACGTCTTTGAATTTGCGCACTATTTTGGATTCAAACAAACTGACTGGGCCTAACTTCCTGGACTGGCTTAGAAACCTGAGAATTGTTCTCAAGGCGGAAAAGCTAGCATATATCCTTGAAGAGCCTCTTCCCACCCATCCTAAGGACGATGCAACTCCAGACCAAATGTTGGTCTATCAGAAGCATGTGACAGATTCTGAGCTGGAGAGTTGCATCATGCTAGCGGCGATGGTACCTGAGATGCAAAAGCAGCATGAGCATATGGATGCTAATACTATGGTCTTCCATCTTCATGAGTTGTTTGATGAGCAACCGAGATCTGAAAGGTTCGAAGTCTCCAGGCTCTTCTTCACCACGAAGATGCAAGAAGGTTCGTCTGTAGTTCAATTTGTGCTAAAGATGAACGGGTACATTGAGCGGCTAGCTACCCTCGGGTTTGTGATGGATCACGAATTAAGTATTGACTTAATTCTTCATTGTTTGCCCAAGAGTTTCTCACAATTCGTGATGAACTATCGGATGAACAAATTGGAATCCACTATTCCTGAGCTCCTCAATATGCTGAAAACTGTGGAGCCTTCTGTGAAGCATGAGGAGAAGGCGGTTCTATTAGTTGATTCCTCAAAGAAAGGTTCTAAGAGGAAGGCAAAAAAACAGAAGAAAGGGAAGAACATGAAGGCAAAGAAGACAGAACCAGCACAAAAGGGCACTTGCCATCATTGTAGAAAGGAAGGCCACTGGCGAAGAAACTGCAAGATTTATCTTGAGTCCATGAAGAAGAAGAAGGCATTCGATGCCCCATCCTCTTCAGGTATCTTTGTTATTGATTATCATTCTATTTCCTTAGACACTTGGGTATTGGATACTAGGTATGGCTCACATATATGTAATGACATACAGGGGCTAAGGAATAGAAGAAGACTCGTCAGAGGGGAGTCAAATTTGCGAGTTGGCAATGGAGCAAAGGTTGTTGTGGTCGTCATCGGAACTTATTTGCTGAAGCTCCCCAGTGGACTAGTCTTGGAACTGGACAATGGCTATTATGTTCCTTCTCTAATAAAGAACATTGTTTCTATTTCCTGTTTAAATAGAAATGGTTACCATTTGACGTTTAGTAACAATTGTTGTTATATAACTTTGAATGGCGTACTTTATGGAACTAGAACTTTGAGTAATAACATTTATACGTTGGACATATCCAGTGACATTTTCAATATCGAAGCGAGCAACAAGCGTGCTCGAAAAGATAATCAATTAGACTCCTACATGTGGCATTGTCGTCTTGGCCATGTAAGCAAGAAACGCATGTCCGAATTACACCGATGTGGAATTCTGGAATCGTTTGAATTGGATTCATACGATACATGCGAATCATGCTTAAAAGGCAAGACGACTAAGTTACCTTTTGCTGGAAAAGGTGAACGAGTGGGAGAGTTACTAGGTCTAATACATACTAATGTATGTGGACCTATGTCAACTCAAGCTTTAGGAGGCTATAGCTACTTCATTACCTTCACCGATGATCACTCATGGTTTGGGTATGTGTTCTTGATGAAACACAAGTCTGAAGCCTTTGAAAGGTTCAAAGAATTCAGAAATGAAGTAGAGAAACAACATGACAAGAGTATTAAAATACTTCGATCGGATCGAGGTGGTGAATACTTGAGTCAGGAGTTTCTTGATTATCTAAGAGACAATGGTATATTGTCTCAAAGGACTCTGCCATATACACCACAGCATAATGATGTATATGAGAGGCGTAATCGGATCTTGTTGGACATGGTCAGGTCAATGATGAATCATGCGAATCTTCCCAAGTCCTTTTGAGGTTATGCACTTCAGACAACTGTTTACTTGTTAAACAGAATGCCTACCAAGGTAGTCTCAACTACTCCATATGAGATATGGAATAGTAAGAAACCTCATGTATCTCACTTGAAGATATGGGGTTGTCCTGCTTATGTGAAGCGGACTGTATCAAACAAATTGGATGCTAAGTCTGATAAATGTCTATTTATTGGATACCCTAAGGAAACAAGGGGTTACCAATTCTATCATCCTGTGGAACAAAAGGTGTTTGTTTCAACGCATGTTGTGTTTCTAGAGAAAGAGTTTCTCTTGCAAGAAAACAGTGGGAGTGTCGTCAAGCTTAAGGATGCTCGAGAGACTCAAATAGACATTGATGAAATACCTGGTGAAGCACAACAGCCGACAACTCATAGTGATGAGCAATCGGCTGGACCTATTGTAACACCACATCTTTGTAGATTTGGTAGAACACGCAATATTCCTGAGAGATATGGATTTCTCATAAGTGAATCGAACGACGTGTTACTCATTGATGATGAGGAGCCTACCAGTTATGAAGAAGTGCTGACAAGTTCAGAAAGGGATAAGTGGCTTGAAGCCATGAAGTCGGAAATGGATTCGATGTATGAAAACCAAGTTTGGAACTTGGTTGACCCACCTGAAGGCATAAAGCCTATAGGGTGCAAGTGGGTTTTTAAGAAGAAAACCGACATGGATGGTAATGTGATTACCTATAAGGCTAGATTGGTGGCGAAAGGATATCGTCAAAAAAAAGGTGCTGATTATGACGAAACCTATTCGCCTGTAGCTATGCTTAAATCCATTCGGATGCTCCTGGTCATAGCGGCTCATTATGATTATGAGATATGACAGATGGATGTGAAAATAGCTTTCCTTAATGGAAACCTGCTCGAGGACGTGTATATGATACAGCCTGAGGGTTTCACATCGGTTGATAAAACCAAGGTATGCAAATTGTGACGGTCCATCTATGGATTGAAGCAAGCATCCAGGAGTTGGAATATCCATTTTGATGAGACAATCAAAAAGTTTGATTTCTCATAAAATCCAGAAGGTTAGTGGGAGTGCAGTCATGTTCATAGTATTATATGTTGATGACATATTACTTATAGGAAACGATGTTTCAATCTTACACTCAGTTAAGGTTTGGTTATCCAAGACATTCTCCATGAAAGACCTGGGAGAAGCAACCTACATCCTCGGGATTAAGATCTATAGAGATAGATTGAAACGGTTGCTTGGTCTTTCGCAGTCTACATATAAAGACCGAGTGCTAAAGAGGTTTAGCATGTTGGAATCCAAGAAAGGTTTCCTACCCATAAGGCATGAGGTACACCTTTCGAAGTCTATGTGCCCGTGCACAGAAGACGAGAGGATTTGCATGAGTAAGATTCCCTATGCATCCGCAATAGGATCTATCATGTATGCTATGTTATGTACGAGGCCCGATGTATCGTATGCTCTGAGTGTCATGATCAGATACCAGTCTGATCCAGGAATGGATCATTGGGTGGTTGTTAAGACGATCCTTAAGTACTTAAGAAGAACTAAGGATGTGTTCCTAATATATGGAGAAGGGGACATGGTGATACGCGGGTATACGGATGCCAGTTTTTAGACAGACAAGGATGATTCCAGGTCTCAGTCTGGATACGTGTTCACCTTGAATGGGGGCGCACTGAGTTGGAAAAGTTCAAAACAAGACACTGTAGCGGATTCTACCACTGAGGCAGAATACATTGCAACATCGGAAGCAGCAAAGGAAGCGGTTTGGATCAAGAAGTTCGTTTATGAACTTGGTGTGATTCCAGCCATTGTTGAACCAATACCGGTCTACTACGACAACAATGGAGCAATTGCACAGGCGAAAGAGCCAAGGTCTCATCAACGATCCAAACATGTGCTTCGCCGCTATCATCTTATCAGAGAGATCATCAGTAGGAACGAAATACAAATCGAGAAAATTCCCACTGAAAGGAACTTAGCGGATCCTTTGACTAAAGCATTACCTCAAAGTAAGTTTGAGGGTCATGTTAGTGCTTATGGTATTGGATACCGTAGCGATTGACATTAGGCCAAGTGGGAGTCTGTTAGTAATATATGAGAGATGTCCTAAGGCAATCGCCTTATGTGTGAACCATTTATATGATAAATGAAGATTCACTATTTGAGTATACATGTTTCATGTATTTGATTGGATCTTAAACTCATTTACTGAATGTCCACGATACGATTCACAGCATGAGAGAATTTGTAATTGGATCACAACTAGTGAGTATATCTACATGTGTAATTGTGATGTATCGAAATTATCCCTAGTCGATGAATTGATGGATTTGGACACCATCAATTCTGTCGAGACTAGCACGAGGTATACTCCTTGGTGTATCCAGGCAGCTGATTCTCACTGGCTGGAGACATTGTGATGTCCGGTGTTAATCGTGGATGTTAGTTATGGTAACTAGTTCATTGGAGTGACCATCCGTAAGACTTCATATGGTTCTCTGCATATATAGATATGTCAATGAAGTTCTTATTGTAGCTTAAGTACGATGTTCCTTTGACTTGCGGTATTCAAGTCATCTTGATCATAAAGACTTATGCTTTGACATCTTAAGCAAGCATCTCTATGGAGATGTGGACCCGGGATGATTGGGTATAAGTCAAAGTGATCGAAGGTGTTTGAATAGCCTATAAAGGATTCATCACTCCTTGCGAGGAGATGTATACCCATGGCCTCTCGTCGGATTGTTACTAAAGTCTTTGGCCAAAGCATTACATGTTAAGAGTAAGGTACTCTTCGATACATGTGCAGTAACTAGAATCCGTAGGACGAGGAAATGATACTTGGGCAAGGTGTGATGTAGTCAGCCTAGTGGGGATTGACACTATAGACAATGTCCTGAACCAAGTGGGTATAAGATGAGTGAAGGGAATGGGGCACAAATTATTCGAGCTGCTGAAGGGTTTCAGAAATAGTTCTGGATCAACCGTTGATCTTTTCGGTTAATTGGGGATCATGATGTACTACTAGGTGCCACTCATGATCGTTCTATAATTAATGGTTAATTATAGACGGCCAACATAAACCGAGAATCTATATGGTCACACGCACAACGAGCGTAATCCGAAGAATTTAAAACGAGCTTGAGAATGGGATACTCAGCCCGAGAGAAACTAGGTTTGGTTGGACCAAACAAGAAGTGAGCATGAAATCGTTTATGTCACAATGGAAGCGTGGATGGGCCGTGTCTTATGAAGACATAATGGATGAACCAAAATGGTTTTGTTCTAATCCAATGGAGGAGAATAAACCAAAGGGTTTGGTTTATTTTAAACGAATGAACCAAAAGTTGGTTCGGTTCGTTTTAACTTAAAATAAACCATCATGGTTTGGTTTATTTTAACTTATATTAATGGAGCGGGTTAACGGGACTTATGGTTATGATCCAATAACCATTAAGAGAATTAGTTCTCTATAAAAGAGGGCTTAAACCCTAATCCAAAACCCTAACCTAGTTTTGGCCGCCCACCCTCACCATCTAATCGGCGCCAACTCCATTGCCGCCGCCCACCTCTTCCAACCGGTGTTCAGAAGGAGCCTTCCTTCCCCCTCGCCGGCGTCGAGCTGCTGCCGGTTGGTGCTCCGGTGATCTTCCTTGGGTTCGGTAAGAAGGTGAGCTTCCACCTTTCTTTTGGCCGGCCCTTACTCCTCCACCAAAGCTGTCCAGTTTTCTGGACAGCTTGTTTTCTTCTCATCGTAGCGTCGTTTGGACGACTTTAGGAGCTCCGACAGCGCCTTACTTACCGGGGATTCGATCTCCGGTAATCCTCATAGGTGGAGGACGAAGGATTCATCAAACGGTTGACGAATACATATCCGGAGAAGCGAGTTTTGAGGACTCGTTTTTGGATCCGAATTTGGATTCGGATTGTGATCCTCTCTCGATCACGTCGTCTTCAACACGAGGCTAGTAACCCGTACGAAGACGAAGCTCGTGACTTAGTGAAGTCATCGCGAAGATACTCGGCGTGGATACGGATAGAGACGATTCTAGCGAGGATCGTTCCGGTTGATGTCGTTCCCGCTACACGTGATACGGAAGGTATACATAGTTAAATTTCCTTTTATTGCAAAATTTAAATTTACGGTTATGTCTACACATGTTGTACTATGCATGCGTGTGATGTGTGTGTTGTGATAAATGTAGATTTATTATTTTATTTCTTCCGCTGTGTACATGTTTATGAAACATGTTCGAACACACACTCGCCGCGGTGCCGGAAACCTAACAACCCCTTCGCAACAAGCCTCGCTTTGAAGGTCTCAACCTTCCCATCTATTCCTCTCTTTCTCTTGTAGATCAACTAGCATCCAATGGTTTTTACACCATCGGGTGGTTCTACTAGCTCCCAAACCTTATTTGAATCCATAGATTCAATCTCAGCATTCATTGCACTTTGCCAAGATACTGCATCTTTATCTTGGATTGCCTCGTCATATGTCCAGAGATCAGGTTCTTGTTCGCCAGGGACCAAATCTGAAGATTCTTTCAAGAACATGAATCTATCAGGCTGTGTCACAACCCTCCCACTACGACGAGGTATCACCTGTGTATCCTCTGTGACACGCAGTGCAGCGACATGTGGTATATCCTCTTCTACTGGTGGTACTAAAGAAGTGACTTCCCCTTTTTGATACGGATAGAGACGATTCTAGCGAGGATCGTTCCGGTTGATGTCGTTCCCGCTACACGTCATACGAAAGGTATAACGTAGATAAATTTCCTTTTATTGCAAATTTAAATTTACGGTTATGTCTACACTTGTTGTAATATGCATGCGTGTGTTGTATGTGTTGTAATAAATATAGATTTATTATTTTTATTGCTTCCGCTGTGCTCATGTTTGCGAAACGTGATCGAACACACACACCCCGCGGTGCCGGAAACCCAACAGTGGTATCAGAGCCCAGGTTATGTTTCGACATAATCGTAAAAATGGTTTTGCGATAGTCATAATGTATTTCTGGAAATTTTTTAATTTTGGAAATTTAGAAGTATTTATGGAAATTTTTCAATTTTGGAAAGTCTAGAAGTATTTATGGAAATCTTCCACTTTTGGAAAGTTGGAAGTATTTATAGAAATTGATATTTTCCATAAATAAAATATTTGATTAGATTCTGGAAATTTGTTTCCTAATTTAATCATGATTTGATTTGGGAAATCAAATCTTAAAATATTTTATTTCCATAAGTAGTTTTAATGATTTAGGAAATTGGTTTCCTAAATAGATTTTCCTTAATCAAATAATTCCATGAATAAAATATGTGATTAGATTTGAAAATTTGTTTCCTAATTTAATTATGATTTGATTTGGAGAATCAAATCTTAAATATATTTTATTTCCATAAATAGTTATGACATATAAGGAAATTATATATATGACATAATTGTATGTCATGTAATTGCATTAAATGCATAACATTATACCATGCGTGTCGTGACATGTAGATGTATGTCATGTATGCCATGCCATATAGATAATATTTATTTGCATGCAAAGAGGATGAGACATAAAAACCCTTAAATAATATTAATGCCTACACCTTCCATTAATATGGTTAGAACCAGAGTTCCGTTTCTTGTTTGGGTTGTTGGACTCTCTCCAAGCCCGGCTCGAACCCGAACATGTTCAAACAATGGAATAGTTTAATACTAATATGGTAAGAGTCAGAGGTCAATCGTTAGCTTTGGTTGTTGGACTCTCTCTAAGCTGGGCTAATTGGTTGAATGCGCTCTAACCATATTAAAACTATTTCCCGATTAAGGGGTTGGCTTTAACCTAGAGCATCGGCTTGTTGTACTCTCTCCAAGGTCGATGTAAAGGGAGGTGAAGTTGGGTGCTATGCATATGATGCATACTTGTTAATGTGTTAACAACCCGATGTATGTGTGAACATTCAATTAGTTGATAGCACATTGTGATAGTTGCATATACGTGATATGAAATAGGTATAGTTGATACCTACCGTCGTAGTTATGAATGGCTTGTTGGACTCTATCCAAGGTTGTTCATAACTATGATGGATATCAGCCCATTCGGAGATGGACCTACTGTGGAATTCTGG
Organism: Wurfbainia villosa; assembly: GCA_025175895.1. Taxonomy (NCBI): domain Eukaryota; kingdom Viridiplantae; phylum Streptophyta; class Magnoliopsida; order Zingiberales; family Zingiberaceae; genus Wurfbainia; species Wurfbainia villosa. The sequence goes on along the minus strand of CM045989.1, from coordinate 82,040,595 downwards.
AATCGTTTGAATTAGATTCATACGATACATGCGAATCATGCTTAAAAGGCAAGATGACTAAGTTACCTTTTACTGGAAAAGGTGAACGAGTGGGAGAGTTACTAGGTCTAATACATACTGATGTATGTGGACCTATGTCAACTCAAGCATTAGGAGGCTATAGCTACTTCATTACCTTCACCGATGATCACTCACGGTTTGGGTATGTGTTCTTGATGAAACACAAGTCTGAAGCCTTTGAAAGGTTCAAAGAATTCAGAAATGAAGTAGAGAAACAACATTACAAGAGTATTAAAATACTTCAATCGGATCGAGGTGGTGAATACTTAAGTCAAGAGTTTCTTGATTATCTAAGAGACAATGGCATATTGTCTCAATGGACTCCGCCCTATACACCACAGCATACGAATCATTCGAGCTGCTGAAGGGTTTCAGAAATAGTTCTGGATCAACCGTTGATCTTTTCGGTAAATTGGGGATCATGATGTACTACTAGGTGCCACTCATGATCATTCTATAATTAATGGTTAATTATAGATGGCCAACATAAATCGAGAACCTATTTGGTCACACGCACAACGAGCGTAATCCAAAGGATTTAAAACGAGCTTGAGAATGGGATTCTCAGACCGAGAGAAACTAGGTTTGGTTGGACCAAACATAAAGCGACCATGAAATCGTTTCAGTCGCAATGGAAGCGTGGATGGGCCGCGTCTTATGAAGATGTAATGGATGAACCAAAATGGTTTGGTTCTAATCCAATGGATGAGAATAAACCAAAGGGGTTTGGTTTATTTTAAACGAATGAACCAAAAGTTGGTTCGGTTCGTTTTAACTTAAAATAAACCATCATGGTTTGGTTTATTTTAACTTATCTTAATGGAGAGGGTTAACGGGCTTTATGGATATGATCCATTAACCATTAAGAGAATTAGTTCTCTATAAAAGAGGGCTTAATGGATAATTAAGCCCTAATCCAAAAACCCTAGCCTTTGAGTTGCCGCCCAGCCTTGGAGTTGCTCGGTGCCAACCCTAGGCTGCCGCCCAGCTTGCTGTGCCGCCGTCATCTCCTTGTCGGCGTCCAAGCTTCAGCCTGTGAACCCTCCGGCGACCCTCCGGTGATCTTCCTAGGCCTCGGTGAAAAGGTGAGCACTTGGCTTCCTTGTTTTGGCCGGCGCCTACTCCTCCACCAAGCTGTCCAGTTTTCTGGACAGCTTCTTCTCCTCTCGTCGGAGCATCGTTTGGACGACGGTTAGAGCTCCGACAGCGGATAACTTACCGGGGATTCGATCTCCGGTAATCCTCCAAGGTGGAGGACGAAGGATTCATCAATTGGTTGACGAATACCTCTCCGGAGAAGCGAGTTTTGAGGACTCGTTTTGGATCCGAATTTGGATTCGGATCGTGATCATCTCTCGATCACGTCGTCTTCAACACGAGGCTAGTAACCCATACGAAGACGAAGTTCGTGGCTTAGCGAAGTCATCCCGAGGAACTCGGCGTGGATACGGATAGAGACGATTCTAGCGAGGATCGTTCCGGGTGATGGCGTTCCCGCTACACGTCATACGAAAGGTATAACGTAGATAAATTTCCTTTTATTGCAAATTTAAATTTACGGTTATGTCTACACATGCATACGTGTGTTGTGTGTGTTGTAATAAATAGGAGTATTTATTATTTTTATTGCTTCCGCTGTGTTCATGTTTACGAAACATGATCGAACACACACACGCCGCGGTGCCGGAAACCCAACAGTGGTATCAGAGCCCAGGTTGTGTTTCGACATAATCGTAAAAATGGTTTTGCGATAGTCATAATATATTTCTGTAAATTTTCTAAGTTTGGAAATTTAGAAGTATTTATGGAAATTTTTCAATTTTGGAAAGTCTAGAAGTATTTATGAAAATCTTCCACTTTTGGAAAGTTGGAAGTATTTATGGAAATTTATATTTTCCATAAATAAAATATCTGATTAGATTCTGGAAATTTGTTTCCTAATTTAATCATTATTTGATTTGGGAAATCAAATCTTAAAATATTTTATTTCCATAAGTAGTTTTAATGATTTAGGAAATTGGTTTCCTAAATAGATTTTCCTTAATCAAATAATTCCATGAATAAAATATGTGATTAGATTTGGAAATTTGTTTCCTAATTTAATTATGATTTGATTTGGAGAATCAAATCTTAAACATATTTTATTTCCATAAATAGTTATGACATATAAGGAAATATATACATGACATAATTGTATGCCATGTAATTGCATTAGATGCATAACATTAGGCCATGCGTGTCGTGACATGTAGATGTATGCCATGTATGCCATGCCATGTAGATAATAGTTATTTGCATGCAAAGAGGATGAGACATAAAAACCCTTAAACAATATTAAAGCCTACTCCATTTATGCAAAGAGGATGATAATAGTTTCACATCGGTTGATAAAACCAAGGTATGCAAATTGCGACGGTCCATTTATGGATTGAAGCAAGCATCCAGGAGCTGGAATATCCGTTTTGATGAGACAATCAAAAAGTTTGATTTCTCACAAAATCCAGACGAACCTTGTGTGTACAAGAAGGTTAGTGGGAGTGCAAGCGTATTCCTAGTATTGTATGTCGATGACATACTACTTATAGGAAACGATGTTTCAATCTTACAGTCAGTGAAGGTTTGGTTATCCAAGACATTCGCCATGAAAGACCTGGGAGAAGCAACCTACATCCTCGGGATTAAGATCTATAGAGATAGATCGAAACGGTTGCTTGGTCTTTCGCAGTCTACATATATAGACCGAGTGCTAAAGAGGTTTAGCATGTCGGAATCCAAGAAAGGTTTCCTACCCATCAGGCATGGGGTACACCTTTCGAAGTCTATGTGTCCGCGCACAGAAGACGAGAGGATTTGCATGAGTAAGATTCCCTATGCATCCGCAATAGGATCTATCATGTATGCTATGTTATGTACGAGGCCCGATGTATCGTATGCTCTGAGTGTCACGAGGAGATACCAGTCTGATCCAGGAATGGATCATTGGGTGACTGTTAAGATGATCCTTAAGTACTTAAGAAGAACTAAGGATGCGTTCCTAATATATGGAGAAGGGTACATGGTGATACGTGGGTATACGGATGCCAGCTCCAGACAGACAAGGATGATTCCTTGTCTTTGTCTGGGTATGTATTCACCTGGAATGGAGGCGCAATAAGTTGGAAAGGTTCCAAGCTTTACACTATAGTGGATTCTGCCACTAAGGCAAAATACATTGCAGCTTTGGAAGCAGCAAAGGAAGCGGTTTGGATCAAGAAGTTCATCTTTGAACTTGATGTGGTCTCATCAATGATCCAAACATGTGCTTCGCCGCTATCATCTTATCAGAGAGATCATCAGTAGGAACGAAATACAAATCGAGAAAATTCCCACTGAAAGGAACTTAGTGGATCCCTTGACTAAGGCATTACCTCAAAATAAGTTTGAGGGTCATGTTCGAGCTTATGGTATTGGATACCGTAGCGATTGGCATTAGGCCAAGTGGGAGTCTGTTAGTAATATATGAGAGATGTCCTAAGGCAATCACCTTATGTATGAACCATTTATATGATAAATGAAGATTCACTATTTGAGTATACATGTTTTATGTATTTGATTGGATCTTAAACTCATTTACTGAATGTCCACGATACGATTCACAGCATGAGAGAATTTGTGATTGGATCACAACTAGTGAGTATCTCTACATGTGTAATTGTGATGTATCAGAATTATCCCTAGTCGATGAACTGATGGATTTGGACACCATCAATTCTGTCGAGACTAGCACGAGGTATACTCCTTGGTGTATCCAAGCAGCTGATTCTCACTGGCTGGAGACATAGTGATGTCCGGAGTTAATCGTGGATGCTAGTTATGGTAACTAGTTCATTGGAGTGACCAGCCGTAAGACTTCATATGGTACTCTGCATATATAGATATGTCAATGAAGTTCTTACTGTGGCTTAAGTGCGATGATCCTTTGACTTGCGGTATTCAAGTCATCTTGATCATGGAGACTTATGCTTTGACATCTTAAGCAAACATCTCTAAGGAGATGTGGACCCGGGATGATTGGGTATAAGTCGAAGTGATCGAAGGTGTTTGAATAGCCTATAAAGGATTCACCACTCCTTGCGAGGAGATGTATACCCATGGCCTCTCGTCGGATTGTTACTAAAGTCTTTGCCAAAGCATTACATGTTTAGAGTAAGGTACTCTTCAATACATGTGGAGTAACTAGAATTCGTAGGAGAAGGAAATAATACTTGGGCTAGGTGTGACGTAGTCAGCCTAGTGGGGACTAACACAATAGACCATGTCCTGAACCAAGTGGGTATAAGATGAGTGAAGGGAATCGGGCACGAATCATTTGAGTTGCTGAAGGGTTTCAGAAATAGTTCTGGATCAACCGTTGATCTTTTCGGTTAATTGGGGATCATGATGTACTACTAGGTGCCACTCATGATCGTTCTATAATTAATTGTTAATTATAGACGGCCAACATAAACCGAGAACCTATTTGGTCACACGCACAATGAGCATAATCCAAAGGATTTAAAACGAGTTTGAGAATGGGATTCTCAGACCGAGAGAAACTAGGTTTGGTTGGACCAAACATAAAGCGAGCATGAAATCATTTCAGTCGCAATGGAAGCGTGGATGGGCCGCGTCTTATGAAGACGTAATGGATGAACCAAAATGGTTTGGTTCTAATCCAATGGATGAGAATAAACCAAAAGGGTTTGGTTTATTTTAAACGAATGAACCAAAAGTTGGTTCGGTTCGTTTTAACTTAAAATAAACCATCATTGTTTGGTTTATTTTAACTTATCTTAATGGAGCGGGTTAACGGGCTTTATGGATATGATCCATTAACCATTAAGAGAATTAGTTCTCTATAAAAGAGGGCTTAATGGATAATTAAGCCCTAATCCAAAAACCCTAGCCTTTGAGTTGCCGCCCACCCTTGGAGTTGCTCGGCACCAATCCTAGGCTGCCGCCCAGCTTGTTGTGCCACCGTCATCTCCTTGTCGGCGTCCAAACTTCAGCCAGTGAACCCTCCGGAGATCCTCCGGTGATCTTCCTAGGCCTCGGTGAAAAGGTGAGCACTTGGCTTCCTTGTTTTGGACGACGGTTAGAGCTCCGACAGCGGATAACTTACCGGGGATTCGATCTCCGGTAATCCTCTGAGGTGGAGGACGAAGGATTCGTCAATCGGTTGACGAATACCTCTCCAGAGAAGCGAGTTTTGACGACTCATTTTGGATCCGAATTTGGATTCGGATCGTGATCATCTCTTGATCACGTCGTCTTCAACACGAGGCTAGTAACCTGTACGAAGACGAAGCTCGTGGCTTAGCGAAGTCATCCCGAGGAACTCGGCGTGGATACGGATAGAGACGATTCTAGCGAGGATCGTTCCGGTTGATGCCGTTCCCGCTACACGTCATACGAAAGGTATAACGTAGATAAATTTCCTTTTATTGCAAATTTAAATTTATGGTTATGTCTACACTTGTTGTAATATGCATGCGTGTGTTGTGTGTGTTGTAATAAATAGGAGTATTTATTATTTTTATTGCTTCCGCTGTGTTCATGTTTACGAAACATGATCGAACACACACACGCCGCGGTGCCGGAAACCCAACACCTACGATCTCCCAAAGTGATTTTGGGGTTTTTGAAATTCTAAAAATGAATGGGATTTATAAATGTATATTGATGCATTTTAAAATCATTTTCTCATATATGCTCGTTTTGTATTTCTAAGATTGATCATGATGTCTTTGAATTTGCGTTCCATTTTGGATACGAATAAATTGACTGGGCTGAACTTCTTGGACTAGCTTAGAAACTTGAGAATTGTTCTCAAGGTGGAAAAGCTTGCATATGTCCTCGAAGCGCCTCTTCCCGCCCGTCCTAGTGACAATGCAACTCTAGACTTATTGTTGGCCTATCAGAAACATGTGAATGATTCTGAACTGACCAGTTGCATCATGCTAGCCACGATAGAACCCAAATCTACGAAAGCAACATGAGCATATGGATGATCATATTGTAGTCCTTCATCTTTATGAGTTGTTTGATGAGCAAGTGAGATTCGAAAGGTTCGAAGTCTCCAAGCTTCTCTTCACCTCTGAGATGCAAGAAGGTTCATCTGTGGTACTGCTCAACATACTGAAGACTGTGGAGCCTTATGAGAAGCATGAGCAGGGGACGGTGTTGTTAGTTGATTCCTCGAAGAATGGTTCTAAGAGGGAGTCAAAGGAACAACAGAAGGGGAAGAAGAAAAATGCTAAAAAGGCAGAACCAGCTCAAAAGGGCACTTGCCATAATTATGGCAAGTAGGGCCATTGGCGAAGAAATTGCAAGATTTATCTTGAGTCCGTGAAGAAGAATAAGTCATAAGATGCTCCATCTTTTCACATATCTTCATTATTGATTGTCATTCTATTTCCTCAGACACTTGGGTATTGGATACTAGGTGTGGCTCACATATATGTAATGACATACATGGGCTAAGGAATAGAAGAAGACTCGTCAAGGGAGAGTCAAATTTACGTGTTGGGAATGGAGCAAAGATTGCTGCACTCGCCAACGGAATGTATTTGTTGAAACTCCCTACAGGACTTGTCTTAGAACTGGACAATTGCTTTTGTGTTCCTTCGTTGATAAAGAATATCATTTCTATTTCTTGTTTAAATAGAAATGGGTATCATTTGACTTTTAGTAACAATTGTTGTTACATAACTTTGAATGGAGTTCTTTATGGGACTGGAACTTTAAGCAATGGTGTTTATACGCTGACGTTTTCAATATCGAAGCGAGCAACAAGCGTGCTCGAAAGGATAATCAATTAGACTCCTATATCTGTCGTCTTGGCCATGTAAGCAAGAAACGCATGTCCGAATTACACCGATGTGGAATTTTGGAATCGTTTGAATTTGATTCATACGATACATGAAAATCATGCTTAAAAGGCAAGATGACTAAGTTACCTTTTACAGGAAAAGGTGAACGAGTGGGAGAGTTGCTAGGTCTAATACATACTGATGTATGTGGACCTATGTCAACTCAAGCTTTAGGAGGCTATAGCTACTTCATTACCTTCACCGATGATCACTCACGGTTTGGGTATGTGTTCTTGATGAAACACAAGTCTGAAGCCTTTGAAAGGTTCAAAGAATTCAGACATGAAGTAGAGAAACAACATGACAAGAGTATTAAAATACTTCGATCGGATCGAGGTGGTGAATACTTGAGTCAGGAGTTTCTTGATTATCTAAGAGACAATGGTATATTGTCTCAATGGACTCCGCCATATACACCACAGCATAATGGTGTATCTGAGAGGCGTAACTGGACCTTGTTGGACATGGTCAGGTCAATGATGAATCATGCAACTCTTCCCAAGTCCTTTTGGGGCTATGCACTTCAGATAGCTATTTACTTGTTAAGCAGAATGCCTACCAAGGTAGTCTCAACTACTCCATATGAGATATGGAATAGTAAGAAACCTCATGTATCTTACTTGAAGATATGGAGTTGTCCTGCTTATGTGAAGCGGACAGTATCAGACAAATTGGATGCTAAGTCTGATAAATGTCTATTTATTGGATACCCTAAGGAAACAAGGGGTTACCAATTCTATCATCCTGTGGAACAAAAGGTGTTTGTTTCAAGGCATGCTGTGTTTCTAGAGAAAGAGTTTCTCTTGCAAGAAAATAGTGGGAGTGTCGTCGAGCTTGAGGAGGCTCGAGAGACTCAAATAGACATTGACGAGATACAGGTGATAATAACAACTGACAACTCATAGTGATGAGCAATCGGCTGGACCTATTGTAACACCACATCTTCGTAGATCTGGCAGAACACGCAATATTCCTGAGAGATATGGATTTCTCGTAAGTGAATCGAACGACGTGTTACTCATTGATGATGAGGAGCCTACCAGTTATGAAGAAGTGCTGACAAGTTCAGAAAGGGATAAGTGGCTTGGTGCCATGAAGTCGGAAATGAATTCCATGTATGAAAACCAAGTTTGGAACTTGGTTGACCCACCTGAAGGCATAAAGCCTATAGGGTGCAAGTGGGTTTTCAAGAAGAAAACCGACATGGATGGTAATGTGATTACCTATAAGGCTAGATTGGTGGCGAAAGGATATCGTCAAAAACAAGGTGTTGATTATGACGAAACCTATTCACCTGTAGCTATGCTTAAATCCATTCGGATGCTCCTGGCCATAGCGGCTCATTATGATTATGAGATATGGCAGATGGATGTGAAAACAACTTTCCTTAATGGAAACCTGCTCGAGGACGTGTATATGATACATCCTGAGGGTTTCACATCGGTTGTTAAAACCAAGGTATGCAAATTGCGACGATCCATTTATGGATTGAAGCAAGCATCCAGGAGCTGGAATATCCGTTTTGATGAGACAATCAAAAAGTTTGATTTCTCACAAAATCCAGACGAACCTTGTGTGTACAAGAAGGTTAGTGGGAGTGCAGTCGTGTTTCTAGTATTATATGTCGATGACATATTACTTATAGGAAACGATGTTTCAATCTTACAGTCAGTTAAGGTTTGGTTATCCAAAACATTCTCCATGAAAGACCTGGGAGAAGCAACCTACATCCTCGGGATTAAGATCTATAGAGATAGATCGAAACGGTTGCTTGGTCTTTCGCAGTCTACATATATAGACCGAGTGCTAAAGAGGTTTAGCATGTCGGAATCCAAGAAAGGTTTCCTACCCATCAGGCATGGGATACACCTTTCGAAGTCTATGTGTCCGTGCACAGAAGACGAGAGGATTTGCATGAGTAAGATTCCCTATGCATCCGCAATAGGATCTATCATGTATGCTATGTTATGTACGAGGCCCGATGTATCGTATGCTCTGAGTGTCACGAGTAGATACCAGTCTGATCCTGGAATGGATCATTGGGTTGCTGTTAAGATGATCCTTAAGTACTTGAAAAGAACTAAGGATGTGTTCCTAATATATGGAGAAGGGTACATGGTGATACGTGGCTATACGGATGCCAGCTCCAGACATACAAGGATGATTCCATGTCTCAGTCTGGGTATGTATTCACCTAGAATGGAGGCGCAATAAGTTGGAAAGGTTCCAAGCTTGATGCTATAGCGGATTCTGCCACTAAGGCAGAATATAATGCAACTTTGGAAGCAACAAAGGATGGGGTTTGGATCAAGAAGCTCATCTCTAAACTTGATGTGGTCTCATCAATGATCCAAACATGTGCTTCGCCGCTATCATCTTATCAGAGAGATCATCAGTAGGAACGAAATACAAATCGAGAAAATTCCCACTGAAAGGAACTTAGCGGATCCTTTGACTAAGGCATTACCTCAAAGTAAGTTTGAGGGTCATGTTAGAACTTATGGTTTTGGATACCGTAGCGATTGGCATTAGGCCAAGTGGGAGTCTGTTAGTAATATATGAGAGATGTCCTAAGGCAATCGCCTTATGTATGAACCATTTATATGATAAATGAAGATTCACTATTTTAGTATACATGTTTCATGTATTTGATTGGATCTTAAACTCATTTACTGAATGTCCACGATGCGATTCACAGCATAAGAGAATTTGTGATTGGATCACAACTAGTGAGTATCTCTACATGTGTAATTGTGATGTATCAGAATTATCCCTAGTCGATGAATTGATGGATTTGGACACCATCAATTCTGTCGAGACTAGCACGAGATATACTCCTTGGTGTATCCAAGCAGCTGATTCTCACTGGTTGGAGACATTGTGATGTCCAGAGTTGATCGTGGATGCTAGTTATGGTAACTAGTTTATTGGAGTGACCAGTAGTAAGACTTCATATGGTTCTCTGCATATATAGATATGTCAATGAAGTTCTTACTGTAGCTTAAGTGCGATGTTCCTTTGACTTGCGGTATTCAAGTCATCTTGATCATGGAGACTTATGCTTTGACATCTTAAGCAAGCATCTCTAAGGAGATGTGGACCCGGGATGATTGGGTATAAGTCGAAGTGATCGAAGGTGTTTGAATAGCCTATAAAGGATTCACCACTCCTTGCGAGGAGATGTATATCCATGGCCACTCGTCGGATTGTTACTAAAGTCTTTGGCCAAAGCATTACATGTTTAGAGTAAGGTACTCTTCGATACATGTGCAGTAACTAGAATCCGTAGGACGAGGAAATGATACTTGGGCTAGGTGTGACGTAGTCAGCCTAGTGGGGACTGACACTATAGACCATGTCCTGAACCAAGTAGGTATAAGATGAGTGAAGGGAATGGGGCACGATTCATTCGAGCTACTGAAGGGTTTCAGAAATAGTTCTGGATCAACCGTTGATCTTTTCGGTTAATTGGGGAACATGATGTACTACTAGGTGCCACTCATGTGTTAGTAATATATGAGAGATGTCCTAAGGCAATCGCCTTATGTATTAACCATTTATATGATAAATGAAGATTCACTATTTGAGTATACATGTTTAATGTATTTGATTGGATCTTAAACTCATTTACTGAATGTCCACGATACGATTCACAGCATGAGAGAATTTGTGATTGGATCACAACTAGTGAGTATCTCTACATGTGTAATTGTGATGTATCGAATTATCCTAGTCGATGAATTGATGGATTTGGACACCATCGATTACAGCCGAGACTAGCACGCAGGTATACTCCTTGGTGTATCCAAGCGGTGATTCTCCTTTGGTGGAGACATTAGTGATGTCGGAGTTAATCGTGGATGCTAGTTATGGTAACTAGTTCATTTGAGTGACCAGCCGTAAGACTTCATATGGTTCTCTGCATATATAGATATGTCAATGAAGTTCTTACTGTGGCTTAAGTGCGATGTTCCTTTGACTTGCGGTATTCAAGTCATCTTGATCATAGAGACTTATGCTTTGACATCTTAAGCAAGCATCTCTCAGGAGATGTGGACCCGGGATGATTGGGTATAAGTCGAAGTGATCGAAGGTGTTTGAATAGCCTATAAAGGATTCACCACTCCTTGCGAGGAGATGTATACCCATGGCCTCTCGTCGGATTGTTACTAAAGTCTTTGGCCAAAGCATTACATGTTTAGAGTAAGGTACTTTCGATACATGTGGAGTAACTAGAACTGTGAGGACGAGGAAATGATACTTGGGCTAGGTGTGACGAGTCACTTAGTGGGGACCGGCACAATAGACCATGTCCTCAACCAAGTGGGTATAAGATGAGTGAAGGGAATGGGGCACGATTCATTCGAGCCATCAAGGGTTTCGTAAATAGTTCTCGATCAACCGCTGATCTTTTCTGCTTAATTGGGGATCATGATGTACTACTAGGTGCCACTCATGATCGCTCTATAATTAATGGTTAATTATAGACGGCCAACATAAACCGAGAACCTATTTGGTCACACGCACAACGAGTGTAATCCAAAGGATTTAAAACGAGCTTGAGAATGGGATTCTCGCATCGAGAGAAACTATGTTTGGTTGACTAAACATAAAGCGAGCATGAAATTGTTTCAATGCAATGGAAGCGTGGATGGGCCGCGGTCTTATGAAGACATAATGGATGGACCAAAATGGTTTGGTTCTAATCCAATGGATAAGAATAAACCAAAGGGTTTGGTTTATTTTAAACGAATGAACCAAAAGTTGGTTCGGTTCGTTTTAACTTAAAATAAACCATCATGGTTTTGTTTATTTAAACTTATCTTAATGGAGCGGGTTAACGGGCTTTATGGATATGATCCATTAACCATTAAGAGAATTAGTTCTCTATAAAAGTGGGCTTAAGGGATTGTTAAACCCTAATCCACATTGTTGCCACCCAGCTTGTGGTGGCGCCGTCCAGCTCCTTGCCGGTGTCCAAGCTCCAGCCGGTGAACCTCCAGCGACCCTCCGGTGATCTCCTCTAGGTTCGGTGATAAGGTGAGCTTCCATCTCTCCTTGGCCGGCCTCTATTCCTCCACCAAAAGCTGTCCAGTTTTTCTGGACAGCTTGTTTCTTTGTTATCGGAGCGTCGTTTGGACGACGGTTAGTGCTCCGATAGCGCCTAACTTACCGGGGATTTGATCTCCGGTAATCCTCTGAGGTGGAGGACGAAGGATTCGTCAAACGGTTGACGAATACCTCTCCGGAGAAGCGAGTTTTGAGAACTCGTTTTCGATCCGAATTTGGATTCGGATCGTGATCATCTCTCGATCACGTCGTCTTCAACACGAGGCTAGTAACCCGTACGAAGACGAAGCTCGTGACTTAGCGAAGTCATCCCGAGGAGCTCGGCGTGGATACGGATAGAGACGATTCTTACGAGGATCGTTCCGGTTGATGCCGTTCCCTCTACACGTCATACGGAAGGTATAACGTAGTTTAATTTCCTTTTATTGCAAATTTTAATTTACGGTTATGTCTACACTTGTTGTAATAGCATGCATGTGTTGTGTGTGTTGTAATAAATATAGATTTATTATTTTTAATTGCTTCCGCTGTGCTCATGTTTACGAAACATGATCGAACACACACACGCCGCGGTGCCGGAAACCCAACAGTGGTATCAGAGCCCAGGTTGTGTTTCGACATAATCGTAAAAATGGTTTTGCGATAGTCATAATGTATTTCTGGAAGTTTTCTAAATTTTGGAAATTTAGAAGTATTTATGGAAATTTTTCAATTTTGGAAAGTCTAGAAGTATTTATGGAAATCATCCACTTTTGGAAAGTTGGAAGTATTTATGGAAATTTATATTTTCCATAAATAAAATATTTGATTAGATTCTGGAAATTTGTTTCCTAATTTAATCATGATTTGATTTAGGAAATCAAATCTTAAAATATTTAATTTCCATAAGTAGTTTTAAAGATTTAGGAAATTGTTTTCCTAAATAGATTTTCCTTAATCAAATAATTCCATGAATAAAATATGTGATTAGATTTGGAAATTTGTTTCCTAATTTAATTATGATTTGATTTGGAGAAACAAATCTTAAACATATTTTATTTCCATAAATAGTTATGACATATAAGGAAATTATATACATGACATAATTGTATGCCATGTAATTGCATTAGATGCATAACATTATGTCATGCGTGTCGTGACATGTAGATGTATGTCATGTATGCCATGCCATGTAGATAATAGTTATTTGCATGCAAAGAGGATGAGACATAAAAATCCTTAATCAATATTAAAGCCTACACCTTCAATTAATATGGTTAGAACCAGAGTTCTGTTTCTTGTTTGGGTTGTTGGACTCTCTCCAAGCCCTGCTCGAACCTGAATATGTTCAAACCATGGAATAGTTTAATACTAATATGGTAAGAGTCAGAGGTCAATCGTTAGCTTTGGTTGTTGGACTCTCTCCAAGCTGGGCTAATTGGTTGAATGCGCTCTAACCATATTAAAACTATGTCCTGATTAATGGGTTGGCTTTAACCTGGAGCATCGGTTTGTTGGACTCTCTCCAAGGTCGATGTAAAGGGAGGTGAAGTTGGGTGCTATGCATATGATGCATACTTGTTAATGTGTTAACAACCCGATGTATGTGTGAACATTCAATTAGTTGATAGCACATTGTGATAGTTGCATATACGGGATATGCAATCGGTATAGATGATACCTACCGTCGTAGTTATGAATGGCTTGTTGGACTCTCTCCAAGGTTGTTCATAACTATGATGGATATCAACCCATTCGGAGATGGACCTACAATCTCCCGAAGTGATTTTGGGGTTTTTGAAATTCGAAAAATGAATGGGATTTATAAATGTATATTGATGCATTTTAAAATCATCTTACTTATATATGCTCGTTTTGTATTTCTAAGTTAATATATTGATCATGATGTGTTTGAATTTGCGTTCCATTTTGGATTCAAATAAATTGACTGGGCCAAACTTCTTGGACTAGCTTAGAAACTTGAGAATTGTTCTCAAGGTGGAAAAGCTTGCGTATGTCCTCGAAGCGCCTCTTCCCGCCCATCCTAGTGACAATGCAACTCTGGACCAATTGTTGGCCAATCAGAAACATGTGAGTGATTCTGAACAAATGAGTTGCATCATGCTAGCCATGATGGAACCCAAGCTACGATAACAGCATGAGCATATGGATTCTCATATCGTAGTCCTTTATCTTTGTGAGTTGGTTGATGAGCAAGTGAGATTCGAAAGGTTCGAAGTCTCAAAGCTCCTCTTCACCTCTGAGATGCTAGGAGGTTCATCTGTGGTACTGCTCAATATGCTGAAGACTGTGGAGTCTTCTGAGAAGCATGAGCAGGGGACGGTGCTGTTAGTTGATTCCTCAAAGAAAGGTTCTAAGAGGAAGTCAAAGGAACAGCAGAAGGGAAAGAAGAGAAAGGCTAAGAAGGTAGAACTAGCACAAAAGGAAACTTGCCATCATTATGGCAAGGAGAGCCATTTGTGAAGAAAGTGCAAGATTTATCTTGAGTTCGTGAAGAAGGATAAGGCATCGGATGCCCCATCTTCTTCAGAAATCTTCTTTATTGATTGTCATTCTATTTCCTCAGACACTTGGGTATTTGATACTGGGTGTGGCTCACATATATTTAATGACATACATGGGCTAAGGAATAGAAGAAGACTCGTCAAGGGGGAGAGTCAAATTTACGTGTTGGGAATGGAGCAACGGTTGCTGCACTCGCCATAGGAACGTATTTGTTGGAACTCCCTGTAGGACTTTTCTTAGAACTGGACAATTGTTTGTATGTTCCTTCGTTGATAAAGAACATCATTTCTATTTCTTGTCTAAATAGAAATGGGTTCCATTTGACTTTTAGTAACAATTGTTGTTACATAACTTTGAATGGGGTTCTTTATGGGACTGGAACTTTAAGAAATGGTGTTTATACGTTGGACGTATCCAGTGACATTTGCAATATCGAAGCGAGCAACAACAGTGCTCGAAAGGATAATCAAATAGACTCCTACATGTGGCATTGTCGTTTGGCCATGTAAGCAAGAAATGCATGTCCGAATTACACCGATGTGGAATTCTGGAATCGTTTGAATTGGATTCATACGATACATGCGAATCATGCTTAAAAGGCAAGATGACTAAGTTACCTTTTACGGGAAAAGGTGAACGAGTGGGAGAGTTACTAGGTCTAGTACATACTGATGTATGTGGACCTATGTCAACTCAAGCTTTATGAGGCTATAGCTACTTCATTACCTTCACCGATGATCACTCACGGTTTGGGTATGTGTTCTTGATGAAACACAAGTCTGAAGCCTTTGAAAGGTTCAAAGAATTCAGAAATGAAGTAGAGAAACAACATGACAAAAGTATTAAAATACTTCGATCGGATCGAGGTGGTGAATACTTAAGTCAAGAGTTTCTTGATTATCTAAGAGACAATGGCATATTGTCTGAATGGACTCCGCCCTATACACCACAGCATAATGGTGTATCTGAGAGGCGTAACCGGACCTTGTTGGACATGGTCAGGTCAATGATGAATCATGCGACTCTTCCCAAGTCCTTTTGGGGCTATGCACTTCAGACAGCTGTTTACTTGTTAAACAGAATGTCTACCAAGGTAGTCTCAACTACATCATATGAGATATGGAATGGTAAGAAACCTCATGTATCTTACTTGAAGATATGGGGTTGTCCTGCTTATGTGAAGCGGACTGTATCAGACAAACTGGATGCTAAGTCTGATAAATGTCTATTTATTGGATACCCTAAGGAAACAAGGGGTTACAAATTCTATCATCCTGTGTAACAAAAGGTGTTTGTTTCAAGGCATGCTGTGTTTCTAGAGAAAGAGTTTCTCTTGCAAGAAAACAGTGGGAGTGTCGTCGAGCTAGAGGAGGCTCGAGAGACTCAAATAGACATTGATGAGATACCTGGTGAAGCACAACAGCCGACAACTCATAGTGATGAGCAATCGGTTGGACCTATTGTAACACCACATCTTCGTAGATCTGGTAGAACACGCAATATTCCTGAGAGATATGGATTTCTCGTAAGCGAATCGAACGACGTGTTACTCATTGATGATGAGGAGCCTACCAGTTATGAAGAAGAGCTGACAAGTTCAGAAAGGGATAAGTGGCTTGGTGCCATGAAGTCAGGAAATGGATTCCATGTATGAAAACCAAGTTTGGAACTTGGTTGACCCACCTGAAGGCATAAAGCCTATAGGGTGCAAGTGGGTTTTCAAGAAGAAAACCGACATGGATGGTAATGTGATTACCTATAAGGCTAGATTGGTGGCAAAGGATATCGCCAAAAGCAAGGTGTTGATTATGACGAAACCTATTCGCCAGAGCTATGCTTAAATCCATTCGGATGCTTCCGCCATAGCGGCTCATTATGATTATGAGATATGGCAGATGGATGTGAAAACACTTTCCTTAATGGAAACCTGCTCGAGGACGTGTATATGATACAGCCTGAGGGTTTCACATCGGTTGATAAAACCAAGGTATGCAAATTGCGACGGTCCATTTATGGATTGAAGCAAGCATCCAGGAGCTGGAATATCAGTTTTGATGAGACAATCAAAAGGTTTGATTTCTCACAAAATTCAGACGATCCTTGTGTGTACAAGAAGGTTAGTGGGAGTGCAGTCGTGTTCCTAGTATTGTATGTCGATGACATACTACCTATAGGAAACGATGTTTCAATCTTACAGTCAGTGAAGGTTTGGTTATCCAAGACATTCTCCATGAAAGACCTGGGAGAAGCAACCTACATCCTCGGGATTAAGATCTATAGAGATAGATCGAAACGGTTGCTTGGTCTTTCGCAGTCTACATATATAGACCGAGTGATAAAGAGGTTTAGCATGTCGGAATCCAAGAAAGGTTTCTTACCCATATGGCATGGGGTACACCTTTCGAAGTCTATGTGTCCGCGCACAGAAGACGAGAGGATTTGCATGAGTAAGATTCCCTATGCATCCGCAATAGGAACTATCATGTATGCTATGTTATGTACGAGGCCCGATGTATCGTATGCTCTGAGTGTCACGAGCAGATACCAGTCTGATCCAGGAATGGATCATTGGGTGACTGTTAAGACGATCCTTAAGTACTTAAGAAGAACTAAGGATAAATTCCTAATATATGGAGAAGGGTACAGGTGATACGTGGGTATACGGATGCCAGCTCCAGACAGACAAGGATGATTCCATGTCTTTGTCTGGGTATGTATTCACCCGGAATGGAGACGCAATAAGTTGGAAAGGTTCCAAGCTTGACACTATAGCGGATTTTGCCACTAAGGCAGAATACATTGAAGCTTTGGAAGCAGCAAAGGAAGCGGTTTGGATCAAGAAGTTCATCTCTGAACTTGATGTGGTCTCATCAATGATCCAAACATGTGCTTCGCCGCTATCATCTTATCAGAGAGATCATCAGTAGGAACGAAATACAAATCGAGAAAATTCCCACTGAAAGGAACTTAGCGGATCCTTTGACTAAAGCATTACCTCAAAGTAAGTTTGAGGGTCATGTTAGAGCTTATGGTATTCGATACCGTAGCGATTGGCATTAGGCCAAGTGGGAGTCTGTTAGTAATATATGAGAGATGTCCTAAGGCAATCGCCTTATGTATGAACCATTTATATGATAAATGAAGATTCACTATTTGAGTATACATGTTTAATGTATTTGATTGGATCTTAAACTCATTTACTGAATGTCCACGATACGATTCACAGCATGAGAGAATTTGTGATTGGATCACAATTAGTGAGTATCTCTACATGTGTAATTGTGATGTATCGGAATTATCCCTAGTCGATGAATTGATGGATTTGGACACCATCAATTCTGTCGAGACTAGCATGAGGTATACTCCTTGGTGTATCCAAGCAGCTGATTCTCACTGGCTGGAGACATTGTGATGTCCGGAGTTAATCGTGGATGCTAGTTATGGTAACTAGTTCATTGGAGTGACTAACCGTAAGACTTCATATGGTTCTCTGCATATATAGATATGTCAATGAAGTTCTTACTGTGGCTTAAGTGCGATGTTCCTTTGACTTGCGGTATTCAAGTCATCTTGATCATGGAGACTTATGCTTTGACATCTTAAGCAAACATCTCCGAGGAGATGTGGACCGGGGATGATTGGGTATAAGTCGAAGTGATCGAAGGTGTTTGAATAGCCTATAAAGGATTCACCACTCCTTGTGAGGAGATGTATACCCATGGCCTCTCGTCGGATTGTTACTAAAGTCTTTGGCCAAAGCATTACATGTTTAGAGTAAGGTACTCTTCGATACATGTGGAGTAACTAGAATCCGTAGGACGAAGAAATGATACTGGGCTAGGTGTGACGAGTCACTTAGTGGGGATCGGCACAATAGACCATGTCCGAACCAAGTGGGTATAAGATGAGTGAAGGGAATGGGGCACGATTCATTCGAGCCATCAAGGGTTTCGTAAATAGTTCGATCAACCGCTGATCTTTCGCTAATTGGGGATCATGATGTACTACTAGGTGCCACTCATGATCGCTCTATAATTAATGGTTAATTATAGATGGCCAACATAAACCGAGAACCTATTTGGTCACACGACAACGAGTGTAATCCAAAGGATTTAAAACGAGCTTGAGAATGGGATTCTCGCATCGAGAGAAACTATGTTTGGTTGACCAAACATAAAGAGCATGAAATTGTTTCAATGCAATGGAAGCGTGGATGGGCGTGTCTTATGAAGACATAATGGATGGACCAAAATGGTTTGGTTCTAATCCAATGGATAAGAATAAACCAAAGGGTTTGGTTTATTTTAAACGAATGAACCAAAAGTTGGTTCGGTTCGTTTTAACTTAAAATAAACAATTATGGTTTGGTTTATTTTAACTTATCTTAATGGAGCGGTTTAACGGGCTTTATGTATATGATCCATTAACCATTAAGAGAATTAGTTCTCTATAAAAGTGGGCTTAAGGGATTGTTAAACCCTAATAATCCAAGACCCTAGCCGCCTAACATGTTGTTGCCGCCAACACATTGTTGCCGCCCAGCTTGTGGTGGCGCTGCCCAGCCTCCTTGCCGGCGCCCAACCTCCAGCCGTGAACCTCCGGACCTCCGTGATCTCCTCTAGGTTCGGGTGATTAGGTGAGCTTCCATCTCTACTTGTCCGGACTCTATTCCTCCACCAAAATCTGTACAGTTTTTCTGGACAGCTTGTTTCTTTGTTATCGAGCGCCGCTTGACGACGGTTAGTGCTCCGATAGCGCTAACTTACCGGGAATTTGATCTCCGTAATCCTCTGAGGTGGAGGACTGGCGATTCGCCAAACGTTGACGAATACCTTCTCCGGAGAAGCGAAGTTTTGAGAACTCGCTGGATCCGAATTTGATTCGGATCGTGATCATCTTCGATCACGCCGCCTTCAACACGAGGCTAGTAACCCGCAAAGAAACGGCTCGTGACTTAGCGAAGTCATCCCGAGGAGCTCGGCGTGGATACGGATAGAGACGATTCTTACGAGGATCGTTCCGGTTGATGCCGTTCCCGCTACACGTCATACGGAAGGTATAACGTAGTTTAATTTCCTTTTATTGCAAATTTTAATTTATGGTTATGTCTACACTTGTTGTAATAGCATGCGTGTGTTGTGTGTGTTGTAATAAATATAGATTTATTATTTTTAATTGCTTCCGCTGTGCTCATGTTTACGAAACATGATCGAACACACACACGCCGCGGTGCCGGAAACCCAACATCATGATCGTTCTATAATTAATGGTTAATTATAGATGGCCAACATAAACCGAGAACCTATTTGGTCACATGCACAACGAGCGTAATCCAAAGGATTTAAAACAAGCTTAAGAATGAGATTCTCAGACCGAGAGAAACTAGGTTTGGTTGGACCAAACATAAAGCGAGCATGAAATCGTTTCAGTCACAATGGAAGCGTGGATGGGCCGAGTCTTATGAAGACATAATGGATGAACCAAAATGGTTTGGTTCTAATCCAATGGAGGAGAATAAACCAAAGGGTTTGGTTTATTTTAAATGAATGAACCAAAAGTTGGTTCGGTTCGTTTTAACTTAAAATAAACCATTATGGTTTGGTTTATTTTAACTTATCTTAATGGACCGGGTTAACGGGCCTAATGGTTATGATCCAATAACCATTAAGAGAATTAGTTCTCTATAAAAGAGGTCTTAAGGGATAATTAAGCCCTAATCCATAAACGCCTAGCCCTAAGGTTGCCGCCCACCTCCTCCTTGGAGCTCTCGGCGCCAACCTATTGCCGCCGCCCAAAGCTCCTCCAACCGGCGTCCAGAAGGCTGCTTCCTTCCCCCTCGCCAGCGTCGAGCTACTGCCGGTTAGTTCTCCGGTGATCTCCTTCAAGTTTGGCATCAAGGTGAGCTCTATCTCCCTTGGTTGGCCGGCGCCCATCACCTCCACCAAAGCTGTCCAGTTTTCTGGACAGCTTGTTCTCCTCTCGTCGGAGCGTCGTTTGGATGACGGTTAGAGCTCCGACAGTGGCTAACTTACCGGGGATTCGATCTCCGGTAATCCTCTGAGGTGGAGGATGAAGGATTCATCAATTGGTTGACGAATACCTCTCCGGAGAAGCGAGTTTTGAGAACTCGTATTAGGATCCGAATTTGGATTCGGATCGTGATCATCTCTCGATCACGTCGTCTTCAACACGAGGCTAGTAACCCGTACGAAGACGAAGCTCGTGGATTAGCGAACTCATCCCGAGGAACTCGGCGTGGATACGGATAGAGACGATTCTAGCGAGGATTGTTCCGGTTGATGCCGTTCCCGCTACACGTCATACGAAAGGTATAACGTAGATAAATTTCCTTTTATTGCAAATTTAAATTTACGGTTATGTCTACACTTGTTGTAATATGCATGCGTGTGTTGGTGTTGTAATAAATGTAGATTTATTATTTTTATTGCTTCCGCTGTGCTCATGTTTGCGAAACATGATCGAACACACACACGCCGCAGTGCCGGAAACCCAACACTTTTAACTCCTCCAGAACAATTTTACTCTTGGGCTTGTGGCTCATCACATAGTCTTCCTCTAGAAATCTGGCATTCGTGCTAACGATCACCCTCTGATCTCTAGGACTATAAAACAATCCACCCTTCGTTCCCCTGGGATAGCCAACGAACAAGCGTACTTCTGTACGAGGTTTCAACTTACCAGCATCTGCCTTCAGTACATGTGTTGAACTCCCCCATATCCGAATATGTGTTAGACTAGGCTTTCGCCCAGTCCACAACTCTGTGGTAGTAGAAGGCACTGATTTAGATGGAACCAAGTTCAGAATGTACATCGCCGTATCTAGAGCATATCCCCAGAACGAATCTGGCAAGTCAGAATAACTCATCATCGATCTAACCATCTCCATAAGAGTCCTATTCCTTCGCCCTACTACACCGTTCTACTGGGGTGTGCCAAGTGCAGTCAATTGGGATTGAATCCCAGCCTCTGATAAGTAGTTCCTAAACTCTCCCAAGAGGTACTCACCACCATGATCAGATCGTAGTGTCTTGATATTTTTACCATGATGTTTCTCCACATCAGCCTTGAATTCTTTGAACTTGTCAAAGCATTCAGACTTGTGGCACATCAGGTAAATGTATCCATATCTTGAGTAATCGTCTATAAAAGAGACGAAATACTCAAAACCACCTCTAGCCTGGATAGACATAGGACCACATAAATCAGAATGAACCAATTAACACATCTTTGGCTCTATACCCCTTGGCCTTAAAAGGCCTCTTGGTCATCTTACCCTCCAAGCAAGATTCACAGGTTGGGAGATCCTCCACCACTAATGAACCCAAAGGTCCATTAGCTATCAACCTTTGAATTCTGCTTAGGTTAATGTGACCAAGCCTAAGATGCAAAAGATATGTTTGGTTCATCTTTGAAGGTTCTTTTCTCTTATTGGAATTAGAAGATGAGTTATTAACTTCAATTTGCATCGTGGGAGGTTTTGGTTGAAGTGTGTACAAATTTCCTATCAATGCACCCGAACAGATAATATCCCTATTCCTTCTTATAACAACTTGTCATTAAAAGAAATAGAATATCCATCCATAAACAATTTAGAAACTAAAACTAAATTCTTTCTAAATAAAGGTACATAAAGGGAATTTTTCAGAACCTAAGTTTTATTTTTCTCAAGAGATAAATAAAACTTCTCCCACTACAATAGCCGCCATCTTCATGGCATTGCCCAAGTAAATGGTAATCCCCTTTTTAGCTGGTCGTCGGGTTTCCTGGAACCCCTGCAAAGTGTTGCAGACATGATTAGTGGCTCTTGTATCTACACACCAGGTGCCGGTAGATAACACCGCTAATCATGTTTCAACGACTAGTCCAAAGGATATATCTTTGTTCTGCTTTGGATTGGGACAGTCCTTCTTCCAATGTCCATCTTGCTTATAAGTGAAGTACTTGCCTTTCGACTTCTTCACTCCTCCCTGAGATCCTCCCACCACCTTTGCTCTACCTTATTTCTCCATCTTCTTGCCTTTCGGCTTAGAAGTAGAAACCTTTTTGAGCAACCATGGCTTGAGGAAACCCTTCGAAGAGTGCATACTTGTACTCCCTAGCAGATAAGACAATATCTAGATTCATTTCCAATCAACATTATTTGGGTACAGTAAGTTTGTTTCCTTTAGTATCATAGTAAGTGGATTGAAAGTCATTTTTGAAAATCCTAAGAATCACATAGATCATTACTGTAGATTTCAAATATTATTGATTCCTCAAACAATAAAATTTCAAAATCAACCAACACCTCAAAACACCGAGAATATCGTATGCCACGATAGTGTAGACGTATACGAATTCTACATTTGTAAGAGGAGGTTTTACCCATTAATTTTATTATCTTGTCAACCTAACTTTTTGACAAGTAAAATTAATAGTTGGTTTCTCTTCGGCCCTACAAATAAAAGCAATGACTCCGATGGGGAGGATACTTATATTTGTATCTAAGTGTTCACCATTACTTGGTACCAAGGTAATTATCTCGGGTTATGTGCCTTACGATGGGGAAGTACACACGCTCCTTGATAATTGCCTAAAACCATATTTGACCTTGTGATCCGCAAAAAAACTCATCCGATGGGGAGGAAGGCACTCAGAGCCGACGCGCAATTTTGTTTGCATCACTTGTCAAATCATAATGGAGGCTGCGGGAATTTATAAGAATATCCCTCTCCCACTTAGTAATTTGAAATTGAGGATTTTTCCTAGCCTACGACATGAATATCAAACAAAAAGCAATAATATATGAAAAATAAATTATTTTCCAACTATTATGGCTTTTGTCTTCAATATGACTCTCGTCGCATCGCCATCTCATCCGCTCCTCCTACGCCATGTACGAGCCAGCCGGAGATCCGAGCCGAGACTAAAACCTATTTTAATTTACATCCATCGATCCTATACTCCACGAGGAAGTGTACATGAAATCTAGATCGAAAGTAAAATAAAATAAAGAGTGGATAAACAATGTCGTATTTAATTTACAAAAACTAAATACTAGCCTCGTCAACCCCGAGGATTCAACAAAATAAATATTTACACACATACAATCACATACACACATATGGCCATAATAGTCGGATCTTATGCCTGCAACCAAAGAGTTAAACAACGCATATCCTACTATTATCCGGCACATATAATATATGAAAAAGTGCATAAAAATTAACCGAATCCTAAACACACAAAATCGGAAACCTGGGCTCTGATACCAGTTGAAGGGTTTTGCTTATCGAGTCTGTGAGGGGAAACTTCGCTTCCAACTTCACCTCCGTAACTTGACCATTGGCGATCCCTTCGATGTCTCTGGATTAAAAAAAAAATTAATCCTAGACAAAAGCGATTGCCCAAACCACCAAGTCATCATCGTGCTATTCGTTTAGAGAGGTCACTTGAACAAACTAGTTGTTCAAGCGACCATCCTCTATTCTACGAGTAGCCACGGAATAGACGTTGTCCGGATCACCGGTTTTTGTGTTTTTGCTCGGGATCCAAATATTATTTAGACATTTACAGATTTATAACATGCTTATAATTGAAAAACAAAAACAAGCAACAAACAAAAGAAGAAAGTAGAATAGGCATACCTCTCGATCTTCTAATGTATGACCTTCCTCTTTTTGGACGTCGTATGGGCGACGATCCACCAAAAGTCGAAGCTCCTAGATCGCAAATCTTCCATCCTTGCTCATCCAAAGCCAGAGGAAGAATAGAAACAAGGTTTTTCTCCTCACTAGAAACAACCAACAAGAAACCAAAGCTTTCCTTGCCTCCGGCCAACTAGATGAAGGAGAAGATGGTGGAAAACAACCAAGACACCAAGGGAAGCCCTATATCTTGTTTCCACCACCTAAGGAGAGGGAGAAGGGTGCTTTTGGGCACCGACCAAGGGCTGGGAAGGGCCTGGAAACCTGCTGGACATTGGCCACAAGACAAGGAAGAAGAAAGGAAACCTTGCCTTATTTGGTGCCGCCCTAGCCTCCAAACCCTAACCCTAATCCTAATCCTATCTCAACTAGGATTCCCTTCTCTTGCCGCCCAAGCCTTTCTCTCCTTCAATTGTTGTTCACGCCAACCCCTTGACACCCTTTTATAGAGTTAGGGATAAGTCATGAACCGCCCCTAGGGAAATGGCGCGTCGGTAAGAGCTTGGGGGGTTCCTGGAGCAAGCCATGGTTCGATCCCTGCCGGCTACATCTTGCGGAGAGAATTCCGCCGTTTTCCACTCGCTTGCGGGTTGCGGAGGCGGGTTCCCGTTTACCAGCGGGTTGGTGTGGGGTGCGGACCCTGATTGGCGTCAAACCCCTCACGGCGACTTGGTGGCGCGTCTTCCTAATTTACCCTTGTGGGCAGGTGGAGACTCTTCGAAGGTCATGGGGCAGGGCCAGTTCGCCAAGTGGACTAGTCGGGCAAAGCTTGGATACCACTTGTAAAGCAAAAAAAAAAAAAAAAAAAGGGATAAGTCATGAATTAATCTCCTTCATTGGTTCTAGGGATTTAATCTTAACTGTCGAATCTAAAGATTTAATCTCAACCGTCGGATCTTAGAGATTTAATCTCTACCAATGGATCTTAGACTTTTGTTTCTATCCATTAAATCTAAGCAACATGAGGTGTTAATAGGCTACATTAGGGACCATGAGGAGGAGTTGGGTCTTGGCCACCCATGGATCAAGCCCACATAAAGTCCGATCCACTAATGATGATCCAATCAACTAAAGGTTCATCATTGATCTACCTCACCAACCCCCATATAATAATATAGGCTCCATATATTATTTGTACATTTTCTCCCTGTGTTTAAGATCTCGAATGTCCGTCGATTAATTAATTTACTGACCATTAATTAATCAACATCTAACTCCTTGAGTAGTACCACTCAACCTTTTCATCATGTCAGACCAAGTCCACCTGCACGGTTTACATGATGAACCTTATGAGCTCCTCAAGGGGACATCATCATCCTAATATGTGCGACACGGTTTTCTCCTATAATAAACGGCACACCATATAAATAATATTATCTCCCAACTTACCAAGCCTATCGATTTAATCTATAAATCTCGCCCATTGGTAAATCAAAGAGATGAGTACTAAGTATATGTGCCCGTTATTATATAGGGATTAAGAGCATGTACTAAATAATATCTGAGGTCTGATTCGATTATGTAGTCAGCAATAAATCGAATCACCTCTAAGTCGGTCTTGCTCAATACACACAAAGTGCACTAGTGTGATTCTATGGTCAAGACAAACCAATACCAAATCACACTACAACCATTCCGATGGTTTGTCCAAAGTCATCTCAGTTGTGAGCCTTTACTTATACTTTTCAAGGGGCCGATAACATGATCTCCTGTGTGACACCACACACCATGTTATCTACAATGTAAATTATTAGACAATATTGCATAACCATAAAATTATGCAAACGATGATCATGTGATTCTTATTCCAAAATAAATATGTTCATACAAAAGATAGACTTTTCAGTATACATCCCTACATTTTGTAGGTTCGTGTCCTTCATCAAATACTACATTGATAGTCTCCTCGACTCTAAGGGTGTCATGCTTATATACTCTATAAGCTCTACTTGTAGTCGAGTATCCTAGGAAGATTCCGGTCGAGGTTTTGGACGTAAATTTCCCTTTGTAATCCTTAGTGTTTAGGATATGTACCATACACCCAAATACCCTAAAGTAGTTGATGTTAGGTATTTTATCGTGATAAATATCGTATGAGGTCTTAAGGTTCCTCTTTATCATAAGGATCCTATTTTGGACATAGCATGCCGTACTTACGGCTTCCGCCCAAAACCTATCGGGTAGGTTATACTCGTTTAACATTGTCCTAGCGGCTTCTTGTAGGGTTCTAGTTTTACGTTCTACTAGGCCATTCTATTGTGGAGTTCTAGAACAAGAGAACTCATGATGATATCCATTTAGGTTACAGAATTTTGTAAACATGTGGTTCTCGAATTCACCACCATGATCAGTCTTAAGTCTTTTGATTTTAAGGTTTTG